>CM066166.1:58917475-60117475 GCA_033629205.1 Lithocarpus polystachyus
CATACCTTTCTTGCCTTCTAGCCTTAGGGGCTTTTTGGGGACGCTTCTCACGCAAATTAGCAATAACAGTATCTTGCTTGTCCAACTGATCCCGAATCTCATTAAACACCACGTTCATGCATTCAAATTGTTGTTGCATAGCCTGCAACATGATGGATGACTCCTCCCCTCCTTCCTTATTTGATGTTTCACCCCTGCAAGACATACTTTTAAAACTACAGAAAAATGTTAGAAATAATTTCTCACAACACTCCCTCACGTGTTTGCACTCAGATTATGTCACTCCCACTCATGTTTCACTCTTAAATTGGCTTTTTCTCAATATTAGTCTCACACTCTCTTGCCTTTTTCCACTCATAGCTTCCTCTTTTCAGTTCTGCATTAAACTAATAAACTTGATCACAAAATTCAACTTGTAGAATTAAAACAAATACCAACGGCAAGAAAATATGACAGAAATCAAAGAAAATAGGAAAAAAGAAAACAATATTTTAGTCTGAGAGAACTGAAACTAAATTTTTTTTTTCTTTTTCTTTTCTGAATTCTTTTTTTTTTTCTTTTTTTTCTCACGTTTTTTTTTTTTTTTTTTTTTTGGAAGCTTGTTGCACAATTTTAACCTAATGCACGTCACAAAATAAGAATGAGGAATAAAGAACACAATGGAACAAGATAAGATGATAACAGGATACAAAAGATAAAAGGATAGAAAACTGATTTTAGAACCTGAGCTTTGATACCAAATAATGCGAACCTCAATCGACTCGTTTGAGACCCAACAAACAATATTGGAATATTGCCCAAGAAAGCTAAAATTCAGATTTTGATAGAAATCCTGACCCAACGTTTATAAGAGAAACGCGAACCAAAGGTATGAGTAATAGACCTTGACCCAATGATTATAATAGAATCACGAACCAAAGGTATAATGTTTGAACAACACAAGGAAAAATCTCTGATAAGTTCACAGTTCTTGAAAAACCAAAGAGAAGAGCAAAACCTCACCTTTTTTCAGATTTTATTCAATAATTCTCTCTATTACAATGAGTGCATGCTATTTATAAGGCATGACTAAATGTATAAAATATATTAAAAAAAACGTACTAAATAATAAAACCCTAAATAAAACCTGATTTGGTCTAAAAATAGTAGATCTAAAATAAGAAAATAGCTAAAAAACGTTCTAAATAATAAAAGCCTAAAATTAAGGTAGATCTGGTCCAAAATTAGAAGATCCAGATTAGGAAAAATATCTATTAACTGATATGGAATTGGAAAGTCAATCAATCATTAATCCACATCATAAATAACGCCCAATTAAGCCAGATCAACCCTCAATAGCTTGAATTAAATTTATTATGCCTTTATCTTCCTTTGGGCCCAGCTTGGAATGTCTTGCGTTAGAATCGACCCAAATCTCTAGAATCAAGCCAAATCTCTTGAATCAACCCATTAAGTGCTTCTTTGATCTTATTGGATCTTGCTTTTGTAATAGGCCCAACTGGAATATACAATGGATCCTTGAATACTTGTTGATTCTCATCAGTGTGTGTCGATGTACTGTTTCATGGTTACACACCAATAATAATAATAATAATAATAATAATAATAATAAATGTATATTAAATAATTCAAAATCTCATTAATCAATAAAAAAATCATAACATAAAATAATTATGAAAAGAAAAACTAATGAAAAATCATAAAGTGGTCTTCAATTTTTTTTTTATTTAATTTTTTTCCTAGTCTAGTATTTCTCGCCTTTTTAATATTTCTTCTACAATACCTTCTCCCTCTATTCCCTCTGTCTATATGTCATTGTATTCGTGTCCCACTGCTACTGCCATTAGTTGCGAGAAGTGGAGCCATTGTCGTTGGTGGTGGCGTGATCTATAGGCTCGACGTCTCTAGTCACGGTGCAGAGAGAGAGACAGAGAGAGAGAACTTAAGTCCATTTGGAGACTTGATTGTAAGTGGGTTGGGAACCTTGGGGTTTTGATTTGGGTTATTGGGATTTCAAATGGTTTTTTATTTAATAAAGTATTAGGTTGATTTTTATGTCTACCACAATTAAAGATTGGTAAATTTGATTTTTGTGATGTTGTGTTTGATTGCCAAGAGAGTTCAAGAAAAGTTGAGAAAGTTACTACAACGTTTTTTCTCTACCTTTAAAACTGAAAAAATAAAAAATAAATATTTTTTTTATATTTTTTAATTTTATTTAAAATTGAGAATTTTTTTTGTTTTAATTTTTTTAATTCAAAAGCTGACATGGAATTTTTTAAAATGCCAAATAAAATTTTTAATATTATTTTAATGGTCACTTTAGCATTTAATAGGTTAGCAATGTACTCCGTGTGCTATGAAGGTTATTTTCATTAGTAAGATGATGGTAAGTATAACATTAAAAACAATTTCAAAAATTCAAAGACCAAAATAGGAGTTCAAAACAGTGGTGATGAAACTAGAAATTTGCCCAAAATATAGGGGCCGAAAAAGGTATTTTTGCCCTCTTTTTGTTCACCAAGTGGGGGTAGTGTTTTCTTCTCTTTCTGTTACAAGGGGCTTCTGGGATCCGAAAATAATTTATGTGAGTTAGTTAAAGACAGTCCAAAAACTTTTCTACAAATAAATAAAAAACAAGTTCTAAACATATTTATATGTAAATCTAGTCGTTCTCATTCATGCTAATAACTAAGATTAGAAGGATGTTTATATCTCATAGAATGGATTTGTGTTTTAATTTTCTATTACCAGAACCAAAAAAACAAAAATTGATGCAAAATAACACAATAATATTAACAATAATCATTTCATTAAACATATCAATTAAATTCTTAATTATGATTAACAATTTGTTTTTTTTTTTTTTTTTCCTTCTTAAGGACGTGAAGATATTCGGAACAAATTCCTTAGATATTAATGACATCATATACTACAAAATAAGAATTACACGAGTGTTTGTGTACTTCTATAAATTATATTGAAGCAAAAAATATATATTATAATTAAGCAAACTATTACCGGCTCATCCCGCTGTTCATCACCTAATTAATTGTTCGTGTCCGTTTGAATGCATAAACCAAAAAATAAATGGAAACAATTTTGTAAATTTCCTCAAGTAAAAAGACACGCATATCTTTCCAATGATAGGAAGTAAAAATTAAAAACTTCTAAATTAAATAAAATAATAACAGGAGGTAACACTTCTATAAAATCATTTAAGACGTTTTATATATTTCAGCATATTTGACTTTTAACATTGGACATGAAAGCTATTTTAACACAAAAAGAAGCAGTGCTTTCCACCAAAAGAGAGGCAATTAGATCTAGCAGATAATTTAGACCCATAATTAAGAGTTCCTTGGGTACCAACTTAGTTGATAATTACTATAACCATAATTTAGCAGCAAAAAAAAAAAAAAAAAAAAAAAAAAAAACCGTATAAGACCCGACCGACACATACGAATGTTATTTGTTGAAAAACTTAACGGGGTCATCAACATCAATCTCAGTAAACAGTGGAAGATCAACTGGCAAATTTTCTGGACTCAAGCCTTCATCCCTCAGCTTCACGACCAGTTCCTCAAACACAAGCCTGTTGCCACTTGGAGTAAGGTGCAAACCATCTCTGCATTTTCAGATCATGAAAAATCATCACCGGGCATTATAACATAACCCTTAACAACACGCTATTACCCGCATAATGTAATACAGAATCTGGATACTCCTTGTAAACCACTCACAACTAATGGCAATCAAAAGGATCCATTTAGGCAAATGGCCCATGGTACCAAATTCTCAAAATCTAATAACTTCATTAAATATAAAAGGTTATTCGAGCAATTTTTAAGAAATCATACCACCAAAAGAATAACTATGATATGTATATAAAGTCGTACCAACAGCTAGCTGTATTGAGAATTGACAAGTTCACCTATGCAAACTGATTTTTAATTCATACCATACAATCTCTTGAAAAAAGAAATGCCAAGGTATAATTTTAGGCTGAAATATACTTTCATCCATAAAACTTTATCCAAACTAGGATTTCGTCCTTCAAACTGATCCAGTTGTTCAGTCCATGAAAAATTTTTAATGTATCAATTTCCATCCTTGCATCCATCTACCATTAAAGATATATTTGGAACAGATGGAGATGTAGGGAGAGGAGAGGAGAGAAGGGTGCGAAGATAGGTGGCTGGAAAATACTAAAATTTTGGTATATTCTAGTCTTAAGGTAATGGAATTGTATACATTCTTTATTTTTTTATTTTTATAATTCAATAATTTAAGGACAAGGGATTTGAAACCTGGATGTCTCCATTGAAATCACTAGACGTGCCAACCAATTGAGCTACAAGACTTGGCTAAAGTAATTGTATACATAGACAAAATATTGACATGAAACATTAAAACTTGTGTGTGAAATAAATTCAACAACAAATACACAAAAGGAGAAAGTTGATTCCTTTTAAATTTTTATGAAAATTAATTGCCAAGTTTTTTTAATTTGGATACGAAAATTATATATTGATAATTCAATTAATGAACAAGCGGAGAGCAGGGATTCAAATCCTGGTTCTTATAAAAGAGAATAGAGAATGTCACTAAGCTACAAGGCTCTTGGTGAAAAGTATATTATACCTTTAATTTTTAGCATACACAAAAGTTAACTCCACACCAACTTCAAGTTACAAGAACCATCAGATAATCATGTGAAGTTAATCCACATACTTAGTCTAAGAGTCACCATCTACTATGTGAAGCTCGTGCAAACATGCTATCCATGCATATAAAAAATACCGTGCAGTACCTCAAATAAGCATTTTCCCAGTCAGGGAACTGTTGCATTTTTGTCCAGAGGTCCAACACTGGGATCCCACATTCTTCAGCAACAGCAACACATGCCTTTGCATATGCACCGGCAGCTTCATTTGTCCTCTCAGGCTGAGTTACTGGATTTTCAGAATAAGGATTTCTGCATCAAAAGTATTTTGTCAAAACTGAACTAATTTTTATTCTCAATTTAAGTTCACATCAAAAAAAAGTTAAGATTGTTGTCTCAATGACCAAAGATTGTACATCACCATAAAGAACTAAAGGACATCAAGATAAACAAAAATTCAAAGATAACATAGATTTTATGACGAAATTTAAGATCTTGTATGGTAGAATATACCTGAGGCGTCCATTTTCATCAATTGGGGGAGGTGTTATGAGAAGAATTTGAGTCTTTGGCCATTGTTTCTGAGCCCAAAAGATTTAAAGAGAAAAAATGTAAAGTAATAGAAAGCCTAAAATGGAAAGCAAACAATTAGGTTAGCAGAAATAAGAATATAAGAGTAACGTAGCAAGATCCATGTAGCAAATAACTTCTGTTCTATTTTTTTATTATTAATTTTCTTCTTTGAAAATAAGTTTTGTGCATTGATTTTCTTAGTATAGAGTCTATTTTCCATGTATATCTCTGCCCTTGATTGAGCTAAAATCAAGGACCATTTTTACTTCCTTGATTTTAGCCCTACTTAGGATTCACTGTAAAACAACAATTTAGTAAAGCTATAGCCACTAAAGGCTTCCATTGTGGACATAGGCTGTCACACTGAACCACAAACATATAATTCTCCTTATTTCCGCTCTCTCCTCTCTCTAAATCTTTTGTTTTCATGGTTTCATTATAACACCTTGATTGTATATATAAATGTGTAGCAAATAATAGCATTGACCGTTTGAACTCTACTTGATCCTACAGTGCAAAAAAGATGAGGAAAAAAAGGTAAAAATATTTGAAATTGGACAGGGAAGAAAGAATGTAAAATATCTTCTTTTTATTAATTATTTTTTCTACATACCCCCCTCGAACTTGCAAAGTCAGTGTCCAAGTCCACATGGGACTCAAGTGCTCCTCACTAATCAACACAGTAAAATTTGCAGGACACTTAGTCGCTGCAAAAATAACTAACGCTTCAAATACATTTGATTGGAACTTAACCTGGCAAAAGTAAGCATTAATTTTCCAAAAGAAACAAGAAATTGTTAATTGAATGAGCCTTCAAATGTACACAATGATGTGTACTTTTAACCAGAAGAAACTTGCACAAAGGCTTTCAACCATCAAACAGACCCCTTTATGTTTGGACATAACAGAACCAATAAGAAAGGGCGCAATAAAACACTTATTTGTAAAAATGATTTCATCACCTCCTTGGTTTTGTTGATGAATAGATAGAGCCCAAATAGAGGAATATTCACCCACAAAATCCCTAGAGGCCCTGGGAGAAAAAAGGGGGGGGAGGAGGGGGAAGGATCTCCTATAATCCTATGTTTGGATTGAGGGATAGGAGAGGGGGGGAGTAGAAAGAAGGGGACGGAGAGGGTCTAATGAACCTTGTTTTGATGTTCTTTGAAAGGAGGGGGAAGGGTTTGAGGGTATTTGCAAAAGTATCTTACCCTCCAAACCCCTCTATCATTTTTTTATAGGCTGATAGTGGGGATGGGGGGAGGTGGGGTTAGAACCATGAACATGAAGCATCACAAAGGATGTCATTATCTTTGCGTATCGCTCGAACTGGCCAATCCTCATTTTTAAATCCCCCAAATTGGGGAAATTTGGATGGGGAGGATAGGGGTTCAATAATTAAAAAAAAATTATAAAAAAAAATTATCAATTTTCCCTGATGTAAATTTATACCTGTTTCTTTAAAATTAACAAAAAAGAGTTAAAATTGTCAATTTTTATGTATATTCGCCTCCCCTACTTAATTTTTACAACATCTAAACAAAAGGTAGGGATATTTATGCAAAAAGGAGCTTACAAAGTGCAATACTAACTGACCTTGGCCCCCACCTTACAACCACATCAAGATGGCACTGTACTACAGCTAGAATTACCCCCCATACTGTTTGTAAATCAATTCAATGCAAGCATAAGCCGGTAGATGCATCAATATATGGATCCCCTAGGACAAAGTAATATATATAACAGAAACTTGAACTGGTTTAAATAGTTAAGGGATTTGTTGCTAAGTCAGCCTGGTTAAATCTATAATGACAAGATGGTCAAATCTATAATGACAAGACATTAGAATTATAGTTAAATCATTAAATTCACTATTTCCTAACAGCTTAAACTTTTGGGTTAATTGCTAATTTAACATGGTATCAAAGCAGGAGATCCTAAGTTTGATCCCTAGCTTTATTCTACCTCCTATTTAAAATGTTAAAAATCTCATATGTCAGGCCACACTTATTAAAGGGAAGTTTAGGCCCACACGTGAAGAAGAGTGTTAAAATTATAATTAAATGATTAAATTCACCATTTCTGAAACAACTTAAACTTTTGAAAAAATCAATAATTTAACACAAAAAAAAATTTTGACTTCCTTGAGGGTGAAGCTATCCTAGCTCCTATGCATATCATAAATAGATTTCCCACTAAACCTTAGAAAACTCCTAGTTTTGTTGGTAAGAAAGCTAGCATTGTGTAAAACAGAAAAATGTATCATGGTGAGTGTGTATAAAATCTTGGCTAAGGTCTTGGCAAATCGTTTGAGAGTGGTTTTAGATCAGTTGATCTCTGAGAATCAGAATAGCTTTGTAGGTGGGAGACAAATCCTTGATTCAGTTCTTATTGCGAATGAGTGAGTGGTTAGCCGAGGGAAGAATAGGGTTCCTGGAGTCATTTGTAAGCTTGATATGGAGAAAGCCTACGATCATGTAAATTGGGTGGCTTTGCTGTATTTGTTGAATAGAAAGGGCTTTGGAGTGAAGTGGTGTAAGTGGATCCGTACTTGTATATCCACAATTTAGTTCTCTGTTTTGATTAATGGGTCTCGAGCTGATTTCTTTGGTAGTTCAGGGGGTTTAAGACAAGGAGATTTGCAATCTCCTATGCTGTTTTTGATCATGATAGAGGTGTTTAGTAAGATGTTGAGAAGAATGGAGGGAGCTGGTTTGATCCATGGTTTTAATCTTGAGGGTAGGAGGGGTGGAGGGGAACGTGTTTCACATCTATTGTTTGCAGATGATACTATCCTATTTTGTGATGCAGGTGTGGAGCAAATTCTTCATATTCGGTTGTTGTTACTTAGTTTTTAGGCGGTAACAGGTTTGAAGGTCAATGTGCATAAGGGTGAAATTGTTGTTGATGTGCATGCCCTAGCTGAAATTTTGGGTTGCAAAGTTGGAACTTTGCCTATGTCGTATCTTGGCATGCCATTGGGGGCTTCACATAATTCCCCTTCAATTTGGATCCAATTTTGGAAAAAACTGAGCAGAAACTAGCCGGGTGGAAGAAGTTGTATTTGTCTAAAGGAGGTCGATTGATGTTACTCAAGAATATACTATCTAGTCTTCCTACTTACTTTCTATCGTTATTCACCATTCCTACTCATGTGGCTAATAAAATTGAAAAGTTGCAAAGAGATTTTCTATGGAGTAATAGAAAGATTCATCTGGTAGGATGGGATAAAGCTTGTGCGCCTATAGCCAATGGTGGCCTGGGGATAAAGAAACTTACTACTTTCAAGAAGGCCTTATTGGGGAAATGGTTGTGGCAGTTTGGGAAGGAAGAGGATTGGTTATGAAGGAGAGTGGTAGCTTCAAAATATAAGGAAGAACGAGGGGAATAGACCTCAAAGCTGGGTAGGGGAGTTCATGGGTGTGGTTTGTGGAGAGGTATTTGCATGGGATGGGAGGATTTCAACAAAAATTGTCAGTTTGTTGTTAGGTTGGGGAATAAAGTGAGGTTTTTGCAGGATGGGTGGTATGGGGATCAACCTTTTCAATTGGCTTTCCCAAGGTTGTATGGTATTGCCATTGATAAGGAGGTTTCTTTTGAAGCTTCTTTGCCAAGGTAGGGAGCGAAGGAGAGAAGAATTTGGAATGTTCGTTTTATTAGAGATTTTAATGATTGGGAGATGGATGAAGGGCTGCATTTTCTTCGTTTATTGGGAGCCAATACTCCTCCTATGGATACTAGAGACCGGATGAGATGGAAATTAAAGCCTAATGGGGCTTTTGACATCCGATCGTGTTATAACAAATTAAGGGATTCTCCCTCAACTGTCTTTCCATTGGAAAGCTATATGGAGAGCAAAGGCCTCTAGGCAAGTTTCTTTTTTTGTTTGGTGTGTAGCTTGGAATAAGATCCCAACGGGAGATAACTTGAGATTTAAGAAGATTGGATTTTGTAGATTGGTGCATTAAGTGCCGTCATTGTAGAGAGAGAGTAGACCACTTACTTCTTCATTGTGAGATGGCTTATCGGTTATGGAGCTTGGTCTTTATAACTTTTGGCTTGTCTTGGGTTATAACTTTACGTTGGGGAAGCATTCGTCTCAGATTTGGAACTTAATTCCGTTGTGCATCCTATGGTGTATTTGGAAGGAACGGAATCAGAGAACTTTTGAGGACTTGGATAGCTCCGGTGATCAGATGCTTGCTTCTTTTAGTGGAACTCTTTTTGATTGGTCTCGGGCTTAGGGACTCACATCTAGTGATTCTCTTCCTTCTTTTCTTAGCTCCCTTTCTCTTTTGTAATTATTCTATTGTTTGGTTTTCTTTTATGTTTTTTCTCTGTTTTCTTCTTTTTGTTTTTTCTGGGTTTGCTCTATGTTCTTCATGCATAGAGTAGACTTTCGTATATATATCATTCTTACTTATCAAAAAAATAAAATAAAGTTATATTAGAAAGCAAGGTTTGTGGAATTCTTGGAAGACCGTCCTCACATTAGAGGCATTAATGATTTTCACAAAGAAGTTTTGAAATAAGATATGGATATATGGCTAATGGTAGTAGAACTCGTAGATCCAACACCTATAAAAAGTTTTCAAACTTCTAAATATTTTATAATTGTGAAAACTATGAGAAAATGAAAGCTCATCAACATTTACGAGACCTAGCAACATATTCCCAATCCATAAAAGATATTGCTTCAAATCAATGCATTAGTGCTATGAATGAAGGAGTTTGAATCTATGTGAAAAAGGGTGTTTGGAGGCTGGTTAGAAGACATTAAAAAATGTAAATGGATAGATGCAAAAATAGATTAGAGAGACAGAGACACTGACTGAGAAGCAATAAAAGAAGTGGAAATATTCAAAGCTAGATTGATGGCAAAGGGTTAAATCATCATTATTGAATTGATTATAAAGTAAATTTCCCCCAATTGTAAGAATCCAATATTTAAATGCTATTATATCTATGTCTGTATTATTTGAATTGAACTAAATCAAATAAATGTGAAGATATCATTCTTAAACAGTGATATTAAAGAAGATATGTATATGGATTCCCACAAAATCACATTGGTTGGCTATTTAATGGACTTTTAGATATTTTGAAACATACTAGGTATGCAGTTCACATGTCACCTCAAGTAATTTATAACTATAGGGAGTTTCTAATTTTGCTTATAAAGAGCTTGTGTTGTGGCAAGACGAATGGATGGCAGGAGCCAGTTCCCTTGCTTGCTTACCAGACAAGAAGGATATCACTTTAGACCACTAATGGACTATAGCAAATAGAGAGAAACAAATCTAAGTCACTATTTGCAAACCATAAGAAACACTATCACTACCAGTGACTGGTTAAAAAACAGATAGAACACTCTTTTTTACACCAGGCAAGTAGTACAATACAGATACGACCAGATGAGGTGGCATGAGTAGGAGATCCCAAATACTACAAATTCAATCGGGTTATTTTTCATCCGACAGAAGATTGTTGAGTTCTTAAACATCAGATCCAAAGGTGATTATATGATGGTGTCATTAAAACAGACCCTACTAAGCAACCTGTGGTCACCTCAAATCCGATATTTGTAATAGTTGGGAGATATTCTATGTATTTATATATATGCGGTAAAGTCATTTATTAGAATAGCAAGAAGCAAGAATTTCTTGTTCAATCTACAATAGAGGCTATATATATGCAATTGTATACCTTAAAAATCTTTTAATAGAAATACAAGTAATGAAGTTATGTTGGGCCAAGTGAGAGATTATTAGAATTTTGTGGTCCAACATAATTTTTTTTTTTTTTTAAAGCCCTTGTTCTAAACAAATAATTATTCAACATTTTTATGTGAAATTATTCATAATAATTTTGATGTATAAAATATTGGAGACTCCAACATAAGATTTTTTTAATGCCTCTATTCTAAATAAGTAATCATTCAAAATTTTAAATGAAATTATTAAAAATAATTTTATGGTATAAAAAATTGGAATCTTGAATCACATATGGTCTTTGAGTTAACCATATCCGTCAAAACTGAAGTCTATGAATGTAGGTACATCGTTAAACCATAATGAAAAGGAGCAGGTTAAACTATGAAAAATAGAAGTACCAGTATTCTATAGTCAAAGCATAACAATCTCTGTCGTCTTTATGAAATGAAATTTTGTCCTCATTAAGTGTTGGCCTCAATGACCTCATTGAAGCCAACACAATATATATATATATATATATATATTTATATATTTTTATGATTTTTTGTTTCTTATATAACTACAAGACAGAATTATAAACCTCTTAATAATATTATCAAGATGCAATAATCTATAAATATGATATGTAAGGTGACTGAAAAAAGGGACAAGGGTATCCAAACCCCTTCGACTACATATCCATGTAATTCATTAATTATCTTTTGTTATTTACTTAAAATAATGTGGTCTTCTCTTTTTTTTCTTTTTTGAATTACGATGAGGGAGTGATGCAGGATGGAAAGCGTGAAGCAGGCTAGATCTGGTTCTAGCCTACATTAAATCCTTAAATCCATAAGGGCCCTCTTGAATCTACAAGGAAGAACACTGGAATCCACTAGAAATAATAAAAACCTCAATTTTATTGAATGTAAATGTTCTAAATTCATAATACATCTTGGAGGCCTATATAGGCACCAGAAAACTTATTTTGCAAACCAAAATATTCCTAAACTAATCCTAATTGATACCTAGAACTCTGATTTGAACAGAAAACTTTTAAAACACCTAAAATCAAGGGAAAAAAATCCTATCACCTAAAATAACGAAAATTACAATTCAAAAAAAATCAACAAACGATAAAAATTGTCCCCTGTATTTCGTCCTACAGAAGGGAAGGAGGATTTGGACCCTGATGTTTCCTTTATATGGCTGGCCATGTCCCCTCTAGGAGCTATATATACTTGCCACAGCATGGAAAGAATGCAAGAAAAAGAATGAAAGCTTAATTTAAATCTGGTCTAGTTAGAGAGAATATTTAAATTGCTTCAAAGGACCTTGAAAAAAATTATATATGAAATTCATCATATCTTCCCTAAAATTTAATACCGTATGTTTCTACAAATTTAATCCATACTTCATTCTTGTTATGTTGGTTAATATTTATTTCTCTTAAACTATTTTCTTAGAATAATTCCAACAGTATCTACAAAGCTTTCAAGAAGATAATGAGCTTTCCAAAAGTTTTTTCCTTTTTTTTTTTTTAGCTTTAACATTGTGGCTAACAATCTGTCATTTAAAACCATTAATGCAGTGAAGTATAATGCATACACTATGTTCAATTTGTATTAGGATCCTCTCAATTTGAAATAGATCAATTCTATGATTCAGAAGTTTACAAATCTAGAAGTGTAACATGTCATTTAAATTTTTCAATAATCTAACACTTTGTACACTATCAAATCCAAAAGATAATATTTTAACCATGAAATAGTTTTAAATGGAGAGAATCCTATTCCGCTCAACCTAAAAACTCAATAGACACTGAGAGGCAAGTCCTTGTATGCAACTTGGCTCCACTTTGGCTTTGTGTCTAGAGGGAGGCCATCTAGAAGAACAGGAGGGAATCATTAGCTGCTCACACATACAAAGTGGAAAAAGCCATTTGGATTCTTCTATTCCCATTTTTTAACTAAATTTAGCTTCACTTTCACCAAGACTGTCCCACAAACTAGCTAGACACTCTTTTTTTTTTTTTTTTTTTTTAAGAGTAGTTAGCCAAACGTGACTAGTCACTGTAGCATCCACAAAATGGATAAACAATAAAAAAAAAAAAAAAAAAAGTTGAAAAAATATATATAATAAAGAAAAAATATTTATATAGAGTATAGAAAAAACTAAAATAAAAAAATAACCCCCTTAGAAAGCAATCAATGATCTAATGGCAGCAGTCTATTGCAGCCCAGTGGCAAACAACAACAATGACATCCGGGCCTTCAGTACACCCACTTTGTTTTGGCACCATCTCTCCTTAATGGTTACATCCTGGTCCCACTCTTCCACTCCCCCATCCCCATAAAGATTTCTAGGACATCCCATAGGTAAAATTCTTAATCCACTTTCCAATCTTGATTAATCTCTACAATGGTACAATCATTGAGTGCAAAAGCATAGTATCATACTACATACACGATTAATGCTAAGCACAATGTTTTTCATGATTATTGACTTGATCTGTTGTGTGATCAAAACATCACTCACCTAAGTCCACAACTAACATCACCTTTATTATGCATCAATCACAAGAGACAAGTACTTGTGGCAAAAAAAATTGAAAAAATTAGGAAAATGTTAAAGGTACTACAAATTTTATTAAAAAAAAAAAAAAAACTTAAAAACTAATGTGTGAATGAATGTGATTGGTGCCACTTGAACAAGGAAAGAAAGTCAGTGTTTGAAATTTTGAATTACTTTTTGTGATTGGTGAGTTGTGAGATCTATACAAAAAAATTTGCAATATTCCTAACACTACTCTAAAAAATATCTTGTCACTCAACTTATTCTATCGACATATTTTACAAGTACCTAACCACCCCTCATTTTCATGTCACTCAAGATGCTATCTTCCCTCCGATTCCAATACTGATTAATGCAACTGATTTAAACATCCCCTTAGAAAAAAGAAAAAGAAAAACACTGAATGCAACTTTTCCCCATGATGCGCGAGTTTGTTTGTTGTGTACTTGACAAGCTCAACTCAATTAGGTTCCAAGTCACATAAGGATTAAAGGACCAGGGATCAAATTATGTTTCTTCACCCGTATACTACTTAACTTAAACCCTGTTTGTTTCAAAATAAAAATATTTTCCGGAAAATGTTTTCCCATTTTTAGATTTTTGTTTGCATAAAATGTGGTCAAACTTGTAAAACATTTTACAAGAACACACAATAGAAATAGCTCTCCCTCTCCTCATCTAGTGGATAGGTCAACAGTACGGTGGACTTGACGGATAGCCGGAGCCGCCGGAACTTGTGCCAGTGGTCTGGCAATCATAAACGCCGTTCTAACGAACCAGTCCAGTTACTCCGGTAACCAAAGACACCTTTCCAATTATGTATTATGTCAAAGTCATTTGTGTAGTGTTTATTATATATATGACAAAGAGTTGAAAAATTTTGTTAAAAATTTATTTTTATATAGAATAGAAAATTTGTTAAATTTTAAAAACAAAACGGAGACAAAAAAAAAAACCTATAAAATGTTGTTTCAATTCAAAAAAATTAAATTAAATAAAAAAAAAAAATTTGTTGTGCTTGTAGGAAGAGATAGATCTCACCTTGAGAAACGAGACAATGGAGTGGAGGTTGTGCTTGTATTCATGCAGGGGCACGTGTTGGAAGGCAGCGCTTCTGTCAGGAAGGCAAGCATCGTTTGCACCAAAGAACACAGTCACAGCTAAGGGTTCTCCTCCACCTTCCACCCGAGGAAATACCTTCTCCAAAACCTGCAGTGCCCATCTCGTGTTGTACCCACCGTACCCTCTTAGCACCACATCAACCTGTTCAGATCAATACATGTATATGTGTGCTAGGAATGTTTCAAAATCTCCATCATCAACCACCAAAAGAGGAAAATATAATATGTATATGTTAGACTAGAAGCCATGAAAGGAAATAGTACCGTTCGAGCAAAATGGTTGGCAAGAGAAGCACCCCAGCCTCCTTCATCAAAGGAAAACTCTGTGATTGAGTCACCGAAAAGGTAAATCTTTGGCCTCATCTCTCACAAATCTCACAAATGGGTTTTGTTATGCTTCAGCCGAACCTTTTTTCTATAATTGTTGTACAACTTCCCACTTCTCCAACAATAATATCACACTGCTGACTGCACGCACACACGCAATTAATAAAGTTGATCAAGTCCATTGTTTTTTTTTACTGATGCTGATCAAGTCCTTTAAATGCGCACGGATTGGCAATTGCCCGTGCAATTCACCCCCAATCCCCTCACAACTTTTCTTTACTTTTATTATTTTTTATATTTAGTGGTTGAGATTTAAAGTTATTTTTTTCTATTTTAATTCTCAACCGTTCATACCAATTGCATTTTTATTGCTATAAATATTGCACTTAATCTTAATTCAAATACGCACCTAACAATAACAGTTGCTTTTTAGGCCCTAACATTTGTTAATAATCTACCCTTATAGAAACAAGGTGAAACTACACTATTGATCCCTCAAGTTTACACTGTGTGCACAATTGGTTCTTCAAGTTTTAACTTCCGTTAGTAGTGTTGCTTACGTAGTTAACAAAATAATGACCTGTCATTTTTTTTATGACATAGCATTTTTTTATTAAAAAATTAAAAAAATGAATTCACACAAAAAAAAAAAATACTGACCCGTTCTAATTCAAATCTTAAGCCTAACCCGGTACTAAATTAAACTCATTTGCAATCTAATTCACAAACCCACGAGAGAAAGAGATTGAATAGTTCCAAGCTCTACTGCTAATAGTCAAATACTGGAGTATAACTCTAAGTCTCTAACAAAGCTCTAGAAATGATGCATGTGGAGGAAATAAGATTGTTATCAACTTTGTTAATGGGGCCTCTAGTGACAATATGACTGTCGAGGTTACCAAAGAGAATCCACATATGAAGGACCACCAGAATGTATTGGAAGCTAGAAATCTAGATGGAGTTCTTAGCAAGCAAGAAGATTAGTCTCAAAAATGGCTGGCAATGATAGTTGTGCTTATGGGGGTGCTAAGTGTGGCTTCTGGTGGTAAAGGGAAGGTCATAATTCAACTGGGAATAGCATTAACAAAACACCAAATGTGTTGATGCCAGAGGAGAATTCGCTTTTCTATATTGTGATTTTTATTGAGGAACAATCTGGATTTGGTAGATATGAATGCCATTTTCAAGCAAGTTATTGCAGGGTTAGGCAATTGCTGAATTTTAAATTTTACAGTTGTGTGAGAGAAGTAGGGAGGCAAAGGCCACCGTCTCCAGTAGAGGGCAGCGATGTCGCCGATGGCTAGGGTTTTGGAATTGTTCAATCTCTCTTTTGTGGGCTAGTGAATCAAATTGCAAATCAGTTTTAATTTGGTACCGGGTTAGAATTAAGACTTGAATTAAAATAGTTATATTTTTTTTACATGTAAATTCATTTTTGAAATTTTTTAATAAAAAGAAATGTCAAGTCATTAAAAAATGACAGGTCATTATACCATCAATCACGTAAGCAACACTACTAACAAAAATTAACAAAAAGACTTATATTGCTCATTTTGAAAACTTGAAGGACCAATTGTGCTCACTTGAAATTTGAGGGACCAATTGTGCTCACTTGAAACTTGAGGGACAAATTGCGCACACAGGGTAAACTTAAAGGACCAACAGTGTAGTTTCGCCTATAAACAAAGTACCATAGTTATTAAGCCAACCCAAACTATGAGTCTATCACTATGTTACTAGTTCAATCTATAGATTAAATATTATCAAAAAAAAAAAAATCCTATGGGTTACCTATTGATCTGCATTGTCAAATAAATAAAAAATTAAACTAAGTTTGAGAGCATGATTTTAAAAATTGAACCAATCAATTCAATTGAAAATCGTACATCAATCCGGTCTGTTTCTTATTAAAACCAAAAATTATATAAAAAGTAGGAAAAACCAAAAATTGGTGGTTGAATTATGAAATTAGGAAATGGGTATGGTTGGACCGGTTTTTTAACAGTTCTATTAGATTTCAAAACGCATAAAAAAATTAAATAAATCAATTATGAAACAAATAAAAACCACGTATGTTTGCAGAGAGAGGGAGAGAGGTAAATATTAGAGGGTGATCTTGATATTTTTAGAGATCATTATAATATATTGCTAACCCCGCTGTTTGAACATTTTCCCCTCCTAGACCCCCAAGTACTTAGTATATTGAGAGGTATTAATTCAACTACAAAACCATTGGCAACCAAACAATAATTCAAATCCATGTATTTTTTTTGCTCGAAAAAATGTAGCCATATAATGATGCAAATACAACACAAACATTGGCATAAATATAACTTAAATCTAATAAATGCTTAAATTTTTTTGAAATACAACATTACCTATATAATTTAAATAACCAAACAATCATATACTATTTAAATGATAATACATTATAGAACTGTATAAGTAGGGCTGTCCATCTCATCCGCCGACCCACCCAACCCGACCCGCTACAACCCAATTGGACAGCTTCGGTGGTCGGACGCGGGTCCCGAGCTCCAAAACCCGACATCGGCGGTTCGGTTTTGGTTCCCTTCCTTCAAAACCCATTCAACCCGACCCGCCCGAAGAGAGAATGATGAGATGAGATTTCAAGCTTTCCAATGAGTTTTCTAGCATGATTTGGCAGATTTCGGTGACTAAAACACTAGATTAGGTGATTCTCGACATGATTTGGGGGAAAAAGCATCGGATTTGGCAAAATCTCTACTAAATTCGGCTAGATTGCACTGGATCTTAGACGGATCGGGAGAGATCTCGCTGATTTTCTACTTTTTTCATCCTCTCCAGCGGGTTTTGGCCTCACCCGAAACCGCCGCTCACCCGATAGGAAACCGACCTGTAAAACCCGACCCTAATACGAGTCGGTTGTGGGTCCAGCACCTCCCTACCTGATCTCCGGCGGCTCAGTTGCGAGTTGGGCAAAAACCCGACCCGCCTAACCTATGGACAGCCCTATATATAAGTGATAATTGTAATATTATAATTAATATATAAATAAAATAATAAATGAACTTTAATATAACTTTGCTATTATGTGTTGTGAATTATTTTTTAAAAATTTTGAAATATATTTTTATAGAAAATATTACTAGTTATAAATTTATTAAATATCTTATTATTTATTTTTAAAATTTTTAATTATGTATTTATGATGTCAGCAGTTCAACCATCGGTCCGACTTCAGTCGGACCAAAAAACCAGTAATCACTCTCTTTTTTCGGTTCTTTGACCGCTTCGATTTTTAAAACTGTGTTTAAGAGAACATAACATAAATAAGTAAATTAAAATAATAGGTATGTACTTGAATTAAACTAGTGGTTATAATTCAAAATCAAGGTTTCATAGTAATAGACTAGTCATTTGATAGTTTTAGAGTCTTGAAGGTAGGTAGATAGACAAAGAAATGATTTTTTTTTTTATTCTTCAGGTTTTCTCTTTTTAAATCACTATATTAAACACTAAAGAAATGAATAAAATGAACCTATAGATGTAATTTTACAAATCCAACTAGGTTATACAAGCCCATCCAAGTTACCCAAGTCACTACAACCCCACCAAATTTGACTAGGTTTTATGCAAAAACGGTTAATTTAAACACCCAATCTAGACTAGGTGTTGGGTCACTCGGATTTTAGTTCAACTGGCTGGGTTGGTTTGGGTTTAATAACTATGCTATATACACAAAAATTTCACAACAATTTTTATAATAGTTGAAACCATCACTATATCATTTTTTTTTACCTATCACTAATAATCTGCCACATCAGTTAAGTGTGGAGTTCTTTTGTCAAATTTATTGTCCATAGACTTTTTCTTTAGAAAAAGTTTAAAGCAATCACCTTGGGCTCCCCAACGACAAAATATAAAGAAAAAAAAAATTTGTGTCATAATTTTTGCAACAATTTTGATGTGACTAACCATAAGTGGTAGAAAAAAAATAGTTAGTCCCATTGACAATGATAGTCAAGCGATTGTGATAAGGCCAATATGGTGTGAGTTTTTATTAAGCAGCTTAGTGAGGTATTTCATGTAGCTTAATTTATCGCAATTGAACATGTCATGCGCTCTCATGGGCTTACAAGCATTCCAAGACTATTTGCAGGGCTGCTCATGAAACCCAAAACAGTTTGACGACATACCATTTTATGCTCTCCAAACTAACTCTCTAATATCTTTCCGAAGAAAAAGTACACACATAGTTCATGCATTTGGAAATTGTGTGTGTGTGTGTGTGTTTTTTTTTTTTTTTTTTTTTTTTTTTTTTTTTTTTTTTTTTTGCTGAATAAAAAGGGGGTTTCTGGTGTGGGCTCATCGACCCCACGTCACGTGATGGCAATAAGTAATACCAGGTATACCACAAGGGCCTTGCTGGGGTTATAGCTCGAACCACTCCTCTATGGGTGCAGAACGAGAACTCCTACCATTAAGCCACACCCTTTGTGGTTTGGAAATTGTGTGTTTTGTGTGTGGGTGTGCACGGACACACACATGTGCAATAAGTATGATAATAAACCTTATAAAGGGCAAAATGTATCATCAACAATGACAAACGCAAAGTAGATCCTATCAATCCACAATTATTCTTACTTTGACTTGATGTGACTTAGAAGTCATTTAAATTTCCATTAAACTAGATTTTGAACCAAAGTTTGTAGATATGATCTCATGAAAGGATTTTTTTTTTTAATAATTTTGAGAAAGAAAAAGGAGGTGATATTGATGCTAATGATACTACCATTTCATCTAGGTCGTAAAATTCATATAAATTTTTTCTTATCAAATCGTTCCTTTCATTTATTTTGATATGTGAACTTTTGATCGCCTTTATATTTTTTCCCAATCATGCTTCTTCACATTTTCAGCTTTTTGTATTTGATATAAGTAGAACCCATCGTCTTGTACCATCCAAATGCAATGGTTCCCACCACAGTACTTTTCCGGAGTTTTGTTTGCAACATACACATCAAAAGTCGCATGGAAGTCCTCATACCAAAAGTAGCAATAGAAATGTGTCGTGCCTACATAGTTGACAGTGAAAGAGAATTCTCATTTTCCTTTGGGATGAAGAGTTTTTACGCCGTAATCTTCGTCTCTAGATTTACAACGGTAGTCAAGGGGTCCATTGTTGGCGTTGTTGATGATTCGTACGTATTGCTTTCTAAGTGGGTTAGGCATTCGCTTAAAAGAATTACTTTGGCCAAAGGCGAAGACAAGGACAAACACAAACAATAAAATTGGAATAATATCTTATGTTTCATTTTCCTGATGCTCGGAAAAAATATTTTTTTTATACTTAAAATGCATTTCCCTTCTACTTTTATAGCTAGTTGCTCAGTTGTATGTATACAAAGAATGCTCAAATTCAATGACTGCTGTATGTATTAAAATCACTTTCACTTATCATTGGGAAAATTGCATTGACTTCCATGAAGTTTACTGAAATTATATTAACCTTTCTATTTTCTCGAATTGTACGCAAACCTCCTTGCTTTTAAAGTAAACTATACTCAACTCCCTCGTAGTTTAACAACGTTAAATCCACCAAAGAAAAATAAAAATTAATATAATTTTTTTGTGTAATTCCACTTTTAGCCTTCATTTTCAAATGAAATTATCAGTTTCTTATCTATAACGAATGGGTTCAAAAGTGAAAGACAAAGTTTTTTAATCCAAACAAACAAAACTAAGAAAAATTTAATAAATCAATCTTGAGATTAAGAGATCAAATCAATATAATATGTCTCAAGATTTATAAGAAAGAATGTTGATGGGTTTAGTCAACGACTTTGGCGTCAACCAAACAACAAGATTGACCTCCCTCCCCAATTACGCTAGCCACATCTGCGCTATACCTCAAAAGGATTAATCACAATTAAGACTCCTTGTAATTATTAATAAAGTCCAAATCTACCCAGTAAATACCCAATGTGGGACTCATTACACACCTACACACATCACACAATCAATCAAATTGGAGCATCACTATAATCAATGTAATATGTCTCAAGATTTATAAGAAAGAATGTTGATGTGTTTAGTCAACGACTTTGGCGTCAACCAAACAACAAGATTGACCCCCCTCTCCAATTGCCTCCTACTCAATGACCCAATACTACTCCAAGCGCTAAAAAATAAGGTTAATTTGACCGCCTCTTTATGACTGTAGCATTACTTATTGGCAATAATGAAAGGCTACAATTATGGCAGTGTCCTTCGAATTACCTCCAGCCTCTACCCTTCATTAGTTTTTGACATTTTGTAAGTAAATATACAATTAGAGATCACATTATGCAAGTTGATGAACTATGTGAATGCTTCTCGCAGTTTAGCGGGTAGTGCTCCACAATAAGGTTTTCTAATCCTTAGAAGAATGTTATTTCTTGATGAGAAATTAATCTTATATTTCTTTGGTGGATTATTTTGAACCTTGCAATGTTGATTTCTTGACCTTTCATATTTTGGTTTGTTATTGAATTTTGATTAAACTTTTTCACTCTTCACCTTTAAATATATTAATTATAGATAAGAAAATGGGAATTTCATTTGAAAAGGAGGGTAAATATGAAGATATACAAAATTTCTAAATTTTTTTATTTTTATTTTTACTTTTTTCAATTCTGTTAGTAGATTTAAGAGTGTTAAGTTACAAAAGAGGTGATTATAGTTTGTTTTGAAAAATAAGGAAGGTATTTGTACAATTAAAATTATGAGGGAGGTCAATGTAATTTCAATTAATCTCAAGCAATGTCAATGCAATTTTCCCACTTTTCATTTTCGGCAATCAACAACAAAAGTTTTAACAAATATGCTTTGTTAAATGTCCAGCATTAAATATACTTGCTTATTAAATGCCATGACTCATTTAATGGATTTGAAAATAAATTTGTCTATATTTAGCTATTAAATTTCAAGCAATAAATATGCTTTTAATATTTGCATTAATTAATTTCTCATACATTAATAAATACACAATATTTAATTTTCAAGTTTTAAATATACTTGCTTATAAGATATCTTCACATTCATTAAATATACATGATAATGAATTTGTCGAGTTTAGTTTTTAAATGTCTTGCTGGTTCTTTAAAAGAATAATGCTAGAGATACAAACTATTTTACAAAAAATTTTACAAACTGCTGATGTGGTAAGTGATTATTGGTAAATAAAAAAGTAATATTAATATTGGGCCAAAATGAAAACCAATAAGAGGTCGGTCACATTAACATTTTATAAAAATATGGTAAAATAGTTTATGCATGTAGCATTACTCTGTTTAAATGACGTGTATTTATTAATTTTTCTTACATTAATAAATGTGTAGTTTTTTCATTATTTATTTATTTATAGATATAATATATTTTCCAACCATGGCATCAACTCAAATCTCAAATCTATTTGGTTTGGTATAGATAGAGTTTGAATCTCAAATCTCTTAAACAGCTACAAGAGACTTTTCTAATTGTGCTAACTGAAACCTGCACAAATTACATATATTTGAATTTTGATTGTTAAATGTCTAAATACTCATTAAATATACCCAACTATAAATTAGGCAAAACTAAACTATTAGTCCCCAAAGTTTTTCTTGTGTGCACAATTGGGCCCTTAAGTTTCAAGTGAGCACAATTGGTCCCTCAAGTTTTCAAAATGAGCAATATAAATCCTTCAGTTAACTTCCACTAATGGTGTTACTTACATGACTAATGTAATAATGACTTGGCAATTTTTAAATGACGTGGCATTTATTTTTATTAAATACCATCAATGGTTATTGAATTAGATTTAGATAATCCCCAAATACAATTGTCCATCCACACTATTCATTTGTTGTCACATTCCATATATTATTTACACACACCAGTTAGAGCATTCGCAATGGGAATGCTAAATGTCATATATTGCCTTTATTTAGCATTTGTCTTTCAAAAACCTCCACCATCCGGAATGGTAAAAATTTAGAATTGTAAAAAATTTCACAATTTTGCTACAGTGCCATCCTACTTTTATGATGTCACTGTAGTAACTTGTATCCTATTTATATTATATTTTATATGCCTCATTGTCTCTTCAGCCTTCTCTCTCTGTGTCCATCTTCTCTCTCTGTGTCCATTTTCTCTCGGCGGCCTGGGTTTCTAATCGGCGGTGTGGATTTCTGATCAGAGGCAATGACGGAGCTATGTGATTTGGTGGCGCAAAACTTGACCCAATTCTCAGACAAGTTGTCGTGGACTTGTAACGGGTGTCCGCAGCCTGATTCGCTCTTATCCAGATCTCCTTCTCGGGTCTCTCACTCTCAGCTCAATGCCATTCTGGCCGTCGTTTGCTTTCTCTCCAAATGCTCTGATTTGTTGGACCCCCGACCCAAATCAGTTACACTCGGGCTCCTACGAGCTATTCTGGCTTTGTTTTCGCCGTCATTTTGGCCGCAGTCGTATAACATGGACTCAATCAATAGCTTCTTTGCCAATTTCTTGAGATATGTGTCAAAGGCAGCTTGGGTTTGTTAACCGGTGGCTAGGGGTTGCTGATCAGCATGTGGAGATCAGCAAGTTGGAATGGTGGGTTTCTTCGATTTTTTTTTTCTTTTAGTGGTTTTTATGGTGGCCGTTTTTTGTGATTGTGGTTATTGGTGGTGGTTTTTGGCAATTTTTTGTATTGCTTTTCCTCTTGGTGGTTGTTTCTGTTAGGTTCTAAAAGTTTAGAACAATTGGCAAATCGTGAGCACACAAGAACATACAAGCTGCAGAAAGAAGATTTCAGAATATGCCTGATTCGATCGATCGAAAAACAGGCTCGACCGATCGAAAGTCGTATCTGCAGAATTTTAAGTTCGCCCAAACAGCAGTTCTAGCCCATAAAGGATTAGGGTTTCAGATCTACTTCTCCTACTATATAAAGGAAACCCTAAGCACGTTTTTACAAGGCTTTTTAGAGAGAAAAGAGTGTGCCTCTTTTGTATTTAGGGTTTTGTTCCTAAAATCTCTCTTATTACTTCTACCGGTGTTGTTCCTTGAAGAATCTCAAGATCCGGTATTGCTGAAGTTGCTGCCTTCTCTAGTCATCAAAGGTGCTGATGATCTAAACCTTCAAGGGTGGTCTTGGAGTCACAAACAGGTGAGTTTGTGTTGCTAAACCTTTGAGTGGGATCTCAAAGTCACAAGCGTGGGTGTTTGTGTTTTGCAAAGGTCAAAGAAAGAAGGAGTCCGTGGATCTCGGAGCTATCATGGGGTCGTGGTAGTAAGTTTCCTACACTAGGTAGCAATAGGATGTTAGTGGTCTAAGTCTTATTGTGTAAACTTCAATTCTTTCATAGTGGATTCAGTTTTACCTTGAGGATAGCTAGGTTAAATCCTCCCTAGGTTTTTACCGGTTTGGTTTTCCTGGGTCATCAGATCTTTGTGTTCTTTAATTTTCGCTGCTTTACTGTTTTTGATTATTTGTGTTAACCTAGTTCTGTTTAAATTACCTAAGTTAATCACTTGACTTATTCTCTAGGTTAATCTGTTGGGTTTAAGGGGTCTAAACGAACTGACAGTTTCTTGTGGTTGTTGTTGGTGGTGAGTTTGGTTGTGGTGGTGGCTGCTAGCCAGTGGCGTGGTGGTGGCAAGGTGGTCGGTTTCATGTGGTTGCTCTTGCTATGGTTTCTGGGTTTGGTGGTGGTGGCAATCGACCTGGATTGATGGTGGATTTTTCTTCAATTTGTTGTTTTGGGATTGTTGTTGT
Source organism: Lithocarpus polystachyus (assembly GCA_033629205.1). Classification (NCBI taxonomy): domain Eukaryota; kingdom Viridiplantae; phylum Streptophyta; class Magnoliopsida; order Fagales; family Fagaceae; genus Lithocarpus; species Lithocarpus polystachyus. The sequence continues at coordinate 58,942,196 of CM066166.1, forward strand.
GATTTGCTGGGGTGGCTGGTGGTGTAGCAGTGATTTAGGTCCATGTTGTGGGTGAATGTTGCTAGGCAGAGGATGGGTAAGTGATTGTTGCTGGGTGGATGAGGTGGTTGGGGTTTGGGTTTGTTCATGATGGAGAGAGAGAGACGAGGGAGGAGGGAAGAGAGAAAAAATAGGGAGAAGAGATTATTTTTTTTGGTTATATATTTTAGTGGATAATATATATTATTTTAATGAGTAGAATAGAAAAATAAAAATTGAGATGTTGGGTGTGTTGTAAAATGGTATGGTATAAATGATAAAGTAGTTTTTTGAGATTGTAAAATAGGATGGGATACAATTTCCCATTGTGAATGCTCTTATATTATGGATCTTCAACTCATAAATACTTTATTCCAACTCAGACCTCCCACTTTACTTTCTCACTCTCTCTGAGTGCCAAATCACAAGCCACATTTCCGTCAACCCATCTCCGAAACCTAACCCGAGAAATCATTGGACCATCCACAACCAAACATGGATGACCATGGTGGTGCATATCTGCAACTATTCATGGATGGGGCCACCTTTTACAACTGCATTGTTCTTAGTAGTCTCTTGCCGATGAAATTGTCGGACCCACTACCCCACTTCATCCAAACATGGGTTTGCAACTACATTGGTGGAACTTTAGTCTACCTACTTTTTGGCTTCCTCTGGTGTTTCTGCAAAGCTCGCAAATGTCTTTAAGCTTGTACATCGGAGTCACCTTGTCCTTGTCCGACGTGACACCGTCGGTCATTCTAAAACAATTGCAAAAAGGTTGCATCGTTGGACAATAAAGTTTTTCTTTGAGACAATTGCAATTGTCTTAATCAGATTAAAGCCAAGGCACATAATCGACAGTGCTGGATAAAGTTTTTCTAAAACAATTGCACCATCGAACAATAAAGTTTTTCTTCCCAGTACGTTGTCACTGCCATGGCACCGTCAATCATTTTTGTACTGGGTTAGGATAAAGATTTGAATTAGAACGATCTAATTTCTTTCTTACTTGTAAATTTAATTTTTTAATAAAAAAGAATGCCACATTATTTAAAAAATGTCAAGTCATTATTCCGTTAGTCATGTAAGTAACACTACTAATGGAAGTAAACTAAATGACTTATATTGCTCATTTTGAAAACCTGAAGTACCAATTGCACTTACTTGAAACATAAAGGACCAATTGTGCACGTAGGGTAAATTTCAAGAGCTAATAATGTAGTTTTGCCTATAAATTACTCTAATTTAGTTATTAAAAGTTTGTCAATAAATATGGTTACTTAATAAATGATGAAATGACTACTTATGCTTTGGATTTATTGAGGTAGTTAGGCATTAAATTAAGATAAGTTTAAAACTATCTAAGGGTAAAATTTTAGTGCCTTACGAGGGGAAGAGTATCGTAATTGACAAAATATTTAATAATCAACTAATAACTCTTTCTTAAAAGCCCTAGTTCTCTCAAAGACTCGAAATGTTTAATGCGCTTTGAAACTAAGGGGCTGTTTGGATCATCAATATCCGTAACTCATAACTTTGTTTCCATAACTCATAACTCAAAAATAGCCTCCATAGCGAGAAGTCCGTTTGGGAGCACCATAACTCTGTTTCCATCACTCAATTCTTTGATTTTTGAATTATGAGTTATGGAAACTGAAAACACATTTTGGCCGTTTTCAGTTTCCATAACTTATAACTCAATGGTATTTTTGTAATTAAACATACATGAGGGACTCACTAGTCATAACTCAACCGCACCTTTTGACTAACTGACTTTTTTTTTTTCCTTTTCTTTTGATCAGCTCGTCTTCTTCCTTTTTTTTTCCCTGATCAGCTCGGCTTCTTCAGTTCTTCCTTTTTTTTTTTCCTTTCTTTTTTCACTAGGTTCGAGTTTCTGGGTTTCAGCTTTTTTTTTTTTTTTCACTGGGTTCGTGTGATCTGGGTTTCTTCCTTTTTTTTTTTTTTTTTTTCCTTTCTTCTTTCTCGGGTGATCTGGGTACTGGAAAAAAAAAAACTGCACTGAGTGACAAGAATGGGACCCACAAACAGTGTGAAAAATATTGAGTGATGGCAAGTGAGTGATGGTGCCAAACGGGTGTAGTATTTTAAAGTGATAAGTGATGAGTGACGAGTGACGGAAATTGAGTGATGAAAAAAATAAATCCAAACAGGGCCTAAGGATTCCTACTCCATTTATAGATGAAGAAATCTATGGCTGATGAGTTGAAGTGAATTACAAATCATCAAGGCTAGAATTTTCTAGCATTTTTCATTAAAAATGATTGGATTAAGTTGCATCCTAGAAAAATCAAGAAATTACTTAAATTTTGAACACAACACTAGAGAGCCGTTTGATGGTTTCTACGTGCCAATCGGCACTTGATGCACGAGTCTAAGTGGCAATTGGCATTTCAACTCAGCGACTCATGTTAACTGTTTTGTTTGAGTTCTACTCGGGTTTTGACCAATCTATGAGATAAATACTACTTTGACCTTTTTTATTTTTTTTTAATTATTATTATTTTTCAAGTAAGATAACTCCAAGGTATATTTATGAATTTTGAATATTAATTAATTATCTTAATTAAAATATAATCAAGTATTAATTAAAAATATATTAACTATACAATGGAATTTTGTATATTACATGCATCAACACTCTTAGTTTAGTTTTGTTCCAATGAAATTATGACATATAATTAATTTAAAATTAATTTTTAAAGAAACAATTTTAATTATTAATCATAATCATATGTGATCAACCTTGATCATGGTAATGCATACTAATTGTTTAAACATGATTCAGCCTAATCTTGCAATCTGGTTCTTCGATTTAAGCATATGATGTGTCATTTTGATAGTTAGGTCTTGTATATTTATTTTTAATTAAAATTTGAAAATCTGATGGTCAAATTATATATGATTTTTCATTGTATCATAGAATGAAGGTTTTGCTCATGATAAGGTTAAACGAAGATTCCAAAACAATGTATCTATAAATAGACATTCATGAATAAGATTAACTTCGATTATATTTTAATTGGTCAAAAAATCATTTTTATAATAATTTTTGCATCAAGTTCCACAAGGATATTATTGGCACCAAATTTGTAACGCTAGAAGAAGTCTATTTTTGAGATCCCATAATTCAGCCATATCACTTCTTGTGTGGCTGGTCGATCTAGCAAAACCTTTTAACCAATTCCCCTCGCTAGCTTTGAGTAATCCTCCCCCCCTCTCTCTCTCTCTCTCTCTCTCTCTCTCTCTCTCTCTCTCTCTCTCTCTCTCTCTGTGTGTGTGTGTGTGTGTGTGTGTGTGTGTGTGTGTGTGTGTGTTTGGATTTCTGAAAGAAGAGTCATTTGTGTTGAGCTTGGTCTAGCCTTTGCGGGTGGGGAGGGTTAATCCATTTACTTAGCTACTTTCCTTAAGCAAGCTTCATGGATATTTCGATCCACCATCACCTTTTGAAAATAAGTAGGTTGCGATGCAACCATAGTTGCCAAAGTCCTATAGGAAAAAGCACCCTACAATGATGCAAAGTCTCCCTAGAAATTGCCAATGACAAAAAATATGTGTTGATCTAATTTTGAAGAGGTCAAGAAAAGGAATCAACCAAACTAGGTTGTGGTACTCTTTAACTTCACTTAGAAGTTCCTTCTAAATTGATAATTTCGTAGAACGCGTAAAATAGAATCTAAATAGCCACCACAAATGGAGCAAATGGGATTGAGTATAAACCCTCTTGAACCTAGAACTTCATAGGTGAAAATACTAAGAGCACTCACAGTAGTGGTGCTAAATAGTCATATTGCTAAAATTATAGATATTTAGCACAAAAAAATGGCTGCAGCAATGGAGCTAAAACCTTAAATTTTAGCTCCACATAAACAGTACACATCTATAAATAGATGTGCACTGTTCATCATATCTAAAAATAAAAAAATTATTTTATTACTTCCTCTCTCCTACTTTATTTAAAAAATATTTCTTTCTTCTTTTTCTCTCTCTCTCTCTCTCTTTCTCTCCGGCTTCTCTGCTTCTTCCTTCTTCCTTCACATTTTTTTTTTCTCTCCATCACCCACTCTCTGCTTCGCCGGTCTCTCTCTCTCTTCGGCTTCTCTGCTTCTTCCTTCTTCCTTCACATTTTTTTTTTCTCTCCATCACCCACTCTCTGCTTCGCCGGTCTCTCTCTCTCTCCGGCTTCTCTGCTTCTTCCTTCTTCCTTCACATTTTTTTTTTCTCTCCTTCACCCACTCTCTGCTTCGCCGGTCTCTCTCTCTCTCCGGCTTCTCTGCTTCTTCCTTCTTCCTTCACATTTTTTTTTCTCTCCTTCACCCATTCTCTGCTTCGCCGGTCTGTTCAATGTCACCGTCCTACGCCAGCCCACGTTGCCGCTGAGTCGCCGTCCCACGCCATCGTCGCCGATTTGGGTCGCGGTTCGCGGTTCACCGTCCTACGCCAGCCCACGTCGCCGTCCCACGCCATCATCGCCGATCTGGGTTCACGGTTCGCTGTCCGCCGTCGTCCCACTCGCCGTCCTCCATCGCCGTCCCACCTCGCCGTCCTCCATCTCTTCCTCATCGCCGATCTCATGGGTTTCTTTGGTTTTTTTTTTTTTTTTTTTTTTTTTTTTTTTTTTTTTTTTTTTTTCTGCTGTGAATTGGTGATGGTTGTGCTGTGGTGGTGGTGGTGATAGTTGTGATGGAGTTTGCTGTGGTGGTGGTGATGGCTGTGCTGAAGTTGCTGTAAAATTTTTTATTATTATTATAATGAGTTTTTTTGTATTATTTTAATCAAATAGTTAAAAATATAGATGTACTGCTGTGGAGTGTGAAGAGGTAATAGCTAAAATTATAGATAAAGTAACTTTTAGATAAGAGAAATATAAATGAGCTGCTGTGAATGCTCTAATATGGCAGTTAAGCCAAAGATCAATGAGCTTGATCTGTGATAAAGTTGTACTTTTGATGCCCAAGGAAAGGTAGTTGGGTGTAATAGGTTCAACCTTCTATCCATAAGTTAGACCGAGTTAAAGGGGAAAAGATATTCTAAATAAGTTTAAACCAAGGCGTCTTCCATATATATTTGGGTTAATAGGAAGAGTGATTGCTATGACATCAAAGTCGTTAGTTATTACAAGATTTCATTGTTTTAAAATGCGTGCTTTAGGCCTGATATTTAATGTCTTATCAAAAGCCTTGTACTTTAATAATATTGTTGGGCCTCTCTTATAAAAGGAATCAAGCTTCAGGTTAAGATTAGTGTCCTTAAATCCTATTGTACGATACTATGTATAATATTAAGTATAACATTATGTATGACATTATATATGACTTAATATTGTGATTGATAAAGTTGTTTTATTATTATCTAAAATAATGGTAACACGAATATTCGGGCATTATTATATAGTCCATGAGATGCATAATATATGATTTATGTGAAAAGTCACAGAAGATATAAATCACAAGTTCTTTGTAAACTCAGAATTTTAATTCGTAGTCGATGACGAAAATGTGCATTTCATCTACGAAGACTATAACATATCAACTAAGATGATTTATCTTGATCATGGAAGTGGAGACTTCTAGTTGATATGTTAATATGTTTTAAGAGTTAAGACATATTGAATTGGACCGCTGTGAGATTTATTATTCTCTTAACGACTGTCAAATAAATAATAAATCCAACAACTTCTATTTACATGAACTCTTAATCTTAAGAGGATAATGAACCTGATCATGAAGTGTAGGTTGCTTTGATATATCAGGAGCGAGATCTAAAGACACGATCAAAACCTCAGTATGTTGGGCAGTCACATTTAGTGTTGATGAAACATATATTCTCAAGATGGAATTCATAGTCTCTTAATAGAGATATAAAATATTCCCTTGAGATAAGTTTAATGGGCTCGATTATTCAGAGAGTTAGGCCTAACCTCTTTAATAAGAAATTACTAAAGTATATATTTATGGAATTGGATTTCATAAATATATTATGAATAAATTTTGGGCTTTAATTTCTTTAGCCCACTCACAAAAATCCCCACACAAGCCCATGAATTATTTCAAGCTCACATAAATATTTCTCACATATTACTCAAATACTCTATGCTATTGGGCCCTCTCATACATATTATCCACATATTATCAAATCTAGATTTTCCACAAAAATACCCATCATATTACTACCAACATTGGACCACAAAATTACACTATCTCCACAACAAAAGCCCAAAACCACTTAACTTATGGGCAAGACTCAAAAAGCCCAACAATACCCTTTACAAAGCCCGTTGCTACATGGCACATATTAAAAGCCCGTTGCTATACGACACCTATCAAAAGCCCGTTGCTACACAGCATCTCTAAAGCCCGTTGCTACACGGCACCTATCTAAAGTCCGTTGCTACACGACACCTTTCAAAGCCCGTTATTATACGGCACCTTTCAAAGCCCGTTGCTACACGGCATCTCTCAAAGCCCGTTGCTACACGGCACCTTTACAAAGCCCGTTGTTACACGGCATCTCGTAAAAGTCCGTTGTTATACGGCAATATTTCTACAAAATCTCAAACTATTTTACTAAAGCCCAAATACTAATTTGGCACTATTTACTAAAGCCCAAATAATAATTTGGCACCTATTTCATTAAGCCCAAAAACTATTTTGGCACTAGCCCAAATATTAATTTGGCATTATTTTACTGAGCCCAAATACTAATTTGGCATCTAGTCTTATAAAGCCCAAATAATATTTTGATACTATACCCATTTTTTGCAACTATTCTATAAAAGCACCAATAATAGTTTGGCACTTATTTTACAAAATCAAGTATTATTTCAACACCTATTTCACATATACTAAGTCCCTAACTCATGAGAAATATAATTACTCATCTCTAAATAAATACTTCTCTTACAAAATTTATGAAAGCCCATGTATATCACCCATGGCAAAAGTCTTCATTTTGTAGGATTAACCAAGCCCAAAGAAGCTTAAATACAAGCACCAGCCAAGCCAGCCCAACATGTGTGCAAAGCCCAGCAGCTGAAGCTAACGTGAAAAATTCAGTACAATCTTGACAGCTGGAGCCCACTACCTCAAACTCTGACTTGTCCAATCAGATTAAAAGGGAGATACGTGTCCATCAAGGGAGAAACCCTTTCTTTACAAGTTGAAGCTCCATCACCCATGACGTGACATAAAGCTGAGTCTGATGTGACAGATAGCTGGGAAGCTTCAGCCAGCTTTCCCAGCTGTCCCTTCTTTCTCCTCCAACCCAGCTGGTCAAGGGTTATCAAACAATCATGAATCAGACCATTGGAGCTCACGAAACAAGCTGAAATTAGTTCTTTTTCATACCAAAAATGCATGTTTTCTGGTTCATGGACGAAGCACATGAACCCCAAATGGGGAAACTTAGGGAAATGTGGTTTGGAGGGCACTAAGGGGGTCCCACTAGATGTTTCCAGCAGGGGCTCCACGGTTGACACTTGGCTTGGGGTGATGCAACCTGCCGTAAGGAACTCTGATTCTAGCAGCAGCATAACCAAGGTTATTAGCCTAATCTATGTTCTAATCCCATTAGCCAATGCCAATCAACATTCAATGTTAAGGCAGAAACCCAGCTGATCTTACCTAAAACAACAAGAATCTTCTTAACACCATTAGCAAAAAATCTTGGAAATGATTCTCTAATGGATTTTCTGAAGATTTAGAAAGATTTAGCAAAGATTATTTGCTAATCACCCCCTGAAAACCCAGCTATAAAAGGAACTCTCCATTAAAGCTTCAAGAAAAGAAGGGGACATTAAGATACTTACTAAGAAAACTCCCTCTCAACCCTTCTGTCTAAGCCTTTCCTACACGCTGAAAAAGTCACTGAGAACTAAGTTTCAAGCTTAGAAAATAAGTTCCCCCAGCTCCTAGCCCAAAACACTCCATATACCTCTATTCCTAAACACTCCTCTGCCCCAGCAGAAGGTCCCAACAACTTCACTAAACATTATTCCATACCATACCCACTACTTGAAATGTCTCTCACTACTCACTACTCACTACTTATACTATATCCATGAGCATGCCTTGGCACCATAATGATCTTGCTGCGCTAGCTAGAATCTCTCTTTCTCCCTTCATCTCACACTAAGTTTTCCTCATTATTCGTTACAATGGATCCCATGATAATTACTTATTCATTTACCATTGATGGCTATGATGTAACTGTCACTATAGTATTTTTCCCTTATATTAATGTTGTTGTATTAGAGGACTCTTCTCCAGAGCTAACAGATGATGAGTTTGAAACATAGAGACTTTCTTTGATTCGTAAAATAGCTGTATCCTATTCTGTCTCGCTTTACTGCTGGGCTGTTTTCTGCAGAAACACATTATTGCTAGGCTGTTTTCTGTAGAAACACTTTGCCGCTTGGCTGCTTTTTGCAGAAACACATTATTGCTAAGCTGTTTTCTGCAAAAACACTTTGTTGCTGGGCTATTTTCTGCAGAAATACTTTACCGCTGGGCCGTTTTCTGTAGAAATATTCTACCGCTGGGTCTTTTTTTTTGCAGAAACACTTTACCACTAGGCTGTTTTCTGCAGAAATATTTTACTGCTGGGTCTTTTTCTGCAGAAGCATTTTACTGCTGGTTATGTACTGCAATATGTTTTTTAATCATGCTGATGTGTTAGTTGTAGGGATTGTTTACGGGCCATTCTTATCAGTCCCAATCTAGACCCAAGGCATAAAAGCATAGTGAATTCTTTGGATCTTCACCAATAGCCTTTGGGCCGTGCATCAAGCCCATCGTCGAGTTTCGGTTAGCCCCCAATCCATCACAAATCTTATTTGTCGGAGTGAAAACTTTTTGCTCCCGACATTTTGGCGACTCCACTGGAGAAGCTATTGAAGCCAAGAGTTCATTATGCCTCCTAGGTTGCGGAACAGCTGGCAAGAGGGGACTAGAAACACCAGTCTCCTAGCAGCACAAAGCCATCACAGCCCAGCTCTACAAGGAGAACATGCTGACCAACATGAGGTCAACCAAGAGGGTTCTGACCATCGATTTTCTTTCCTCCTAGAGACATTACAAGGAATGCAACAAGCTCAGTTCGAACTTGCTGAATCTTTAAGGGTCTTGAGAGAGACTCAAGGGCCAACGCCCCAGCCATTACATGAAGGTCTAAATCTTTGAACACAGCAAGAGAGGGGATTAGCCGCTCGGAATCCTTAGTCTGGTGAGCAAAATGCCTCTCTTCCTTAGTTTGTTACATTATCTGATCTTACTGCCTTGCTGGAAAGGGAAAGGATTAGCTAACCCAGCCAACCAAGGCACTTTGTTCGAAGGCCACCTTACCCAGCTGAGTTACTTAGCAAGCCATATCAGGAGAAATATGAGGCTCCCACCTTCTCCCTTTATGATGGGAGAAAAGGGAATGCAATCGAGCATGTTAACAAGTTTCTTGATTCTATGGGTCCTTTTGCTGGGGATGGAGATCTTTGCCTGAGGGAGTTCTTAAAATCCCTTACCGATCATGCCTACACATGGTATTCCACTCTTCAGCCAAGTTCCATTGCCACATGGGTTGACATAGTTGAAAGTTTCTGCTCAAAGTACTTTCATGGGGAGGAAGAGGTTACTATCCTTACTCTCCACAACACTAAGCAAAACTCCTCCGAAGGGCTCCTTGACTTCATCCGGCGATTCAGAGATGCTGCTCTTGACTGTTATGGGCAATACAAAGAACAAGAGCTCGTTGAGATTTGCGTTGACAACATGTCCCATGAGTACAGGGCCCATTTGGAGAATCTTGATATCATTTAGTTTGCCCAGCTGCTTCAGAAAGCTAGTAAGACAGCCATATCGGTCAAGCCTTCTATCACAGAGAAGCCCAAACTAGAAAAGAAAAATGTTCCTCAAGCTCTCACGGTCTCCACTAATGAACTGGTGGTAGGATAAAAGTGAAAGAGGGAGGAGGAGGAAGAGTATCCATTCCGTGCACCGATGAAGAAATGAATGCTGTTATCGAAAAATGGATAGCTGACGGAGTACTTAGGCCCTTTACGCCTTTTTGAGAGCCTACTCTGGAAGATATGCAAAAGCCTTTCTATTGTCGGTATCATAGATATGTAAGTCATGGAACTAGAGATTGTAGAGCAATCTGGAGAACATTTCACATGAAAATTTCAGATGGCACTCTAAACCTCACTCGTGAGCAAGAAGTCCAGTGGAACCTACTGCCTCAGCATCATAGAGGGAAGGCCACAGCAACCGTGCTATTTCATAATGGGACTGGTGAAGATGACACTGCCAGCGGTACAAGTATGCCCCTAGCAACTATATCTGCTCTTCAACGAAGCCCTACCTTTCCAACCTTGTTTAAACAATTGGGGCTTAAGGAAGAGTCAAGGAGAGCAGCAACCGAAGCTCTTGTATCCATCGCTGCCAGCTCTGGAACACACTGCCTCACAGCTGATGCTCATGCCAGCCGTGCCTTCCTAAAAACTACTAATGTCATCACATTCATCGACGAGGATATGGAGGTACAACACCCTGACCATAGTAAACCATTATATATTGCTACTCAGATTAATGATGTTCATATAAGAAGGGACCTAGTCGACACTGGTGCATTACTTAATCTTATTCCAACTAGCACACTCAAAGCAGCTGGGATCCCACTCAGCAGAATCGTTGGGGCTCCTATTGAGGTTTTTGGTTTTGCTGGAATTCATGAATGCACTATTGGGAGTCTACAGCTAGTTCTTAAAGCAGGGCCTATTGTTGCTCTCACCAGATTTCATGTTATTGACTCACCCATTTCTTATCATGCTCTACTTGAGAGGCCATGGCTCCACAAACATAAGCTTGTGCCATTAACTTACCACCAATGTGTCAAGGGAAGATTTAATGGTAAACCCATACGCATCCCTGCTAATCCTACACCATTTGATTTATCTGAAGCACACTACTTTGAGGCTACTTTCTATGATGAGCTCACCCCAAGTGGAGAAGATTCTACATCAAGGCCTGTTGGGATTCCATTACCCAGCTGGCAAGATATCGAAAATAATCCAGAAATAAACATGAGGTCTTTCCTTAATCAAAGGAAAAGGAAAAGAGAACATAAAGAAACCCCCAGCGGTACCTCACAGCCACAATGCATACAAGTCCAACTGCTAGATGGCCGTTTGGGGTATCGTTTATGACGGTATGCGGGGCCTAGCTGTCTCAAACAGAAGGGTCTCGGACTGAATGAAGCAAGCACCACACCAACGTGCTGTTATACTCAAGAAGCAGAAACCCCATCGGAAAAAGAAAATCTGCCCAGCAGTCTGGCAGACCTGCCTGAAGAGCCCCCAGTGATAACTAATTTTTCACCCGATGTGGAGCTGGAGACCTTTAATCTCAGTGATGATCCTAGTATCCAGCGACCAACCTCAGTTAATGCCAATTTGCCACCACTGGAAAAGGCTCGGCTCATTGCACTATTAAAGGAGTACATTGATGTCTTTGCTTGGGAGTACCATGAGATGCCCAGTTTGGATCCTAACCTAGTAGCACATGCTCTTAACGTGGAACCAGGGTCAAAGCTAGTAGTACAGCCCATGCGGACCTTCCATCCTGATGTGGAAGCACAGATTATTTAAGAAGTCCAGAAACTACTCACAGCTGGGTTCATCAAGCCTATCATGCACCCAAAGTGGCTTTCAAACATTGTACTGGTCAAGAAAAAGAATGGGCAAATATGATGCTGCGTTGACTTCTGAAATCTTAATAAAGCATGCCCCAAAGATAAGTTTCCACTTCTAAACATGGATATGCTCATTGATTCAGTCGCTGGGCATGCCATGTTCTCATTCATGGATGGCTTCAGCGGTTATAATCAGATCAGAATGTCACCTAAAGATGCAGCCAAAACAGCCTTCCAAACTTCTATCGGCAATTTTACTACACCGTCATGCCCTTCGGTCTCAAAAATGCCAGAGCTACATATCAAAGGGCTATGACCACAATTTTTCATGACATGATGCATAAAGAGATTGAGGACTACGTAGACGACATTGTTGTAAAGTCAAAGACAACGGGGGATCATCTTGTTATCTTACGGAAAGTTTTTGAAAGATGTCGGCTTTACGAGCTTCGTATGAATCCACTTAAGTGTATTTTTGGAGTTACAGCTGGGAAGTTCTTAGGATTTCTTGTTCATCAAAGAGGCATAGATGTTGATCCTAACAAAGTGCAAGCCATTACTACTATGAAGCCACCTGCAACACTCACACAGCTTAAAAGTTTCCTTGGTAAGCTCTCATACATCTGGCGTTTCATTCCGGGTCTCGCTGCCCTCATAGCTGTCTTTACACCACTGCTGAAAAAAGGAAAACCCTTCTGCTAGGATTCCAAGTGCTAGCAGACATTCCTCCAGCTGCAGCAACTCATGACAAGACTGCCAACTGTATATGCACCTATACCAGGGAAACCACTCAAGCTGTATTTGGCTACCAATAGTGAAGCAATAGGGGCACTCATAGCCCAAAATGATCAAGAAGGGGTTGAGCGACCGGTTTATTATGTTAGTAGAAAATTAAAGGATGCTAAAACTCGCTATCCAAGAGCAGAAAGGGCTTGTCTTACTCTGATATATGCTGCCCAGCGACTACGTCATTATTTGCTAGCTCATACGGTACAACTCTTAACAAAATCTCGTCCAATCCACTCACTTTTAAGGTGATCGGTTCTTTCCGGAAGGCTAGCGCAATGGCTCTTGCAATTATCTGAGTATGAGATCATAGCAATTACCCCAACAGCTGTAAGGGGCCAAGCCAATGCTGATTTATTGTCAAATTTTCCTGGTGAGGATGGCTAGGACATTACTGATGATGTACTTGGAGAACTGCCAGCTGTTGCACTAATAGAAACAGCTAGGGCTGTTTGGACTTTACATTTTGATGGATCTTCTACCACTTCTGAAGGAGGGGCTGGAATAGTCCTATTCAAAAATACCGGAGAAACAGTGGGCATGCCATTCAAGCTTGATTTTCCATGCACTAACAATATGGCCGAATATGAAGCATATCTTACATGCCTAGCGGTGGCTTGCGAAATGGGTTTCAAACATCTTCGGGTAATTGGAGATTCAAATCTGGTTATTTGTCAAGCTAAAGGAGATTTTGCACTCAAGGAACCATCATTAGCTCCATATAGAGCTATGGCTCAAAGGTTGGAGGACTCTTTTAAGGAATTCAGTATTGAACACTCCCTAAGGTTCGACAATCACTTTGCCAATGCTCTAGCCACATTGGGATCAAGAATCAAATTTGAGGGTGCAACTACAGATGTCTCTATCGTAAAAAGGCCTATTCCAGTTGTGCAGACCTTGAAAGAAGAATACTGTGATCAACTATTGAGTCAGACAGATTGGCGGTCTCCGCTTAAGGAAGCACTATTATCACCGGATGGGAAAGATCATTTGAAGGTACTCAAAGATTGTGCCCTAATGGTAGGGGAGCTATATAGAAAACTTCCTGGAGGAGTTCTAGCTAGATGCTTGAGCCCTGGTGAGCCCACTAAGTGATTAAAAGAAGTTCATGAAAAATCTTGTGGCCCCAGCGGTTCTGTCAGTCTCTACAGACGCCTTTAGCAGCTGGGCTATTACTAGCCAGAAATGGGCAAACAAGCTGCCACTGTCCAAGAACAATGCACTAATTGCCAAAATGCTTTTGATAGGGTAGAATCATGTGTAGTCCTTGCTGCCAGCGATTGGCGTGTACCCTTCCTTGAGTATCTCATAGAAGGCATCTTACCCGACAATCTCGAAGAGGCCTATCGCTTGAAGAAATTGGTTGCCCGTTATTTTGTGGAAGGAGGTGTTCTTTTCAGGAAGGGATTCAATGGGGAGCCTTTGAGGTGCCTAGGGGCCCCCGAAGCATAATCGATTGTGCAAGAGGTACATTCGGGAGAGTGTGGTGACCATCAAGGCAAGAGGCGACTTCTCCAACAGTTGCTCAATCTTGGGTATTTCTGGCCCACCATGAAACAAGATGCAACTAAATGTGTGAAGGCATGCCATACTTGCCAAGTCCATAGGAATCTCATACATACTCACCCTACCAACCTCCAAAATATGATGACTCCTTGGCCATTTCATACTTAGGGGCTTGACCTGATTGGCCTAATCAATCCACCATCCAAGGGTTATATTTGGATACTAGTGGCCCTGAATACTTCACAAAATGGGTTGAAGCCATTTCCTTAAAGAAAACTACAGGCCCAGCCGTTGCAAATTTCATCCGAAAGCATATAATCTATAGGTTTGGTATTCCTCACAAGATTGTTACTAATAATGGCACCCCTTTTGTCAACAAAGATGTCTGGAAATTGCTTAACCATCGCCATATCAAACACCGCAAGTCTACTCCTTATTATCCAGAAGGCAATGGTCAAGCGGAAGCTACCAACCAGGTGCTATTAAGAATTCTCAGCAAGATGGTACATGAATATGAGGGTGGTTGGATAGAACACCTACCAGAAACTCTATGGGCATACCGAAGTTCAAGCAAAACAGCCACTGGACTATCACCATTCTCTCTCATGTATGGTACCGAGGCCATATCTCCAGTTGAGCTATTGGTTCCCACTCCAAGGATTATTCACTAGCAAGAAACAGACATAGATGCTGTCACTTGTGCAGAAATCAGAACTACAATCCTTGAAACCTTGGAAGAGACGTGAACTCTTGCCTATAACCGCACACAGCGGTATCAGCAGCAGATGGCCAATGTTTACAACATGGCCATGAAATCTAGGGTTTTTGTCAAGGGGCAAATGGTTTTGAAGGCAACAGATCATATCAAGAGGAATCTCTCAGCACCCTCTAAATTTGCTCCAAGTTGGGAGGGGCCCTATCTCATAAGGGAAGCCAACGAAAGCGATTATTATCGTCTAGCTATAGCAGAGGGTGAAGGCCTCATGGAACCTATCAATTGCAAATAGCTTAAGTTGTACTATGCTTAACTCAACTTCCAAGTATGTACCAAGTAACTCTCTTTTGTATGGTTTTAAACCACTATCATGGGAATAAAAAATTAAGCGTTTCCTTTTGCTTCAAATATGACCTTATATTTACAAGTACCTGAATACTACTTCCCATTCATAAATATGCATACTTTGAACCGTGAATAAAGTAATAGCTCTAACAGTTGGGTATTTTGAACTAAAGTAGTCACAAACATGATATGCATTTTTCTAGAATTATATGTTAGCTTGAATATGCTATCTTTCATAAATAAATCATTTTTCACAAAATTAATTTATATACTTGTGCATAAACAAAACACAGCTTGTACAGCTGGGGAAATAACAAATCACTACATAAGTTTCGTATGGCTGGTGCACCTCTGCACAAAACACAGCCTACATACTTATACAAATCCAAATCACACAATATGTTTCATTACATCACAATTTTAGAACAAACTATCTAGAACACCAAGCTACTAATAATGATAAAAAAAAAAAAAAAAAGCTAGTCAAATAAGCCATCGCCAAAGGTTCCTGCTGAGGAAGAAGCACCTTCAGTTGACAAGGATCGCACCAAATCATCTTTCTGACTCAACAAAAATGAAAGCTCAGCTCTCTTTACCGCAATTTCTTTCTCCAGATCAGCTATCTTTACTATAAACTCATCATCTCTAGCAATACAAGCCTCGGCTACGGCCCGAATCTTGTCAAGGATGAATTGGACTCCAAATTTCATGAACAACAAGTCATTAAGAGCATTTTTCCATTCAAGCACTTTCCTCAAGTTTGAACTCTTGAGCTTTGTACACTGCATATCCAGCAGCACTGCAACAAGCAATTGAAGGCCTGATTTCAATAGTGAAGCACCTAGTCTGCACCCAGCCAAGAAGTGTGGATATTTCTTTATAATTGCTGCCAGTAGTGGCTGACCTTCTGCAGGAATTTCAGACCGATGGAACATGACAGTATCATTTGAAAGGGGGTAAAAATCAGTTGCCACTTTTTCATTCTCTTCATCTTCAGCAAATTTCTCCAGAAATTTTTCGATGCCCATTTCTTTGGTGGCACCACCAAAAGACTTAACTTGCGGCTCTGCAAAAGAAAAGAGGCATGGTTATGTCCACAGTAATAGCAGAAAAACATGCACACAGTCAAGTATTATCAAAAAAGGAGCTGACTTTACTATTTACATGAGCAACTTAAAGTTATCATACCTGAAGGATCTTTGCTGGGATGTGCATCATGAAAGGTCGGAGAAACAACATGCCCTTGGCTGGGCACACCGACAGCAGCTTCTCCAGTAGAGACAGCAACAGTAGGACTTTTGCCAGCCATCTCTATGTCTTCATCAGCCAAACCTAAAGAACAAAGGATGTCAGCAGAGGAAATGTGAGAAGAAACCGAAGCGAGGAACAGTAGTTTACCAAAGTTAGCAGCTGCGCCCTCAAGGTCATGCCCCTCTGATAGCATCTCTTCACACTCGCCAGACTGTTATAGCCATGAACACATAGTTAGCACCGAAAAAAAGAAAAAAAAGAAAAAAAAAGAAGGCAGAGAAGAAAAGAAAAGGAAAGGGTGTAAGAAGGTAAGGGCACTAAGAGAATACCTCTTCTGAAGTTTCAAGTATCCGCACTCTACCAGCACTAGTCTTTCTTCTGTATTGCTTTAAAGGTGAGGAGGAACTAGCAGATGCAGCAGTTGGGGCACTAAACTCAATGGCTAGAGCTGCGCCAGAACCAGACTGGACAGCAGCTGGGGGCTTGGGACTGCCAGCCTTAGGTTTCTCAACACTTGCTCTCTTTCTTCTTACCTTTTGAGGTTTGCCTTCAGAAGAGGATGATTTGCCACGGGGTCCTTTGGGTGTGCCAGTGGCTGGACTAGACTCAGAGGCTTTTTTTATGACATTTTTCTCACTCTATCCCATGGGAACATCACCCCCATGAACCACCCAGCCATTGAGATCAGCCCGCCATACGGCAAACTCTAGATTCTATCTAGTGGCCCATGCTGAAGCTGCCCTTGTGTTTGGAATGAGCCGAGCATTAGAGGAAAGTTCTTTCAAAGGAGGATTTATCACCACTTCCTTAACCTCTCGACTGCTCATATAGTCCATAAAAGTTCTCATCACTCTCCTCCAATACAACTTCATATTTGTGGTAGCATACCCCTTGTGGTGCCAACTTGGAACCAAAACCCTCTCTACTTTGCTAGCCCAATACTCTACTGCTGTATCATGAACCAATGGTCGCAAGGCATCACCTAAAGGGAAGAGTATGGTATTAATATCCGGAACATCTTGGTCGAATCCGAATTGTCTCAAAACTCTATGTAGGTTATATTGTGTCAAACTAAACCCGACACCACTTGGATACGGAATAAATGAAGGGGATGTAATGAGCAAGAAATTGAGAATTTTCTCGTGATCGTTCAAACCAAACTCTTGAGACCCAGGTTTGGCATTTGGAAAAGGGTTTGGGCAATGAATCCCAGCAGAAACATAGGAATAAGGCTTCCATGCAAAATGAGTCCCATCATCCAACAGAGTAATGGAAGGGAGATTCCACACTTTCAATCCCATCCATTTCATCAACAAGGGGAGGCCGCCTTCAAAACCAAGAAATTGGAGCTCACCATTGGGGCCAGCAACTCCGACCACCCAATTGGTCGCTTTCACTTCACTTACATCTTTACCCACATCAATATAATCTTTTGAATGTTCCCATATGAAAGTTTGTAACAAATCTACATTAATACTGGACTCAATGATATGGTACGGTGACCCCTCAAGCTCATCACTACGTAATCTGTCAAGCTCAAAATAAAGGGTGCCTAAACACAAAGTACCTAAGGGTAATGACATACCTCTGCATAATACTGCGGCTAAAGGAAAAGTAAAAGGTTTCATGAACTAAACTGGGGCAGAATTAAATACGCACTTACTCATCCACAAGGCTAAGAATGCAGCTCTTCTTACATCAACATCCTTAGACTCCATAAATTCAGAAATCCAGAAAGAAAATCGGGCTCTGTTACCTCCCCAAGAAGTAGAGGCACCTCCAAAAGTTTCCAACAGCCTCCCGGAAATCACAGATTCCACATGAGACAGTCCTAACTCCAGTGGGTTCACCTCCGCCATACTAGGCAGCAAATAAATTCTTTCTACATCCTCAAGGGTGACTGTGGTTTCACCCCAAGGGAAAAAGAAAGTGTGAGTATTGGTATTCCAACGGCGCACTAGGAAACGGAGTGCTCTCACATCCTTGTACATATTCCAGCCACGGGATAAGACCACAGCTTCGAAAATTTTGGCATCCCTCAAAATCTAACAAAAGCCCTCATCAGCAACTTCTTACTCCACCCAATCTGACCATCCGAGGGTGGTACCACAAGGACACAAAAATTGAATATGGGTTGGCAGAAGCTCCTTTCGCTGAAATCGCAGGTCAAGTATGCCAGAAGTAGCTGGGACCCACGCTGCCTCAGGGCTGGGGGCTTCACCGTTTAAAATCCACTTCTTTGGCACCCCGGGTGGGCTGACCTCAAGAGCCCCAACCGCTGGGAACAAAGAGGATGAAGAATACCAAGGGTCCTACAGTGGCAGCAAGGATTCCCCTAGCCTAGTCTCCACATCACCACCCCCAGCAATTGCTTCAGCTGTGCCCCCAGCCGTGGTCTCATTTCCTGGCACAGTTGCCCCAGCAGTATTGACATCACCAGAACCCAGCGGTTCTTCTCTCTCAGCCATGACTCACAATAGCAGCAGAAATATTGTTTTCCTAAGAACAAAAAGAGGAAGAAAAACACCCACGGCCACACCAGGAAGTGGGAGAAATTATGGGTTTTGCTCTCACTTGACCGAAATTAGCAAGGAAAGGAGGACAAACCCAATTTCCCTCTTAACCCTAGCCGCCACTCTTTATTTCTTTCACTCTAGGGCCACGGTAAGGAAAAAGAGAAAGGAAAAGCTCTGTTTCTCTCTCTGTTTTACTGAATATCTCAGTCACTCCCTTTGCCTTGATCGAAACTGGTGTTGCTTTCTCACCCTTGGCTGAAAATAGGAAAAGGAAAAAGAAAATATGCTCTTTTTTGCCTTTCTCCCTCTGTTTCTTGATCCAAGCAAAAAATAATAAAAGGAGAAATAGCCAAGGCCAACCTTTCAATGGTAAACGTGAAAAGTGTAAATGACGAGACATGGGGGAGAAACCAGCATTTAATGCAAGGGACCTGGGGATAACTGAAGACCCACTAAAAGCTAAACTTGGGAAAGTGTTGAACGTGGGAAGTTGCAGAAGCCCACTATTCATAACTGCCACCAAAAATTTAAAACTCGCACGTGTGACCAAGTAGCAACTGCTCACACATGACTCGGGGGGCTAAATGTTGAGGTACAAATTTTTAGGCCCTAATTTCTTTAGCCCACTCACAAAAATCCCCACACAAGCCCATGAATTATTTCAAGCCCACATAAATATTTCTCACATATTACTCAAATACTCTAAGCTATTGGGCCCTTTCATACATATTATTCACATATTATCCAATCTAGATTTTTCACAAAAATACTCATCATATTACTACCAACATTGCGCCACAAAATTACACTATCTTCACAACAAAAGCCCCAAACCACTTAACTTATGGGCAAGACTCAAAAAGCCCAACAATACCCTTTACAAAGCCCGTTACTACACGGCACCTATTAAAAGCCCGTTGCTACGTGGCATCTCTAAAGCCCGTTGCTACACAGCACCTATCTAAAGCCCGTTGCTACACGGCACCCTTAAAAGCCCGTTGCTACATGGCATCTCTCAAAGCTCGATGCTACATGGCACCTTTACAAATCCAATTGCTACACGGCATCTCTTAAAAGTCCGTTGCTATATGGCAATATTTCTACAAAATCTCAAACTATTTTACTAAAGCCCAAATACGAATTTGGCACTATCTACTAAAGCCCAAATAATAATTTGGCACTATTTACTAAAGCCCAAATAATAATTTGGCACCTATTTCATTAAGCCCTAAAACTATTTTGGCACTAGCCCAAATATTAATTTGGCTTTATTTTACTGAGCCCAAATACTAATTTGGCATCTAGTCTTATAAAGCCCAAATAATATTTTGACACTATACCCATTTTTTGCAACTATTCCATAAAAGCCCAAATAATAGTTTGGCACTTATTTTACAAAATCAAGTATTATTTCAACACCTATTACACATATACTAAGTCCCTAGCTCATGAGAAATATAATTACTCATCTCTAAAAAAATACTTCTCTTACAAAATTTATGAAAGCCCATGTATATAACCCATGACAAAAGTCTTCATTTTGTAGGATTAACCAAGCCCAAAGAAGCTTAAATACAAGCACCAGCCAAGCCAGCCCAACATGTGTGCAAAGCTCAACAGCTGAAGCTAACGTGAATAATTCAGCCAAAATTTAGTACAATCTTGACAGCTGGAGCCCACTACCACCAAACTCTGACTTGTCCAATCAGATTAAAAGGGGGACATGTGTCCATCAAGGGAGAAACCCTTTCTCTACAAGCTGAAGCTGCATCACCCATGACATGACATAAAGCTGAGTCTGATGTGACAGACAGCTGGGAAGCTTCAGCCAGCTTTCCCAGCTGTCCCTTCTTTCTCCTCCAACCTAGCTGGTCAAGGGTTATTAAACAATCATGAATCAAACCATTGGAGCTCACGAAACAAGCTGAAATTACTTCTTTTTCATACCAAAAATGCATGTTTTCTGGTTCATGGACGAAGCACATGAACCCCAAATGGGGAAACTTAGGGAAATGTGGTTTGGAGGGCATCAAGGGGATCCCAGCAGATGTTTCCAGCAGGGGCTCCAGGGTTGACACCTATCTTGGGGTGATGCAACCTGCCCTAAGGAACTCTGATTCTAGCAGCAGCATAACCAAGGTCATTAGCCTAATTTATGTTCTAATCCCATCAGCTAATGCCAATCAACATTCAATGCTAAGGCAGAAACCCAGCTGATCTTACCTAAAACAGCAAGAATCTTCTTACCACCATTAGCAAAAAATCTTGGAAACGATTCTCTAATGGATTTTCTGAAGATTTAGAAAGATTTAGCAAAGATTATTTGCTAATCACCCCCTGAAAACCCAGCTATAAAAGGAACTCTCCATTAAAGATTCAAGAAAAGAAGGGAACATTAAGATACTTACTAAGAAAACTCCCTCTCCACCCTTCTGTCTAAGCCTTTCCTACATGCTGAAAAGGTCACTGAGAACTAAGTTTCAAGCTTAGAAACTAACTTCCCCCAGCTCCTAGCCCAAAACACTCCATATACCTCTATTCCTAAACACTCCTCTGCCCTAGTAGAAGGTCCCAGCAACTCCACTAAACAATATTCCATACCATACCCACTACTTGAAATGTCTCTCACTACTCACTACTTATACTATATCCATGAGCATGCCTTGGCACCATAATGATCTTGCTGCGCTGGCTGGAATCTCTCTTTCTCCCTTCATCTCACACTAAATTTTCCTCATTATTCGTTACAATGGATCCTACGATATTTACTTATTCATTTACCATTGATGGCTATGATGTAACTATCACTATAGTATTTTTCCCTCATATTAATGTTGTTGTATTAGAGGACTCTTCTCTAGTGCTAACGGATGATGAGTTTGAAACATAGAGACTTTCTTTGATTTGTAAAATAGCTGTATCCTATTCTGTCTCGCTTTACTGCTGGGCTATTTTCTGCAGAAACACATTATTGCTAGGCTGTTTTCTGCAAAAACACTTTGCTGCTGGGTTATTTTCTGCAGAAACACTTAACCGCTGGGCCGTTTTCTGCAAAAATATTCTACCGCTGGGTCTTTTTTTTCGCAGAAACACTTTACCGCTGGGCCGTTTTCTGTAGAAATATTTTACCACTGGGTCTTTTTCTGCAAAAGCATTTTACTGCTGGGTTATGTACTGCAATATGTTTTTTAATCATGCTGATGTGTTCGCTGTAGGGATTGTTTACAAGCCATTCTTGTTAGTCCCAATCTGGGCCCAAGGCATAAAAGCATAGTGAATTCTTTGGATCTTCACCGTAGCGTTTAGGCCGTGCATCATGCCCATAGTGATACAAACATGTATTTTCTAACAAATTGGTATTAGAGCGGTCTTCAATCTGAATAACATGTTTTATGAGTTTTGGAATTAGAGATAATAGTTTCATGTTGTTAGAAGATTATGCATTTAATTTTCCGTATGGTAGTTGAAACTATGATTTGATGAAAATTGATATTGATGTTGTTTAAATTTGAATTTTAGTATGTTAAATTGATCTTTAACGCTATAGCATCAATGGAATTCAGTTTTGATATCAAATTCTATCTATTATGTTCATATGGTGGTTGTTTATTTATTAAAAACCGTTGAAAACTGTCCATATCTGCCTTTTAAAATCTGAAAATACGCGTTTTTCGTGAGTAACTTGAAAAGGTAACCTTCGAAAAATGCCTCTGAAGCACAAAATTTTTCGTGGGTAAGCTTTACTTGCGAAACAGTCGCAATACAGTTGCAAAAGTTTCTGTCTGAATTTTTGTGTTTTCACTATTTTGCCTTAACCCATTTTCGCAGGAAAAGCTTAGTCGCGAGATTCTCGCGAAAAATGCTTTTTAAGTGTTTTCAAATGTATAAAGTACAAGACTGTGTGTAATTAGTTTACGCATGTTTTATAATTAAAAACCTTTAATTTAAAACATCGGGAAAAAGATACAAGGGTTGGATCTCATGGCCTCCATTGTCGGTTCATATTAGTATGAAATATATACTTTGTCTTTGCTTCGAGCTTAGCATTCCATGTGGAGAGTGTTTATTTCATGGTCCTACAAGATTGAATTTCCTGGTTTATAATGGTTTGATCAAACACCTTGTCTTAGCTTCGAGCTTTGCATTCCATGTAGAGGGTGTTTAGTATCATGGAACTACAAGATAAGCCTGTTAAGGGGATGAAATGTGGCTACACATAATTCTAGATAATGGTGCACACTAGACTAAATATTATAGTATCCTCTATGCTGAGTTCTTACTATTATTATTTAGAGGCCAAATGTATATCGGCATATTATTAGTGTTTGATAAGAGTTATCATGATAGCACTAATACTGAGAATAGTTTTCGATCAATCATAGTATTTAATGTTCACTCTATGCTGAGGGATATTGAATATGGGATTGGGTTGTTGTTGCATATATTATATTATGGTTTTATTAAGGTTCCATACTATATGTTTATATGCTAAATTGATAATGTCTAGTTTACTTATTATATTCATGTTTATTGTTTTTAGATTTGATCATGGCATCTTTTAGCTCATTTGTTACTATTCTTAATCAAAACAAACTGACTGGATTCAACTATGTTGACTGGAAAAGAAATTTGGACATTGTTATTACTGCTGAAGAGCACAAATATGTGCTTACTTAACCTTGTCCTAACTTTCCTTCATTAGATGCTCCTCTTGAGGAAAAACAGCGATATGATCGTTGGTAGAAATCTAATGAGATGGCCAAGTGCTACATCCTAGCATTTATCTCAAATGTTCTACAACATAAAATGCAGGATGTAGAACTAGCTTCGGATATTATGCTAAGTTTGAAAGAGATGTTTGGTGAGCAAGGCTGTTTTGCAAGGCAAGAAACCATGAGACAAATTTATAATACCAAAATAGCTAAAGGTACTCCAGTGAGGGAGCATTGTCTTAAGATGATCTCCAATCTGAATACACTAGAGGTTTTAGGTGCCGATATTGATAGAGAATCCCAAGTGGATATGATACTCCAGTCACTACCAGAATCATTCAAGGAATTCATACTCAATTATAATATGAACAAAAAGATCTATTCATTGTCTGAATTTATAAATGAATTGGTAGTGGCGGAAGGCATTCTTGGTACATCTAGTGTTCATACCAATATGGCTGAAGCTTCTACTTCTCAACCTAAGTTGAAAAGTAAGGGTAAGAAAAAGAAGAAGAAGGACTTCACCAAGTAAGTGGGTAAACAAATTGCCTTAGGGATTGCCGACAAAGGAAAGAAGATCAAAGGATCATTCAAGGAATTCAGACTCAATTATAATATGAACAAAAAGATCTATTCATTGTCTGAATTTATAAATGAATTGGTAGTGGCGGAAGGCATTCTTGGTACATCTAGTGTTCATACCAATATGGCTGAAGCTTCTACTTCTCAACCTAAGTTGAAAAGTAAGGGTAAGAAAAAGAAGAAGAAGGACTTCACCAAGTAAGTGGGTAAACAAATTGCCTTAGGGATTGCCGACAAAGGAAAGAAGATCAAAGGAAAGTGTTTCCATTGTGATGAGAAAGGACATTGGAAGAGGAATTGTCGAAAGTTCAAGGTTGCCAATAATAAGAGTATGAAAAGTCCATTCCTCCTTGAAATATGTTTAGTACAAAATCTCACGGATTCTTGGTGTGTGGATTTAGGTTGTACTAATCATATCTGCAATTTTTTGTAGGGGTTCCAGGAGACTAAAAAGCTTAATAAAGGGGAATTATTTCTTACTTTGGTTGATGGGAGCGGGATTCCAGTTGTAATTGTTGGAGTGTTTAATTTATGCTTTGAGTTTAGAGTTTTAATATTGGAAGACTGTATATATGTACCTAATATTTGTAGAAATTTAATTTCTGCAACTTATTTGGGTAAACATGGATATTGTGTTATCCTTAAAGACAATGTTGTAATAAAGAAGGGTAAAGTGTGCATCTGTTTTGGCAATATTGTTGATGGTCTTTATATTTTAACTCCTGATAAGAATGAATTATATAATTCTGAATTAGATAATAACTCTCATATAAAATCATTAAAGAGAAAGTTTCCTTCTACTAATGATGCATATCTTTGGCACTTGCATTTGGGTCATATTAATCCAAACAGAATTCAAAGACTAATCAAAGATGGACTCTTAGAGCCTTTGGATTTTGATAAATTTTCAGTTTGTGAATCTTGTTTGGAAGACAAAATGACCAAACGACCTTTTAATGCAAAAGGTAAAAGAGCCTAAGAGTTGCTTGAATTAGTTCATACAAATGTATGGATCCTATATCAACCCAAGCAAGAGGAGGTTATAAGTACTTCATCATTTTTACCGATGATTACTCAAGATATGATTATGTGTACCTAATGAAATGGAAGTCCAAAGCCTTTGATAAGTTCAAAGAGTTTAGGGCTGATGTTGAGAATCAATTGGATAAATGCATAAAGGGCATTCGATCTGATCGTGGTGGCGAATACCTTCTTGGGGATTTAAGGATTACTTAACTGAAAATGGGATTGTATCCCAATTGATTGCACCTGGAACTCCACAACAAAATGGTGTAGTAGAAAGAAGGAATAAGACTCTTTTGGATATGGTTAGATCCATGATGAGCTATTCAACTCTACCAATTTCCTTTTGGGGATTTGTTTTAAATACTGCAATGTATCTTCTAAATTTAGTACCTTCGAAGTCTGTTCCTAAAACATTTGTAGAGTTGTGGAATGGGCGTAAGCCTAGTATGAGACATCTCCATATTTGGGGTTGTCTAGCACGTGTTGAAAGGAAAATCTGACAAGTTACAGTCTAAAACAAAAGTGGTTTTCTTTGTAGGGTATCCAAAAGTAACCGTTGGAAGTTTATTCTATAGTCATAAGGATAATAAAGTGTTTGTTAGTACAAAAGCCAAATTCTTGGAAAATGACTATATGAATGATTATACTCCTAGAAGTAGAGTTGTGTTGGTTAAAATGAATTTGTAAATGAACAATCAATGGATGAAACTAGGGATGATGTGACTGTATTAGATATACCACAAGATACTACTCATGAGATGTTTAGTACACAGGTGCCTTGTCGTAGTGGGAGGATTGCTAGGCTACCTATAAGATTTACAAGTCTAGGAGAAACTTATGAAGCTATCTTAGAAGAGGCCGAAACTGATCCTTACACTTATGAAGAAGCAATGAATGATATAGATGTACATCATTAGGTCAAAGCTATGAAATCTAAATTAGATTCCATGTATTCCAATCAAATTTGGGATCTTGTAAAGGCGTCTAACGGCATTAAACCTGTTGGTTGCAAATGGGTTACAAGGGGAAGAGAGGGATAGATGGAAAGGTTGAAACCTTTAAAGCAAGGCTAGTGGCAAAAGGATATACATAAAAAGAAGGTATTGATTATGAAGAAATCTTTTCACCAGTTGCAATGCTTAAATCTATTAGAATTTTCTTATCCATTACTGCTTATTATGATTATAAGATTTGGCAAATGGATGTCAAGACTACATTTCTTAATAGCTATCTTGAAGAGGAAATCTATATGATACAACCAGAAGGTTTCATAACAAAGAACCAAGAGCATATGGTATGTAAGTTAAAAAGATCCATTTATGGACTTAAGCAAGCATCTAGGTCATAGAACATTAGATTTGATCAAGCAATCAAGTCATTTGCTTTTGAACAAAATCTTGATGAACGATATGCGTACCAAAGGCATCAAGATAAAGTAGTAATGTTCCTAGCGCTTTATGTTGATGATATTCTACTCATGGAAATGATGTAGGGGTAATGTCATTGGTAAAGGTTTAGTTGTCAAGCCAATTTGATATGAAGGACTTGGGTGAGGCTAACTTTATTTTAGGGATCAAGCTTTGGCGAGATCGTAAGAATAAGATGTTAGGCTTATCACAAGCTGGGTATATAGATAAGGTTCTAGAGCGGTTTAGCATGCAAAACTCCAAGAAATGATTACTTTCTTTCAGACATAAAGTTCCTCTGTCTGATGACCAAAGGCCTAAGACTCCAGAGGAAGAAAATATGATGAGACAAGTTCTTTTTGCTTCTGCAGTAGGAAGCCTCATGTATGCCATGTTTTGTACTAGACCAGATATCTGTTATTCAGTTGGCATGGTCAGTCGATATCAATCAAATCCAGGACCAAAACATTGGCAAGCTATAAAGCATATTCTCAAGTATCTACGAAGAACGAGAGATTATATGCTTATTTATCAGTGTGAGGATTTGATTCCCATTGGCTATACAAATTCAGATTTTCAATCAGATTTTGATTTCAGAAAGTCCACTTCAGGTTGTGTGTTCACTTTGGGAGGTGGAGCCATGAGTTGGAGGAGTGTTAAGCAATCTTATATTGCGGACTCCACTATGGAAGCTAAATATGTTGCTGCTTGTGAGGTGGCAAAAGAAGCTGTTTGGCTCAAGAAATTCCTTTCTGATCTTGGTGTTACGAGAATGTAGTAAGTTCTCATCATATTGTTTTGTGACAATAGTGGAGAGGTTGCACAATCCAAAGATTCAAGGAATCATAAGAAAGGAAAGCATATTGAGAAAATTACCACATCATTCGAGACATTGTTGCTCGTGGAGATGTTGTAGTAGCAAAGATAGAAAGTGCAAATAATCTAGCAGATCTCTTTACTAAAGTCTTACCTCAAAGGGCTTTCGAGTCATATTTGGAGAGAATGGGTGTTAGATTAGTGCACAATAGTCTTTAGGGCAAGTGGGAGATTGTTAGGATTAGTGCCCTTAAATCCTATTATATGATGCTATGTATGATATTAAGTATGACATTATGTATGACTTAATATTGTGATTGATAAAGTTGTTTTATTATTATCTAAAATATTGGTAACATGAATATTCGGACATTATCATATAGTCCATGAGATGTATAGTATGTGATTTATCCGAAAAGTCACAGAAGATATAAATCACAAGTTCTTTATAAACTCAGAATTTTAGTTCATAGTCGGTGATGAAATTGGGCATTTCATCTACGAAGACTATAACATATCAACTAAGATGATTTATCTTGATCATGGAAGTGAAGACTTCTAGTTAATGTGTTGATATGTTTTAAGAGTTAAGACATATTGAACTGGATCGCTGTGAGATTTATTATTCTCCTAACGATTGTCTAATGAATAATAAATCCCACGACTTCTATTTACATGAACTCTTAATCCTGAGAGGATAATGGACCTGATCATAAAGTGTAGGTTACTTTGATATATCAGGAGCGAGATCTAAAGACACGATCAAAACCTCAATATGTTGGGCAGCCACATTTAATGTTGATGGAACATATATTCTCAAGATGGAATTCATAGTCTTTTAACGGAGATATAAATATTCCCTTAAGATAAGTTTAATGGGTTCGGTTATTCAGAGAGTTAGGCCTAACCACTTTAGTAAGAAATTACTAAAGTATATATTTATGAAATTGGATTTCATAAATATATGATGAATAACTTGAAAGGATTAAACTGGGTACTCAACGATTAAGATGTAGTAATTCACAAAGTGGCAGTTTACATTTATGACTTTGTATTACTACGAATATTTTATGAAGGGTTTCATGTACAATAAAATCTTGGGATATAATTTATTAATAAGGCCTAGAGTGCAATTATATTTATATAGTGGCATTAAATATAATTAATGGTAACTTTAGACTTATCAAGAGTTGACAGAAAAGCCCAAGGCTCATTGGAGTTAGAGTCTTATTTGTTCCCTTTTGGTCCCACTCCAAGTCACATACTAAAACCCAATTAGAAAGGCCAAAAAGGCTAGCCCAATTAGATAATCAGTTATAAGGAGAGAAACATACAGAATATATATATATATATATATATATATATATATGAAATGGTTTGTATGTAAAGGTAATATACTTTCTCATTCTCCCTTGAATAAATTCATAGAAACTGATTGAGAGACCACACTTCTTGGGTGTTAATGGAATTAGAGTGAAGATTAAAAGTGTTCTCAAGAACTTCTGATCATTATTTTGAAATTCACCACACCAAGGTACACTCTCTTATTCTTGAATTCTGAAATTTACATAGTACATGTTATCAATTGCGAAGTAGATTTGTTAATTTTCTGCTACGTATGTTTTGTATGTGATACAAACATGTATTTTCTAACACCAGGCACATGGTTTCAAACCCCAAATCGGACCATATTGTCCTACTTGATTAACCTCGAACCCCTCACCATCATAGTTCTTTTAACCCCTAGAACCGTTCTATACAAAAAAGTGAAGGAACCATTTGAACAGTAGTTGAACCTCACGGTTCTCAAAATCGTGAATAGTTCTCATGATTTCTTACACAAAAAGTTTCTTTAATGACAGTTGGGCTCATTCATTGCCGCCAAAAACTCAAGCCTTAGATGTTAGATCTACTATTGCTAGATCAGTTTGCTTAGGAAGGGAATTGAAAGGGCAGGGGAGATTTGCTCTGATCTATTTGTTGTAAGAGATATTGAGAGGTGAGATTTTTCCAAAAAAGAAAAAAACGTAGAGAGGTGGAGAGAGAGAGTCGGACTGAAAAGAGAGCTAAAGGGGTGTTTGCATTTCTTATATGTTTGGGGGAAGAGATAGAGAATGAGATATTTTATATTTTTTGAACAAAAAATTCCACACAGCCCACGCTTGTTTCTTATCACATGACTTTAGGAATGGCAGCGGGTCGGGTTTGGGCTGGGTTTCTTTATACCCGGACCCGACTCGCGGGTCTGTACCAATTACCTAAACCTGGCCCGTCTGGCCCCGGCCCAAAATCACAAACCCAAAAATTTGAACACACCCAGAATCACAGATCATAGAATATAATGTAATTTTCTTGGCAATCATTCAATTTTCTTGGCAATTTTCTTGCCATCCAAATGGATGCCAAGATCTAACAAACCAATTAGTACAAAAAAATCCAACAAATCCGAAAAACAAAATTAGCAAATTTGAAAATCCTAGCAACAAAACACTAAGAAAACCCACAAATTTGGCTCACAAAAAAAAAAAAAAAAAAAAAAAAAAAAAAAAAAAACTCAGACCCAAATTTTGCTCACAAAAACACGAAAAGAAAAAATCTCAAACCACACCGATTGTGGATCTGTAACAGGTTAGGGGTGGTTCACGGTGGATCTGTAATGGGTGAGGTGCTTGATCGTTTGATTGTGGCTGGTGACAGACCTTAGACTGGCCAGCGGAGAATGATTGAGAGAGTGAAAGCTTGGACCGGCGGAGAATGATTGGACCGGTGGTGAGAGCTTGGGCAATTGGGAGGCGATGAGATTGAGAGTGAGTGATAGTGGCAGAGGAGAGCTTGGGCAGTTGGGTGGCGGTGAGATTGAGAGTGAGTAAGACTGGGAGAGGAGAGCAGGTGTGTGAAAACTGAGTCTGAGATGAGAATGAGAGCATTGAGAGGCAGTTGTGAGTGTGAGTGAGGTATGATTTTTTTTAAGGTTTATAATTATATATATATGGGGTATTTTAGTAATTTATGATATAACGGGTCGGGTCCGGGTTCGGGCCGGGTTTTTTTTTTTTAATCTGGACCCAACCCGAACCCGTTTCGGGTTTTTTTTAAAAAAAAAAAAAAAACCCAAACCTGACCCTATTCTTTATCAGGCCGGGAAAAATCCATCTCATTAGGGTCGGGCCAGCCTGGGTACCCACGGGTCAGGTAGAAATTGCCATCCTTACATGACTTTGTTTTTATAGTATTTTGGAAACGTTTTTTAGTTAAATACATGCCACACGTTCAAACTTTAAAGTAATTTTTTTATGAAATAAATTTTTTTAAAGGTTTTTGAATGTATATAATACGTGTAATGTAATTTACAGTTCCAAGTTTCAACCGTGTGTGCTTATGAAATAAACTCTAAATGCATTAGTTTTGATTCATTATATCAGTATATTACAAATTTAATTGAATATTTTAAATAATTAATGGATATTTATTTAATCTTTGTAATAAATAATGAGAAATGTGATCTAATCTTTAATCAAGATATACTTTTATAATGATCACTTATGTTAATCTTCTCTCTCTCTCTCTCTCTCTCTCTCTCTCTCTCTCTCTCTCTCTCAAAATGAAAGTAACACTAAAAGTTAAAGGGAGTAAAATATTAATAAATGTGAAAATGAGGAAAAAGAAGCTTCCATCATAAGCATGTTAAATTCGAGCTCTAGTCTAGTTTTTTTTTTTTTGGGGGGGAGGGGGTGGTTTAGGTTTAATATTGCATGTCTTGTCATTACGGAAAGGAATCTACCGCCAATTGACATAATAAATAATGATCACTCTTTTCCTGCTAAAGTACTCTCTCTCTCTCTCTCTCTCTCTCTCTTGTTTTCGATAACTCAAGTCTCAACTCTCAAGTACGGATGGCCATACCCATTGGGTAATGGATATCCTACCCTACTCGATCCAAATTTTTTGGGTAATACCCGGTTCTTTAGGGGTAAAACCTAATCGGGTAGGGTATGAATATTATCCATACCCGACCCATATATAAAAAAAACCCTAACTCTCTCACTTACACACACACACACACACACACACACTCTCTCTCTCTCTCTCTCTCTCACTCACTCACTTGAGCCTCCATCCTCACCGTCACTCTCTCTCTTTCTCTCACCCAAGCCTCCATGGCCTAGTACCTTGAACTCATTCCTCCGATCATCAGCACCACCACTACGGTGGTCTTCTCCATCTCCGAATAAACTTTTTCAACCCAGAGGAGATTGAACCATGCATTACCTGCCATCGCTGATCTAGACTTTGGAGACACCGAGAAAACCATTTGTGGACCCACCGTCGATCTCAATGTTCGTATTTTCTATACATTCTGCTCCCTCTCTATCTCTTTCTTTGTGTTTGGTTGGTGAGAAAAACTTGAAGGAAAAGAGAAATTTTAGAGTCTTGGGGCTTTTGTACGACCTTGATGTCCATTTCTTTTTATGGGTTTAATTTCATGAATGGGTTTCTCCAAAACCTTGCCAATTTTCATATAAAGAAACACTCTTTTGCTTTCTCAATGTGCATTTGATTGTTATGTCAATTTGAAACTTGTTTGGGGCTTTTGAACCTGGAGTCATTAATTTTGTTTTTAAGCTTATTTTTTACTATACTTCGTGTGTTAGATGATGCACTAAAAACTTTGGGTGTAAATCAAAAACAAAGCGCACTGATTGTTTGCCTAGAAAGAAAGATTGTTATTTTTCCAAGAAAAAAAAAAAAAGAAAAAGAAATCAAAGGGCTGTTTGTTTGCGGAGAAAATGAAAGAAACAAGAGATGAAAAGAAAAAATTAAAAAGTCTCGTGGGCATGTGTTTCAATTTCGTAGATGGGTGAAGTTCAAAAGAGTAAATTGGTACCCGGTTCTTAAAAAGAAGAAGTAGATACATCTGATTTCAAAGTTATTGATTAGTTTTTTCTTTTTTAAGATAAAGTTATTGGTTAATTTTTAAGTTAAAATGTTTTTGGATTTTAAAACGAAAAAATTAAATGGGTTTCGGGTAGGGTATGGATATCCATGGATAATAAATTCGGGTAGAAATTGGGTATGGATAATAATGGGTATTGGTATCCGGGTATCCATGGGCAAACATTTCAGGTAGGGTATGGGTATACCCGATCCATACCCTACCCATGACCATCCCTACTCTCAAGCCTAAGTTCAGAGCCTCAGGCTACAAAATCCTGACCTATTATTCTAGTTGACTATAGGCCATCAACTTTGAATTATATGGGAAAAATACCACAACAAATATATTACAAATTCACAAAATTGATGAGAATGCATGGTGTGAATCTAATTAGATTGAGATTTGGTGCAATTATAGTATGTAATTTGCATCATGCAATTAACCTCCTTCCTCTCATAATCAATTTACATCTTTAATCTCATCTTTCAAAAAATTTCTTAGTAACACAACTTTATTTTCACTAGTCTTAATACAATATATTCTTGAGTCTTGACTAGGTTTCTTGGTGCTAGGAGATTTCCCTATTGTCAACGAGAACCGATTGACTCCACTTAGTTTCAAAAATAAAAGGCTGAAATACTATTTTCGTCTTTACATTTTCACTTCATTTCCATTTTGGTCCTTACTTTTTTATTTTATCGTTTTTAGACTCTAAAATGAAAAACGTGTTCTATTTAGTTCCTACAGTCATCTCACTAACGGAAATTGTTTATGTGGCAGACGGAATATACTGTTAGCACACTAAATGTTGACGTAACCATTAAAATAATAATAATAAATTTTCTTTAAACATCCACGTCAGCATAAAATTTATAAAATTAATTTTCTCAATTTAACAAAAGAAAAAAAAAAACGTAATTTAACTCCAATTGATACCATGCAGAGTCAGGTCTCTCTAGGGCACGTGACTTTAGAAAATTCAATTAAAGATATCGGCACATAAGCGGCTAGGGTTTCTTAAGGGCAGAGTGTCAATACGTTTCTCCCAGATGGCAAACAGAGTCCTATCTTCTCCCAAAAACAAGGAACATGGAAGCGGATTGTGAATCTAGGGACCAAGGGAGGCAAAAAAGACAATTTAGAACCTGGGAATTCTTCACTACCACAAAAACAAGGTCACAAGGTTTTGTCAGATAATGGTTTACCAAGTAAAAAACGTCTGGTTGCCATTGATGAAAAGGTCAGTCCAAGTATGTTGGCGAAGGCTGTTAAGCAGCCCCGCCAGACATAATGAGTCTCTTAGTGTGGAACTATCATGGGCTTGGGAACCCACGTACAGAGAGAGAGCTTGGAGATTATATCTAGGCAAAAGATTCCTCTGTCGTGTTTTTAGCCGAAACATGGGCAGATGGCGTAAGGCTAGAGCAAGTTTACGTTATTTTGATTTCAAAAATAAATGGTATGTTCTTAGAAATAACCGTGGAGGTGGGTTGGTGCTGTTGTGGAAGGAAAGCATTAGTCTCAAGGTTGAAGATTCATCAAAGTATTGCATTGATACTATTATAGAAAAAAAAAATACTCCTAAGGAATGGCGGTTTACGGGTTCTATGGTGAGCTAGTAACTTCAAAGAGGCATGAAGCATGGGCCAAACTCAAAGCTCTAAACAACAAACCCCAAATTCCCTAGCTATGTGCAGGGGATTTTAATGAGATTGTTAGATAGGAGGAAAAGTTGGGTGGCACCATTCGTGGTCAACAGCAAATGCAGTTGTTCTGGGAAGTCATCGATGAGTGCTAGTTCATGGATTTAGGATTCGTTGGACCTAGTTTTACATGGAGTAAACATTTTGAGAATGGTAATTCGATTTGGGAAAGGTTTGATCATAGTCTAGCTACAAATTCTTGGTTTTTGAGGCATCCAAGCACACGGGTTCATCACCTACCATTCTTATCATTAGACCATTTCCCTTTATTTACTAATCCCATCGGTATTGATGCTCCAAATAGCAAGAAACCATTCCACTTCGAGGAAATGTGGCTATCAGATAGTCGATGCGAGGAAGTAGTCGAAGCAGCACGGAGCTCCTGTGTTTCTATGGGTTCGGATACAGCAATACTTGGCAAGATTGACAAATGTTGTAAAGATTTGTGCTGGTGGAATAAAAACATCTTTGGTAATGTTCGTAGGGAGCTTAGCAAAAAAAGGAAGATGCTAATTGAAGAAGTGGCAGCAATCATCGTATTAAGGAATTATGAGATGAGATTTATGTCTTGCTAGACCGTGAAGCTAGGATGTGGAACCAGCAGTCCCGTATTCTATGGCTAAATAAAAGATATTCCAACACTAAACTATTCCATAGCCAGGCATCACACAGGTTTAAGAAAAATTTGATTTTGGGCATCAATGACTCCCACATCCTTTGGAAGGAAAATCATGATGACATTGCTAATGTACTCTTAGGTTATTACAAGGAACTCTTTACTTCATCAAACCCATGCTAGATCAGATCCCTCAATTCATCTCAAATGATATGAACCAGCAATTAACTTGTAAGTTTGAGGTTGGGAAGTAGCAATAACCTTGAAGCAGATGGCACCAATGAAGGCTCCTGGACTAGATGGCATGCCACCCTTATTTTTCCAGCACTTCTGGCCAATGATAGAAGGTGATGTGACTCAATTAGTGCTGCATTGGCTTAATTCAGGTACTTTGCCACAACCACTAAATCATACCTTTATCACTCTTATCCCCAAAGTAAAAAACCCCAAGTTCGTGTTTGAATATCGCCCCATTAGTTTATGCAATTTCCTATACAAAATTTTCTCAAAAGCCCTCACAAATAGGCTTAAAAAATTCCTCCCATCTATCATTACAGAACACCAATTTGCTTTTGTAAAATATCGCCTTATAACGGATAACATTTTGGTTGCTTTTGAAACATTGCATTGTATGAAAAATTATAAATCTAGTTCTTCAGGTTACATGGCTTTAAAACTTGACATGAGCAAATCCTATGATAAGGTGCAGTGGGGTTTCATAGATAATTTGATGAGGAGGATGGGTTTTTTGTGAAAGGTGGATTGGGCTTATCATGGTTTGTATGATTACAGTCACGTATTCTATTTTAATTAATGGAAAGCCAAAGTATCTTATTAGCCCCTCAAGAGGTCTTCGAGAAGGGGACCCTTTCTCACCATTCCTCTTCCTCTTATGCATTGAGGGATTACATGGGCTCATAAAAAATGCAGCAAGAAGTGGAGAAATTACTGGTTTTGGCCTTTGCAAAAAGGGCCCTAAACTAACCCATTTGTTTTTTTGCTGATGATAGTCTCCTTTTCTATAGGGCTGGTTTGGTTGAATGTAACAATGTGTTGAACCTTCTAGTTGTGTATGAGGAAGTGTCGGGGCAAAAAGTGAACATGAACAAAACAACTATTTTCTTTAGCAAATCAGTAACAGAAACTACTAGACAGATTATGAAGGGAATTTTGGGGGTACGAGAAGTCCACCATTATGAGAAGTACTTGGGTTTGCCATCTTTGATAAGGAATGGCAAAAAAGCGAGTTTCAGTTATATCAAGGAGAGAGTTTGGAGGAAGTTGCATGGATGGGAAGGTAAAATCTAATCATAAGCGGGTTAGGAAGTGCTCATCAAAGCAGTTATACAAGCAATTCCAACTTTTGAAATGGGGTGCTTTAAACTACTTGGGATTGTGCCATGAAATAGAAGTACAAATAAGGAAATTTTGGTGGGGACAGCGTGGAGAAAAAAGGAAAATTCATTAGGAAAATTGGTATAAGATGACCAAGAATAAGGGGGAGGGAGGAATGGGTTTCCGTGATCTTGCTTTATACAATGATTCTTTCTTAGCCAAGCAAGCATAACGCCTAATGCATGATAAAAGTTCTTTATTCTACAAGGTTTTCAAGGCACGCTTCTTCCCACATTGCACCATAATGGAAACTTCCGAATCAAGAAATAGCTCCTACGCTTGGAAAAGTATTCTTCATGGGCGTGATGTGCTTAATAGAGGTGCTAATTAGAGAATAGGTAATGGGCATTCTATTAACATATGGCAGCACTCATGGCTCCCTATTAAACACCCCCATCTCATGAGGTTACTAGTTTGGAGGATGCTAGAGTGGAACTACTAATTAATGTTGATCAACGCACCTGGAATACTGGACTGATTAACGGAATGTTTGCCCCACACGAAACAAAGGTGATCAAGGCAATCCCACTGGCATGAAAATCCAGCGAGGACAGTTTGTATTAGCCTTGGACGCAGAGTGGGAAATACTCTTACAAGTTGGGTTACCAGTTTCTGAAGCATGAAATTGACATAATTGAAGAGGCTAAATCAACCACAGGTGAGAGGAGTTTTTGGCAGAAGGTCTGGTCATTACGAATTCCTCCCAAAACCAGGAATTTCATATGGAGAGTGCTGAGGACAAATTTTTCACATCACATGGCTTCATTTCATTGGTAACCCGCACCACGTCAACACTATCATGGATTTTAGAAAAATCTCTTCTAAAACCCAAAAGAGCCCATATTTACACAAAAAAAGGCGTCAAAGCCCATGGTTCAAGCTCATAGCACATCATCTCATTTTTGGCTCATGATCCTCATGAGTTTCATCGGGAGAATTTTGGGAGTCGTGGTTTGGAGGGCCAAGAAGTATGTTCAGTAAAGCTCCAGGGGTTCAAAGTTAATAAAGGAAAGCATGTTGTTTGGCATGTCTTCCCTAATTCCCTGAACTCTGACGGGTCTGTGTGCAATAAGTAACATTTGGTAAGCCTCTCATATCACATAACACTTAAAGTGATAAAACTCCCCATGCTCTTTTCATTCTAAAACTTCATCAAATATCAACCAACTAGTCTATTACTTACCAAAATTATATATGGACTAAACATATAATTTTCCAAAAAAGAAAACTTAACTGAAAATACCAAAAAAATAGCTCTAGTGGAAGCTGCAACAGTCCTGCACAAGCTGTAACAGCTCAAGCGAAAGCTGCAAACAGCTTCTGCAGAAGTTGTAACAACTCCAGCAGAAGCTCCAGCAGATTGACACATGTCCTAAAATGAGGTCATTTTCCCATTAATGCCTAATCCCAACAGCTTGCTATCATACCCAGAGAAACAAAAGGATCCTATAAAGATTATCTTGCCACTTTTAGCCAAATCATTAATTTAATGCTAAGTATTCTCCTCCAAGCAAAGGATGTCATTCAGATGACATCATCCAGCTGTGTCAGCAACATTAATGTCCCAAACTTTCTTCTTTTGGTTAACAAACAAAAGACCACTCACCTTGTCAAGGACTTTGCCTTATTTGCAGAATTCCCCTTCAACTAGTTTTGATCTAGTTACATAGCTTGACTCTATATAAAGAGGACCAAGCTACACACTAAAGGGGCCCCTCTCTCATCTCCATTATTTTGAAACTTCACCTTGCTGCATATATCTCTAAACTCTTCCATACTTCTCCATCTCTTTTACAAAAATCTCCATTCTTAGAAAGCAACATAACCCATGACATAACACAAAAAACCACTCTAGCAGCAACTCTAATCTCATGTATTTACTACATTTAACCTTCATATCATCTATCTCACACTTCCATATATTTCACAAACACATTCCCAACAAATACCCATACATACCTCTTATACATCTTTAAATTCCATGTCTCTCAAAGTATACATATACAAGATCCATGTCCAACAAAGTATCTATATATAATTCACATACATATTACAAACATCATATCTCACAATATATACGTATTTCTTACTATCTCCACACATCTTAAAATATATCAAACACTTTTCTAAGAACTTATACTAAAAGCCCTTTCTTATGAAAGGCAAAAACTTATAAAATCAAAAGTCATTCTCATGGAAGGCAATATCACTCATATTTGACTAAAAACTAAAAGAGCATTACATGGGAAAAGTCATTTAAGTATATGATGAAAGGGGATAAACTTAATAAACTGATGCACACGGCTGGACATACTCTCTCTCCCTCCAACTGCACCCATTTTTTCCTTTCAAATATGAAGGTTGCTGAAATGCTAAGTCCACTGATGTTACGGTTGGAGCTGTTGAACATAAAAGATAAGTCAATATTTTCTCCATCTTTGAAATAACATTATTAAGTACATGTTAATTCATCATTATTTTACTGCTAGATGCAAACTACTTTAATATTACCACACCATTTAATGAATATGGATCCACTAATGCTTCATTAATAAACATATGTACTAATAAATTGAATCCATATCACTATCGGACTTGTATTATATGGACACAGACTATTGATGGACATACATTACTTGGATATGGACCATTACCGGACATATCTTATTATATTGAACATGAACCGCAACTAGACATGGACTATTGAACTCATCCCATTGTTGGACATTTGACACCTAATTAATTATTTTCTGACATTGGACATCACTTAACATGCATGATAATAACGTACCAACTCACCATTTAATCAAAACTATCATGCTAAGCATATTATTTACTTATTTATTTATTTCAACCATTATCATGATTCTAAGACTTTGGGCTTTATCTATTTTGTAGGCTTAAAAATTCACCGGAAGCCATTGGTTTTTGCGGCCCAATGTCGAGTTTCGGGTTGAACTCCCCAAAATAAATCCGGGCCTAGCAAAGTCACACCAAAGACATGTGGCTACGCATAAAAAACCGCCCCCAACAGAGAGCATGTCATAATTCGATCCCAACAAAGGAAAACCTACTACGTCATTGTGTCTCCAACAACGCTCTTTGTGACCGATGCTCATGCAATGCGGAGTCCACTACCCATGCTCTGTGGACATGTCGTGAACTCTCTTCCATTTGGTCTTCAGAGGAATGGAGTTTTCGCTCCAACACCAGCTTTGTGTCCTTCAAAGAGTTGCTGTCTTGGGTATTTAGGAATCACGAGAACCCGGAGCTCTTTGCGATGACGGTGTGGGAGATTTGGCATCAGAGGAACCAGGTGCGCCTTCGCATCCCTTGCTGCAACACTAATCAGGTAGCCCCACAGGCCAAGGAAAAACTGGCTGAGTTCAACGCTACTACCCCACCAAAACCACCAAGATTGCTGAGACAAAAAGTGGCATGGAAGCCACCGCTAGACCCAAGCTTGTTTAAGATCAACTTCAATGGCATTGTTTTCACTAAGGAAACGAACAGTGGAATTGAGGTAGTTATCCGTGACTACCAAGGCCAGGTCATTGCCTCTTTATCACAACAACTATCCCAGGCATATCTGCCTCTTGAAGTTGAAGTACTTACTGTTGCACGTGCACTTGAGTTTGGTTGGGAAATAGGTATTGGTGAAGTGGTGCTTGAAGGAGACTCAGAGCTAACTATATCAACGTTGAAGGAAGACGTATACTCCATGGCTACGGTGGACCCCCTCATTCAAGATGCCGTCACCTAGTCTGATAGGTATACAAAATTGCTTTACTCTCATTGTAGAAGAGAAGGCAATAAATTAGCCCATAGCATAGCTAGACATTTCATTAATGTTTTAGACTATAGAGTGTGGATGGAGAGTGTTCCTCTGCTTTTGTTTTCAGTTTTACAACATGATGTAGCCAACTTGACATTTCCAGTTTAATAATAATTCATTTCTTTCTCAAAAAAAAAAAAAAAAAAAACATTAATTAAAATTTGAGTTCCTCTTTATCAAGAACACAAACTCTTTATCAAGAACACACAAGAACACAAACCTAAAAAATTCATACAAACTTAGAAAATTAAACACAAGAACACGATCTTCAAACAAACAAACCCATCTTAGATCTTTAATTTCTCAACCAAACCAAATAACAAACAAACTCAGTTCAATCCCTCAACCATACCAACAACAACAAACACAACTCCCACCCAAATTTGAACAAACTCAAAATATCATTGGTAAACCCAGCACATCCTCAGATTTTAACAAACTCAAAATACCCAAACTGATCCACAACCACAACACCCACAATCTCTTCGTCCCTCTTGCAACCACAACCATTAACCGATTCACAACCACATCCACCACCACAAATCTCTACTTCCATTCCACTGCAAGAAACCCACACCAAAGCTCCTCTAGCTTCAATCATTTGTCGTTGACCACCACTACCACGAACAACAATGGGTCTTGGTTCTTTCACCTCAAGTTCTTTGCCATTGTGATTTTTGAGCTTGGTTTGTTGGTTGATTTTCAAAGAAGTGTTGGTGGTTGTTTGGTTTTGGTTTCTGGGTTTCTCAGATCTGAAACTGCCAGATCTGAAGTGGAAGTTCTTCCTCTCTAAGCCACCTCTGCCTCCTCTGCTCTTTCTTCTTTATCATGTCCCACTAGGGTCAGGATCGAGCTCAATGAGTGGCAGTTCCTCCTCTCTTTTCCTCTCATCTCTCATGATTGGGATCGGGCTCAATGACAAGGGAGAGGAAAAGAGAGAGGTTGAAGAGAGGCTGAACACTAGTTGAGAGAGGGAGAGAATTTAAGCGAGAGGGAGTGGGAGTGTTGGGTCAGGTTTAATTTTTTTGGGTTTGTGTGTGTTTAATTTTGTGTTTGTTTTTAATAAAAGCAAATAGAAAATGTCAAATAAAGGAAAATAATGTGTCTATGTTGGTGTCTAAATCTGGGCTTGTGTTCTTATGTGTTCTTGTTCAAGATAAATCTAGATTTCAATTTATGTGATTTTTTTTTATTTAGTTAAAATTTATAATTAATTTTTTAAATTTAGAATATGACGTGGATCTGACATAGCATTTTTAAATGTCAAATAAAAATTTTAAAATAGTATTTTAATGGTCATGTCAACATTTACTATACTAACAATGCATTTCGTCTGTCACGCAGACAATTTTCGTTAGTGAGATAACGGTAAGGATTAAAATAGAACGTGTTTCTCATTTTAAGAACTAAAAGTGGTAAAATAAAAAAATAGGAACTAAAGTGGGAATAAAGTGAAAATATAGGGACGAAAATAGTATTTCTGCCAAAATAAAATAAAGCTATGTAACAGTAATAGGTGGGGTTGACGCAACTGCTAAAGTTTAGCAAAGCAGATTAGCATGTTTGGATACCGTTTATTGCTAAAAACTGATAACACTATAGCAAAATAATTTTTAAATGTGTGAATAGTATCGTGAGACCCAATTTTGAAGTTTTTTTTTTTTTTTTTTTAAGTATTTGTGAGTTCTGTAAACAGTACACAAGGCCTACTGAAAAACGTGAGATGCGGCTCAAAAGTGCTTTTCAGCACTATCCAATCATGCACTGGCAAAATCCTAGCTTTGATACGTGGTTTATGCACAAACCATTGTTTAGATTGCTTGACATCACAATGTGCTCTAACCCCTCGATTAAGAAGAAAGTAAAAGGGACACAAATCCACGTCCACTCAATAGAATTAGAAAACTGTATAATTATAATCAAATGGAAGTATACCAATCCCCACAATGAAAAAGCTTCCCATGCGTTGTTCACCTTTTTCCAAATAATGGCAGTTATAAGTGGGTTTTGGTAACAATACTGCCCCACCAGTATTTACCCAAAATTTAAAAAAGAAAAAGAAAAAAGGTTGCTCCACCAGTGGCAATAAACTAGAATCATGCTACAAAAACATAGATATTTCTAATACAATAATTATACTTGAACCAAAGACTTGATTAAACCATAATTTATGTTTATCATCATAAGTTTTTCATGACATGCCACTTCATGCAACCTGGCTAATTGGCTTATATGCTCTTAAAAAACTAAAACGAATGGCCAATACCTTTTCTTCGGTCTTGTTTATTGCTATTAGCCTATTTAATTAATAGTTTAGTTTATTGGTGGGGTTTAACAGTAGTTCAAGTGATAGTTTAGCAATAATAGCATTCTTTGTGATTCTCCACTACTGTGGTTTGAATTCTATCTCCTCCTTACTTTACTATTTACCTATTAAAAAATGTTTAATTTATTGATATTCTTTTTCTTGAGAGGGTTTGGAGTATGACTCACATAGGTCTGAGAATTTTATCACTGATTAAGCCTAAACTTGGGTATTTAGAAATATTTACAATCAATAATGTTCTCTATGCTATTTTATATATTGTAAATGAGTTGATGCTCATGACCAGTTCAGACTCAACTTATTGATAAAATATATATTTATTTATATATAATCCAAGTTTAAGTGTCTGTTTGGAATCAAATTATTTAGTTTAAGTCGAAATTTTGTTGTTGAAAGTGTGCTAAAGTATTTTTATATTTTGAAAATGTGAGAAAAGTAAAAAAAAAAAAAAAAAGGTTTTAAAAAGCTGTATATAAAAACTAAAAGCAAAAAAATGACTTATAATTTAATGCTAAATAGACATTCAACCTAATTCTGAAACCTATTTAATAAACCAGTCAAGTTAAACAAATTATTTTATTTTTAAACAATTAAGTTCGCATTTATAGTATTCAATGATTGTGTTTTGATGTTGTGTGCTTTCTTTAATAAAGTTTTTCAGTTCATCAAAAAATGATAACAAAGCTGTGCCTAGCTACACTCTACTTAAAACTTGTTAATAAAGCTTATGGTATATTTGGTAGATTGTAATAGACACTGTAATATAATAGTTATTCTTATGATTTAGCTATTCAGCAGTTTGATTATGTTTTTATTATAAGGAATAATCATTCTTTATGAATAACTATTTTTTAAAATGAGGAATAAATATTCGTTTCTAAAAGGAATATAAAATATGATAGTTCTTCCTTAGCAGGTGTATTAATTTCTACAATTAATATATTTATAAATAAACAAACTTTTCTATGCACATAACAATTATGAAAATAAAAAATCATAAAAAATAGCTAATCTCTCTTTCAAATTTTAAAAATATTATTTTTTAGAAAATATAATTATATGAGTAAGATATTTTCTAAAATATATCTTAAGTTTGATTTAAAATGCTTTCATTCCATTATCTTTAGTGTTCTATTATTTTGTTGTCACAAAACAAATGAATAGTAATAAGCATTACATTACAATATTTTGTATTCTTTGTAATATCTATTCATATTTCTATGTAATTACTGTTACAGTCTACCAAACGTAGCCTTAATTGTTATTGACTTGACTAGAAAAACCTATAAAACAACTAATTAAGCATGGGGATCAAATTGGCTCACTTGCAATCTTTTTTATTTATTTATTGATAGGTTCTCACTTACAATCCTATATTTATGTATGATGTCATTACTATTCATTAACAAGCATTTTTGTAGTTTTTTTAAATGAACAAAACTTATTTGAGGGATTGAGCTTGAGCATGAACTTGTGCGGTCAATATTTGGCTGGGACTCAACTTAATTAAAAGATGATGTTAGAGATACAGCCACCGTATGTGTATGACTTGTGGAGATTTAGGGGGATTTTTTAGGTTAATGGATATTTAAATCCTTTTCCAAGAAAAGAAAAAGAAAAAGAAAAAGAAAAAGAAAAAATAACCCTAAAATTTTAGTAAATTTGGAAGAGGAAGCCGCGTCGTGACTCATGAGGTATATAAGCTATAAAAATCCCCGGCACTTCTTCTGTTCTTTCTCAAGCAACTAATAAGGACAAATTGTATCAGATCAAATGGGAAGATGAAAAATGACACATTACTCATAACAAGATTATATCTCTCATCTAAGCAGTAGAGA
The DNA here is from genome assembly GCA_033629205.1 of Lithocarpus polystachyus. Classification (NCBI taxonomy): domain Eukaryota; kingdom Viridiplantae; phylum Streptophyta; class Magnoliopsida; order Fagales; family Fagaceae; genus Lithocarpus; species Lithocarpus polystachyus. The sequence continues at coordinate 58,986,224 of CM066166.1, forward strand.
AGGATCAGACTTGGAATTAGAGGGGTGGCACTAAAAAAAATAGGTCTACAGCTGCGTTTTTAAAACGCGGTTGTAGCTTCTAAAAACACGGGTATATGATATAGAACAGACAACACATGTCTTCTTGGAGCAACGGAGGCACAAGAAGTTACTATGCAAGATCAAAGGAGGGGGGGGGGGGGTACCAGTAGAGGCCATCAAGGTGACAGTGTCGGAATTGCATAAAATTTGGTAGGTTGAAGGGAAACGGCGTTCTGATCTAGATTCATGATAGCGTGAACGTCGCCAAAATTTAGACAAATTCCTTCATTAAGGCCTCGAAAACAGTGTGAAAACAGTGTGTTTGCTATTTATAGTAATATTTGTTTTTTCTCAATAACTTTCAGTTTAAAAGTCAGAATAAGGCTTTGTCTCTTTTGGGATGACCCTTAAGGTCAATAGTTTATGATTCTGCATTTAACTCAATTTTGCCATTTTTGGTAAATTTTGGTATTTTGTCACCTAATCACGTAATTAGTACGAATTAGGGTTTTAGACGTTTTTCTCAATATTTATATGTTTTGTAGCCATCAGAGGCAAATTAAACTATTATAAATAAATACAGACTTTTGTCAAATTATTTCTCTGGTGGATTTCAGTTTTCTTCTCCTTGTGGATTCAAGGAAACCCCTTGTGGATTCGAGATTTACTACCAGGAATTAATAGTTTAGTTTCTGCTCCATCAAGAGAGCATCGTGTATGCTTTCTTTAGACTTCCATTACATCAGTATAGGTCCATTTGAGCTATACCCGCATTTTCTATAGTCGCATATTTTGTAGTGTTCCCCCATACATCGTGGCAATAGACCATGGCTTTGCTGTTGGCCATGTGTGGGGGCTCCAGCATTCTGCTTTGCAGTTTAGTCATCGAGGGTTTTTTTTTTTTTTTTTTCCCTTTTAGTGTCTTTAATGCGTATTGCTGGGTATGAAGAAAGTATTTTGTTTACAATTTTTTAAAAGGTTGGGTTGTTTGTTTTAGGTAGAATTGGTTGATTGGAGTTAATTTTTTTTAAAAATATAGATTTTTGATATTGGTAATTTTTGTTGCTAAACTAATTTTTCTGGACTTGTATATTTTATTTTAGATTTTAGATCTATAAATTTTTTATAGCTTTTTAAAAGGAGAAAAATGTTAAAACTACAAACGTTTTTATAAATTGTTCATGTGGTTAGAGGTTTATCGTTATGTAAAAAAGAGATACAAATAAAGGGCCTGGATGTGAACCAATAAAAATTTGTTATTTCAACGGTTTGTAAAAATATTGTAGAAAAATTTGTAGTTATAACATTACTCTCAAAATAATTAATGATATTGTTATAAGGTTCTACAAATTGATGAGGATATACAAACTAATTAATGATATTGTTATGAGGATGCTTTATAAGAAATTTTTTTAAAAAAATGTGGCATGTTGTGATCGGTAGAGTATAAAATTGAAAAAAAAAATTGAAAAAAACTTTTTTTTTTTTTTGGTGCTGAAAATGAAATAAACGATTTGTTTTCGCTTTACAACAATACATTAACTCAAATAACCATTTGTAAAGGACACCTTTTTTCTTTATTTTAATTTCATCTATGGGCCTATCAAAATACTCATTATAAAAAGTAAGTAGTTGAAACTTGAAACCCAATCACATGGACCAAGCCTATGTGTACATGTCCTTGTGAAAGAGACAGGAATCATAGTTTAGAGGGCATAAAAAGATATCTTTGCAACCTTTCTTGGGCTCCATGAGTAGCCTTACAAATAGGCTTTGAATGGCTTGGAAACCCATGAGAGGTATGCAGTGCACAAGTTCAATTATACGAAGAATCTCATTGATCTGTTGAATTCGATGTATTTTTCTCACCTATCAATCTATTTAAGAATCTTGCAAATGGCATTGGGGAACCTATAGAACTTAAGAGCCTTGGAATAACAAATTGTATTGTAACCTAAAACTCGAGAAAGTATATCCTATTTTAGGAATACCAACTCAGCACTTAATTAGTGTTTCTAAGGTGAATGAAAAATTCACACTTGTCTTTAAAAAAACACACCACCAAAGCATACCATCTATTTTTGAAAAGACAAGATTGCCCCTAGAATTTCAATGCTCAGCCATTTACAACCTAAAACCCCTTTTGCAAAATCAAAAATAAAATTTTCTCTTATCTCTCTCACACGCCACATACCACCATCTTTTCTCTCTCTCTCTCTCTCTCCAAACCTCCTTGGCCATTGCCTTGCATCACCACCAAAGCTATGATGCCGAACTTCAAACCTTCGGTGCTATTGGTCTTTGTCTCGTCGGAAATCCCCCAAATTTGTCTCTCCTTCTCATTGCTTTTAAGTCCCAACAACGGATTCTTTCTCACCACTTTCAGCACCTAACATTGCGAGTAAATTTTGATTTTGCAAAAGGGGTTTTAGGATGTAAATGGCGGGTCTTTGAAATGTCAGGGGCAATCTTGTCTTTTCAAGAATAGATGATATGCTTTGCTAATGTGTTTTTTTTTTTTTTTTTTTTTTTTTTTTTTTTTTTTTTTTTTTAAGACTAGTGTTGATTTTTCATTGGTAAGTGTTGAGTTGGTATTTCAGAAACAAAATATACTTTTTCCTAAAACACACATGAAACTCCCTCGTAGGGCAAAGCTATGTATAAGGGTGGGGGGGCCATGGCCTCCCCCAAAATTTTGAAATTTTTTTTAAATATATATACAATTATTTTATTGTTTTCAAAATTTAGTCTACCAAAATAAGAGTTCCCCCCCCCTCCCCAAAATATTTTAATTAGTCCAATAATGCTCTAAAAAAAATAATTGGTCTAAAAGTTATGAGATATAACTTTATTTTTTGCAATTTTATTTTTTATTGTAAAATATGCTCTTAAATCTGTTAAATATTTGATAAAGTTTGATATCAAACATGTTTAAATATATTTTTTTTCAACCCGTTGTGTGACGATTAACAAGTCATTGATTCATTAAAAAAAAAATTTCACTAAAACTACACATGAAATGTGTTTTTAGTTGCCACATAATGGGTTAAAGTAAGGTAGCTTTAAATATGTTTGGAACCTAACTTATTCCTCCAAGCTTTGGATCATTCATGTTTTTGAAAATTTCATTAGTTCAATTAAAAGATTTTTTTACTTATTTTAGTATAAAATTTGATAATTTGCATTTAAAATGAAACTTTTTAAGAATTTTACTATGAAAATGGAAAGAATGAATTTTATTTTATGAAAGATCGCCATAAAAAAAAATTTAATTGAAAATACTAAGCTCATTTTTTTTATTAGGTGTGTGTGTATATATATATATATATATAACTTATCAAATAAAAAAGTGTATGTATATATATATATATATATGTGTGTGTGTGTGTGTGTGTGTGTGTGTGTGTGTATTTAGTAAAAAAGTATGTGTGTGTGTATATATATGTGTGTGTGCCGAGAAAAGGGTTGTCTTGATAAATATATTAGTGTCGCAACTTGCTCCTCTCAAACAAAAATTCTTAGCTCCGTCCCTCCTTCCGTCATATCTTCTAAACAAATCATGTTTTCGGCCTTTATTCATTTCTCAAAAAAAAAAAAAAAAATGCCGACATGATTTTGACTGTTGCTTATTTTATGACATCTCAAACTTAGCAGATCCAAAAGCTGCCAAACCTAACCAGATCAACCGGACTACATTCTTCAATCGTGGGCTAGATGTGTTGAATCCCTTAAAAAAAATCCACTACCTTCTTGTAAATTTCATCGCCCAAAGTCCTAACAAACTAGCACCAGCTGCAAAAATAACTCAAAATCAGCTGCATGCCTGCATCCCATTGCCCAAAACCTGCAAATCCATTCGCACAAGTTATCTCCTTTTGACTTTTGGAGCATAAAAGAGAATGAGAGCAAAGAAAAAAGAGGAAAGGAAATACATTTTGGACAGAATGCTCAACACAAAGCATTCGATCCTAATTCTCAATTGGTTGAGAAAGGCAGAACTTCACTTTTTTTTTTTTTTTTTTTTTTTTTTTTTTTTTTGCAATCAGCTAGACTTGAAAACTTGAAACACCCTTATTTAAGCATTGATTCTAAATACAACAATACAACAATGATTCTAAATATTTAACTCTAAATCTTTAGAACCTAACAATCTCCCCTTTTGGCAATCCATGACAAAACACACATACAACATGTAATGCTTAAATCAACTACCAGCTTCAAATACAAGTTATTGCCCTAACACAAATCTTACACAACTACTAACAATTAGTTGCTAGAATAAATAGTAGCTGTAGAAAGAATTAACCTGTAAATCCCTGAAACATTGATAACAAACTATAAACGCATGTATGGAAAATACAGTATAACATTCTAAATCAAAATTTAAACTTTGAATTCATAAAACACATAAATATGTAGTGAACACATCAATATGAATAACCTCATAATCATCAACTATCATAATCAATAACCATATTACATCAATGTTTGTGAATCAAAGATAAAATAGACAAATAAACACAAAGAAAATATCCAAATACATCAAAACTGATATGTAAATACATCAAAACTCCCCCTAAACACAATAAGTCTACTCCCCCTATGTACAAAAAGTCCTAAATCTACTCCCCCTTTTTATTACATATTGCCAAAGGCAAAATCAGTCCTCAAAGGGAGGAGGTGGAAAAGATCTCCTGTAGTCCATTAAATCTGCTCTCAATGAGGCAACCTCTGTTGACAACTCGTCAAGAAGTTGTCCATAAGCAGCCTGCGTAGTCATGGTGGATTGCATCATAGCACGGAGTGAAAGCGAAGGAGCAACTGTAGGATTTGTTGGGGTTTATGCCCTAAAATCGAATTTATTGGCATGTCATAAATAACTAAATTATTTAATTATATGAGACTATTTATAAATGAACTAATAAGACATTATCTTAGTCCATGAGATGCATAGTATGTGATTTATGTGATTTAGTCACAAAAAATATATATTACAAGTTCTTTGTAAACTTAGAATTTTAGTTCGTAGTCGGTGATGAAATTGGGCATTTCATCCGCGAAGACTATAACATATCAATTAAGATGACTTGTCTTGATCATGGAAGTGAAGACTTCTAGTTGATATGTTGATATGTTTTAAGAGTTAAGATATATTGAACTGGATCGTTATGAGATTTATTATTTTCCTAACAACTGTCAAATGAATAATAAATCTCACGATTTCTATTTACATCAATTCTAAATCCTGAGAGAATAATGAACCTAATTATGAGGTGTAAGTTGCTTTGATATATCAAGAGTGAGATTTAAAGTCACAATCAAAACCTCAGTATGTTAGGCAGCTGCATTTAATGTTGATGGAACATATATTCTCAAGATGGAATTCATAATCTCTTAACGGAGATATAAAATATTCCTTTGAGATAAGTTTAATGGGTTTGGTTATTCAGAGTGTTGGGCCCAACCACTTTAGTAAGGAGTTACTAAAGTATATATTTATGAAATTGGATTTCATAAATATATAATGAATATCTTAAATGATTAAATTGAGTATTCAAGGATTAAGATGTAATAATCTTCAAAGTGGCAATCAACATTCATGACTTTGTATTACTATGAATATTTTAATGAAAGGGTTGCATGCATAATAAATTCTTGGAATATAATTTATTAATAAGGCCTAGAGTGCAGTTATATTCATACAGTGGTATTGAATATAATTAATTGTAACTTTGGACTTGTCAAGAGTTGACTGAAAAGCCCAAGACCCATTGGAGCTAGAGTCTTATTTGTTCCCTTTTGGTTCTGTTAGGTTCTAAGGATTAGGATCTAATGTATTTAGAACTTCAATTTGTATGTTGGCAAACCATGATCAAAACAATGTTTAGTCGTGTGTTAGACTTGCTCAAAGTATAGGTCTTAATGTAAAGTTGGAATCGAGTTTTTATGCAGAATTACTGTTCACTTTCTGTATGACTCGATCGATCGAAAATTAGGCTCGATCGATCGAAATTCGGGCAGATCGTTTTTCTGCAGAAAATTCCAACTCAGCCCTAGTCCATTTAATGTATAGGGTTTTATGTTTTGCCCTAAGTATATAAGGGAAAACCCTAGCCACGTTTTTAGAGTTCTGATTGCTGTGTTTGTGAATCTCATTGTGAGATCTAGAGGTGTTTAACTTCACATACACTTAGGGTTTACAAACTTGAGATTTATGTCAAGAGTTGTGTAGATCAATACAGTTGCAGAATCAATAGAGCACAAAGATATACAAGCAGGTGCGTTTGTGGATTTGCTGAAGAATTCCGGAAAGAAGGAGTCCGTGGATCTCGGAGCTATCATGGGGTCATGGTAGTAAGTTTCCTACACTTGGGTAGCAATAAGATGTTAGTGGTCTAAGTCTTGTTGTGTAAATTTCGATTCTTTCATAGTGGATTCAGTTTACCTTGAGGATAGCTAGGTCAAATCCTCCCCAGGTTTTTACCGGTGTGGTTTCCTGGGTCATCATATCTTTGTGTTATTTATTTTCCGCTGCTTTGTTATTTTTGCTTATTTGTGTTAACCTAGTTTTTAATTAAATTACCTAAGTTAATCACTTGGCTAATTCACTAGGTTAATCTGTTGGGTTTAAGGGGTCTAAACGAACTGACAAGTGGTATCAGAGCGGGTAGCTCTTTTGTGTTAGATCTTTTGATCTAAGAGCTGATCCTTGATCCCTGTTATCATGGATAATTTTAAGTGTCTTACTGTTTTTGATTGTGATGATTTGAATAAAAAGGACACTGTTGTTTCTTTTGATTTTATTGATGCTTGTAAAACTCTTCGTAAAGAATTATCGAAATCTATGAAAATTGCTAAGAAATTCAAGGAAGAGTTAAAATTGGCTAATCTTGAAAAAGAGGAATTGATTGTTAGATTAGATGAATCTAATAAAAAGAATGAATTTTTGAGAAATCAAATTTCCTCTCAAGATGAGAAGATGAAAAGCTTGGAACAAGAGTTAGTTGAATCTAAAGCTAAGATTGAAAATTTGACTTGTACCAAGCCTGCTGTTGATAACAGAAGTGTTTCTGTTTCTTTTAAGCCTAAAGTTGAAAAAGTTTATATCCCTCCTTTCAAGAGGAATAATAAAGAAAAGGCTTATTTTGCTAGGTTAGACAAATGTAAAAGTTCTGATGTAGACACTGAAGTTTCTACACCTAAGTCTAAACCTACTGTTAGAGAGCATAATAAATCTGTTTTTGTGCCTACTTGTCACCTTTGTGGTGTTGTTGGTCATATTAGATCAAATTGTTCTTTGTTGAGGCAAAAACCAAAATCTGAGATTAGATTTGCTGTTAGGAATACTGATGTTCCTAAATTTGTTCCTGTTTGTCACTTTTGTGGTGTCTCTGGTCACATTCGTCCTAATTGTCATAAATTGAAATTTAAGCATTCTGCATTTCAATCTAGGATATGTGATGATATTTCTCCTGCCATAGGTCAAAATAAATTGTTTCATATGCTTTTGAAAAATTTGAGCTTGTTGGCTTGTGAAAGGAATTTGCAGGATTTCAGTCTTTCTCAGAAGATTGGTGTAATCCCTCAAATACACTCTACTTCACATGGATTTTCACCTACAAAGCCGAAGACTCGTGCTATATGGGTGAGAAAAGATTCTCTAAGGTGAGTGTTGTTGACTTGTCCCTGATTTAATTCTTTCAATTATTTGTGGACATGTTTTGTTTCTGTTTTTGGTTGTTTTGTTTTTTAGTTTTTAAAAAAAAAAAAAAAAAACCAAAAAACATTGAAAAATTTCAAAGAGACAAAAATATTTTATTTTGTGTCTTGTTTTATTTTTTCTTGAGGATTACATGAATTATGATATCTCTCTTGATTTAGAACATGCTTGACATTGTGGAGAAACTTGAATAGCATGTGTTCTATAAGTCCTAAGCTATTTTTTGATTTTGTTTGAGTATGTACTAGTTTGTACATGTACTCATGGGTTAATTAAGAAATTGATATTTCTTGTTTGTGTACCCTCTATAGCTTAGTTAAGCACTGTCATGCATTGCATTTGCATTTTTGTTCATTTAGCATAATGTGTGCTTTTTGTTTTTGGTCATAAATTTTTTTAAAACCAAAAATATTTTTATGTGTTTTGTATTACATATCTTGGATTTATAATTAAGGTTGGCCATATTTATCTTTACATAACATGTTTATGTACTTTGTTTAGCTTGGATGAGCTTATTTATTGCACTTTACTAGCTGAAGTCTTTGTAGTGCATGTTGTGTGGGAAGATGTTTATAGTTTTTGATCACTTTGTCTTGATCTTGAAGTCACATGCCTTTGATTGTCAGATTTAAACTTATTGAGAAAGGCATAAATAACCATCTCACCACTATTTACTAGCCAATCATGAACACCTTAGTGCATATCGTAAGATTTTGTGCTCGAGAAAGTGTAGCACATGCACAAAAAGAACATAAGGTGTAGCCTCGGTTTAAATGCTAAAATTGATGTGTACATTATTGGGCTATAATGAATTCAAATTAATTAAAATTGGTGTGTACATTATGAGGCAAATCAAGAAACTTACATGATTGCAAGCTTTTAATCTAGGAGATGTGAGAGTTATATGATGTAACTCTTTAGGTGATAGTCACTTTCAAAATTATGTGATGAATTTTGTAGACTTTGTGATTGATCACTATTCACATATCACCTCACATGTCTCTCAAGTTTTTGCTAGTTGCACACACTACACAAGTTATTCTTTGCTAAAACTTTGTACATGTTATTGTGTGTGATTTTGTTGTGGCCATCCAAGATTATGTGTTCTTTGATTTTGATGCAAAATTTGAGTTTTTAAGGACAAATTGATTGAAAATCTTAATTTTGGAAGATCTGGGCTATATTCATGTGTTTTTGAAAAACTTTTAGTCTCATACTCACGCATTTCATTCATGAAATATTGTGCTTTGAGGAGTTACTGCTTTAAATTGCTCTGTTTTTCAAAAATTTGAGTTTTCCAGAATTTCGACCGATCGAAGTTGTTTCTCGACCGATCGAAATTGCGATAAAAATTTTGGTTTCAATCTGTCTGACTCGATTGGTATTCGATTGATGCTCGATCGATCGAAACTGAAAAATTTTCTGTTTTTAGAGTTTTGACCAAATTTTTTCATGCATCATTTATGGTTAGGATTCACATGAGTTGCATTGTTTTTCTGTGTCCATCTTGCAGTTTTGCGGTCATCTCTCTCATTGTTGTCACACATAACATGCATACACTTTGCTAAATTGGGTACTCAACTTGAATTAAAAATTGATTGATTAATTTTTGAGTCCTTTGTACATTTTAGTATATGCTATTTTTCTTGATGTGTGAACTGCAGAAAATATTTTTCTTAAGAGATATGATGGATAATCAATGTGCAAATATTTTCTCTACTCATGCAACTGTTTATGGGTCACATAGTGTCAAGTTTGCATTTATTGAAAGAGAGAATATTTTTCTTTATGTGTATCCTCAACTTAATTTTTTTAGGTTTGTGTGTTTTTATTTATCCCCACCTCCTAAATTTTCTCCAAAACTTTTTTTTCCAAAACTTGTTTTGTTTTTCCTATTTTTATTGGGGGAGAAAATTTTTTTTTTTACCTTTGTTGTTCATAGGGGGAGTTGTTGCTCTTCATAGGGGGAGTTCTCTCTATTTTCTATAAAACTAACCTGTTTTATGTTCCCTTGGTTCTCTTTTTTTCTCTCATGTTTACTGTCACTTTACTCTTTGTTTGAGTTGTATTTGTCAATACGTGACAAAAAGGGGGAGAAATAGATGAAATGTGGGAAATAAAATTGTTTTTGAAAGAGGGAGAATAGAAAAACTTTTTGATGTATCTAACTTTGGGGGAGAGTTAGAATTTACTTTTGTTTTTATATTGTGTTTCATATTATTGTTTATATGTCTTTCTTTCCACACATGCGTTTATGTGTTTGTTAAGTGTTACAGGAATATACAGGTTGTTTTCAGTCGAGCTGCTGTCTACCTTGCAACTGTTAGATAGTAGTTTAGGTTGAATTGTCTAAGTGGCTTTTTATTGTAATGGGCTATTTCAATTTGTAACTTTGAGCTTTTTGTTAAGTCTGTGTTTTGTCACGGATTGCCAAAGGGGGAGTTTGTTAGGTTCTAAGGATTAGGATCTAATGTATTTAGAACTTCAATTTGTATGTTGGCAAACTATGATCAAAACAATGTTTAGTCGTTTGTTAGACTTGCTCAAAGTATGGGTCTTAATGTAAAGTTGGAATCGAGTTTTTATGCAGAATTACTGTTCACTTTCTGTATGACTCGATCGATCGAAAATTAGGCTCGATCGATCGAAATTCGGGCAGATCGTTTTTCTGTAGAAAATTCCAACTCAGCCCTAGTCCATTTAATGTATAGGGTTTTATGTTTTGCCCTAAGTATATAAGGGAAAACCCTAGCCACGTTTTTAGAGTTCTGATTGCTGTGTTTGTGAATCTTATTGTGAGATCTAGAGGTGTTTACCTTCACATACACTTAGGGTTTACAAACTTGAGATTTATGTCAAGAGTTGTGTAGATCAATACAGTTGCAGAATCAATAGAGCACAAAGATATACAAGCAGGTGCGCTTGTGGATTTGCTGAAGAATTCCGAAAAGAAGGAGTCCGTGGATCTCGGAGCTATCATGGGGTTATGGTAGTAAGTTTCCTACACTTGGATAGCAATAAGATGTTAGTGGTCTAAGTCTTGTTGTGTAAACTTCGATTCTTTCATAGTGGATTCAGTTTACCTTGAGGATAGCTAGGTCAAATCCTCCCCAGGTTTTTACCGGTGTGGTTTCCTGGGTCATCATATCTTTGTGTTATTTATTTTCCGCTGCTTTGTTATTTTTGCTTATTTGTGTTAACCTAGTTTTTAATTAAATTACCTAAGTTAATCACTTGGCTAATTCACTAGGTTAATCTGTTGGGTTTAAGGGGTCTAAACGAATTGACAGGTTCCACTCCAAGTTACATACTAAAGCTCAATTGTAATGGCCCAAAAGGCTAGCCCAATTAGATAATAAGTTATATATAAGGAGAGAAACATATAGAATTTCATAAGGGTTTTTCATTAAGAACATATAAGGAATGAAATGGTGTGTATGTGAGTGTAAGACATTCTTATTCTCCCCTTGGAAACTGATTGAGAAACCACACTTCTTGGGCATCAAGTAGAATTTGAGTGAAAATTAAAAGTGTTCCCAAGTACTTCTAATTTTTTTTTTTTTTTGGAATTTCACCGCACCAAGGTACACTTTCTTATTCTTAAATTTTGAAACTTACATAGTACATGTTATCAATTGCGAAAGAAGTAGTTTTGTTAATTTTCCGTTGCGTATGTTTTGTATGCGATACAAACATTTATTTTTCCAACAGGATCAACATCCTCAACATCATTAGCAGGATCCATAGCTGCAGTTGGATCCACAAATGTCTCCTCAGTAGCAGGTATAGCACTAGAGGTAGTAGCAGCATCTCCTTGTGGTCTCTTAGAAGTCCTAGTGCTTTGCTCAGCACTCTTCATCGGTGCCTATCTCTTTCTAAGGTAGGTGGCTCCTATAGGGGTAGTAATATGCACTAACTCTAGGGGAGGAAAGTCTGACAAACCTAAGAACCTCAAAATCCTAAGAATGAACATAGGAAAGAATAACTTTTGACTCTTACTCTTACTCCTATAGGAACAATGGTTTGTATAAACATGGAAGAAAAACACATAGAACCATCAGTAATGAAAGCATAAAGGAAAGCACATGGCTCAATGGGAACAATATGAACATGGGAAATGGGATAGATGTTAGGACATGTGATCCTTAAGTATAAAGAGTTAAGCTCAATAAACTCAAAAAAATTGATTCTTGGTTCAGAACCCCAAGAAACAAGATGACCACACAGAAGGGACATCATATCATCAACAGCAGGAAACTCAGTGTATGTGTATGTGGGTTTACAAACTAGAGGCACTCTTAAAGCCTCAAAAACAGATTTTTTAGTAATGGTAAACTCTTGACCACGAATCCAGGAAGTCAAATAATGACCACCAGTAACCTCAAAATAGATAGAGAGATTAGAGTAAAACTCTCTAATCAAGATTGCAGGAGGAGGATCAGACACCTCACACAAGGAAACCCAATTCCTAGACAAGAAGTTTCTACGTATAGAAGGATCTAGTTCACTCAACACTATCTCCCTCTCACCCCAAATAGACCTATACTTAGTCAAGGTTTCATATGTTTCCTCACACTTAGCTGACAGAAACCGATCTCTATCTCCTAAGGCTGAACTTGAAGAAGTAGACCTAGGTTTCCTATTAGCTCCAGTTTTGAATTTTCGACCAACCTTAGAAGCCATGACTAAGAACCAGAAAAAGAAAAACAACAAAAACCAAGGGCAGACTGCATAAGAAGGATTAGAGACAAGATAACATGCAATTTGAAAAATTATATGATGCATGACAGTTAAACTTATATGATGCATGATCTAATGATTTTAAACAGTCCAAAATCATCACAATTTGAAAAGTTGACAAAGGAAATTTTAAGAATTTTAGAAAATCCCCACTTTTGAAAAACAATCAATTCTAAAAAAACCTCATATCTACAAATTGAACACCACAACAAGTAAAATACAAGTTATAATCACTCAATTCATCAATATCAGAAGCCAATTTCACTTAGTTTGCTCAATTTCACAAAATCCCTAATTTCTCAAGAACTAAGAACCCTAATTTCAAAATTTTCAAATAAACTCAAAAATTTTGAAATTAAAGCATGTGAAACATGTTAAAATGATGCATGAACAAAAACCCATGGTGCAAAATTGATCAAAAACCCTATTTTCATCAAAACCCCCAAAATTTGAAATGTGCAAAAATCCCTAAAAATTTCATGAAAAATGTATGTAATCATGTAAAAAGATGAAAAATGAGGGTTAAAAGAGACTTACCTTAAGTGTGTGAAGAAAACCTTGGAATCTTTGACCACAAAAACGACTACAATTTTTTTTTTTTTTGACAAGAGGGATTGAGAGAGGAATCGAAGACATAGAAAAAAAAAAGTTCTTTTGAAAAAGTTAGATCTGATTCCCTTTTGTTTTAAAATCCAAGATCCGATTGGTTGAGAGGAATCGAGCAGGAATCGAAATACACATGAAAACAGGCTCGACTGATCAAAAGGAACCGGGTAGGAATTGAAGGAACCCAAGACTTTTAAAAGAAAAAGCCATTTTTCTCCTTTACATTTCAATCGGTCGAAAAACAAACTCAATTGGTCGAATTTCAAAGAAACAGAAATTTTGAAAAATTCTGGAAAAATTTTCTGCAGAATTATTTAAAAAATTGTTTTTATGATATGACATGAATGTTCATGACTTCAAAACCAAATTTTTCAAAGAGGAATTCAAATTTACCAAATTTCCTCACTCTTTACTTTTCTCACACCCCAAAAATGCATTAAACACTTCAAGAAATTTAATTTAGGTAGGCCACAAAACATAACACACAATCACATGTACCATACTTAACAAAGTTTTGCTTGTGGTGTGTGCAACTAGCAAGTTCATGAGAAACTCACAAGGTGAAATGTAAACAGAGAATAAACACACTTTTTACATTATTTATCACATAAGTTTGAAAGTGACTATCACCTAAAGAGTTACATCATATAACTTCGACATTTCTTAGAAAACACGCTTGCAACCATGTAATTTTATTTATTTATTTATTCTTTTCTTTTCAAGCATTTTTTTTTTATTTTGCTTCTTTTCACTAATGTACAATAGCACCTTAAATATTTTGCTGTGCAAGTGCTACACCTTACTGAGCACGACTTTTATGATTTGCACAGGTGTTCATGATTGACGAGTAACAGTGGTGAGATGATTATTTATACCTTTCTCCTTGGATTTTTAGTCCTTACAATTAAAAGAATGTGACTTCAAAATAAAGAGCATGTGTTTAAAAACCATAAACAACTCACACAATATAAGCACTATATAGCACAAACTAGCAAAGTGTAGAAAAATAAAGCTCATCAAAGTTAAACAAGATACACAATCATGAAATGTAAATTTCATAGGCCAACCTTAATTACACATCTTGAAGATGCATAATACAAATAAATAAAATCTTTTTGTCATTTTGAAATTTTTCAATGTTTTTGGATTTTTTTTTAACAAAACAACCTAATAAAATAAAACAACCAAAAACTGAAAGAAAACACGTCCACAAACAATTGAAAGGATTATATCAAGGACAAGTAAACAACACTCACCTTAGCAAGTCTTTCCTCACCCATACAGCATGCGTGTTTGATTTTATAGGTGAAAAACCATGAGAAGTAGAGTGTATTTGAGGGATTACACCATTCTTCTAAGAGAGACTGAAATCCTGCAATTTCCTTTCATAGGCCAACAAGCTTAAATTTTTCAAAAGCATATGAAACAATTTATTTGGACTTATGGTAGGAGAAATATCATCACATGTCCTAGACTGAAACACAGAATGCTTAAATTTCAATTTATGATAGGTAGGACGAATGTGACCGAAGACATTACAAAAGTGACAAAGAGAAACAAATGTAGGAACATCGGTATTACTAACAGCAAATCTAGTCTCAGATTTTGGTTTTTGCCTCAACAAAGAATAATTTGGTCTAATATGACCAACAACACCACAAAGATGACAAGAAGGTACAAAAACAGATTTTTTATGCACTCTAACAGAACGTTTAGACATAGGTTTATAAATTTCAGTGTCTACATTAGAACTTTTACCTTTTTCTAACCTAGCAAAATAAGCCGTTTCTTTATGATTCCTCTTGAAAGGAGGAACATAAAATTTTTTATTAGACTTAACAGGAACAGGAGCAGAAACAGAAACAGATCTGTTATCAATAGCAAGTTTGGAATTAGACAAATTTTTAAGTTTAGCTTCAGACTCAGCTAACTTTTGTTCCAAACTTTTCATCTTTTCATCTTGAGAGAAAAATTTATTTCTCAAAAATTCATTATTCTTATTAGATTCATCTAATCTCACAATTAATTCCTCTTTTTTATGATTAGCCAATTTTAACTCTTCCTTTAATTTCTTAGCAATTTTCATAGATTTAGTTAATTCCTTACGGAGAGTTTCACAGGTATCAACAAGGTTAACAAAAACAATAGTGTCATTTTTATTCAAATCATCACAAATATGAGCAGACAAAACACTTAAATTTTTTTCATGATAGCAGGGATTAAGGATCAACTCTAGGTATAAAAACCTAAAAACAAGAGCTAACTCGCTCTGATATCAATTGTATGTTCGTTTAGACCCCTTAAAGCAAATTTTTTAACCTAATTTATTAATCAAGTGATTACTTAGATTAATTTTCAAATCTAGGTTAAACACAAATATATCATATCATGCAAAGATACAGAAAAGTAGATAACACCACGATATAATAACCTAGGAAAATCAATGAAACTAACCGTTTTAAGGTAAAAACCTGGGGAGGATTTGACCTAGATATCCTCAAGGTAAATCAAATCTACTATAAGAGAATTGAAATTTTTACAAAAGATTAAACCCTAAATCTAATGCTACCTCTAGTACTAACTTACTAACACGACTACGTGTAAGCTCCGAATCCACGGACTCCTTCTCTTCTTGGATTTTCAGCAACACAAGTGGCCTTGCTTGTGACTTTGAGATCCCACTTAAAGGTTTCAGATCACCTTCACTTGTTAATCTTGATGCAGCAACTAATTCTACCAATTCTTGATTGTAGTTTTGGCTCTAGTAGATTCTTGTGTAGTTAGAAGGTACAAATGCTCTCTAATCTCACAAAGAGTAACACACAAGTCTTCTTCAGCACTTTCAAAACGTGGCTAGGGTTTTTCTTTTATATGTAGAGAAGTTTAAGTGAAACCCTAAACATTTTCGCGGGCTTTGGGCCTGCTTAAAAATTCTGCAGAAACTGTGCCTGCGATTTTCGATCGGTCGAGCCTAATTCTCAATCGGTCGAGAAAGGCAGTACTTCACTTTTTTTTTTTTGCAATCAGCTGGACTTGAAACTTGAAACACCCTTATCTAAGCATTGCTTAAACACCTAGTCTAGACATGTTTTGTTCTTGGTTTGCCAACACATTACAACAATGTTTCTAAATATTTAATTCTAAATCTTTAGAACTTAACAAAATATATAAAAAATTTTAAAATGATTTAAGTAAGCTTTTAGATCTTATATTTAAAAAATAAAAATACTAAAATATAACCAAAGACTTGTTTAGCATATGAATTAATTAATTATATATAATATATTAATATTTAGTTAATATATAATTATTTGGTTATTTAATTCATAACTATATATAAATTTATGCACATTTTCGTGTTTTTATATTAATGAATTTATATTAATGAAATGAGATGGTATTGTTTTCTTTTTTTAAGAAAAAGAAACGTCATGATCAATGACTTCATGAGTCATGACTAATGGAAAAAAAAATTTACTACCTTGCATGCCAACAACGTGGCACCACATGGAACACACACATTGAATGGATTTTTTTTTCTATTTTCAAAAAGCCTATAACCAATAGAAAACTGAAACGTGGCACACCATTGAATATCTCAACCTACACCCCCCTTTACATGAATAATTAATACTCGATAAAAGTGTACTTCTTCCTCGCACATAATAATGAGCTCTACAAAAGTTTAAATCTTCTGTCCCACTTTTTCTGCTCCACTTTATACTTCACCAATAAATATTTGTCACATGCTAACTTAATTAATTAAATACTATCATTATTGACTTATTAATATTACTATTATTAATTAATGATAGTATTTAATTAATTAGATTAACACGTGACAAGCATTTATTAGTGGAGTATAGAGTGGAGCAGAAAAAGTGAGACAGAAAATTTGAATTCGTTCTACAATGTAAATTAATAGTGAGATTCACTATTAACGTGAGAGGAGAGATCCCACTAATACGTTTTTGCATTTTACAAGTCAAGCACCTTGTAATTTATTTCACACCTCCTATTTATTTTATTTTTTCAATAGAGGCATCCATGGTTTAGATCTTCCTTCTCCTAACTAATAATAATAATAATAAAAATCCTTACCTAAATTCATGTTGAAATTCACTATTCATGTATAGGAGAGAGAGGTCTTACCAAAGTGTTTTTCAGTTCTACTAGCCAAGAACCTTGTAATATAACTAATGCCTCATGTTGTTTTCAGCGGAGATATCCAAGATTCAAATTTCTCCTCTCCAATAGAAACAAAAAAGTCCCTCTTCTTCTAACTTGAGACCTTACTTCCCAGTAAGCCATTTTTTTGGCTAAATCCCAGCAAACCTTCTTTATTAAACATACTTTACAAAGAAACTATATGCTTTTTTGTAGGTGTGTGTATGCGCGAATTAGTAATGAAGCAACATTTACACACCTGTTGGCATATGTATCTGCCATCATAGTCTATATGAGGTTGTTAAGCTAAGTATTCAACCAATCAGTGCCGCTAATGTCTTCATTCTGCGTAATATTAGATGATCACTAACCATGTAACCAAGATCAAAATAGGGTCATAGTAAATTAAAATTAACCACAAGCATATAAGACAACAGTCATGGCATTAATTAAGACACGCGACAAACAGTCCAGATCGTATTAGATCTTGAGATACCTGAAGAGTCTCCAAATGCCATTACGTTACACTAACTAATGATCAACATAATCTTCATATTGGTCACCCGTCTTCAATGTCTCTACTGATTCTATTAATTCAATGTTCATTCACTTTTTGTGTAGCACATTGATTTTCACTTACTCTCCAAGCTACCAAATCCCAATTAAGCTCAGAAACAACTGAAATAAAAAGGCTACAGTATACATCCCAAGGCATTGATGGCTGGATATTCTGTGCACATTTTACTGCCAGTTCTGGTCTTTACAATGTGTAGCATCACTTGAACTCCATGTTGTGGGCGAATGGTAAGAAGCTGAAATGGTGAGTGGACATAGGCTGGGGAAAGGGTGAAGGCATAGCGTTGTAGAATCATGGAAAGAGCAATCTTTGCTTCAGTTGTCGCAAAGTTCAACCCCACACAATTTCGAGGCCCTATTCCGAAGGGAAAAAAAGCAGCTATGTTGTTGTTAGTAGCCTTGGCAATACCTTCTGAGAATCTCTCTGGTTTGAAAAGATGCACGTCTTCTCCCCATATTTTGGGGTCATGGTGAGGTGCAAGAGTTGGGATGTACAATAATAAATTAGCCGGAAGAGTGAGCTTCCCCAGTCTAACTTCCCTTTCAACTTTTCTTGTCATTCCAGTTACGGGTGGATATAATCTTAGAGACTCATTGATGATCATACCCATCTGCATGGGAAACAAAGTCAGAAAAATTAAGAATTTAAGAATTGCAATTGAGTTAAATGGTCTGTCATTTAAACTAGTAATTGATTTGAGTTTGAGACATTCTTACAGTCTTGAGTTTTGTGATTCCATCCGGGTTAGGATTTTTTTGGCCAAATAAATTGAGCACCTCCTTTCTTGCTTTTTCTTGCCAATCTGTGTGGATTGCTAGAAGAAATATAGTCCACACAAGCAAAGCACTAGTGGATTCTTGACCAGCAATGTAAAATGTTTTGCACTCGTCCACCAAATCTTCTATTGAAATCTTTAGGCTAGCATTGGCATCATGATGAGCCTCTACAAGTAATTGGAGAAAATCACCCCCAAAACTGCTACCCTCTCCAGTCATTACCTTCTCTTCTCTCTTCTTTATTATCTCTAATATAGCGTTGTGTATTCCTTTTACAAGCTCCTCCGATTCAATATCATCATTAGTTTTATAAATTTTACTGTAAAAATGGACAAATGATATTAAGACAACATCGACCAATGGTACATTAACAACAATAAGCATTAGTTTCAAAATTTTGAGGTTAGTTATGATCGTCAACATACTAGTTAGAGTGGGTCACATTTTGGAATGCTATTAGGACATGAGGACGCTAAGAATATTTAATGGAGAGTAGTTCTATGTTCTGCAATTGTTGGTTTAACAAAAATGACTTTACCTGATGCCAGGAAACCTGAGTTTAAAAGCATTTCTGGATGATATCAAGGCCAATTTCGTCAACATCTGAAAAATGTTCTTCCCTTCTAAGTAACTGCTCCCAAAAGCTGTCCTTGAAATCACTTCTGATGTCAATAGCCTAAATTGTTCAGATACCTCAATCTCTTTACCTTCATGATGTTTCCATCTTTCTAGCATCACCTCAATGCTACTGATCATTGATGGAATCATATTCTGCAAAAGTGAATTCCTTCTAACAATTTAGACTAATTTCCAAGAATCTTTTTCCTTGATACACAGATAATTTGCTGGGCAGGAATTTGAACCATTAATTGATGTTAGGTTCTAAGGATTAGGATCTAATGTATTTAGAACTTCAATTTGTATGTTAGCAAACCATGATCAAAACAATGTTTAGTCGTGTGTTAGACTTGCTCAAAGTATGGGTCTTAATGTAAAGTTGGAATCGAGTTTTTATGCAGAATTACTGTTCACTTTCTGTATGGCTCAATCGATTGAAAATTAGGCTCGATCGATCGAAATTCGGGCAGATTGTTTTTCTGCAGAAAATTCCAACTCAGCCCTAGTCCATTTAATGTATAGGGTTTTATGTTTTGCCCTAAGTATATAAGGGAAAACCCTAGCCACGTTTTTAGAGTTCTGATTGCTGTGTTTGTGAATCTCATTGTGAAATCTAGAGGTGTTTACCTTCACATACACTTAGGGTTTACAAACTTGAGATTTATGTCAAGAGTTGTGTAGATCAATACAGTTGCAGAATCAATAGAGCACAAAGATATACAAGCAGGTGCGCTTGTAGATTTGCTGAAGAATTCCGAAAAGAAGGAGTCCGTGGATCTCGAAGCTATCATGGGGTCATGGTAGTAAGTTTCCTACACTTGGGTAGCAATAAGATGTTAGTGGTCTAAGTCTTGTTGTGTAAATTTCGATTCTTTCATAGTGGATTCAGTTTACCTTGAGGATAGCTAGGTCAAATCCTCCCCAGGTTTTTACCGGTGTGGTTTTCTAGGTCATCATATCTTTGTGTTATTTATTTTCCGCTGCTTTGTTATTTTTGCTTATTTGTGTTAACCTAGTTTTTAATTAAATTACCTAAGTTAATCACTTGGCTAATTCACTAGGTTAATCTGTTGGGTTTAAGGGGTCTAAACGAACTGACAAGTGGTATCAGAGCGGGTAGCTCTTTTATGTTAGATCTTTTGATCTAAGAGCTGATCCTTGATCCCTGTTATCATGGATAATTTTAAGTGTCTTACTGTTTTTGATTGTGATGATTTGAATAAAAAGGACACTGTTGTTTCTTTTGATTTTATTGATGCTTGTAAAACTCTTCGTAAAGAATTATCGAAATCTATGAAAATTGCTAAGAAATTCAAGGAAGAGTTAAAATTGGCTAATCTTGAAAAAGAGGAATTGATTGTTAGATTAGATGAATCTAATAAAAAGAATGAATTTTTGAGAAATCAAATTTCCTCTCAAGATGAGAAGATGAAAAGCTTGGAACAAGAGTTAGTTGAATCTAAAGCTAAGATTGAAAATTTGACTTGTACCAAGCCTGCTGTTGATAACAGAAGTGTTTCTGTTTCTTTTAAGCCTAAAGTTGAAAAAGTTTATATCCCTCCTTTCAAGAGGAATAATAAAGAAAATGCTTATTTTGCTAGGTTAGACAAAGGTAAAAGTTCTGATGTAGACACTGAAGTTTCTACATCTAAGTCTAAACCTACTGTTAGAGAGCATAATAAATCTGTTTTTGTGCCTACTTGTCACCTTTGTGGTGTTGTTGGTCATATTAGATCAAATTGTTCTTTGTTGAGGCAAAAACCAAAATCTGAGATTAGATTTGCTGTTAGGAATACTGATGTTCCTAAATTTGTTCCTGTTTGTCACTTTTGTGGTGTCTCTGGTCACATTCGTCCTAATTGTCATAAATTGAAATTTAAGCATTCTGCATTTCAATCTAGGATATGTGATGATATTTCTCTTGCCATAAGTCAAAATAAATTGTTTCATATGCTTTTGAAAAATTTGAGCTTGTTGGCTTGTGAAAGGAATTTGCAGGATTTCAGTCTTTCTCAGAAGATTGGTGTAATCCCTCAAATACACTCTACTTCACATGGATTTTCACCTACAAAGCCGAAGACTCGTGCTATATGGGTGAGAAAAGATTCTCTAAGGTGAGTGTTGTTGACTTGTCCCTGATTTAATTCCTGCAATTATTTGTGGACATGTTTTGTTTCTGTTTTTGGTTGTTTTGTTTTTTAGTTTTTTTTTTATAAAAAAAAAACCAAAAAACATTGAAAATTTTCAAAAAGACAAAAATATTTTATTTTGTGTCTTGTTTTATTTTTTCTTGAGGATTACATGAATTATGATATCTCTCTTAATTTAGAACATGCTTGACATTGTGGAGAAACTTGAATAGCATGTGTTCTATAAGTCCTAAGCTATTTTTTGATTTTGTTTGAGTATGTACTAGTTTGTACATGTACTCATGGGTTAATTAAGAAATTGATATTTCTTGTTTGTGTACCCTCTATAGCTTAGTTAAGCACTGTCATGCATTGCATTTGCATTTTTGTTCATTTAGCATAATGTGTGCTTTTTGTTTTTGGTCATAAATTTTTTTAAAACCAAAAATATTTTTATGTGTTTTGTATTACATATCTTGGATTTATAATTAAGGTTGGCCATATTTATCTTTACATAACATGTTTATGTACTTTGTTTAGCTTGGATGAGCTTATTTATTGCACTTTACTAGCTGAAGTCTTTGTAGTGCATGTTGTGTGGGAAGATGTTTATAGTTTTTGATCATTTTGTCTTGATCTTGAAGTCACATGCCTTTGATTGTCAGACTTAAACTTATTGAGAAAGGCATAAATAACCATCTCACCACTATTTACTAGCCAATCATGAACACCTTAGTGCATATCGTAAGATTTTGTGCTCGAGAAAGTGTAGCACATGCACAAAAAGAACATAAGGTGTAGCCTCGGTTTAAATGCTAAAATTGATGTGTACATTATTGGGCTATAATGAATTCAAATTAATTAAAATTGGTGTGTACATTATGAGGCAAATCAAGAAACTTACATGATTGCAAGCTTTTAATCTAGGAGATGTGAGAGTTATATGATGTAACTCTTTAGGTGATAGTCACTTTCAAAATTATGTGATGAATTTTGTAGACTTTGTGATTGATCACTATTCACATATCACCTCACATGTCTCTCAAGTTTTTGCTAGTTGCACACACTACACAAGTTATTCTTTGCTAAAACTTTGTACATGTTATTGTGTGTGATTTTGTTGTGGCCATCCAAGATTATGTGTTCCTTGATTTTGATGCAAAATTTGAGTTTTTAAGGACAAATTGATTGAAAATCTTAATTTTGGAAGATCTGGGCTATATTCATGTGTTTTTGAAAAACTTTTAGTCTCATACTCACGCATTTTATTCATGAAATATTGTGCTTTGAGGAGTTACTGCTTTAAATTGCTCTGTTTTTCAAAAATTTGAGTTTTCCAGAATTTCGACCGATCGAAGTTGTTTCTCGACCGATCGAAATTGCGATAAAAATTTTGGTTTCAATCTGTCTGACTCGATTGGTATTCGATCGATGCTCGATCGATCGAAACTGAAAAATTTTCAGTTTTTAGAGTTTTGACCAAATTTTTTCATGCATCATTTATGGTTAGGATTCACATGAGTTGCATTGTTTTTCTGTGTCCATCTTGCAGTTTTGCGGTCATCTCTCTCATTGTTGTCACACATAACATGCATACACTTTGCTAAATTGGGTACTCAACTTGAATTAAAAATTGATTGATTAATTTTTTAGTCCTTTGTACATTTTAGTATATGCTATTTTTCTTGATGTGTGAACTGCAAAAAATATTTTTCTTAAGAGATATGATGGATAATCAATGTGCAAATATTTTCTCTATTCATGCAACTGTTTATGACTCATATAGTGTCAAGTTTGCATTTATTGAAAGAGAGAATATTTTTCTTTATGTGTATCCTCAACTTAATTTTTTTAGGTTTGTGTGTTTTTATTTATCCTCACCTCCTAAATTTTTCCCAAAACTGTTTTTTCCAAAACTTGTTTTATTTTTCCTATTTTTATAGAGGGAGAACAGTTTTTTTTTTTATCTTTGTTGTTCATAGGGGGAGTTGTTGCTCTTCATAGGGGGAGTTCTCTCTATTTTCTATAGAACTAACCTGTTTTATGTTCCCTTGGTTCTCTTTTTTTCTCTCATGTTTACTGTCACTTTACTCTTTGTTTGAGTTGTATTTGTCAATACGTGACAAAAAGGGGGAGAAATAGATGAAATGTGGGAAATAAAATTGTTTTTGAAAGAGGGAGAATAGAAAAACTTTTTGATGTATCTAACTTAGGGGGAGAGTTAGAATTTACTTTTGTTTTTATATTGTGTTTCATATTATTGTTTATATGTCTTTCTTTCCACACATGCGTTTATGTGTTTGTTAAATGTTACAGGAATATACAGGTTGTTTTCAGTCGAGCTGTTGTCTACCTTGCAACTGTTAGATAGTAGTTTAGGTTGAATTGTCTAAGTGGCTTTTTATTGTAATGGGCTATTTCAATTTGTAACTTTGAACTTTTTGTTAAGTCTGTGTTTTGTCACGGATTTCCAAAGGGGGAGTTTGTTAGGTTCTAAGAATTAGGATCTAATGTATTTAGAACTTCAATTTGTATGTTGGCAAACCATGATCAAAACAATGTTTAGTCGTGTGTTAGACTTGCTCAAAGTATGGGTCTTAATGTAAAGTTGGAATCGAGTTTTTATGCAGAATTACTGTTCACTTTCTGTATGACTCGATCGATCGAAAATTAGGCTCGATCGATCGTAATTCGGGCAGATCGTTTTTCTGCAGAAAATTCCAACTCAGCCCTAGTCCATTTAATGTATAGGGTTTTATGTTTTGCCTTAAGTATATAAGGGAAAACCCTAGCCACGTTTTTAGAGTTCTGATTGCTGTGTTTGTGAATCTCATTGTGAGATCTAGAGGTGTTTACCTTCACATACACTTAGGGTTTACAAACTTGAGATTTATGTCAAGAGTTGTGTAGATCAATACAGTTGCAGAATCAATAGAGCACAAAGATATACAAGCAGGTGCGCTTGTGGATTTGCTGAAGAATTCCGGAAAGAAGGAGTCCGTGGATCTCGGAGCTATCATGGGGTCATGGTAGTAAGTTTCCTACACTTGGGTAGCAATAAGATGTTAGTGGTCTAAGTCTTGTTGTGTAAACTTCGATTCTTTCATAGTGGATTCAGTTTACCTTGAGGATAGCTAGGTCAAATCCTCCCCAGGTTTTTACCGGTGTGGTTTCTTGGGTCATCATATCTTTGTGTTATTTATTTTCCGCTACTTTGTTATTTTTGCTTATTTGTGTTAACCTAGTTTTTAATTAAATTACCTAAGTTAATCACTTGGCTAATTCACTAGGTTAATCTGTTGGGTTTAAGGGGTCTAAACGAACTGACAATTGATATCTCGGTTAGAAATATTAAAAAGGACTGATTGAACTACAACTACACAAGGCTCTTGACAATTTCCAAGATTGTATATCTATGCTTTTTGGATAGAATTTTGTCAATAATATAGTATGCTAATTTGTTATTGGGTTTAGTTCATTTAAAAAAGACTAATGGTACTAAAAATATTACAAATTTTACTATTAGCTTTACAAATAGATGTATCAATTTTAAACAACACAAAAAGTAATAAGAAATTTATTTGTTACAGTATATTGTTGATGTGACATGAATTATATTAATAGACTCTCTAGTTTGTAAAATTTTTATAATAAAATTGATAGAAGATTTAGTTTTTTATTTTATAAAATAAAAATCAATTAAACATATTTTTCTAGGTTAATAATTCTAAATGGGAAGACGTAAGAGATTACTTTGAGGCTCTCTGCATTAAAGGCAGAACTAGCAAGTTTCCGCATCTTTGCCCATTTTCCACCTTCAGAAGTCGCAAGCCCATCTCCTAAGAGCTTCTTCGTATAGTGTGCGGTCTCAGGCTTTGGATAATTGTTGTCTCTATTGTTCATTATCTCTTTGATTAGCTCTGGTTCAGTAACAACCAGTTGAGCTTTAGGGCCAAACCATTGAAGATAATTATTACCTGTACCAAAGAATAAAAGCCAACAAAATTAAAAATGGGTAAATTTACAAAAATTGACTAAAATCACTTTGAAAGATTTATTTACCATATTTGTCAACCCACGAGTGAGCATGAGGCAGAATTGTGGAAAATATGTCATGTGATAAATTCATTGGCCTGCTCATGGCTTTTTTTTCATGTTGAAAATTTCTTTGGTGCTTCCATGGAAGAATCTGTAGGAAGGACCTTTGATTCCCTGTGAACTCAATTGATTCTTCACGTGAATTGGAGTCCACCATAGTTTGTGAAGGCCCCGGATAAGAGTCAAGAGAAAGTACAGGCACAGGGAGCTTGTAAGACTGATTACAAGGATTTCAACAGCACCCATTTTCTCTTTCTGAAGGAAAGTTTTGGAAAGTTTAGAATTAGATGGTTATCCTCAATGTTTCAACTTTTAATTAGTGATGAATGGTTTTTGAATTATTGCTAGAATGGTGGGATCACTCCATGATGATATCTATATTATTTATATCTATATTTATATATTACTAAAAGCTGAAGAGTAGTATTTAATGTTGCTACGTTCCCGTTGAGCTGCATCAGCAGCCATGTCACTACCCTTCTTTTTTCTAAATTTTTTCCATAATTTAAAAATACTTTTTCTAAATATTTATCATAATTTTAAAATACTATTAAAAAAATGATTTCCAACCCTATTTGCACCATAAAGCCAGTCTTACGTTAATGTTGTTAATGTTGTCTTTAATGCTAACCCCTCTATCTCCCCTCCTTCTCCTTTTGCTCTTCTTCTCTTTCACACTTTCCAAACTTTAGAATTTCAACTTTCTAATAACGCCAAACTCTCTTTCTCTTCCCTCTTTGGTCTCTTCATCTCCTCTAAATCACTTCTTCATACTTGTTTAATTGCCACTTTGCTAAAAAAATCACTTCTTCATACCTGTTCATCTCCTAGGTACGCATTATCTCTTCCTTTTGTAATTAACATTTTGCTATTCTTTCATCTAATTGAGCATTAATTCAGACCTTCTTCAAATCTGTCTCTTGATTAATGGTGATTCTTCCTATTCCCAATCGAAGAGGTTTTTCAAAAAGTTCAATTGTTGCCTATTGGAAATAGAACACCCACTGTTTTATTTTTCTATATATATCTGCAATCTATTTGCCTCCATAGATAAAGAGCCTATCAACCTAACCTATACCAATGCAGAATCCAATCCTTCCCACTAATAAGTCCCCACAAAATTATCATATTTAAAGCCATGGATATATGTTGTGGGGTTCTTAGTAAACAAATAGACCAAAACAAAAACAAAACAAACAAAAAAAAAAATAAAACCAAAAGCTTTTAGAATCAAAGCCCTTCAACCTCCAAACCAAAACGTTGTCAACATTAAAGAAGTGCTTGAACAATTTGGAATTCAGTTCTCACATGTTCAAATCATATATATATATATATATATATATATATTATTTTGGGTACTTACAGCCATTGTTGAAGCTTCAAATGCCATGAGATGCTATCAAACCATGAGATTGTCTCTATTTCTCTCGCTCTCACTGCATTTTCTCCATTTCTACAGGTCTTCTTTGCTTGACTATCACGGTGAAGGTTTTGGCTATTGCAGAAGATGCACTGGTTGTGCTTGACCCACTAAATGCCTAGGTAAGCTCAGCTGTCAGCCACTTATAGTGTAAATTGCCTTGGGCTTGTGTTTTTACTTAATCAGTTTTTTAATTGGCAAACAAACCAATGTCCGCCCCTCTTCAGTTTTTGTTTTTTTTTTTTTTTTTTTTTTTTTTTAATTTCATACGTGATCAATGGGGTTGGGCATAATAAAAAAATATGGGGTAATCAAATGGGCTAGACTTGATGTAAGATAATTTAAATAAAGACTTACATAAAAAGTAGTAGAATATTAAACTCTAAAATAAATTTTAAGTATATTAATTTCATATATATATATATATATATATATATATCCATTGATTGAAATACTCAATATTTATTTATGTTTGCTTTTGATTTAATATAACTTATTTGTCTTATGAAAGTTATGATATAAAAAAAAAATTTGAAATATAGATATTTATATTTATTTGAATTATTTTAGTCAATTTTTATGTTTTTACTAATTTAATATATTCATTTTTTAAAATATTTATAAATTAATTATGATGTTATCATGGTTCGACCTCAGTTCGACTTTAAAAACTTTAAACCTCTCTCTTTTACGGTTTTTTGAACAGTCCGGATTTCAAAACTATGTCTGTAAATGACAATATCATAAACAGTCTCTACCCACTTAGTGTCACAGATCCTATATGATCCCTCAAGACATTATCTTTGCTTGAATATATGTTATTGGTATAACAAATTGGAAAGCAAATTATGGAGAGAGGTCATAGCTTTTCTTTTCTTTGTTTCTCATGAAAAAAGTATATGGGAAAATGGTTTATTTTTTCCAAATTTGGTAGGCTGTGGTTGGTCATGATTATTGAGAGTTAGTTGTTGACGATAAATGCATGAATGTTTTTAGGAATGTGTCATAAATGTTTTTAGGTTTTGACAAGTTAGTTGTCAGTTGGAGCTTGTGTTTGTATTTTTTTTATTTTTTATTTTTTAAATTATTTCACACTTTGTTATTGGAACAGTTGTCACGTTGTAGGTATTGAATATATTCACCAATTGTAAGAGATAAGGTCTCGAATTCTATAGAATTAAAGTACCATACAAAGAACAAACAAAGGGCTTATGATATTGTATGTATTTAAATTATAGGTGGGCAATTTTATCCAAACAAAAAAACATGTCTCAATTATGGCTTTGTGCAAAAAAAAAAAAAAAAAAAAAAAAAGTGTAGCAAATATGCTATTGCAATTCGGCTTTGTTTTTGAGTAGCTGTTTGTTTATTTTATTTTGGCCATACAAGGAATGCACACTGCATTGAAGTGTGCATTGTCATTTGTTGTTAGACTAATATGTTTTTCGTATAAGGTTTTGTAATTCTATTTTAAAAATCAATGAACACTAGCCTTTTTAGATATTGAATATAGACTTCCAAAGATATGCTTGCTATTTTTCTACTTGAAATTTCCTACGTTGTATGAAATTAAAACTTCTCTTTAAGGAGGTGAATGAAGAGCCAGTCAAGGTAAGACGAAATGTGGCCTTGAGCAAGAGAAGATTGTTGAACCATTCAAAAGGAATTGATAAGGATAAATATTTAATACTCACAAATAAGGATAAATATAATACTAATACTCTTTTTTTCCCGATGACAACTTATTCTTATCCCACATATTACCAAAATAACTTTAATTGTTTACTAGCCCAAAATATCTTTAAACTTTACTGTGCTAAAAAACATAAGCTAAAATATTAAGTGAGCCCAACAATTGCAGCTCCTGTTTCTCCTCATCTCAAAATTAGACATGGCACTGGCCTTTTTGCAAAGCCATCTATTATGCAGGTTTGGGCATTATATTTAGAGATAGTCATGGTTCTCCTGTTGTAGTCCATAATTAATTCATTGCCAAGGAAACCTATTGTGGATGGTTGCCGTTCTCTATTGAGTGTTACACTCCTGTCACGAACTGTGGATTAGGGATTTGATTGCAGAGTTTGCCAACTCAGTTGCTGGCATCAATTGGGTTGTAGGAACCATGCTTGAAGGAGATTTCGGATGTGTTAAAACCATGGTTTTAAAAACCAAACCGGGCATTGAACTGTTTTTAAAAAAAATTCCGGTTCAACCCCAGTTTTTTACTGGTTTTGAGGGTTTTAATTGGACCGAATAGGCTCTCAGTTCCCTGTTGAACTGGTCAGACTGGCCGGTCTGGTCTGGTTTTTAAAACTATGGTTAGAAACTCATGGTTCTTGTGAAATAGGTAAGATATATATCCTATAGGACAATTTCTAGATTGTGTAATAAGTAAGCATAAGTGTTAGAGTTCTCTCTTTTGAATTTTTTTTATTAAAAAAAAACTATTTAGGATGTTTCATAAATATTTCATTTTTGGAATTTTTCCGTGCATTGCACTAATTAGCGACTAGTATTACTAAAAGTTGAAGCGTAGCGTTTAATGCTGCTGCTCTCATATTGGGCCACAGCTGTCACGTCATTTAAGAAAAAATATAATTTGTCTTACAATTTTAAAATGGCTTTTACAATTTTCAGCTCTATAAATGCAGCCCACTACTTATTTATTTACTTCCACTATTACCCTATAATAAATCCAACCCACTACTTATTTATTTATTTCCACTATCACCCTTAGGGCTATCCACAGGTCGGTTCGGGTCGGTTTTGGCCTTAACCCGAACTCGACCCGCTCAGATCGAGTGGAACAAAAACACACCCGCAACCGACCGACGACCACCACGGGTCGGGTCGGACGGGCTCAGGGGGGCGAACGGGCGGTCGATCGAGTCTGATGATGAGCGACGGCGAGCGGCGGAGAAGTCAGACCTTTGCTGATCTGAGCATATCTTCGCCGATCTAAGCAAATTTGATGAAGGAGGAAAGTAGATCTTGGCCGGATTTGAGTGAATTTGAGCTAATACCACTAGATTGGACGAAGGAGGAGAGTAGATCTGAGCCTATCTTCGCCGATCTGAGCCTATCTTCACTGGATTTGAGCAAATCTGATGAAGGAGGAGAGTAGATCTTGGCCGGATCGAAGCTAAGGAACACCAGAAATTGTCGGATCTAGGAAATTTTGCCTTTTTTTTGAAATTGTCGGTCAGATCGAGTAGCTCGGGTTTTAGAGACTGAAACCCGCCACTCGACCAGCCGGAGTCGGGTTTCAGGGGATAGGAACCGTCACTAACCGCCAGAGGTGTCGGATTTGGCTGTGACGGGTTGGGTCCGGTCTGTTTGGTCGGGTCTTCGGGTTGCTTGGACAGCCCTAATCACCCTATAATAAACCTTTATAATTAATCCAGCACACCTCTTATTTATTGAGTTCCACTATCAAGCCTAACCCAAAGCCTTTTTAATTCAGCTTTAGGGTTTTGTGTGAGTCATTTCAGCTTAAAAAAAAAAAAAAATAGCGTTAAAGCCTTTCAAGAATTAGGTTTTTTTTTTTTTTTTTTCCAATTTTTCTATAATTGTTTTTAACATTTATTTTTTTAATATTTACACTTCTCCAACCTTTCTCTCTCCCTTACCATTTCATCTCCCCACTACTTCTTCAATCTTTCTCCCTCCCTCACCTTTTCTTCTCCTCACTACCTTCTACATTAATATCATTCTTGCTATTTTCCTTCATCTTCCTTTATTTTTGTCTCTTCTTATTCACACTCTCTCACTATAAATTTGTCACTATCTCTTCTATTTTATGCATAGTTTTCTCTCACAAAAAAATGGTTCTCTCTCTCTCCCTCTCTCTAAATTTTTTGGTAGATTTTTTTTATTATTTTTCTTACATCTCTACTTTAGGTTGATAATTTTTTATATTTTTTAAAACTTTATTTTGGGTTAATGCGATTTTTTTTTTTAATTGTTGTTGTTGTTTTTATTTTTATTTTTTATTATCTTTGATTGTTAAATAATATCCTATTGTGTTCTATAGAATTAAATATAGTATATAAAAATATAATATTATTCTATTATACAGCATGATTTGGATAATTTAGTATTTATTTTGTTACATATTATGATTTTTTATAGTGCTCAATTTAGATGTTAAACTATGAGATTTACTAATTTTTGTTTATTTTCTAATTCTTTATGGTAGAGAAAGTACTCTTAATAATTGTATTAAAGTACTCTTAATCGGATAGGTGACAAATTTTAACTTTTGCAATTTTATTTTAATTATTATTATTATTTTATAACAATCCATGTATGGAAATTTAATTCTTAGATTTTGCTAATAATTGTTTATTTGATAATATGTTTTGGGTGGCCGAAATTATAATTTCTATAAAGAAAATAACCTTAATAGATTATCAAAACCAAAATTTTATCCTAATATTGGTTCAATTAATCAATGTTAAGTTTTATTATTATTTTTTAGTTTATGTTTTTTTTTTTTTTGGTGTTTTGGATTGTTCCTATATTACATTTATGATTGTTCCTATAATAAATAAAAATATAATTACGAAATACATTACTCATTATTAGATTAGTTTAAATTGTAAAAAAAAATTAATAAAACCAGCATAAAAATAATTATCACGCACAATGCGCGGGTTCACGGCTAGTTTGTTCTAAAACCTGATAAAAAGAAAAACAAATTTAACTATTTATAATAGAATAAATAGTAGCCCTTTCTACCAACTTCAGCAGAGGATGAGACATACATGTAGAGGGCTTGGATGCATGGAAAGAGGATATAAAAGGAAGGGAACCCCCCAGAAAAAAGGGATGAACATTTTAAGAACCATTAGAATAGGAAACAGAACTATGAACAACCTTGTGTAAAATTTGAACTGAATTTGTATACAAGGATTTGATCCTCAGACTTGCCTGAGGAGGATTTTATCCTTAATTGTTGATTAAATCACCTCAATATGTTAATCTGGGCTCTTCAGCCTTAAGTTTGGGCTTAATGTAGCATTGCACTTGGACTTGTTTCTCACTCTTTCAACAAATTCTATTGTTTGGGCTTAATTTGAAGGACAAGGTACCACTGATCTAAGTGGGCTTGGACTTGTATTTTTTGAGCACTTACAATTGGTGCCATTTGTGAGAAACATCTGCAATTCACTTCTCCCAAGTTATGGCTAACTCCAGACAGAGTAGAGAGGAATCTGTTGCCTTGCAGTGTGTGGACCACTTTGTCAATCTAGAATGAAGGAGAGATCGAGAGCATGATCGAACTCCAAGCGTTAGGGTGAAAACGCAACACACAGGGCATACTAGTAGGAGCCACTCAAGGACTGGGAGTCATGTTTCCCATGAACAAGAGACACAAAATCTCAAGTTGGAGATGATTATCTATGCAAAAAATTGCGTCGTAGGGCGCACGATAGGGAAAATCGAACACCTCCATCAAGTTCAGGATTTGAAGATAGTAATTATAGACTGAGGTCCAAGACTCCCCCTAGTGAATCTTTCTCTGCATCTTCACGCTTGGATAGGGTGGAGAGACATAGTAAAAGGCATGAAGATAGCTCATTCCCTAAGAGCATAGGAAATGATACAATGAGCAAAGTTCTACACCAAATTGCTAAGTCACCCTTCACGCGAAGAATTGATAGGGCCAAGCTCCCTAATTGTTTCACCCAGCCCATTTTTATTATTTACAATGGGAGGACTGATCTCGTGGAGCATGTGAGTCATTTTAATCGAAGGATGGCCAATCATTCAAGGAATGAGGCCCTCATGTGTAAGGTCTTTCCTTCTAGCCTTAGGCCTGTTGCCATGAGATGGTTCGACTGACTAGAAGAGGGTTTTATAAGTTCCTATGAAGAGTTGACAAGGGCCTTCAGAGCTAGGTTTGTGACGTGCAGCAGGGTCCCCAAGCCTTTAGACTCTTTGTTGTCCATGGTAATGAGAGAGGGGGAGACACTCAAAACCTATTCTGACAGATACTAGGAAACACTTAACAAAATTGATGGGGATTTTAAGGATGTGGCCATCAAGACCTTTAAGGTTGGGCTCCCAACAAAACACGACTTGAGAAAATCATTGATTATGAAACCCGCCTAAATATGCGTCAGCTTATGGATCACATTGATGAGCATAAGTGGGTCGAAAAGGATCACTCCCAAGGAAAGGTAAAAAACCAAAGTCTTCCCCCCTAAAAGAAAAGATACTTAGCCAGAGAGGTACAATCATAGCTGATCTCAAAGAGAGTTTGCTAATCAATCCTCAAGGGCTAACGCACAAGTAGTAAATTCGGTGTTTAAGGAGTCGGTATATCAGATCCTCGAGAAGATCAAGAATGAGCCTTATTTCAAATGGCCCAATAAGATGGGAGGAGATCCATCTAGGCAAAACCAAAGTCTTTACTGCCAATATCATCAATATAGAGGACACACAACCGAGGATTGCAGAACTTTGCGTGATCATCTGGATTAGTTGGTGAAAGCTGGGAAGCTGAAGCAGTTCACGCACCAGCCTTTAGGGCAAGGAAGTGAAACCGAAGCAGGGTATCAAAAGGAAGTTGCTCCTCGGCCACCTCTTGGAACAATCATTGTCATTTTTGCCACTCCTAGCCATGGTGTGGGTTCATTTTCAAGCGGCATGTCAGTGGCATCGAAGCCAAAGGTCGAGGAGTAAATCCAAGAATCTAAGAAGGTTAGGCTTGAAGCATTAAGGACTTTGGGCTTCTCTGAGGAAGATACAGTTGGGAATCTCCAACCCTATGACGATGCCTTAGTTGTGACCTTGTGGATTGGGGGATATGATGTGAAAAGAGTCCTAATAGATTAGGGAGGTGGAGCTGAGGTAATGTACCCAGAATTGTATAAGGGACTGAACCTCAAGCCCGAGGATTTGAACAGGTATGACTCCCCTTTGGTTAGATTTGATGGGAGAACTGTGATTCCCTGAGGAATGATTAAGCTACTTGTGCAGGCAAGGAATAAAGTTATGCAAGTAAACTTTATTGTGGTTGAAGCTTATTCCCTTTATACAGCTATTTTGGCAAGGCCCTAGTTACATTTCATAGGAGCGGTGTCATCTACCTTTCACCTAAAAGTGAAATACCCCACCGAGGGCCAAGTTAGGGAACTTTTTGGAAGTCAAACAATGACCAGACAATGCCTAGTGGCTGCTATTAGGCAACAATCATTGGATAAGGCTTCTTCTACATCAAAAGAGGCCCCGTAGCAATTAACGGACTCCAAGGGAGACCTCGGGACTGAGTAGCAAGGTTTGCTCCATGCGGAGTTAGACAAAGTGATGATCAGATTAGATGGAGATAGGTATTTTCAGGTGGGGGCTCAACTACCCCTTGTTGAAAAAGAGGAGTTTATAGGCTTTTTGAATTATAACATGAATGTTTTTGCCTGAAGTGCTTATAAGGCACCAAGAGTCAACTCGAACTTTATATGCTATCATTTGAATGTGAATCATGGAGTTGTACCAAAAAGGCAACCACCTGGAGCTCTTCAAAGGAGCATGCCTAGGCAGTCAAGGAAAAGGTGATCAAACTCAAGCAAGCAGGGGCAACCAAGGAAGCTTTTTACCCTGAATGGCTAGCTAATACTGTGCTGGTTAAAAAAGAAGAACAGGAAGTGGCTAGTGTGTGTTGATTTCACAGATCTAAATAAAGCATGTCCAAAGGATCCTTTTCCTATACCTCGGATTGATCAACTAGTGGGTGCTACTGTTGGGCATCCCTGGATGAGTTTTCTAGATGCCTTCTAGGGGTATCACTAAATACCTTTAGCCCTCCCCAACCAAGAGAAGATAGCTTTCCGAATCCATACTAGGAATTACCATTACTGTGTAATGCCTTTTGGTTTAAAAAATGCTGGATCCATGTATCAGAGGATGGTGACTTGAATGTTTGAGTTTCAGATCAGGAAGAGTGTGGAGGCATATATTGATGATATGGTGGTAAAAAGTAAGCAAACTTCAGAGCATTTGAATGACTTGGGAAATGTGTTTTCGGTGCTTAAGGAGCACAAGTTGCATTTTAATGCTTCAAAATGCTCTTTTGGTGTCAATTCGGGCAAGTTTTTGGGTTATATGAGGTTAATCCCGATCAGATAAAATCCATAAATAACCTGCATCCACCTCGGAATCCCAAAGAAGTACAGAAGCTAACAAGAATGACGGCTGCCTTGATAGGTTCATCTCCTGGTCAGCAGAGCGCTGTCGGTTTCTGCTTTTTCTTTTTCTTCAATTTCTCAGCCTCTTCAACTTCCTCTGATTCTAGTTCCACCACTAGGGCTAGAGTCTGTTTTTCTTTCTTAGTAGAAGGCTCAAAAGTTGAGGCTGCCAAGGATTTGGGCGCCGAGGAGTTAAAGCTTGGATCTGGCTGAGGAAGGGTAGAGCTGGTAGCAACACAAAGAGCTAAGGGATAGTAAACTTTTTCGGGCCCCCTAAGATCAGAGTCAACACCAACTCCAACAGAATTAATGGCTTCACCCCAAACTTTGAGATAGAAGGCCCGAACCATATCTCTGAGTTGAGCGGTTAAGCATTGGGCGGTTTTGGCCATACTAGCGTCATAAGCGGCATGTTCAGCCTTTGCCTTTTCAGCATCCTTGCCCTCAAGTTCCTTTTGCTGGAGCTTGATTTGCTCTTTGGCCAAAGCTAGTTGCATTTCTGTCTTCTTCAATGAAACCCGCAACTCTTCGGCTTGCTTTTCAAACCCTCACAAAAGCAGCTTTGGCGTTCTTGCACCCCCTCAGCTAGGTGGAAGAGTGAGTCCTTGTAGTTCTTCTTTGCCTCAGCTAGAACCTTATTTGAATGGCTCAGTTTACTTTCCATTTCTCGGGACTTTGAAAGAGCGTGGTCGACCCATTACTTGGCCACAAAGGACACTTGCATGGCTTGTTTTTAAGAAAAAATGTATACACATGTTACAGTTCTTAACATAAAAGATATGAGTAAGTCGTATAGACACTAAGGTATAAAATCCAATCTTTACAAGGTCCCTCTTTAGTGAAAGGAACACTTCACGTTTCCTCAGTCCCTTTAGTTCTTGCATGTCATCAGGAAGAAGTAGGGCCTTCTTAAGGCACTCGAACACTAGCCCGGACCTACCCTTCTGGGCATCCTTAAAGGTTGCCTTAGATGTGACGAGGTCTCTTGTGTTGAGCACAAAGGCTGGGTTCCATATAGTGGCCTTGGAGTGTTGTTCCCCTTTAATGCTTTTACCTGCCTCGGCAGAAGTGCCCTTCTTTTATTGCACCCTTGTAATTTTGGGCTCCTTAGAGGGCAGTTTTTAAGTGGATTGGGGTATCTCCTTCTCTTCAATGCTCTCATTCTCAGTTTATTTTCCTTTCTCTCTCTTCTTCTCGGCGGCATCAATAGCAGAGGAATGAGGTGGAGCTAGAGTAGGGGGTTGGGGTACAACGGGAACTACAGGAGCATTCCCACTAGTGTAAGCAATCTGCAGGGCTAGCAAGTTAGGCATTTTTTTCCTCGAGCACCATTGCTTCAG
Source organism: Lithocarpus polystachyus (assembly GCA_033629205.1). NCBI lineage: Eukaryota > Viridiplantae > Streptophyta > Magnoliopsida > Fagales > Fagaceae > Lithocarpus > Lithocarpus polystachyus. Next base: position 59,022,625 of record CM066166.1, read on the forward strand.
GAATGTTAGCTGCTTCTTGACTAGTACTGACTTGAGTAGTAACAAGGCGATGATGACTAGGTTTTGGGGGATCTTCGGAGTCAGTGTGATAAAAAAACCTTAAAATCTTTCTTTATGTCTTTTTGGGTAGGTTCGGATGTTGTCTCTTCCTACTCTTCATCAGAGGGAAGAGGTTGCTCGTGGGAGTAGAGGAGCTTGGCTACAAGTGGAGCGGATAACCTAACGTCCTGAGTACCGAATGGAGGAGGTTCGGTCGAAAATCCAGGGACAGCAACGTTGATCAGTGCGAGCCTCGAGTCTTTGGCTTTAATCATGTGCTTGGGAGATTGGAAATGCCTAGATATAGGCTTGAATCCAAGGATTACGTGTTCCGTCCGAAGTTGGCCGTCTTGATGAAGGAAAAACTCTAATTGTAGAATCCGAATAAGGTCTGCAAAGTTCACTAGGTTTTTGTTCAAGGTAGTATGAAACTTGTCTGTAGAGGAAACAAGAGAAGGTGTTAATTAAAGCAAAAATTGAAAACAAAGGAGGCAAAATAAGAAGGGAAGGAAATCTAAGTTATTCTAAGTCCTTGGGTACCCCCCTTGGTTCCCCATCTTGGGTAGGGCAATACAAACCATCATTCCATTCACCTGAGACGATGAGGAAATCTTCGTCCATACCTTTATTGGACTCAGGAATACAAGAAATCAACCTAACAAAGGGCACTCTACACCTAAAATAGTGGCTCATTTATTTTCCCTTTTGACAATTATAAACCTAGTTTATGTTGTGACAAGTAAGATTGTTCCCCATTTTCTGATTTAGCATGTCTACGCTGTTGAGGACCCTAAATAGGTTGGGTGAGCACTGGGTGGGGCAAAGCCTAAAGTTAATAAGGAAGTCCCTAGTAACTCTACCCATAGGAATTTGCATTCTGCCTTTAATAAAGTCAATCATGGGAATGACAGCTGCCTCGGGTGGTTTACTAACTAACCACTCTCCTAACTTGCAGTGCTTAAATTCTACACTGTCAGGGATTATGTTCTTTTTCCTAAAAGTGGCCATGACCTCGAGGGTATCAACTAGTTTGGGAACTTATCCATGTGTCTCTATCAGGTAAAAGTAAGAAGAAAAAGAAAAAGAAAGAGAGTTTCCTTTAGGGCAATGGATGAAAGGCCAAAGGCACTTACGAGCGATGAAAGTTGATCCTCAGACTGCTGCTTTAGAGAAAATATGTAGAGAGCATGTAAATCTGAAAATTACTCCGATTCTCCCTTTATATAGAGGTGGGAAATGAGCGGTAAATTTCCTTACCCCAAGAAATTTGGATAGTTGGACCATCATTGCACCGAAGAATGTTGGGGGACAAGTAGCCACCTGATGCAATAACTGTAGCAACATGGATACCAAAGCGTCAGGAGTGATCATAAGACAAGTGAAATGATGTCCCCACGTGGGAACACATTTGGCACACACCAGCCTTCCCATTGCTACTGAAACCTCACTCTTAGAGTAGCTCCTGGTAGCAAGGTTTTAGAGAGCTATTGTGTGGAGTCCGAGGACTGAAGAGCTCTAGGCCGAGGATTAACTAGCCTAATCCAAGACCCAGAAGGGTAAGCGAGCCTCTAGGCCACCCACCTAAGGAGAGCAAGAGAATCAGGACAATCAATATCCTAAGAAGACCTGAGGGGAGGAGAAAAGATAACAACGTGGGCAGGGATGGTGGGAGGAAGTTTCTTGAAGGACATACCTCCCACCTCCGCATTCAATGTCTTACAACAATCTTATCAACTGTATTAATGAGGAAATGACCCTTGAATAATAATTTCACAACTAGCAGCTCTTTCTACCACTTTCACCAGAGTCTTGAAGGGACAACTATCTTGTGAAGTGCCTGGAAACATACAAGTGGAGGGCTGGGATGCATGGAAAAGGGATATAAAAAGAAAGGAACCCCCCCAGAAAAAAAGATGAACATTTTAAGAACCATTAGAATAGGAAACAGAATTACGAACAGCCTTGGGTAAAACTTGAACTGAATTTATATACGAGAAGTTAATCCTCAGACTTGCTTGAGGAGGACTTTATTCTTGATTTTTGATTAAATCACCTCAATCTGTTAATCTAGGCTCTTTAGCCTTAAGCTTAGGCTTAGTGTAGTATTGCACTTGGACTTGTTTCTCACTCTTTCAACAAATTCTATTGTTTGGGCTTGATTTGAAAGACAAGGTACTATTGATCTAAGTGGGCTTGGACCTGCATTTTTTAAGCACTTACAATCGCCCTTTGAATTGCTCGATTTTTTTTTCTTCAATGGAGGCATCCATGGTTTAAATCTCCCTTCTTCCAACTAATAATAATAATAATAAAATTCCTTATCTAAATTCATGGTGAAATTCACTAATGTGTTTTTCCGTTCTACCATGGTACTTGTAATGTAACTAATACCTCTTGTTGTTTTTAGCAGAGATAATTAGGGTTCAAATTTCTCCTCTGCAATTGAAAAAAAAAAAAAAAGAAAGTCCCAACAACTTTACAAAGAAACTATATGCTTTTGTGTGTGTGTGTGTGTGTATGCGCAAATTCGTAATGAAGCAACTTTTACACTTCTGTTGGCACACATCAGCCATCATAGTCCATATGAGGTTGTTAAGCTAAGTATTCAACCAATCAGTGCCGCTAATGTCTTCATTCTGCGTAATATTAGATGATCACTAACCATGTAACCAAGATCGAAAAAGGGTCATAGTAAATTATAATTAAGCACAAGCATATAAGACAACAGTCATGACTTTAATTAAGACACGCGTCCAATAGTCCAGATCATATTAGATCTTGAGATACCTGAAAAGTCTCCAAATGCCATTACGTTACACTAACTAATGATCAACATAATCTTCATATTGGTCATCCGTCTTCAATGTCTCTACTGATTCTATTAATTCAATGTTCATTCAATTTTTGTGTAGCACATTGATTTTCACTTACTCTCCAAGCTACCAAATCCCAATTAAGCTCAGAAACAACTGAAATAAAAAAAGGCTACAGTATACATCCCAAGGCATTGATGTCTGGATATTCTGTGCACATTTTACTGCCAGTTCTGGTCTTTACAATGAGTGTAGCATCACTTGAACTCCATGTTGTGGGCAAATGGTAAGAAGCTGAAATGGTGAGTGGACATAGGCTGGGGAAAGGGTGAAGGCATAGCGTTGTAGAATCATGGAAAGAGCAATCTTTGCTTCAGTTGTCGCAAAGTTCAACCCCACACAAGTTCGAGGCCCCATTCCGAAGGGAAAAAAAGCAGCTATGTTGTTGTTAGTAGCCTTGGCAATACCTTCTGAGAATCTCTCTGGTTTGAAAAGATGCACGTCTTCTCCCCATATTTTGGGGTCATGGTGAGGCGCAAGAGTTGGGATGTACAATAATAAATTAGCCGGAAGAGTGAGCTTCCCCAGTCTAACTTCCCTTTCAACTTTTCTTGTTATTGCAATTACGGGTGGATATAACCTTAGAGACTCATTGATGATCATACCCATCTGCATGGGAAACAATGTCAGAAAAATTAAGAATTTAAGAATTGCAATTGAGTTAAATGGTTTGTCATTTACACTAGTAATTGATTTGAGTTAGAGACATTCTTACAGTCTTGAGTTTTGTGATTCCATCCGGGTTTGGATTTTGTTGGCCAAATAAATTGAGCACCTCCTTTCTTGCATTTTCTTGCCAATCTGTGTGGATTGCTAGAAGAAATATGGTCCACGCAAGCAAAGTACTAGTGGTTTCTTGACCAGCAATGTAAAATGTTTTGCACTCGTCCACCAAATCTTCTATTGAAGTCTTAAGGCTAGCATTGGTATCATGGTGAGCCTCTACAAGTAGTTGAAGAAAATCACCCGTAATGCTGTTACCCTCTCCAGTCATTACCTTCTCTTCTCTCTTCTTTATTATCTCTAATATAGCGTTGTGTATTCCTTTTACAAGCTCCTCCGATTCAATTTCATCATTAGTTTTATAAATTTTACTGAAAAAATGGACATGATATTAGGACAACATCGACCAATGGTACAATAACAACAATAAGCATTAGTTTCAAAATTTCGAGGTTAGTTATGATCGTCAACATACTAGTCAGAGTCGGTCACATTTCGGAATGCCATTAGGACATGAGGATGCTAAGAATATTAAATGGAGAGTAGTCCTATGTACTCCAATTGTTGGTTTAACTAAAAGGACTTTACCTGATGCCAGGAAACCTGAGTTTAAAAGCATTTCTGGATGATATCAATACCAATTTCATCAACATCTGAAAAATGTTCTTCCCTTCTAAGTAACTGCTCCCAAAAGCTGTCCTTGAAATCACTTCTGAAGTTAATAGCCTAAATTCTTCAGATACCTCAATCTCTTTACCTTCATGATGTTTCCATCTTTCTAGCATCAACTCAACGCTACTGATCATTGATGGAATCATATTCTGCAAAAGTGAATTCCTTCTAAAAATATAAACTAATTTCCAAGAATTGTTTTCCTTGATACACAGATAATTTGCTGGGGCAAGAATTTGAATCATTGATATCTCCGTTAAAAATTTTAAAAAATACTAATTGAACTTTAACTACACAAGGCTCTTGACAATTTCCAAGATTGTATATCTATGCTTTTTGGATAGAATTTTATTAATAATTTAATATGCTAATTTGTTATTGGGTTTGGTTCATTAAAAATAGAATAGTAATACTAAAGATATTACAAATTTTACTATTAGCTTTACAAATAGATATGCCAATTTTAAGTGCATCACACAAAAAGTAATAAGAAATTTATTTGTTACACATATATTGTTGACGTGACATGAATTATGTTAATAGACTCTCTGGTTTGTAAAATTTTTATGATAAAATTGATTGTATATTCTAAATGGTAAGACTAAGAGTAAGAGATTACTTTAAGGCTCTCTGCATGAAAGGCATAATTAGCAAGTTTCCGCATCTTTGCCCATTTTTCACCTTCAGAAGTCACAAGCCCATCTCCTAAGAGTTTCTTCGCATAGTTTCCGGTCTCAGGCTTTGAATAAGCGGTGTCTCTATTGTTCATTATCTCTTTGATTAGCCCTGGTTCAGTAACGACCAGTTGAGCTTTAGGGCCAAACCATTGAAGATAATTATTACCTGTACCAAAGAAATAAAGGCAACAAAATTAAAAATGGCTAAATTGGCTAAACCACTTTGAAAGATTTATTTACCATATATGTCAACCCACGAGTGAACATGAGGCAGAATTGTGGAAAATATGTCATGTGATAAATTCATTGGCCTGCTCATGGCTTCTTTTTTCATGTTGAAAATTTCTTTGGTGCTTCCATGGAAGAATCTGTAGGAAGGACCTTTGATTCCCTGTGAACTCAATTGATTCTTCATGTGAATTGGAGTCCACCATAGTCTGTGAAGGCCCCGGATAAGAGTCAAGAGAAAGTACAGGCACAGGGAGCTTGTAAGACTGATTACAAGGATTTCAACAGCACCCATTTTCTCTTTCTAAAGGAAACTTTTGGGAAGTTTAGAATTAGATGGTTATCCTCAATGTTTCAACTTTTAATTAGTGATGAAAGTCGACTTGTTGAATTGAGCGTTGTGGGCTTCAAGTACACCAAGTCCAATATGAGTGTAAGTACTGAATTATTGCTACAATGGTTGGATCACACCATGATGATATTATAAACAATTTTTTAATTAAATAAAATATTAAGGATGGGGATAATATATATGACTTTGTTACTAATTGGGAACTTTCTCTTTACAAGTAATATGTCATTGTCAGATTATGTCTAAACCATTGCATAGTTTTCAGATATGTTGACTAGAGTATGGGAGAGAGTCAATGGAAAGAACTCCTTCCATCCTCTCCATCTGGCAGTACTTGTGTTTGGCTTCCACCAAGTAAAACTGAAAACTCTTTTTTGTAATATTAAAAAAATTGACATTGTTGTGATTTATGGTTCCTTTGTGTGCCTGTCGGTTATTGCTGTGAGATTGCATAGTCAAGTCTGTTAAAGATTTCTAATACAATTTGTTTAAAGGTAAATGTGTAATCGTATGCAGAATGTTGACAAGCTTGCTCAACTTATTATAGCATGGTTTCTTGAATATTGTTGCTGTGTGGAGTCCAAGGACTGAGGAGTTCTAGGCCGGGGATTAACAAGCCTAATCCAAGACCTAGAAGGGTAAGCGAGCCCCGAGGACACCCACCCAAGGAGAGCAAGAGAATTAGGACAATCAATATCCTGTGAAGACTCGAGGTGAGGAGAAAAGATAACAATGGGGGCAGGGATGGTGGGAGGAAGTTCTTGAAGGACGTACCTCCCACATTTGTATTCAATGCCTTACAACAACCTTATCAGCTGCATTAATGTGGAAATGACCCCTAAACAGTAACTTCATAGCTAGTAGCCCTTTCAACTACCTTCAGCAGAGTCTTGATGGGACAAGTATCCTGTGAAGTGCCCTGAGACATACATGTGGAGGGCTAGGATGCATGGAAAAGAGATATAAAAGGAAGGGAACCCTTCGGGAAAAATGGATGAACATTTTAAGAACCATTAGAATAGGAAACAAAACTATGAACAACCTTGTGTAAAACTTGAACTGAATTTATATACAAGGAGTTGATCCTTAGACTTGCCCGATGAGGACTTTATCCTCAATTGTTGATTAAATCACCTTAATTTGTTAATCTAGGTTGTTCAGCCTTAAGCTTAGGCTTAGTGTAGTATTGCACTTGGACTTGTTTCTCACTCTTTCAACAAATTCTATTGTTTGGGCTTGATTTGAAGGACAAGGTACCACTGATCTAAGTGGGCTTGGACCTGTATTTTTTAAGCACTTATAATTGGTGCCATCTGTGGGAAACATCTGCAGTTCACTTCTCCCAAGTTATGGCTAACTCCAGATAGAGTAGAGAGGAATCTGTTGCCTCGCAGTGTGTGAACACTTTGTCAGTCTAGAATGAAGGAGAGATCAAGAGCATGATCGAACTCCAAGTGTTAGGGTGAAAACGCAACACAAGGCATACTAGTAGGAGCCATTCAAGGACTGGGAGTCATGTTTCCCATGAACAAGAGACACGAAATCTCAGGTTGGAGATTGATTATCTACGAAAAAAATTGCGTCATAGGGCACACGATAGGGGAAATCAGATACCCTCATCAAGTTCAAGATTTGAAGATAGTAGTTATAGACCAAGGTTCAAGACTCCCCCGAGTGAATCTTTCTCTGCATCTTCACGCTTGGATAGGGTGGAGAGACATAGTAAAAGGCATGAAGATAGCTCATTCCCTAAAAGCATGGGAAATGACGCAATGAGCAAAGCTCTACGCCAAATTGCTAAATCACCCTTCTCGTGAACAATTGATAGGGCCAAGATCCCTCATCGCTTCACCTAGCCCACTTTTTTTTATTTACAATGGGAGGACTAATCTCGTAAAGCATGTGAGTCATTTTAATTAAAGGATGGCCATTCATTCAAGGAATGAGGCCCTTAATGTAAGGTCTTTCCTTCTAGCCTCAGGCCTGTTGGCATGAGATGGTTTGATGGGCTAGAAGAGGGTTCTATAGGTTCCTATAAAGAGTTAACAAGGGCCTTCAGAGCTAGGTTTGTGACGTGTAGCAGGAAGCAACAAACATGGACTATTTCATTCATGATTGATAACATGCACTGTATAAATTTCAGAATTTAAGAACAAGATAGGGTACCTTGGTGTGATGAAATTCAAAACAAAAGATTAGAAGTACTTGGGAACACTTTTAATCTTCACTCCAATTCCACTTTATACCCAAGAAGAGTGGTCTCTCAATCAGTTTTCCAAAGGAGAATAATTGAGTGGCTTCACTCACACATACACACCATTTCACAATGATGTATCATCAATAAAATTCTGTATGTTTCTTCCTTTATATTTAACTGATTATCTAATTGGGCTGGCCTATTGGGTCTTTCCAATTGGGCTTTAGTGTGTGGCTTGGCGTGGGACCAAAATGGACCAATAAGACACTAGCTCCAATGGGCCTTGGGTTTTTCTGTCAACTCTTGACAAGTCCAAAGTTACCATTAATTATATTTAATACCACTATATAAATATAATTGCACTCTAGGCCTTATTAATAATTTATATCCCAAGGCTTTATTATACATGTAACCCTTTTATAGAATATTCATAGTAATACAAAGTCATGAATGTAGACTGCTACTTTGAAGATTACTACATCTTAATCCTTGAGTACCCGGTTTAATCCTTTAAGTTATTTATCATAGATTTATGAAATCCAATTTTATAAATATATACTTTAGTATCTCCTTACTAAAGTGGCTAGGCCTAACACTTTGAATAACCAAACCCATTAAACTTATCTCAATGAAATATTTTATATCTCCGTTAAGAGATTATGAATTCCATCTTGAGAATATATGTTCCATCAACACTAAATGTGGCTGTCCAACATAGTGAGGTTTTGATCGTGACTTTAGATCTCACTCTTGATATATCAAAGTAACCTACATTTCATGATCAGGTCCATTATCCTCTCAGGATTAAGAGTTCATGTAAATAAAATTTGTGACATTTGTTATTCATTTAACAGTCGTTGGGAGAATAATAAATCTCACAGCGATCCAGTTCAATATGTCTTAACTCTTAAAACATATTAACACACCAACTAGAAGTCTTCACTTCCATGATCAAGATAAATCATCTTAGTTGATATGTTATAGTCTTTGCAGATGAAATGCCCAATTTCATCACCGACTACGAATTGTAATTCTGAGTTTACAAAGAACTTGTGATTTATATCTTCTGTGACTTTTCACATAAATCACATACTATGCATCTCATGGACTATATGATAATGAACAAATATTCATGTTGACATTATTTTAGATAACAATAAAACAACTTTATTAATCATAATATTAAGTCATACATAATGTTATACATAGCAACATACAATAGGATTTAAGGGCACACATCCTAACATTGTGGACATATCGCACCACACCCCGAAGATCAACTGGGGAAACTCCGTTCTCAATGACCTATGGATTCGAGGCAGTCATACCTCTCGAGACAGGATTCACAACATTAAGGACTAGATAGTTTAGTGTGGAAGAAAACAACCATTTGCTCTCAACAAGTTTGGATTTAGTTGACGAAAGAAGAGAGGTGGTCATGGTTAAAATGGCACATTATTAGCAAAAGCTCAGGCAAGGGTATGACAGAGGAGTCAAGGTAAGGCCACCGGCTCTTGGGGACCTGGTCTTAAGGAAAGTAGTAGGAACTGTGAAGAATCCATCGTGGGGAAAGTTAGGGCCTAATTGGGAAGGTCCCTATCATATCACATTAGTAGCTGGTATTAAGACCTATTACTTAGAAGATTTGGACGAGAATATTGTTTCACGTCCATGGAATGTAAACAATTTGCGTAGATATCATTATTAATAATATTTTGGATTCCGTTCAAACTCTTTTCGCTTGATGTTTGATGCTCGGTTTTCTAAAGTTAATCATCGTGATTAACTCTTGTGTGAATTTGGCTAAGTGTTAAACAGAAGCTCGGCCTTTTTCGACTCCTCGGGTCACAAGCCTTGGGTAAGTTAACTCTTGTGTGAATTTGGCTAAGTGTTACACAGAATCTCGGTCTTGTTTGACTCCTCGAGTCATAAGCCTTGGGTAAAGTAACTCTTATGTAAATTTGGCTAAGTGTTAAACAGAACCTTGGCCTTGTTTGACTCCTCGGGTCATAAGCTTTAGGTAAGTTAACTCTTGTCTGAATTTGGCTAAGTGTTAAACAGAACCTAGGCCTTGTTTGACCCCTCGGGTCACAAGCCTTGGGTAAATTAACTCTTGTAAATTTGGCTAAGTGTTAAACAGAACTTCGGCCTTGTTCGACTTTTCGAGTTATAAGCCTTGGGTAAATTAACCCCTAAGTGAATATAGTTAAATCCAGAAACATAGCCATAATTCTTTTTGGATTCTTGAATCATATTATTAGGCTTAAATTTAGTTGATGATGACTTCATATACTTGAAAATACAAACTTTATTAAGGAGAATGCGTATTATATTTTGCAAAGTAATGAGAAAGTAAGTATTTAAGCAAAACGAGAATGCAATAAAACTTGGATATATTCATTCAAAGTTCTAAAAAATGTTTACAAATCGGGAAAAACTAATAAAGAAGAAGAAAAAAAAAAGAGCGTTTACTAAACCGAGCCCGTTACAAAATTCGCCTAAGTGCTAAACTTAACGGAGCTATGCCGCGATATTCTTCTCTTTCTCCTTTTTCTTTTTCTTCAATTGCTTAGCTTCTTCAACTTCTTTTGATTCCAGTTCCACCTCTGGGACTAGAGTCTGTTTTTCTTTCTTAGTAGAAAGCTTAGAAGCTGGGGTTGCCAAGGATTTGGGTGCCGAGAAGTTGGAACTTGGATCTGGCTGAGGAAGGGTAGAGCTGGTAGCAACACAAAGAGCTGGGGGAAAGTAAACTTTGTCGGGCCTCCCAAGATCAGAGTCAACACCAACTCTAGCACCATTAAGGGCTTCACTCCAAACTTCAAGACAGAAGGCCCGACACACATCTCTGAGTTGGGCGGTTAAGCATTGGGCGGTCTTGGTCATACCAGCATCATAAGAAGCTTGTTTAGCCTTCACCTTTTCAGCATCCTTGCCCTCAAGTTCCTTTTGCTAGAGCTTGATTTTCTCTTTGGTCAAAGCTAGTTACGTTTTAGTATTCTTCAATGAAACCCGCAACTCTTCGGCTTGCTTTTCAAACCCTCACAAAGCAGCTTTGGCGTTCTTGCCCCCCCTTTCGGCCTCGGCTAGGTGGAAGAGTGAGTCCTTGTACTTCTTCTTTGCCTTAACCAGAGCCTTATCCGAATGGGCCTGTTTACTTTCCACTTCTCAGGACTTTGAGAGAGCGTGGTCAACCCATTCCTTGGCCACAAAGGACGCTTGCATGACTTGTTTTTAAGAAAAAAATGTATACACATGTTACCGTTCTTAACTAAAAGATATGAGTAAGTTGTATAGATACTATGGTATAAAAGCCAATCTTTACAAGGTCCCTCTTTAGTGAGAGGAACACTTCACATTTCCTCAGCCCCTTTAGTTCCTACATGTCATCAGGAGAAGTAGAGCCTTCTCAAGGCACTCGGACATTAGCCTAGACCTGCCCTTCTAGGCATCCCAAAGGGTTGCCTTAGATGTGATGGGGTCTCCTGTGCTGAGCACAAAGGTTGGGTTCCATATAGTGGCCTTGGAGCACTGCTCCCCTCCAATGCTTTTGCCTATTTTGGCAAAAGTGCCCTTCTTTTATTGCACCCTTGTAAATCCAACCTCCTTAGAGGGCGGCTGTTAAGTGGATTGAGATATCTCCCCCTTTTCAAAGCTCCCATTCTCAGTTTATTTTCCCATCTTTCTCTTCTTCTCGGCAGCATCAACAGCAGGGGAATGAGGTGGAGTAAGGGTAGTGGGTTGGGGTACAACGGGAATTGTAGGAGCATTCCCCCTGGCGTAAGCAGTGAGCAGGGCTAGCAAGTTAGGCATTTTTTTCCTCAAGCACCATTTCTTTAGGAATGTTAGCTACTTCTTGACTAGTACTGACTTGAGCAATAACAAGGCGACAATGACTAGGTTTTGGGGGATCTTCGAAGTCAACGCGACAAAAAACCTCAAAATCTTTCTCTATGTCTTCTTGGGTAGGTTCGAATTCTGTCTCTTCCTGCTCTTCGTTAGAGGGAAGAGGATGCTCCTAGGAGTAGAGGAGCTTGGCTACAAGTAGAGTGGATAACCCAACGTCTTGAGTACCGGATGGAGGAGGTTCGGTCAAGAATCCGAGGTTAGGTGAAGGAAAATATCTGATTGCAGAATCTGGTTAAGGTCTGCAAAGTTCATCAGGTTTTTGTTTGGGGCAATATGAAACTTGACTTTAGAGGAAACAAGAGAAGGTGTTAATTAAAGCAAAAGGTGAAAACAAAGGAGGCAAAATAAGAAGGGAAGGCAATCTAAGTTATTCTAAGTCCTCGGGTACCCCACTTGGTTCCCCATCTTGGGTAGGGCAATACAAACCATCGCGCCATTCACTCAAGACGATGAGGAAATCTTCGTCCATACCCTTATTGGACTTAGGAATACAAGAAATCAACCAAACAGAGGGCACTCTACATCTAAAATGGTAGCCCGTTTATTTGCCCTTTTGACAATTATAAACCCAGTTTAGGCCGTGACAAGTAAGGTTGTTCCCCATTTTCTGATTTAGCATGTCTATGCTACCGAGGATCGTAAATAGATTGGGTGAGTATTGGGTGGGGCAAAGCCTAAAGTTAATGAGGAAGTCCCTAGTAACTCTACCTATGGGAATTTGCATTCCGCCTTCAATAAAGGCAATCGTGGGAATGAAAAATGCCTTGGGTGGTTTACTAACTGACCACTCTCTTAACTCGTAGTGCTTAAATTCTACACCGTCAGGGATTCTGTACTTTTCCCAAAAAGCGGCCATGCCCTGGGGGTATCAAATAGTTTGGCGAACCTATCCATGTGTCTTTATCGGTAAAAGTAAAAAGAAAAAGAAAGAGAAAGAGAGTTTCCTTCAAGGCAATGGATGAAAGGCCAAAGGAAATTACGAACGATGAAAGTTGATCCTCAGACTGCTGCTTTAGAGAAAATATTTAGAAAATGTAAATATGAAAATTACTCCCATTCTCCCTTTATATAGAGGTGGGAAATGAGCAGTAAATTTCCCGCTCATTTACCCCAAGAAATTTGGACCATTGGTGTTAGGATTAGTGCCCTTAAATCCTATTGTATGATGACATTCTGTATGATTCAATGTTGTGATTAATAAAATTGTTTTATTATTATCTGAAATGATGGTAACATGAATATTTGGACATTATCATATAGTCCATGTAATGCATAGTATATGATTTATGTGATTTAGTCATAGAAAATATAGATTACAAGTTCTTTGTAAACTCAGAATTTTAGTTTGTAGTCAGTGTTGAAATTGGGCATTTCATCTGCGAAGACTATAACATATCAATTAAGATGATTTGTCTTGATCATGGAAGTGGAGACTTCTAGTTGATGTGTTGATATATTTTAATAGTTAAGACATATTGAACTAGACCGCTGTGAGTTTTTTCATCTTTGCCTATTTTTTACCTTCAGAAGTCATAAGCCCATCTCTCCTAAGAGTTTCTTCACATAGTTTCCGATCTCAAGCTTTGGATAAGCATTGTCCTTATTGTTCATTATCTCTTTGATTAGCTCTGGTTCAGTAACGACCAGTTGAGCTTTAGGGCCAAACATTGAAGATAATTATTACCTGTACCAAAGAATATAAGGCACAAAAATAAAAATGGCTAAATTTACTAAAATTGACTAAATCATTTTGAAAGATTTATTTACCATATTTGTCAACCCACGAGTGAACATGAGGCAGAATTGTGGAAAATATGTCATGTCATAAATTCATTGGCCTGCTTATGGCTTCTTTTTTCATGTTGAAAATTTCTTTGGTGCTTCCATGGAAGAATCTGTAGGAAGGACCTTTGATTCCCTGTGAACTCAATTGATTCTTCACGTGAATTGGAGTCCACCATATTTTGTGAAGGCCCCGGATAAGAGTCAAGAGAGAGTACAGGCACAGGGAGCTTGTAAGACTGATTACAAGGATTTCAACAGCACCCATTTTCTCTTTCTGAAGGAAACTTTTGGGAAGTTTAGAATTAGATAGTTATCCTCAATGTTTCAACTTTTAATTAGTGATGAATGTGGACTTGTTAAATTGAGCGTTGTGGGCTTCAAGTACACAAAAGTCCAATAGAATGGTGATTTTCAGAAAGTACTGAATTACTACTAGAATGGTGGGATCGCACCATGGTGATATTATAAACAATTTAGTAATTAATTAACATATTAAGGATGTGGATAATATATATGACTTTGTTACTAATCGGGTACTTTCTCTTTACAAGTAATGGGTAATTCTACAGTACCCCCTTAGAAAATGATTCAAAATTGGATCAGACTGGGAGGTCGGACCATGAAAACCGGGAACCGAGATGAAAACTAGTTTTTTAAGCATAAGGGACCGGATTTTTTGTTAATTGCGTGAACCCCTAAAACCGGGGTTGGACCGCACAAACCGATGGCAAGAACCGTGCAGTCCAACCCCTTAGCAATTTTTTTTTTTTATATAAAAACAACACAATTTTATTAAATATATGCTTGAAAATCATTAAATTTCCCTCACATATATAGATATATTAGTCAATTTTGCTAGTTTTATAAATTTAATATCTATATTTAGGCTTTAATCAATTATTAAATTAATTATGACGTCATCACAGTTCGACCCCGGTTCGACCTCGGTTTGACCCCGGTTCAACCTCAAAAACCTTAAACCTTTCTCTTTTACGGTTCAATGAACGGTTCGGGTCTAAAAACCTTGCCCACTAGTAGGTAACCTGTTATATTAGGTTGCGTTTTTCTCACATTTGACAGTTTCATCCTCACATTATGCAGTTCCAACATCACATATGACAGTTCTTTTGTCATATTCGGTAGTTCTCTTTCTTTCTTTCTTTCTTTTTTTTTCTCACATTTGACAGTTCTATCGTCACATTGTGCAATTCCAACATCCTATGTGATAGTTCTTTTGTCACATTTAGTGGTTCCCTTACTTTTTTCTCACATTTGACAGTTCCATCTTTACATTGTGCAATTTCAACATCACATGTGACAGTCTTTCCTCACACTTAGTGGCTTCCTTATTTTTTTTTTTTTTTTTTCTCACATTTGACGATTTCAACATCACATTGTGCAATTCCAACATCACATGTGATAGTTCTTTTGTCACATTTAGTGGTTTCTTTACTTTTTTCTCACATTTGACGATTCCATCTTCACATTATGCAATTCCAACATCATATGTGACAGTTCTTTTTTCACATTTGGTGGTTCCCTTATTTTTTCCTCACATTTGACATTTCGATCCTCATATTGTACAGTTTCAACATCACATATGACAGTTTTTTTCTCACATTTGGTAGTTCTCTTACTTTTTTTTTTCTCATATTTGATGGTTCTATCTTTACATTGTGCAGTTCTAACATCACATTTGACAATTCTTTTGTCACATTTGGTGGTTTCCTTATTTTTTTTTCTCACATTCAACGGTTCCATTATCACATTCGACGGCTCCATTATCCCAAAAACCTAAAAAATGATCCTAAAACCTAAAAAAATGACTAAAATACTCTCTAAACCCAAATCCTAATTGAAATACCTTTAGGGTCCGTTTGGTTAGAGGAGTGGAAAAGTGTGAGGATGGAAAATATTTAGTTTTCCCTCTTGTGTATTCGGTTGGAGGGGTGGAAAAGTAAGAGGGTGGAAAACTCTTTTGTTTGGTTGGAGAGAAAAAGGGAAGGATGGAAAATGTAATTTATATAAATTGACTATTATACCCTTGTTACATAATATGTAAGAAATAGATTTATTTGTACTCATTATATAATATAAAATTTATCACATCATATATATAAATTTTTATTATTTTTTTTATTATTATAATGTAAAAATTAGATCAGGTCACATTAAAAAAAAAAAAAAACAAACAAACAAACGTTCAGGTCTAAAGAAAGAAAAGAAAAGATAAAAAGATCAATGTTTAGGTCTGAAGAAAGAAAAGAAAAAAAAAAAAGAAAAATAAAAAGAACAACGTTCAACAAGTCACATTGAAAAAAAAAAAAAAAAAAGAACAACGTTCATCAGGTCACGTTGTAAAAAAAAAAAAAAAAAAACAAACGTTCAGGTCTGAAGAAAGAAAAGAAAAGAAAAAAAAGAACAACGTTCAAGTCTGAAGAAAGAAAAGAAAACAACAACAACAACAACGTTCATCAGGTCACATTGTAAAAAAAAAAATGTTGAAAAAAAGAAAGGTAGGAATGGGCATTTTTGTAAAAGTGCTACTATAACACTTTTCTCTCCAAATTTTCCTTCCGATTTGGAAGGAAAAAATATGTGAGCCCGGAGAGAAAACTTTCTTCTGGATTTTCTCTCTTTTCCTTCCCTAAACGAACAGTGGAAAACAGTATTTTCCATCATATTTTCTTCTCTTTGTTTTCCATCCTCTCTGTTTTCACTCCAAACGAACGGAGCCTTAGATACTAAAAAAATGACCTAAATGATCATGAAACCTAAAAAAAGTCTAGAATGACCTTGTAACTTAAAAAGTGACAGTAATGCCCTTAGAACCTAAAAAACAACCGTAATGTACCTAAAACCTAAAAAATGACCGAAATACTTATAAAACCTTAAAAATGACTTATATGACCCTGAAACCTTAAAAAATTTTGAAATACCCTTTATAGGGGTGAAAGGCCCAATATCAGGTAATGGGCCGCGAGCCTGTCCGAGGAGACCCTTCGTCCGAGGACAGTAGACCTTGGGGGATGGATCTAGTCTGACTCATTTCAAGGGTATAAACTATGTGGAGAGAAAAAGGGTTGGTCCGAGGAGACTTGCCTGTTCGAATTATCAACGGGACGACCTAAACGAATGCTCCAACACCGAGCCCAGCCTTCTTGAAGGACCCCCCAACTTATATAGGCCAAAAAGGGACACGTGGCAACGATCTGATATTAAGTAAAAGGCTGCTGCCACCGCATTTATGATCTTGCAGCTAACATCATGGCCGCATTAAGGGGAAAAGACACGGAAAAGACATCTGAACAGTGACCTTCATCCTTTACAGCTGCCAAGTGAAGACTTCAGGTGAAGGCTGATGGGACAAGTATTAAAGAAAACCCACTTAACTGGCACATGAGGTAGGAGGGGCGTATAAATAGAGCTGGAAAGGAAGAGAAGAGGGATCGAACAATCACAAGAAGAACCTTGTATCACCCTAATATTTCATTAATGTTAGTCTGATCATAATCATACTTGGGCCATCAATCCATACATTCTCAATCAACTATTCTTCAGCCCACTCTCTTTACAAATTTATTTCAAGGATACTGCACACAGCCTAGGCCTCAACCTATTTTGTTCGTAGGCCCAACACGTAGATTTGTGTCCTTACAATTGGCGCCGTCTGTGGGAAGATTACTATAGTATCTGTGAGTTGAGGCTTGAACCATGGTTAGATCAGGTTCTAACAAAGCGGAGTCAAATGGCTCTCAGCACATTGATCACTTCATGCATCTTGAGCGTGAAAGAGACTGCGAAGGGAGTGTGCACACAAATCGTACCAGGAGGAGTCAACGTCGAAATGACAGTGACGAGTCTCATGAGGACATGCAACGCAAGATTGATCGTCTCAAGAAGAAGTTACGCCGTGCGCGAAGGAGGCGCAGTCCATCTAGCAGTCCATCCATCACGGATGACTCTTCTGACGATGATGACGATGCCAGTTATAGGCGCCGCCCCAGGACACCCCCAAGTGAGTCTTTCTCCCATGAATAGAGCACTCAACCAAATTTCCAGGTCGCCCTTCACACGTAGCATCGAAGGAGGGAGCCTTCCTCGACGCTTTACTCAGCCCACCTTCACTGCGTACAATGGACGAACTGACCCTGTGGAGCATGTGAGCCATTTCAATCAGAAAATGGCTGTCCATTCTCAGAACGAGACTCTTATGTGCAAAGTGTTCCCCTCTAGTTTGGGGCCTGTAGCCATGAGGTGGTTTGATGGCTTCGCGGCAAATTCTATTGGGTCCTTTCGGGTGCTCACTAGGGTCTTCTGCTCTCGGTTCGTGACAAACACCAGGGTCCCTCGGCCACTAGACTCCTTGCTGTCCATGTCCATGCGGGAGGGAGAGATGCTGAAAACATACTCAGACAGATACTGGGAAATGTTTAACGAGATTGAAGGGAGTTTCAATGACGTGGCCGTAAGAACCTTCAAGGTCGGCTTACCAGCCGAGCACGACCTGAGGAAATCATTGACCAAGGAGCCCGTGAGAAGTGTGCGCCGACTAATGGACCGCATCGACGAGTATAAGCGCGTCGAGGAGGACTAGCTGATTGGAAAGGGAAAGGCTAAGGCTATCCCTCAGTAGAGGAAGGAGTTCAGGTCAGACTGGTACAGCAACAGCAGGCCGCGGAGAGACTACAGTGTGCAGTCCGGGTCTGTTGCATCACAGGCAGTCCATGCCGTATTTCGAGAGCCAATCCACCAGATTCTGGAGAAAATTCAAAACGAGCCGTACTTCAAGTGGCCAAACAAGATGGGGGGAGACCCCACAAAGCGCAATCAAAGCCTTCATTGCCGGTATCATCAGGAGCGAGGGCATACCACCGAGGATTGCAGGACTTTGAAGAGCCATTTGAAACAACTTGCGAGGGAAGGAAAGCTACAGCAGTTCATCTATCGACCAAATAACCAGGGAGACCATATCAGGCCAAGGGCTTTGGGGACCACCTCATCAAGGCCCCCTTTGGGCACAATTAACGTTATCTTTATGACCCCCAAAAGAACTGGATCCTGCCCTTCCAAAGTAATGTCCATTTCTAGGACATCCTCCGAGGACGCAAACCAAGAGACGAAGCGGGCAAGGATGGAGGTCCGATCAATCTTCAGCTTCTCAGATGAAGATAAATTGGGGACAATACAGCCCCATGACAACGCTCTGGTCATCACCCTTAGAATAAGGGGGTATGATGTGAAGAGGGTGATGGTTGATCAAGGGAGTGGGGCTGAGATCATGTATCCGAACCTATACAAAGGACTGGGCTTATGGCTTGAAAACCTGACAGCGTATGATTCACCCCTAGTCAGCTTTGATGAAAAGACCGTCATCCCTAAGGGTCAGATAAGGCTACCCGTACAAGCAAGGTCTGAAGTGGTCGAGGTGGACTTCATCGTTGTGAATGCATACTCTCCCTACACAGCCATCGTAGCCAGGCCTTGGCACCATGCTTTGGGGGCTGTTTCTTCGACCTTGCACCTAAAGGTTAAATTTTCGTCTGGAGGACAAGTGGAAGAGATTGTAGGAAGCCAGCCTATGACAAGACAATGCCTCATAGCTGCTATTACACATCGGCCTGCTTCCGAGCCAGCAACCACCTCGGTCGGGGACTCGTAGCAATCAAAGTTCCCGATTCCCCCTAAAGCCGTGGAACCGGACGAGGAGCAATGTGAAAGACTAGAGAAAGTTGTCATTGAGGGGGACCCAGATAAGTTTTTCCAGATAGGGGCTCAGTTGCCTCCTCGGGAAAAGGAAGAGCTGCTGACATTCCTTAGGAGAAACATTGACGTGTTTGCCTGGAACTCTTACAAGGCCCCAGAAGTGGATCCCGGGTTCATCTGCCATCACGTTAATGTGAGTCCAACTGCCCTCCCCAAAAAGCAGCCACCTCGGCGCTCATCCAGGGAGCATTCTAATGCTGTCAGGGATGAGGTAAATAAGCTCAAGCAGGCAGGGGCTATTAGGGAGGTTTTCTATCCAGAATGGCTGGCTAACACAGTGGTGGTGAAGAAAAAGAATGGGAAATGGTGTGTATGCGTGGATTTCACAGACTTAAACAGAGCCTGTCCAAAAGACCCCTTCCCCATGCCTCGGATTGATCAACTGGTAGACGCAACCGTAGGGCATCCGCGAATGAGTTTCTTAGACGCCTTCCAAGGGTACCACCAGATTCCCTTAGCCCTGGACGATTAAGAGAAAACAGCCTTCGTAACTCCCATTGGGAACTACCATTATAAGGTGATGCCATTTGGTCTGAAGAATGCAGGCTCCCCCTATCAGAGAATGATGACAAAAATGTTCGAACCACAGCTAGGGAAATGCATTGAGATTTACATTGATGACATGGTGGTCAAAAGCAAGCTGGAGTCTGACCATGTCGGAGACCTCGGAAGCATCTTTGAAATCTTAAGGAAACACAAATTGCGACTCAATGCTTCGAAGTTCTCTTTCGGCGTATGATCAAGAAAGTTTCTGGGCTATATGGTCACCCATCGCGGAATTGAGATCAACCCCGACCAGATAAGGGCGATCAATAATCTGCAGCCTCCTCGGAACCCAAAAGAAGTCCAGAAGTTGACCGGGATGACTGCCGCTCTCAATCGATTCATCTCCAAGTCTGCAGAGAGATGTCGGCCTTTCTTCTAGCTGCTGAGCAAGTGGAAGGGGTTTGAGTGGGATGAAGAGTGTGTTTTAGCTTTCCAACAGCTAAAAGAATACCTAACTCGGCCTCCCATCATGTCCAGTCCCACAGAGGACGAGGTCCTGTTCGCCTACATCGCTGTAGCCACCCATGCTGTGAGCCTAGTACTTATACGGGTCGACAACGACGTTCAGAAACCTGTCTACTACATGAGTAAATCCCTCCACGAGTCCGAGGTCCGTTACCTGCCACTAGAGAAAGCCATCTTTGCAGTGGTTCATGCCACTCGCAAGCTTCCTCACTACTTCCAGTCGCATACGGTTATGGTCCTTACCTAACTCCCCCTCAGATCACTACTTCGAAGTGCAGACTACACGGGGAAGATTGCAAAATGGGGCACAATCCTAGGGGCTTTTGATATAAACTACATGCCCCGTACCTCGGTCAAGGGGAAGATATTGGCTGATCTGGTGGCCGAGTTCACTAAGCCTGTGTTTGAAGAAACTGCCGAGAAGGTGCATATGGATGGAAATTCGGTTAGCCTGGTATCCGTGCAAGAAACCCCTTCCTGGAAGTTGTTTGCTGACGGAGTAGCCAATCAGAGAGGCTCGGGAGTGGGATTAGTCCTGATATCTCCAGAGAAGGTTATTATCGAAAAATCCCTAAGACTAAATTTCTCGGCAACCAATAATGAAGCCGAGTACGAAACCCTGCTGGTTGGAATGGAGATGGTCAGAAAAATGGGTGGAAACATCCTAGAAGTATTCTCAGACTCAGCCCTGGTCGTCGGACAGGTCAGAAGAGAGCTGAAGGCACGTGACGAGAGAATGCAGAAGTACCTAAGACACGTCAAGCAACTGCAGTCACAATTCAAATCATTCAGTTTGCAACATATCCCTCGGAGTGGGAACACACATGCCGACTCTTTAGCTACTCTCGCGACCTCCTCGGCTCAAGGACTGCCTCGGATTATCTTGGTCGAAGATGTACGGAAGCACGCCGAAGAGATAGAAGGGCCTAACATCTGTTAAGTCAGAGTAAGGCCGAGCTGGATGGACCCTATGGTAACATACCTCAGGGATAATATCCTACCGCCAGACAAAGCCGTAGCAGACAAGGTGTGGAGGAAATCTCCTCGGTTCTGGCTATCAAGAGACCGTAAGCTGTACAAACGCTCTTTCTCCGGACCTTACTTATTGTGTGTACATCCTGAGGCCACGGAACTACTCCTCGAAGAGCTGCATGAAGGGATTTGTGGCAGCCATACAGGAGGTAGATCTCTAGCGCACAGAGCCTTAACTCAGGGATACTGGTGGCCAAACATGCAAAGGGAATCACAAGAATATGTGAAAAAGTGTGACTAATGCCAGAGGTTTGCACCGAACATACATCAACCAAGAGGAGTTCTGAATCCTTTGTCCAGTCCATGGCCTTTCGCTCGGTGGGGCTTAGACATTGTAGGCCCTTTTCCTAAAGCAGCTGGGAGTAAGAAGTACTTGGTCGTCGCAACAGACTATTTCACCAAGTGGGTTGAAGTCGAGCCATTGGCAAACATCAGGGATGTAGATGTCCAGAAGTTTGTATGGAAGAATATCATAATCCAGTTTGGAGTTCCACATACTCTCATCTCAGACAATGGTCTTCAATTTGACAGTAAAGCGTTCAGAAGATTTTGCTGTGGACTAGGCATTACGAACAGATACTCCACCCCTGTGTACCCTCAAGGAAATGGCTAGGCTGAAGAAGTTAACAAAGTCGTAGTAAGCGGTCTTAAGAAGACGTTGGACGATGCCAAAGGAAAATGGGTGGAAGAATTACCGCACGTCCTTTGGGCCTACAGGACAACTCCTCGGAGATCTACAGGAGAGACCCCATTTGCAATGACGTACGGCGCCGAAGCTGTTATTCCTATAGAAACTGGGTTCCCCACACTCAAAACGAGTTCTTTTACGTCGGCTGACAATGACAGACAACTAATGAGTAATTTGGATCTGGTCGGCGAGTGAAGGGAAAATGCTGCAGTTCAGCTAGCTTACTACCAGCATAAACTCAAGCAAAATTATGATGTCAACGTCAAGCTAAGACCACTTGCACCAAGGGACTTGGTTTTTCGGAAAGTCGTGGGCACAGCAAAGAACCTAGCCTGGGGAAAATTAGGACCTAACTGGGAAGGCCCATATCGCATTCTATCAGTGGCCGAAATAGGGGCCTTTTACTTGGAAGACTTAGATGAAAGAGCTGTACCACACCCCTGGAATGTAAATAACTTAAAGAGGCATTATTATTAATGAAAGTTTTCATTCTCTCGTTGAAGTTTGTTACATTGCTTGTTCCCTAAGTATTAAACAGAACCTTGGTCATGCCTGGTCCCTCGGACCACATACCTTGGGTAAATTAATACTCCTAAGTGTTAAACAGAACCTTGGTCATGCCTGGTCCCTCGGACCACCTACCTTGGGTAAATTAATACTCCTAAGTATTAAACAGAACCTCGGTCATGCCTGGTCCCTCGGACCACATACCTTGGATAAATTAATACTCCTAAGTATTAAACAGAACATTGGTCATGCCTGGTCCCTCGGACCATCTACCTTGGGTAAATTAATACTTCTAAGTGTTAAACAGAACCTTGGTCATGCTTGATCCCTCGGACCACATACCTTGGGTAAATTAATACTCCTAAGTGTTAAACAGAACCTCGGTCATGCCTGATCCCTCGGACCACATACCTTGGGTAAATTAATACTCCTAAGTATTAAACAGAACCTTGGTCATGCCTGGTCCCTCGGACCACATACCTTGGGTAAATTAACACTCCTCTACATTATTCTAAGTGTTATCTGGGACCTCAAACGTACCAAACCCCTTGGATCATTCATTCGAAGCTACATCACCATCTCAAACACTTCACTACATACTGCACACTTCGAGTTAGTATTCTCACTCAATTTTAATGTCTCTAGCGGGTAAATCATGGACTGGGTTTGCTTAAGTTCATCCCCACTTGCTAAGACGAGATTGAATTAATTGAATGACTTCAGTATAATTGTCAAGGCTTTCTTATCGTTAATTTCGGAGTGCTATTATCATATTCATGATGTCCTCATCATTACAGGAGAACAGAGATTTATTTCTGCTACTATTTCATTCTGTGGACTTAAACTTTTTATAGGTTTAAGAACTTCAGGGCAAAATAAGCAGATAAATAAAATTGGAAACAGCTAAAGGTAAGTGAAATATTTTCATTGAATCAAAAAGTTAGAGTACATTAGTCCGACATACAAAATGATTGCTACATTGATAAAAGAAGAAAAAACAAAAAAACTAGCAACTACAGCAACTAGCAATCGTAATCCTAAGCCTATCTAGTCTAAGAAGGAAGGCTGCCTGTTTCGCTCGGCTCTACCACAGATGATCCGGCCTCAACCTCCGAGGGGGCTGCGTCCTTGGCCTTATCAATATCCACAGCGGCAGAAGAAACATCCGGAGTTACTTGTTCATTCGGGGCAACTTGTCCCACCTCAACCTCCTCGGCAGCTTCATGAGAAACAAGCGCCAAACTTACTTGCTCCGGAGCTTGAGAAGATAAGGGGGTGGGGTCAGCCTGGTTCAGACCGATATGGGGATGATAGTATATCCTCCCCGGCTGCCTTAGGTCCGAGTCAGCTGGGACTCCTGCCAAGTTCAGGGCTTCCTCCCATGTGAACTTGCAGTAGTCCCTGCATACCTCAGAGACCTCTTCTGCCAGCCTTATTTCTGTCTCTTCAATGTCGCAGATGTACTCAGCCTACTTCTCGGCCTCAGCAGCTCCAAGAGCCTCCCGAGCCTCTCTTTCCACCTCCTCAGCCTTCTCAAGGCTGGCCTTGAGCTTCAGGACCAGCTGCCTCTGAATGGCTAGCTCTATATCGGTAGTATACAACTTTTTCCGCTGGTCCTCAGCCTGGTCCTGAGCGCTCTTAAGGCCAGTCTCGGCGCTCCGCCTCTCCCTTTCTTCAATAGTTAGCTTTTTAGCTAACTCTTGTTTCTCTTTTTTCAAGGCCTCCATGTCCTTCTCCATTTCCAGGCGAGACTGGGTCTCGGTCCTAGCCAAGCTTCAGGCGTCCCTGACCCAGTCCTCGGCCACGTTAACTTGTTGTGTGAGCTGCACAATAAGAGACGAAATTATATCACTACCGGTGTAAGAAAAATACACTATTCACACCTAACCAAGTCTGTTATGCAACGAGGTAATCAAGAACTTACCATGGCCAGGTCTCTCTTCATTGACATGAACAGGTCGGCCTGCCTCCACGACCTCATCGTTTCCATGTCCTTAGGCAAAAGGAGAGGCCGCTCTAGGGCCTCGGCAATGTAGCCCGAGCACCCCCTCTAGAATTCCCTGATGGAGGGAATTGGAGCGCAGTCCAAATTTGGCCTCGGGGCCCAGGCTGGTGGTTACTGAGTGTCCGTGGCATGGGTGTCGCCCCTCTGCTCGGATGAAGAGGACCTCCTGTCATCTGTCCCTCCCCTTCAGGTGCTTTGCCCCTTTTTGTTGTGGAAGGGGTAGTTCACCCTCCTCGGCATCCAGCTCCACGACCTTCCTCTTCCTCTTGAGATCGGGTATGGGGAAAAGGCTGAGCCCAGTCACAGGAGGAGGAGGAGGTGGGGGTAGTTAAGCAGGTTCTTTCCCTTTGGGCGCCTCCTTGGAGGGAGCACTCTTATTCCTCCCGGCAATAAGGTCCTTTAACCCCGCCCTTGGCTTCAAAGGCATATCGTCCTCTTCTTCCTTGGAGCTTTTGGACTCTGGGATATTCTGTGGTTCGTCTTGCACCTCTTCTTCGCCCTCGAAGCGGAATTCGTCTATCTCGGCCTCCAAAGATAACAGAGGAGAAGCAGACCCTTCCCTTGGAGCAGCTGGTTGAGGGGTAGCTTATTGGATTGGCCACTCAACGCGAGGGAGATCCCTCTTAGCCAAGAAGCCCGGTATAGAGACGTCGACCCTGCGGATTCGCTTGTCTCCTGCTCAGATAGAGTTGCCGACGTCTAGGAAGCTATCCGAGAGAGGAAAAAAGTCCAGTATAAGGTGGACAGCACGTAACTGGCCATCCGAGTGCACGAATACCTCGAACCTTAGAAGCTTGTTAAGTCCTAGCACGTTCACGAGGCTGAGGCAGGGAGTGACGAACTTCCTATCTGCAATTACGACCACAGAACATGGAATTAGCTACATCATTTCAAAATCAGGCAATGAAACAACATAGAAAAGTGAAGCCTAGAACCTAGATTCTAGGTTAACTCAATCTAATCCTAAAGCATCCCACCTAGCTTCCCCTCCTTGGTCGGGCAATGGTGACCGTCATGCCATGCCCCATAGACGATGACATAGTTGTCCTTCATGCCCTTGTTGGACTTCAGAAGGCACAACACCATCTTAACGATGGGAGATCGGGATTTTAAGTAATATCCCCCATTGGCCTGGGAATGACACTCGTACATATGTACGACGTCGTGCCAGGTGAGCTGCAGACCCATCATCTGGTTAAGGGCATCGACGCAGCCTAAGACCCTAAACAGGTTGGAAGCACATTGGTGCGGACACAACCTATGGTTCTTAAGATATTCCCGGGTCACCCTGCCCATCGGAATGGTCATCCCTCCTTCCAAGAAGGCTATTACGGGAATAACTACCTCATCGGTTTTCCTATGAGTCATAATATTTTTCGGCGGCCAGTAGCGAAGACTAACCCCCTCAGGTATATGGTATTTTTCCTTAAAGAGCTCTACGGCCACAGGTGTGTCAACTAAGTTCTTAAACCTACCCATGTTGGTATGTAAAGGAATGCTAAGGAAGTCTCCTAAGATGAGAAAATGTAAAAATGAGAAAGCAGAGGTGCTCGGCCGAGGAGAAAAGAACTTGGAGACCAAGTACTTACAAAAGTGGTTGATACTTCTGGTTCAGAAATTTCTTAAACACCTAGGATTCTTTGTTAAAATATCCTCGGACTACTTAAAACAAGTAAACGTATGTTGACAAGAATGCTTAAGAACGCTAGAGTACTTGAGCGTATACGAAATGAGCAAAACTGCCTCCTAAAAGCCCTTTTTATAGTAGGCAAAAGTGGGTGGGAGTTATCCCGCTCGAAATTTCACGAAGAAATCCCAGCCATACGATCTGCATCTCACCGTTAATAAAAGAGACAAAGCGCCACCTAGAACAATAAATGACGCGTTGCAATTTCCGAAGCGTCATCAGAAATTGAGAGACTCACGAAACGGCGCTTCCACGTGGAGGAGTTTAGAGGTGTGATGGAATCGACTCTTGGAGAAGTCAAAATCCCATCCTTCTCCTTGGATAAGAGGGAAGGTCAAAATTTTGAGGGGCTATTGTAAGGGTGAAAGGCCCAATATCAGGTAATGGGGCACAGGCCTGTCCGAGGAGACCCTACTTCCGAGGACAGTAGACCTTGGGGGATGGATCTAGTCTGACTCATTTCAAGGGTATAAACTATGTGGAGAGAAAAAAGGTTGGTCCGAGGAGACTTGCCTGTTCGGATTATCAACGGGACGACCTAAACGAATGCTCCAACACCGAGCCCAGACTTCTTGAAGGACCCTCTAACTTATATAGGCCAAAAAGGGACAGGTGGCAACGATCAGATATTAGGTAAAAGGCTGCTGCCACCGCATTTATGATCTTGCAGCTAACATCATGGCAGCATTAATGGGAAAAGACACCTGAACAGTGACCTTCATCCTTTACAGCTGCCAAGTGAAGACTTCAGGTGAAGGCTGATGGGACAAGTATCAAAGAAAACCCACCTAACTGGCACATGAGGTAGGAGGGGCGTATAAATAGAGCTGGAAAGGAAGAGAAGAGGGATCGAACAATCAGAAGAAGAAAAAGAGCAATCAAGAGAGAGAGAGAGAGAAGTACTCATAGTAATAGTCTAAACACACTCCTCGGACTGTGCCGAGAAGAACCTTGTATCACCCTAATATTTCATTAATGTTAGTCTGATCATAATCATACTTGGGCCATCAACCCATACATTTTCAATCAAGTATTCTTCAGCCCACTCTCTTTACAAATTTATTTCAAGGATACTGCACACAGCTTGGGCCTCAACTTATTCTGTTCGTAGGCCCAACCCGTAGATTTGTGTCCTTATACCTTTAAAACCTATAAAATGATCAAAATACCTTATAAAATTTGAAAATGACCAAAATATCCCTGAAACTCTCAACAATTACCAGAATACCCTTAGAACCTAAAAAAATGATCAAAATACCTTAAAACCTAAAAAATGGCCATAATGCTCTCAAAACCTAGAATGATTCTTTTTATTGATCTTGTAATATTACCTAAGCTTTTGAAGTTTCAAAATTTTATAGATTATTATTTTATATTTTTATAAATTTAAATTAAATTATATATTATATTTAAATATTTTGTTAAAATCTTGGCATATCATATATTTTTTAAATGGTAAAATAAATAGTTTCATTTACTAATACAATCTTAATAAACATGTATTGATAATTGGCATAATTATAAAAATTCGTATTTTGAAAATTAAATAAATGTGAAAAAAAAATCTTATTATATTATTTCTTTTCATACATTACAAGTGCCACTTACTAGGAGTTTTATAATGACTAATGGCATGTTGTGTGATTTTTTTTTTCCAAATTTATGGCTTTTATTGAAGCTAAGTATGCATTTGGATACCGCTTATTTTGCTGAAAACTGAAAAAAAAAAATTTGTTATTGTTTATTACTGTGCTGCACTGTTCATTGGCCTATTTTCACTATTCATGGCCAATGAACAGTGCCATACACACTGAGTTGAAGAAAAAAAAAATCTGAAATGCAGGAAACGCAGCAAATGTGCCGCAAATCCAAACAAAGCTAATTTATAGCTTTGTTTTCTTTTAGTTGATTTAGTCTCTATCACCTCCTTTATATATATATATATATATATATATATATATATATATGAGCATAAGCTCTTATTAAGGCCCCAAAATTTTAGATAAGGCTTTAGTGTTATTGTCCTTAATCGTATGCTAGACAAGTTGCATACATAATAATAGGGTTACATGCATCACGTACCCCACAAGAAATCACTAACTTTAGGGAAGATTGAAAATGTTGGGAAAATAAAAAAGGTAGAAAGATTTTAATCTTTCAAAATTCATCTTCATTGATGTAGATAATGTATATACAAGTTATAGTGTCTTTGACAAAACCTTAAACATAATCTCTTTCTCCCTCTCTCACCCTCCAATGAGCTTTTGCTTACTAGGTTGACATCATTAAAATACGAAAATTAGTAAAATTAACAAAATCAAACAAAGCCAATCTCCTAGCTATTTGTATTGAAAAATTTCCCATCCATCTGTATCTAAACAATTTTGACAAAAGCAACTCTAGCAGCAATGGCAGCTTTATTTATAGCCATCTTTGTAGTTTTTCTCGCAGCCTGCAATTTTATCACATTAAGAAGTGTGACAGTGTGATTAGAACAACACTTGATAATAAGGAACATGAAAATAATGAATCAATGGGATATTAATGTCAATAAATACCTAAACTGCTCAAAGGACTGTATCAATTAGTTAGTGGGGTAAAACATGCTTAAGGGTATCTTATTAACCGCATCTTTTTTCTACCTTTCGGAATGTATACATACCATATTCCTGCTTAAAACTTTCATGCCATGGCCCCTCAGAACAGTGACCAATAGCAAAGTGATGGATGCCAAATACATGGATATCATTGTCACAATCATTATATCTGATAATGAGTTATGGGCACCCAAACAAATGGTAAATGGAAGACCAATTTAACAGGATAGACGTATTTGTCTATAACTGAAATGGATACCAAAATAAAGCAAAGTATTATGTAATGGGTAGGTAGTCAAGGTGACATCATAGAAAATTACTAAAACCGAATGGTCAATATAAGGTGCATGGACATTAACCATGTTAAATGGCCTTTAACATGGATCTGCAGCTAGTGTTTTGGACATATGTTATGCTATGATATTTGAACCAAGACTCACTAATTTTCTAATTTTCTAAGGTATGCATGATGAAAGAATGTGAATCAGCCAAACTAAAAAATTAAACTTTGAGAAACGTGAGTGGATTGATTAAAAATGAAAGTCCTACCTTTAAGAACTGATGAAGCACCAGCAAAAAGTTGGTAAAAGACATGGTATGACCTCTCGCCATTGACCAGTTGCATTACTCTTGACTGCTTAAAGGAGACTGATAAGTTCATAAGTGAAAAATGAATATATAAAAGTTCCAGGCACATAGATGGGGCAACTTGTTTCCTTTTCTATCAGAATGTTCACAATTATTATTGGTAAATTAAGCATGAGGTTATAACAGAAATTAAGTCAGTAAACTCGATTGGTATGCATCACAAAAATAGCATAACATGACAACAATTATTCAATATCAAACATGCTTACAGGTTTGGATTTTAGTACCACATATCTTCCCCAGTGAAGTAAAATGAATATCAATCAACTTCCTCTGCACAAATCAGAATATAATCAACATATTTAAACAATTAAACCAAATTGCATAGCTCTTCTCCTATCTAAATTATGAAAATTGAAGGTAGTCATTAATTATCATTGCAAAACTTTAACAATCATCTCCCAACAAAAATTTTCTGCTATAAACTGAGAAAAACCTAGGAGAACCTTCCGCAATGAGGAAAAGAAAGAAACTCACAATCGGCTAGAGTTGTCATTCCTTGAGGTTTTGGCATTCCCAAATGCTTCTAGTATATAATTTATCCAAAGGATTTCAAACTCTATCCCGTAACTGCCACCACCAAGAGAAATCAAGTATTGCATTGCAATTTTAGCTGTCTCAGTTTTTCCAGCTCCACTTTCGCCACTGGAAGAAATCAGAAAGAATAAGAGAGAGAACCCTCACTAATGGAATCTTGAAACCTTCATAAAGAAAGGACTTGAGTACACAATTTGTATATCTAACTTCCTTGTTCCAAGTAGCACATTATCTAAGGAAATGTTAAAAAATTATTTCTCCCACAAATGCATAAATCAATACTACCAAGAATTTTAGAAGATACCTGTTTGCTCAACGAATGGTTTAAGTCTTGATTGCATTTGCCAATCTCAATTCTAGACCCCATAAAATGTGTCCCAAACATCAAATCCATTGAAGTCATCAATTAGTTGCTAAAGTTTGGCTTAATTTTAAAAAATAAACACTGAAAGGCACAAATTGAACAAATTGTCAAAAAAAAAAAAAAATTACAAAGAAAAAGAAACATGAGATTGATGACAATGAAACTTGGCCTTCACAAATATAAGATAAATACTAGCCTCTGAGCACGCTCTCAAGTGCGTGCTCAGAGGCTCTTCTTTTTTTGGGTAAGGGTTAATTTAGAGTATCCATTATAATTTTGGATTACTATATTTTCTAATAACAAAAAAAACCTAGAGGTGTGATGAGTATTGTGTGTAGTGAAATAATTTTTCATCACACCCTAAGTTTTTTTTGTTATTAGAAAATATAGTAATCCAAAATTATAATGGATACTCTAAATTAACCCTTACCCAAAAAAAAGAAGAGCCTCTGAGCACGCGCTCACGCGCGTGCTCAGAGGCTAGTACTATTTAAGGGGCTACTCCTGTTTGGACCAGATTTTTTTTTGTTCCAAAATACCCCTATTTCTCTAGGTTTAAGTAGAGACAACACTAAAGGATAATTTGGCAAAACTACATTTTTTAACTCTTACAAAAACATTACCTATAAAATAGGACCACTCCCTTTTTATTTTCAAATTTAAACTGAACGTAAATTTTTTTTTTTTTTTACAATTTCAAACCAAAAAAAATCCTAAATTTTAGGATTTTAGAATCCTATGCTATGATAGACTATCACGATTTTTCAAAAAAAAAAATTTATATATAAAAACACATGTTTTAGGCATTTCCACCTCCCCCCCTAAAAGTTAGCCTATTAGTATTTTATATATAAAAACACACGTTTTAGGCATTTCCACCTCCCCCCCTAAAAGTTAGCCTATTAGTATTTTTTTGAGGAAGTGCCTATTAGTATTTAAAAGCAATTATCTTCATGATTTTATAAATTTTTTTTTCCTATGATAGACTACTAACTAGCACAGTTTTTCAATTAAAAAAAAAAAACACGTTTTAGGTCCCCCCCCTAAAAGTTAGCCTATTAGTATTTTTTTTTTTTTTTCGAAATTGTCTATTAGTATTTAGAAGTATTTATCTCCATGATTCAATAATTTTATTTTTAACTTTATTTTTAAAGAAAAGAAGAAGAAGAAGAAAAACCCACGTTTTGGGTTTTTCTCCTAAAAGTTTGCCTATTATTTAGAAGCCGTTTTATCCATGACTTTATAATTTTATCTTTAAAGATAACTTCCCCCAAGTATCATTTTTTTTTTTTCAAAATTGGTATATAATTGCTTACAGAATCCTCATGAACGGTTGGAATTTTTTTTGCTTCGCATTTTATTTTGTATTTTGCAACTATATTCTAACACAATTGATTTTTTATTTTCTATATAGCGATGAGATGGTGAAGTTGAAGTAAATGCAAAGGAATTTAACTAGACAATTCATTTAGAGAATCCTTATATGAACGGTTGGTATTTTTTTCTCCTCATTTTACGTTGTTGAATTATGTTTCGCGTTTTGATTTGATATTTACTAACACAGAAAATTATTATCCTCTAAGTCTAAACCTTAGAGGCTACGATTCTAAAGAAAAATTTTCACCCGAGGAGAACGGAAACACCATTTTCTTCTAGGTCCAACAACAGGCAACTCCAAAGAAGGTACTTTAGTCTCTCATCTATTAAATTCACTCCATATTCAGTGCAATTTATCTTACATCTTATGTGAATGCACTACGCAGTGATTCATGTGATAATATATTTATCCTTTTAATTTCGTGTTACTAATTTATTAGCTATCAAATAATAGTCATGTTGCATTGTTTCCTAAAAACAAAATCATGATATATTTAATGCTTACATTACATTAGTTGTTTAAATCATATGATGGACACCTACTCATCACGTAATAGGTTGAATAATATTTCTACAAATTGACTTGGACGGGTGTCACACTTTCACTTGATCTATTCGTTATTTGAATTAGATTTATTAGTTTACTAGCCTCTGTGCGTGCTCAGAAGCTCTCTTTTTTTGGATAAGGATTAATTTAAAGCATTCATTATAATTTCGGATCACTACATTTTCTAATAACAAAAAAAATTAGCGGTGTGATGAGTATTATGTGTAGTGAAATAGTTTTTCATCATACTCCTAAGTTTTTTTATTTTATTTTATTTGTAATTGAAAAATATAATAATTTAAAATTATAATAAATGCTCTAAATTAACCCTTACTTAAAAAAAAAAAGAAAAAAATAAGAAATACGTGCGTACTGCTAGTTCTTACTCATGTCGTTAACAGAATCATAAAGTACCAATTTTTAAGTGAGACAGTTTTTTAATATTAAAAAAAAAAATTAAATGTACGGTCCCTTAAATAGCCAACTCAGCAGAACTGACCAGTTACCTAAAGAGTCCCAAAACCCCTGGCGCCCCAGCCACCGTCCCATTCCTCAGTTCGACCAGTGACCACCAACGGCACCACCATCCCCAACAAAATTTCCAAAGATCAGGATGTGAACACCATGACCTCGAATCTCTTGGCTATATGCCACAACAACAAGAAATTTTGCACTTTAACAGCATCACCACAAAATGAAGCAAATTTTGCTTGAAAAGTAATAAAAAGACTTGAGATACTGACACTACTGCTTCAAATTTGACATACCCACTACAGTTTAAGCTTTTTAAATTCAACTTTGAAAACTACCCCATTACTGTATAACTAAAAGTAAAACTAAGATTCGCACTCAAATCCACGCATCTCATAACACTTGACTTCAAAGTTTGAACAGAGACTCACACTAGTAATAACAAATCAATGTCGAGATGATCTTTTTACGGGGAACTTCGATAGCATCCTTGGACTTTTGGACGACCTCCATTTTGTGGGGGATGGTGGCGCCATGGATGGTTGGGCAGAGGACAGGGGAGGTGGATGGCGGAGTAAGAGAGGTCTAACAGCATTTGTATCGGCTCGTGCAAAATGCAAAAAGAGACCAAATTTACATAATATGAGCAAAAAAAGCACCCACATCAGTGGGTGTAAAAACTTATAAAAATGCACCTATGAACAGTAACCGTGGATATATCCACGGTTACTGTTCATGTGCAAAACTTTTTTTTATACTTTTTTTTCTCTCTTCTCTCAGACTCCCTCCATCTCTTCCCAAACCAACGACCCAGCGCACTAGAAAGAGGAAAATAACCAACCACCAAACCCAGACGGAAAAACCAACCCAGACAAACAAACCAACAAAGACAGGTCGGAGCTTGCATTGGAACGATCGGAACGATCGGAACTTGCATTGGAACGATCGGAGCTTGAATCGGAATGATCGGCGCTTGAATGGAACGATCGGAGCTTGAATCGGAACGATCGGTGCTTGAATCAGAACGATCGAAGCTTGAATTGGAACAATCGGTGCTTGAATGGAACGATCGGTGCTTGACCGAGCTAGGGGAGGGTTGATCTGTGCTTAGAAATGGGTATAGAGAGAGAGCAACAAAAAATGGATAGAGACGAAGAAAGACGGAGAAGGAAAAGAAAAAGAAAGAAGAAGAAAAAATGGAAAAGAAGAAGAAAAAGTGGAGAAGAGGAAAGACGAGGTGCTGAGAAAAATGGAGAAGAAGAAAAACAGAGAAAGAAAGACGTTGGGAGAAGGCATAGAGAAAAAGAAGAAAGTGAGAAAGAAAAAGAAAGAGATAAAAGATCAGAATGCGTGTATTAAAGTTGGTGGGGCCGGGTAGGTGTGAATAATAAAAAAATGTGTGAAAAATATTATTTAAATAAAAGAAGGTGTAGAATAGATAAACTGATGTGAGTGTCTTGTAAAATTGAGCGTGTAAAATAGAAAAAGTAGGTTTTAGAGGTGTAAAATGCAAAAATTTTTGCACGAGCTGATGCAAATGCTCTTAATGGGACTCTTTTAGGTGATTGGTCATTTTGGTTGCGTTTTTTTTGGTTAAGTTGGCTATTTAATGAGATATACATTTAATTTTTTAATATTAAAATACTGCTACACCATTTAAAAAATGTCACTTCATGTAAGCAAAAATGTTAACGAAAGTTAATAGAATAATTAATAATACTCATTTTTTTTATTTCTCAAAAAAAAAATAATACTCATTTTTTTTTAACATTAGGGGCCAATAATGTGCTCAATTTCGTTCCCAAAAAAAAAAAAAAAATGCTCATTTGAAATTTTAAGAATCAAAACGCTTATTAAGTAAATTTCAAGAACCAATAATATATTTTCACATTCTTTTAATTTATCCTGATGAATTCAACAAGTACATTTTAATATCATACAATGTTTGTATGTATTTATTTTTAACTAATACATTATTGTACATATTAAATAACATATATTTTTATACATATATTTATCCTCATGAATTCAACAAGTACATTTTAATATCATATAATGTGTGTTACGTCTTTATTTGCAACTAATACATTATTATACATATTAAATAACATATATTATCGCACATCCTTTGTGCGATGGTCACTCCATAAGTATAAGTACTTGTGGGATGTGAGGAGCAAGGGTTAGAGTTCAAGTCTCCAAGAGAGAGCTTCACACACATATACATTTAGATTAAGTTAAAGTAGAATTTATATCTTGTATAAAAAAAAAAATATAAATATAGCACATGATATGTTTATACTTATATTATGTTTTAAATTAGTTACACAATTTTTAATTTTTAATCATTTTAATATTAGATTTACATTATTATTAGAAGTACAATACTTCTAATTGTTTATAGTCCTACTAGTTTTAGTTGTTTATATACTTTGTAGTATTATTTATTTCAAAAGCCCTATCTGCTTGTCATTTCCTACACAATAAATACTTTCTTAAAATAGCCCGATTGAATTTTTAGTTGTGCAGCAGGAATTCTATGTTCCAAAACAAAGCTCAATCCTAAGTAGCATGAGAGTAAAACAAAGGCAAACTATCTTTCAACCACAACAGTTCATTTATTTAAATTGATCCTGAAACTAATTATGTGATATTACATATAAGAAATAATTTAATTTTAAATTGATGTTTTAGTGTATATAAGCAATATAATTCTCTATTTTTTATTATAAATATAATTGTCTATTTCGGTATAAAACAAGGGAAGTTAAAGTAAAGGTACATAATGAATGCCGATAATATTGGTATAGCGTATGATTCCTATCTTGTCGTATAGGTATTTTTCATTACATAGATATATTTGTCACCGTATTTTTTGCTTCAACACAAGGAAGGAGGCATTTACTGTTAGGTATGGTTATGGTTTTTGTTACAATTTTTTTTTTCCTGAAATGGAGTTACGTATTTCGAATCATTTGTTATTGTATATATATATACTGCAATAAGAAGATTAGAGGCTTCTCTGTTAATGAGCATTGTGATTTTATGATCACATAATTATATCGGCATTTTATACATCTTCAAAATTAATATTTCATAGCAGTCATTCGATACAACTTCTCATGCTTTTTGGAGACCTTGTATAACTTTGCATAGGTAGTGTGGATGTCATCCTGTTCATCCATCTTTTCAAACTTTGACTTTACCAATTCCTCTTTTCATCCACATCTTCTACAATCCCCTTAGTAGGATTGACAGTGGCAGTGAAGGCATTTAGGATTCCGTCATCCTCATTGTCGGAATCATTCTCAAGCTCGGTGTCGCTCAAGGTAGCAGCAAGTGCCTTAATTTCCCAATGGTCTTGGCATATGTGGGGCACTCCTATTTCATGTGTCCAAAACTTTGATACCCAAAACACTTAGGTCCTGAGGGAACAGTGTATTGATTGTCATCTCGAGAATCCTTCTTCCCTTTATCTTAACTTTTAGATTGAGAAGAACTTTATTGCCTACGGTCCTTATCGAAGCCCTTTGCATTGACATTCTTCATGAACTTCTTGAATTGCCGAGTGATGTAGGACTTCATTTTGTAATCTTCATCGTTGGAAGACTCATCCGTGTCACTGCTCTTGGCCTTCAGTGCCGTGCTCTTGTTCTTGCTCGATTTTCCAATCCTCGACAAACCCAACTCATAAGTTTGTAGATTTGCCAACCAACTCTGTCAAAGGAATTTTGTCAATGTCCTTTGATTCCTCAATGGCGGTGATCTTGGCAAGAAATCTCTCGGGTAGAGATCTGAGCACCTTTCTCACAATCTTGGGTTCAAGAATGGTTTCTCCAAGATTAAAAGCTGAGTTCACTATGTCTTTGAGCTTGACATAGAACTCATCAAACGGCTTATCCTCTTCTATCTTGATCTCCTCAAAGCTAGTAGTGATCCTTTGAAACTTTGAGTCTTTGACAGCCTTGGTTGCTTATAGTTTGTTTGGAGAATGGTCCATACTTCCTTAGCAGTTTCAATGGAGGATATCTTATTGAACTCTTTATTTGTGACTGCACTGAACAATGCATTTAATGCCCTGCTATTGAAGTTTGCCATCTTGATCTTAGTATCATCCCAGTTGGCCAGCGCTTTCATAGGCTTGGTCCAGCCTATCTTCACAACTTGCCACACCTTTTCATTTAGAGATCGCAAGAAAGCTCTAATGCGTATTTTCTAGTATGTATAGTTAGTGCCATCAAATAAAGGAGGTATAATAAGAGATTGGCTATTATATATGACAAACAAGAGTCAATGGATCACAAAATAAAGATTAAAACCTAATCATAGTGTGCCCGCTCTAATACCACTTAATAGGCCAAAAACGTATTGACCCATTGTTATGGATTAATTGATTAATTAGCCAAGTTTATTAATTAATCAAGTTAACATGCAATTGTACGTGGCAACACAAACAAATCACCAATTAACTAAAGTATGCAGCGAAAAATAAATTGACACGGTGATTTGTTTACGAATGAGGAAAAGTTACATGGCAAAAACCTCACCGAGTAATTTTAAGGTCACTACTTTTGAGAATCCACTATTATCACAACAAGCAGTTACAAGTAAAGGAATTCAAGTACCTTATACCAACCTATAATTAAACTCTTACCCCAATACCTAATTGGACTTGTTCTGTAGTGACAATTTCTCATTTTTAATGCACGACTCCCAGTACGTGACTAACCAATTGCGCGGATCCCAGTACGCGACTTGATCACTAACTAGAGAAGGATGTTGGCTGCAAAGTTCTTCAGTTCATCACATGATGAAGATCATGAAGTTGCTTGGTCACAAAACTCTATGATGTACAAATACAGTAGCTTCTTTAGAAGAAATATGAATTAGGGCAAATTTTGTCTCCGGTCACAATTTGCATGAACAAAACTTTGTTTCACACTCGCGCAACCTTTGACGGCCTTTAAAATAATCTTTATATATGTTTAGGGTTGTGAGAAAAGAAAGCCCAAACATATAATCACGGATTGGATGAAAAACAGTCCTAAAAAACTGAGTTTCATAAACCTCGACAGATACCCTATCTATCGAGCTAGCTGTTGAGCCACAGGCTTCAGTAGCTTCTAAACCTCAATAAATGCTAGCTGTCGAACTTTAAAATCCTACACTTTCTTCCTTGATTTTTGGATAGACTTGCATGGCTTTAACACTTGGACTTAAAACAAGGTTTATTGAAGCATTAAACACATCCTAGATTTGCCCAATTACAAGTAAAGTGTATTTTGTCAAAAGATTAGCCAATTACAAAAAAATATTGACATATACTCCTAACATGAATCACATATGTCCTAACAAATACCATACAGGACCTACCAAGTGGCACATATTAATCTTACATGACACTTCTAGTTTTTTGTCTTATGTGATAGAGCTATAATGTATTTTGGGTTTTGAATTTTTTGAGACTATTCTTGCGCCTTTGTTGTATCTCCCTATTTTTATAGTAAAATTTCACTATATTGCCATCCATAAATGTAGGCAGTTTACTAAATTATGTAAATTTTGGTATTCTTTGTGTGTGCTTATTATTTATTACTGCTTTTATTGTTATTGCTTTGAGTACCGAGGTGTTTTTTTTATTTACAATATAGAAATTCTACTCTAACCTAATCTAAGCATATATATGTGTATAAAACTTCCTCCTGAAGACTTGAACCCCGGCTTTCGCCCCCCACACCTTACAAGCACTTATACTTGTAAAATGACCATCGCATCAAGGGTGTGCGGTAGTGAGTACCGAGGTGCTATTTGTACAACATTATGAAAAATCTATAATATATTATAAAAGTTAGATCCCACAATTGATGGAAACATACAGTGGTGACACATGTTTCTTTTTTAATGTATACTACGATGATATGTGGTGACTTCCTAGATTAATTAGTATTATATGAACAAATAAAGCCATGTGCCAAAAATAATTTACACATTTGAATGAAATAAATGTATTTCTTTAATATGGTATTTATGTTCATGTTTTAATTTTTATTTATGAGCACTAATTCTTAATTTGTTATTTGGCTCTTAATTTTCCTAACTATTACCTTCCAATCTCTATTCAAAGTGTTTTGTTAAAAATCTAATTATATATACATTACTAAATCTAATTATATATATTGATGATAGATTTAAAAACAAAAGATTAGCTTTTATTTTTGCTCTTCTCCTATGTGTCACGTTGGAGTTGAAGAGTCATGATTAACCAAGCATTTTGCTTCTGCCACATTAATTTTCTTTAGCTGTTTTGTTTATTCCCATAATAATTACCAAACACCAAAGACATCTATTTCTCTTCAACTTCCCCTCTTTTTTTGTCTTTCACTCCAAACATTTTCAAAAACAAGAATATATGTGCTAGAGGATTTGGAATTTGGTCTTAAAACAAGCTTTTTGTTTCTTTTCCTTTTTGAGTGATCAGTAGTTTTTAGTTTATATGAATATTATTTTTTTTATCTAAACCAGTTGCTTTTAGTACTTTATCTACTTTGGAAAACTTGACAAGATATACTGGTTTAATTCGTCTCAGCACTCTCCATTAGGTCCTCCCAAATCTGCTAATGCATTATTTTCCTAGAAAGGCTTCATATTTTTTGATAAGTTAAAAAACGTCTTCAGTTTCTCAAAAAAAAAAAAAAAAAAAAAAAAAGTCTTCATGTTATGTATATATTTGACTTCTCTTTGGTTATTGGAAAGGATCATGGCAAAGTGAATGAAAAATTCTTTAATAAGTCTTTGGGTGGTTCAATAGCTATTACTTTAAAACTGTTGTTGTATTCCTCTTTAAGGCTACAATTGATTCCATATAATGGCTTATTTGCAGGTATGGCTAATACTACAAAATTATTTCTTGAACCATAGCCTGTAAGGATGTGTACTTGCTTCAAAATTAATTCAAATCAATGCCCAAAAGGTATGTATTATAGAGGAACCTAGACTTCATGTTTGCTTGAGAGGATTTAAGTGATGCATCATATATGTTATTGATTTTATGGGATAGTAAAAAAAATTGATATATAAAATACTAATTTGATTGAGTTTGAGAGTGTTCAGCATAAGTTTTTACTCTTTTCTAGTATCTTTTATTATTATTTTTTTAAAAATCTTTTTTCACTCTCTCCTTTCAAGATAAGTCTTATCACATTTATTGCTATAGATTACTTTTTCTTTCCTTGGTTGAAGAGCTTCTCTTCCTCTTCACGAGAAATTATAAGGTTTTCTTGGTAAATAAATGACATGGTCTATTATTCTACTAACGACTATCACCTGTTTAAAATTGTTGAGTTAGAAAATTTTTTTAAACGAAAACTAATTACTGACACAATAATTTTAAAGTAAGAGATTTTAATAAAATGGTAGACAAGTGACGTGATCTACCATGAGAACTGTATAATTTCTCCCTCTTCACGTGGCCACCCAAACTTAACAAAGACACTAAAATGTTGAGAGAGAGATATGGGGAATGAACAGAAGAACAAAAAGGGGAGGAAAGCTGGAAAAAATGGAGAGCATGGGAAGTCACAAACAAAGAAAATATGAAGAAGAAAAGGGCGAAGAAGAAGGGAGATCGAGATAATAGAGAGAAGCATTATCAAGTGAAAACAAACATATATAGACGGTAAGTCTACAAGCTTTTTTGTTTTGTTCGAAATCTATTTACCAACCAGAATCCGATATTTATCTCGGTACGGCTGGAATAACACTGGTAAGCTAGTATTTAATCTGAAGCCAGTATTGACTTTATTTGGTAAACATTAGAAATTGCGAAGATAAGAGTTTTGTATATTTTCTAAATATTAATGGGTTTTATTAAATTGTAAAATTAAGGGAAAATTTTACATAAGAGTTAAATGTTATAATTCAAAAGCAAAAAAGAAAGAAGGACTAGATTCTAGACTAACATAAAACTTTAGAATTAGTGTTGAGCTCATCATAAAATGAAAAAAAAAAAAAAAAAAAGTAGGAAGTTTCAAAAATATATATATATATATATATATATATATATTCCTTTTGATAAGAGTTCTTATTGTCTATTATTTTCAACAAGAGACTACTTTTAAGTAAAAAAAAAAATTGTTATAGGATAGTCTATCATCCTGATATGATGTCACTCAACTTTCCACAAATAATATACTCAAGAATGAGGTCCTTGACCTTAAAAAAAAAAAAAAAAGTATGAGGTCTTTGTCTTCTTAAAAAAAAAAAAAGAAAAGAAATGAAAGATGAAGAATAAGAAGAAGTGTAAGGTCTTTGTATTTGCACGAAACTAAATTAGCCCTTGTTTGTGTTCTTTAAAAAAAGAAGGGTAAATTGTAAATTACACCCCTAAAGTTTAGGAATGATTGAATTTTACACTCTAAAGTTTTAGAAACTTGATCACTCTGTAGTTTGATTCCGTTAGCAATTTACACCCCACGATTAGTTTTTGCTATTAAATGACACATATGCATGCTGAAATATTTTATTTTTGCCAAATTAGCTCCAAAACTACGTCATTTTAATGATGACTAAGCGAAAAGTTAGCATGCATCAAAACTACGTAGTTTCAAGCCTAAACTTAACTTCTTGCACATCTCCATAAACGATACAGTTTCAAGCTAAGTTCTAAAATCTAAAAACAAGGACTCACGAACAACTCAAGGATCTCACGAACCCAAACCCTTCATCCTAGGTGATGGCGGCGGCGCTGAAGGCTCTAGGTTGCCTCGGCGGCGATGTCTAGACCCCCTAGCTTCAATTGCATGTGTGAACCCAAACAGACCAAACCCAAACCCCACGAACCCATCAGCTCTTATGAACCCAGGCAGCCTCGATGGCCACGGTGACAACTACGCTGATGGTAAAACTGTTGATGGTCCAACAACAATAATAAAAGCAATACAAATTGCAAGATCAGATCAGAAGCCCCTAAACATTTATACAAAACCCCCCACCAAACCCAATCAACAAATCAATCACAGGAGAAGAGCAACTCGGGTTTATTTGGTTTTACCGTCGACGTGGCTACCTAGAGCTGCCACCACTGCTTGGGTTTATAAGAGCTGCCATCGCCGCCTCCTGGGTTCACAATCTTCAAGTTGCTGTGGCCACTCAGATGAGGCTTGCTCAGATGAACGAGAATAGGTATTCGCTGATTTGAGATTTTAGAATTAGGCTGAAATGGTGTAGTTTTAGGATTGACCCTTTTTTTTTTGTTTTTTTGTTTTATTTTGTTTTAGCTTAGGAAAAACGGTACTGTTTGTATAGTGCCAGGTAAGTTTTTATTTTTGGGGCTGATTTGGCAAAAATAAAACACGTCAGCATGCACATGTATCGTTTAACAACAAAAATTAACCGTAGGGTGTGAATTGCTAACAGAACAAAATTTTAAGATATAAAATCAAGTTTCTAAAACTTTGAGGTATAAAATTCAGTCAACTCCAAACTTCAAAAAGTGTAATTTGCATTTTACCCAAAAACAGAATGAAAAGAAACCTTGTCTTTAACGAAGAAACAGATAAACCTGTACAAATATCATGGCAT
This sequence comes from Lithocarpus polystachyus, assembly GCA_033629205.1. NCBI lineage: Eukaryota > Viridiplantae > Streptophyta > Magnoliopsida > Fagales > Fagaceae > Lithocarpus > Lithocarpus polystachyus. Next base: position 59,064,893 of record CM066166.1, read on the forward strand.
GACACAATTGGACTTTTTTAAATAAAAAATAAAAAGACACGATTGGACTTTTTGCCTTTGAAATCTTAAATGAAAAAGAGCGGCGTGAACCACGAAAGAAGTTTTAGTAAGAGATGGAAGAGGACGTGGGCTTCTGGTATTGGTTGTTTATGTTTAATTGTTTTAACCGTCTCTTTCGAATATCCTGGCTTGGGCTTTGCGTGAACGGCAGCAACGTAAGCCTTCATGTCTTCTTTCTAGGTTATACTACTTGTGCACTCCGCCCACTACTTTTATATTAGTATCGTATTTTCAGCTTCTTTGATACTAGAACAAAGAAAGATCAACAAAAGCCTATAGTTCACAAAGCAACAAGGAAAGAAGAATCAACCAAGCAACAAGATATGTGTTGCTGCTGCGGTGAGGATTGTGAATGCAGGCCTTTGGGCTTCCTGTTGGGCCTTCCCTTTGCTTTCCTCTCCCTCCTCATCTCCCTTGTGGGTATCATCGTGTGGATCGTCGGGTTAGACTAACTCTTTAATTCTTTCTTTCTATTTTTTGTTTAATTTTAGAAATTGGAAATAAGAATTTTGAACTTCAAATATTTTTGTTGAAAATATCAAAAAGTGTCAATCTCTTAACCCTTTTCGTTAGAAGGTTTATGGCTTTTAATTTTTTTTTCTTAAACTAGAAATTTGAATAGTACCTTGTGTTGTGTTTTGTGATGGGTGCAGGTTGGTGTTGACTTGCATATGCCCGTGCTGCTTGTGCGTGACAATAATAGTTGAGTTTGCATTGGCCTTGATTAAGGCTCCCATTCTGGTGATGAATTGGTTCACATCCAAGATCCCTTGTTAGAATTTGTAGTAGTAGCTCTGATATGGATTCATTGTTTGATTCCCTTTTGAGGCCATGTTTGCACTTTGATCCTTGGATATCATGATTTAGTTGACATTTAAAGGCCGTTGTAATTCTTTTAATTCTTTTGCCTCGTCCATCTTGATTCCTATATAATTTTTCTCTTTATTCCCTTTCTATTATTTTTGTTCTTCTACAAATTACGGTTTTGAAACCCGGACCGGACCGTACGGTCCGACCGGAAAAACCGTGAACCTCTCAATTTTGCGGTTTTTTTAGCTTCAAAAACCGTTTTATGGGAAAAAAACAAGAACCCGTGCGAACCGTGGTCGGACCGCACGGTTCTGAGAACCGTGACCGGTTTTTGAGGTTCGGACGGTTTGTTTTTGTTTCAGTTTTTCCGGTGAATTTTGGCCAATACACCGGTATGAAGGTATGATCAGATCTAGAAGAAATGAAAGAACACGAAAAAGAACAACAATCGGAACGAGATCTGATATTTTCAGATCTTGAACAAAGGGATTTGTAAGGAAAAAAAAGAAAAGAACCAGAAAAGAAGAAGGCAAGTTCCTAAAAAAAAAAAAAAGAAGAAGAAAAGAAGAACACAACGAAGCAGGGTCTGTGCCAAAACAAACTCCACACTTGCTCAGCAAATAAACAGTAAACACAAACTACATCAAATGAAAAAAAAAAAAAAAAAAAAAAAAAAAAAAAAAAAACACAAATTACAGTAACACATATCTCCGTCTTCTACCAACACTGCAACACAGTCACCGATCATGCCTTCGTCTTCTGCTGCTGCTGCTTCTTCTTCTTCTTTCTTTTTTTTTTTTCTTCCTCTCTTTCTTTTTTCCGTCGATGGAGCTCTGTGATTTCAGCTTCTTCTTCTCTTTCTTTTTTCTTTTGTTACTTTATTTCTCTTTTTGAATTCGTAAGTGCTTGTCCGGCTGTCCCTCACGTGGCTGACTTGGGAGTGACGAAAGTTTTTAATATTTTAATAAAAGTAAACAAATTTCAGCCATTTGATTTAGATATTTTTTTTCAGCTTTCCAACGTGATGTAACTTATATAGGTGACTAAATATTTTAACTATTGAGATATTCTCTTCAGCTGCCAAACGTGATATAACTTGTACAGGTGACTTAAATATTTTAATTACATAGAGATATTACGTTCACAATATTTTTATAATAAATTATAGGTGATTAATTTTTATTGGTTCAAATTTAAACCTAATATTAAGATTACTTTTTTGTCTTAATAATAACAACTAGTAACAACTTGCCACTTAAAATTTATTGTAAAAATATTATGAAATGTTATAAACATATCATTTCTCTTTTAAATATTTTTAAAAATAATGTTATATCACAATATTTTACACAATTTTTTGCTATAATTTGACCCATGGCAAAGTGTGAATAATGGAAAAAAAAAAAAAAAAAGGTTTACATCTCTATCACTCACATCTTGTTATGTGGTAAATTATGACAAAATTTGAATAAAATGTTATGGTACTATTATTGCTTTAATTTTAATTTATATTTATAGTTAAGAATATAATAATTATTAAATAATTATTTCAATTTTAAATTATTAAATAATTTATTTTATTTTATTTGAGTGTCTTTCTAATTCTTATATAATAATAAAATAATAATAATTATTATTATTATTATATTATTACAAGTTTAACTAATCAATATATAAATAAATAAATAGATATTATATTTAAATTTGTTTAGGATTTGATATTTCTTATTTGTCTTGTAAAAGTTATGATATGAAAATATATATTTGAAATATAGATATTTATATTTAATTGGATTATTTTAGTTAAATTTTCTATTTATACTAATTTAATATATTTATTTATATTAAAATAATTATTAAATTAATTATGACGTCATCACGGTTCGACCCCGGTTCGACCTCGGTTCGACCTCAAAAACCTTGAACCTCTTTCATTTACGGTTCAATGAACGGTTCGGTTCTGAAAACCTTGGTACAAATGAAATTAATGTGTAGGTTTTTTTTTTCCCTGGATTATTGTTGTTCATGTTTTGTTTTTGTTTTTTTCAGTGTTTCTTGTGATATATATAACGTGTTGAATCTACCAGCGTGTAACCCAAAAGTTAGTTCAAATTCAAAAAGAGATAATAAGGAAACTAGGCTTTTGATTCATATTTAATTATTTATATGAACCTCGATAAAATTAGTGAGCAATGTCTTTGGGAAGCATATTGATTGTAATTTCTGGACACTACACAATATCCGGCAAATGTTGCTTTCTATACAGAGCTTCAGAGACTTCAAATTGTATGAACTAGCTGAATAGGAACATTATAGGCTTCTATTGGGCACATTGTCAATAAATATTGCTATTCTTTAAAATTTAGACGGGCTACAAATTGTGTTCAAGCTAATTAGCTAAGCCGTCTTGAAATTGACGCTAAAATTGTCTTGTTTTGCTGGTCAATTTTAGCCAGCAGTTTTTAAGAAGTCCATTTTAGTTAGCATACGACAAAGGCCAGCTGTGATGGTTTTTTCTTGCCGTCTTCATCTATCTATATATAATTTTATATATATAAATGAATCTTTTAAAACTCTTCTAATTTTTTATGTCAACATAATATTTAAATAAAATTATTATTTTATTTAAATTGTAAGGACACGCCTTGGATTCTTTGGGCCCAAGATTATATGGACCAACCCAAAGGGCCCAAAAACAATAAATTTCTAGAGAGTGGGAAAGGAAAGCTAGGCCAGATTGATTTAGACGATCAACAAAATGAGTTCAGGTCTTAAGGAGAACGAAATGAAGAGTTTGAATTCAGGAAACGGTCCTCGGTCAAAGTCCGAGGAGGTTCACTTTTGTATATCTTATTTCTTATGTCTAGATTACCGTGTTTTTCTTCCCCTCTATGAGGAATTCCTTCACATTATATATGCCCTTCCAAATCATCCTGATTCTACACTTGTCGATTATTAAAAACTTCACTTGAGTGCCTGTCCTACCCTGTGCCATTTTTTGACCTTCTGTGAGTTGCGGTGGCCAAGATTGCACTGTTCATGTGTCTTCTCCACATAAATGCGGCCAAGGGATTAGCTGCCGAGTCATTCAATGCGGGGTTGGCAGCCTTCCTTTTTGATATTTCTCTAGATATTTTCTGGTGTGCATATCCCTTACATCCATCTAGTCCAGCAGAACCTTCTGGGACGTTTCCTCTGACCGGAAGAGCTTTGAAGTTCATTCCAATCTCGAGTATCCGAGATGGTATTATCCTCGGCGTTATTCTTTGGACTCCTCAATTTGTATTTGTATTCTATACCATCCATCTCGAGCTCTATGGGTTGAGTGGGACCGTCCTCGGACCGATCGGTATCCTCGTCATGGGTTTTGGGCCCAAAGCGCAGGCCCATTTCTCTTGTTGCCCCTTTGCCCCCACAATAGCCCCTCGACATGCTTCTTTCTGGGCTCTCGGGCAGAAAGGAGGATTTCGATACCCCATCACTCATCTATGTGCGTTCTCGGCTCGTTTTGGTTGGTTGAGGCGTCTTTTAGATTTCCTGGAGCGCGTTTCTGAAGTTGCGGTATTCGAGGCGTCTCTTCATTAAATTTATTTGGCTCCGCGTCTCCCACGTTCTACGGTGAGATGTAGATCGTACGGTTAGGGTTTCGACCAAGGCGCAAGCGGGATTTTTCCCGCTTTCGATTGCTTTTTTTATATATAAATATCGTTTTTTCCCGATTTCTTTCCTACTTTTCATTCATTTGACTATAGACCACATTCGTTGAATCCTGTCAGTCGTTTTTGTTACTTGTGTCCTTCCCAAACACCAAAGTTTGTCCGAGGAGACCCCCTTAACTTTCTGTAAGTCTTCATACACCCTTATCCTTTCTTTTTCCGTATTGTGATATTTATTTTCGTCTATTATTTTTTTTTTGAACCTCGTTTCATATCGCTCCTCCATTCTAATCTAGAGTTTTCTAGGTTTCGCTAGTACGCTCTAGGAATGGGTAGGTTTAAGGGTTTGGTAGACTCTGAGGAGGGGATAGCGAGGTTTAAGAATGAATATAGGATCCCCTCTGGAGTAGACATTAGATACTGTAAGGAGGGCAACTGGCACGAGCAGAGGCGTGAGGGAGAGGTTGTGATTCCTATGATCGCGTTTATAGAAGGTGGGATGAAGATCCCCATGGGTGCGGTTATGAGGGATTACCTTTTAGCACATAGGTTGGCCCCCACCCAATGTGCTCCCAATGTGTTTAGAATTTTAGGCTGCGTAGATGCCTTGAACAAGAAATTAGGTTTAAGATTGACACACCACGATGTCAATTGGGTTTACAACCTCCACCACCTTAAAGGTCAGGGGTACTACTTGAAATCGCAATACCCCGAGGTTAGGTTAATTCAGTGTTTGCCCGAGTCTAATAAGGGTCTGAACAAAGATTTCTTGATCGTGTCGGGCGATTGGCACGATGGCTTACACTGCCCAACGAGAGAGGGGGAACCAGGTGGGGTTTTAGTCTAGGAGGATTTTTTTCAATTATTGACTTTCATGGTATTAAGCTCGGTCCTAACGTTTTCTTTTGTTTCAATTATTGACTTTCACGGTATTGAGCTCGGTCCTAACGTTTTCTTTTGTCGCAATGATTTTGTAGATAAGCACGCCGCGGAGCCCAAGCTTAGACTGGTGAACAGAGAAAGTTTGGACAAAATACTCAAGGCCAAGGTATTTGTCAACTCGGACGACCAGCTCAGAGCGGCGCACATAATCTTGGGTTACAAGCCCATCTCGACCAGTTTCCAAGCACCTAAGTACGTCATAAAAGCTAGAGATCCCCGTCTCCACCGAATTAGTGTAGCGGCGCTTGGATTCCTTCTTCCCGAGGGCGCTTCCATCCCGGCAGGCGAGCTGCCCACATTCCCAATACTCGACGGGGTGCCCGTAGCTGCTCCGTCTCAACCTCACATCAAGGAGGAAGAGGAAGAGGAAGAGGGAGAGAAGGAGAGAGTGTTGGTTGAGGTGTCAGACTCTGACGAGCTCTTCGAGGTTTTCAACCAGCCTTTGTCTCCAGAGGTAGCAATTTCCAAGGATATGGGGATTCAGAGGAAGCCCAGATCGTCCCTGCAGGAGCTGTTGGAATCCCAGCCAGGGAAAGAGGTTCTGGGTAAATCTGCACCACTCAAACCACCAGCTCCACTTCCCATCCCACCACCCCGGGTTGACCCTCCCGAGCATGAACGAAAAAGGGAGGACAAGGGGAAGAAGGTCATGGAAGTGGGGAGGCAGCAGCCTCCTTAAGAAGTTGACACCACAAGAGGAGGAAAACACCCCCGACACTAACAGACGAGGTCGACCCATGAGATGGAGAGACGGGGCGACCGCAGGCCCGCAGTGCCGATTTGGGCCCTGCGTCTGGAGCTGGATGGGGCCCTACTGACCGAGGATGCCTCTATCCGGGACTATCAGGACGGGAAGGCCGGGTACGGGGCGGATGCAGTGGAGCAATCCCTGCTTCTCCCTAAGGACATGGCCGACCTCAGGTTGATGAGGCAGCATGAGGTGTTTGCAGGCCTCAAGAGAGACTTGGCCATGGTGAGCTCTGCACTTCCTTGTACTCGATATATATTTATTTATTTATTTGTTAATTTTATTATTTTATTATTTTTTTATCGTGTTTTTGAACATCTTATACTTGCATATTTTTGTGCAGGCGATTCAAGCCGCCTTCTGTGCGGAGGAGATGGTGGGGCTTGCTCACCGTCGAGCAAAAGACGAGGAGGCGAGGAGAATCTCGGTGGTGGATGCATTCCACGTGGCTGAGAAGAGTCTTCAGGAGCTCAGGACCAAGCTGGCGGAAGAAGAAAGAGCGAGAAAAAGCGCTGTAGCCGCGTTGGATAGTGCGGAAAGACAGGCCGAGAGCCAGAGGGTCTTACTCCGAGGCGCCGAGGACCAACTGGCCTCTTCCAAACAGCAGATCCTGGCGCTTTAGAAAAAATTGGAAGAGGTTCAGAAGGAGAAAGAAACGGTTGAGAAGGTGGGGGAGGAACCCAAGAGGGCGAAGGAGGTGGCCGAGAAGGAGAAGGATGAAGCCGAGCAGAGAGGCTATGATATTGGAGTGGCCGAGACCGAGGATGCCCTCCGGGCGGAGGTTTCAGGGGTCTGTAGGAAGTATTGCTCTGAGGTATAGGTAGAGGCCCTCAACCAGGCCGGGGTTGAGACCTCGTCCATACTAAGGAAGGAGGAGAATTTTTACTACCCCCCGGCCATCCGTATCATTCCTCCTGCAGGTCATCCAGCAGACCCTCAGCTCGAGGTGGTCGAGACCCAGAGGAGCAGCTCCAACGTGGCTCCTCCCTCAACCAACATCTCCCAGCAGGTGCCCGATGACCCTGAGAAAATTGTCCCCGAGACCGCACTGCCACCTGCTGCCCCCGAAGATCCCGCTAAGGAGAAAGAGGCACCCAGGATGGAGATTGTGTTAGCTAGTCTCGCGATTTCTCCCTTGGGTGACCCAAAAGGCTCGGACCAAGGACCCACTGAAGCTACTACCCCGCAGGCCAAGGCCCCCCCAACTGGAAAAATTGTAATAAAAAAGAAATAGATCCTTGCAAAGTCCTTAACTGTACTTCATTTTTGCTTCTCATTTGTAATGGGGTTTCCCCTTTTATATTTCCGTTGTTTTGTTTCTTAATTCACATTAATGACAGACTTGAGTGAATTTTTGAACTTTGCAGTATATTACATTTGTAGTGACATACTTTTCGTTAATGTTATACATATATGTTTAGTAAAAAAATAACCAGGAACAAAAACCAAACAGAGAGAGAGACCAAAACAATTCTCTACACAACAGGATGTGGAACGAATCCTGAAGGTCGCGTAAACTGTCCTAATCTGTAACGATGTGAATACTAAAAATGTAACGAATCATATTAACACGTCATTAGATAAACCTTGGGGTCGAGGTGGTTGGCTAGCCATCGGTTTGAAGAGGCAGACATGCCTTTGGTTCTTTTTGCCACTTGGGTAGATGTTTTATGACGTAACCTCCTTTAGGGCGGGGTGTCGAGGATCTAAGCACAATTTTGGAGCTGTTTAACACTTAGAAAGATTATGTCCAGCATTAGTTTTTCCTAGGCGTAGCTTGGACCTATTAATTTTTCCTAGGTACGCGGTTCAAGGAACCAGACGTAGCCGAGGTTTGGTTTAGCCCTTAAAATTAATACACTTGAGATTCATACACGATGTATTGAGTAAGAAAGAGACAAAGTGCACTTTATTAATAATAATACATTTTCAGGTTGTTTACATTCCAGGGGTGCAATAGTGCTCTATTCTCCAAGTCCTGTAGGTAATACGCTCCTATCCCGGCAACAGAAGTGATCTGATATGGTCTCTCCCAGTTTGGTCCCAGTTTTCCCCAAGAGGGGTTCTTGGCTGAGCCGATGACCTTCCTCAAAACTAGATCTCCAGGCGCTAAAGGCCTCTACTTCACATTGGCGTCGTACCCTCGTTTGAGTTTCTGCTGATAATAGGCCAATTGGACCATGGCATTTTCCCTTCTTTCCTCAATTAAGTCTAGACTCTTCACGAGTAAGTTGTCATTGTTGCTCGGAGTGAATGAGCTAGTCCTTAGTGTAGGGAATCCCGTCTCCAAGGGGATAACTGCTTCGGCTCCGTAAGTTAACGAGAAGGGGGTTTCGCCCATAGACTTCCGAGGGGTAGTCCTATAAGTCCATAGTACATGTGGTAGTTTTTCGACCCACTTGCTTTTGGTATTGTCCAGTCTCTTCTTAAGCCCACTCACTATGACTTTGTTTACGGCTTTGGCTTGTCCATTTCCTTGAGGGTAGGCTGGAGTGGAGTACCGATTCGTTATCCCTAACTTGCAGCAATATCTTCGAAAGGACTTACTATCAAACTGAAGGTTGTTGTCCGAGACTAGAGTATGGGGCATCCCGAACTTGGTAACAATATTCTTCCAAATGAATCTCTTCATGTCTGCATCTCGGATGTTAGCCAGTGGCTCGGCCTCGACCCATTTAGTGAAGTAGTTTGTGCCGACCACTAGATATCTCTTATTCCCCGCTGCTTTGGGGAAAGGGCCCAGGATATCCAGGCCCCACTGAGCAAAGGGCCAAGGACTGGATAGAGGATTAAGCTCTCCTCCCGGTTGATGTATATTCGGGGCGAACCTCTGGCACTGGTCACACTTCCTCACATACTCTTGGGCTTCCCTGTGCATGTTGGGCCACCAATACCCTTGGGTAAGGGCTCGATGAGATAAAGATCTGCCCCCCGTGTGGCTCCCACAAATTCCCTCATGTAGTTCTTCCAGGAGAACTTCCACTGCCTCTGGGTGTATGCACAGCAGGTATGGTCCAGAAAAAGACCTTTTGTACAGCTTCAGATCCTCGGACAGCCAGAATCGAGGAGCCTTCCTCCATACTTTATCGGCCTCTAGCTTAGTCTCAGGTAGGCAGTAGTCTTTAAGAAATTGAATAATGGGATCCATCCAGCTAGGACCCGCTCTTGCCTGGTGAAGGGTTGACACCTCTTTCCTCGACCCACGGGGTTGCAGGAGATCCTCGACGAGAATCACTCTCGGCAAACCCTGCGCTGAGGATGTTGCCAACGTCGCAAGTGAGTCCGCATGTGCGTTTCTACTTCTAGGGATCTGCGTCAAGTTAAAGGATTTGAATCCTGATTGCAGGTGTCTAACCTGATTAAGGTACTCTTGCATTCTTGGGTCTTTAGCTTCTAACTCTCCTCGGACTTGGCCTACCACCAACCTGGAGTCCGAGAATATGTCTACGTCCTTTCCTCCCATCTTTTGGATCATGACCATTCCAACTAACAGAGCCTCGTATTTTGTCTCGTTGTTTGTGGTGGGGAATCCAAGTCTTAATGATTTTTTAATCGTGATGTTCTCGGGCGAGATTAGAACTAGCCCCACTCCAGATCCCTTGAGGTTTGACGCACCATCAACGTACACTTTCCATGTCGATGCTCATTCTATGGAAATTATTTCAACTGAATTTTCATCCATGTGGTGCTTACTTTCGTCTTCCTCTTCTGGAGTCTCGGCAAACTCAGCCAGAAGATCGGCGAGGACTTGACCACCATATCGTCGATGTAAATCTCGATATTCTTCCCTAGCTGTGGCTCGAACATCCGTGTCATCATTCTCTGATACATAGATCCCGCGTTTTTAAGTCCAAACGGCATCACTTTGTAATGATAGTTGCCATTAGGGATGACGAAGGCCGTCTTCTCCTGGTCTTCTACGGCCAGAGGTATCTGGTGATAACCTTGGAAGGCATCCAGAAAGCTCATCCGGGGATGTCCTACAATCGCGTCCACCAGTTGATCAATTCGAGGCATGGGGAAGGGATCCTTTGGGCAGGCCTTGTTCAGATCCGTGTAATCCACGCATACACGCCACTTGCCGTTCTTTTTCTTTACCACAACAGTGTTAGCCAACCAGTCGGGATAGAACACTTCTTTGATAGCACTAGCCTGTTTAAGTTTAGCCACTTTTTCTTTGACAGCATCAGAGTGTTCCCTCGAAGAGCGCCAAGGAGGTTGTTTTTTAGGGGTGACGGATGGATTCACATTCAAACGGTGGCAGATGAAATTTGGGTCTACCCCTGGGGCCTCATAATCATTCCAAGCGAATACATCAATATTTCGCCTAAGGTATTGCACCAGCTCTTCCCTATCCTGAGGAGGCAGTTAGGCACCGATCTGAAAGAACTTCTCAGGATCATTGTCAACAAGAACTTTCTCCAAATCTTCGCACTTCACCTCCTTGGCCTCCTCACGGGATGCCGAGACCGTGGGCTTTAATTGCTAGACCCTCCCGGCCAAGGCCGAGGATTTTGATTCAGGTTGGTACGTGATGGCCGTTATCAAGCACTATTTGGCTACTGATTGGCTTCCAAGTAACTCCTCAACTTGATCCCCTGATGGGTATTTAACTCTAAGATGAAGGGTAGACGAAACAGCTCTGAGGGCGTGGAGCCAGGGTCGCGCCATGATAGCTGTGTATGGGGAAAATGCGTCCACCACTATGAAGTCCACCTCCACCACTTCCGAGCCGGCCTGAACCGGCAATCTGATTTGTCCCCTCGGAATAACCACTTTCCCGTCAAAGCCGACCAGAGGTGAGTCATAGCTGGTCAGATCCTCCTGCTTGAGGTTGAGGCCCTTATACAGGTCTGGGTACATAATCTCAGCCCCACTGCCTTGGTCGACCAGTACCCTGTTCACATCATAGCCCCCTATCCGAAGAGTCACAACTAGGGCATCATCGTGGGGCTAAATGGTTCCCGCCTTGTCCTCGTCCGAGAAGCTTAACGCTGGGCGGGGATTCGTTTTGGCCCTCTTGGGCCCTTGCCCAGGGTCCCCCGGATACGACCCTGCTACCGTCATTACCCTAGAAGGGTATGACCCTGTTCTGCCTGGCGCGGCGAGGATGACATGAATTGTTCCTAAGGGGGGGGTCTTGAGGGGTTGTTGCTTTGAACCCCCGAGCTTGCCTGACCCCCCTGTCCGTTTGGCTGAACTAAGAACTGATTCAACCTGCCTTCTCGGACCAATTGCTGTAGATGGCTCCATAGAGTCCTGCAATCCTCGGTCGTATGCCCGCGCTCTCCATGATATTGACAATGCAGGCTCTGGTTATGTTTTGCGAAGTCTCCGCTCATCTTATTCGGCCATTAAAAGTATGGCTCGTTTTTTATCTTCTCCAAGACTTGGTGCACTGGTTCTCGGAACACAGTATTAATGGTTTGGGAGGCCCTGGACCTAGCTTCCCCTCCAAACTCTCGCCGCGGTCGGTTATTGCAGTAACAATCCGACCTGAAATGCCTTCTCTCTTGAGGGACAACCTTGCCCTTCCCTTTTTCTTGCTGCTGATCTTCCTCGACTCTCTTGTATTTGTCGATGCAATCCATAAGCTGGCGGACACTGGTGACTGGCTTTCCTGTCAAGGACCTCCGTAATCCATGGCTAGATGGCAGGCCGACCTTAAAAGTTTTGACAGCCACATCATCGAGATCCCCTTCGATCTCGTTGAACATCTCCCAATACCGGTTCGAATACGTTTTCAGAGTTTCCTCCTCTCTCATGGACAAGGACAGCAAAGAATCTAGCGGCCGAGGAACCCTACTGCACATGATAAAGCGGGACCCAAATGCTTGGGTGAGTTCCTTGAAAGAGTCGATGGAATCCGTTCGCAGGCCGTCAAACCATCTCTTCGCCACAGGTCCCAAACTGGATGGGAACACCTTGCACATTAAGGCCTCGTTATTGGAGTACACCGCCATTTTTTGGTTGAAATAGCTAACGTGCTCGACCGGGTCTGTATGGCTGTTGTAGAGAATGAACGTTGGCTGGGTAAACCGCTTGGAGAGTCGCCCCCCGTCAATCTTGCATGTACAGGGAGATTTGGATATCCGGTTGAGTGCTTTACTCATGGCATCGTTTCTCAAGCCCCTTGAAGATGAGCCTCGTCCCCTGCGTTCCCGGCGATAGTCCTCGTCACACGAGAAGGTTTCGCTTGGGGGTGTTCGTGATCTGCGCCTGTACTCGTCATCCCCCTCGGTATTCGAGGAAGGATCAGAAGCTGAAGGACTCCTCCTCCTTTGTTGCCGCCGTAGCTTCTTCTTCAGGTAGTCAATTTCCTTCTGCATAGCTTTAGCGCGTTCGTCCCAAGAGACATGGCTATCGCCTCTAGATTGACCCTCGCCAGAAGGGGTGGTATGCAAGCTTCCCTCCAGGCCTTCCTGAAGGTGCTCTTCTGGTTGAGACCCCATAGACTCCAAGTGGTGCGGACCCGAACCAGCCATCCTTGAGAATCCAAAGATCTAGTCACTTAGCTTTCCACAGACGGTGCCAATTGTAAGGACACGCCTTGGATTCTTTGGGCCCAAGATTATATGGACCAACCTAAAGGGCCCAAAAACAATGAATTTCTAAAGAGTGGGAAAGGAAAGCTAAGCCAGATTGATTTAGACGATCAACAAGATGAGTTCAGGTCTTAAGGAGAACGAAATGAAGAGTTTGAATTCAGGAAACGGTCCTCGGTCAAAGTCCGAGGAGGTTCACTTTTGTATATCTTATTTCTTATGTCTAGATTACCGTGTTTTTCTTCCCCTCTATGAGGAATTCCTTCACATTATATATGCCCTTCCAAATCATCCTGATCCTACACTTGTCGATTATCTGAAACTTCACTTGAGTGCCTGTCCTACCCTATGCCCTGACCTTCTGTGAATTGCGGTGGCCAAGATTGCACTGTTCATGTGTCTTCTCCACATAAATGCGGCCAGGGGATTAGCTGCCGAGTCATTCAATGTGGGGTTGGCAGCCTTCCTTTTTGATATTTCTCTGGATATTTTCTGGTGTGCATATCCCTTACATCCATCTAGTCCAGCGGAACCTTCTGGGATGTTTCCTCTGACTGGAAGAGCTTTGAAGTTCATTCCAATCTCAAGTATCCGAGATGGTATTATCCTCGGCGTTATTCTTTGGACTCCTCAATTTGTATTTGTATTCTATACCATCCATCTCGGGCGCTATGGGTTGAGTGGGACCGTCCTCGGACCGATCGGTATCCTCGTCGTGGGTTTTGGGCCCAAAGCGCAGTCCCATTTTTCTTGTTGCCCCTTTGCCCCCACATAAATAAAATTATTTTTTTGTCCAAACTTAACAAGGATTGAATCTCTATCTCTCTAACAAGTTCAACTAAAACTAAAACTCATAATTATTATTTTTTAAAATATTTAAATAAAATTATCATTTTATTTAAATAAAATTATTTTTGTTTAGTCCAAACGTAATAAGGAGTGAAACTCTATCTCTATAACAAGTCAAACTAAAACTAAAACTCATCATTTTCATTTTTTTAAACAAAATTATTTTTATTTAATCTAAACTAAACAAGGAGTGAAACGCTATCTCTCTAATAAGTCAAACTTTTACTCAAACTCAAACATTGATAATTTATTTCCAAATTTGTGAAGTTAATCATAAACACTATAAAAGTAAAGCAAACTCCAATATATATATATATATATATATATATATTTAAAGCTGAGTAGAGGTATGAACTCTTCGTATGTTAATTTCTTTTCCTCTATTTTGTTAAATATATATATATATATATATTATGGTTTTCCATGTATTTTTTAAAAAGTATTTTTGTACATGAACCACCAAACTCTCTCTAGCCGGTTTTTACAAGATAAAAAAGTTTGCAATAATTGAAATTATTCTTTTGAATGTAACTCATTTTTCTCTTATATTTCTCTATTATTTAATCATATATATTTTGTTTTGTTTCAATAATTTCTAAGAAGTGAATTATCTGATTCTTTAATATATTTTAGTCTTTCAGAAGTTTTAATATCTGAATTTTTGAGTTTTACTGTATCTGAAACTATCTGACAAATTTTTGTAAGTCATTGTAAGTTCAAGCAATGGTTACTTCATCAAATTGTAACACAAATTGAAGTCATACAAGAGAAAATCATGCAATGGTGTAGTTCCTTAAATTTTTTATGAAATTATTTTAATTTACCTCACAAACAGGCGGGTTCCCGTGCATAGCACGTATTAGCGACTAGTTGTCATTAAATTGATCACTTATTTATTTTGGTTTTCTTCTTAAAAATTAAAAATCCAAAAATAATCAAGTAGGGTCTCCATATTTAAAACCCTCAATTTAAAGGGTAAACTGTTATCAATTGAGTAACAAATTTGAGGACTCATATTTGACCCTTCGCCCTTGGATCGTGGTTTTCACACCTGCCCAATCTGAAGAACTGTCTCTTAAGATACAAATCATACAATAATCAATATAACCCATTAAAAAAAAATCAAACAAAAAGTAAAGCTTAAAGCATTCATTACTCATAAATAAAAGGAGAAATCTGTAATAAATAATGGAAAACAAATACATTACTCATTATGATATAATCGTAGGGAAAGTAAACATGCAATGCAGTTTATCCTAAATGCATGGACATTCTTAAAAAGCATGTGAGGAAACGAAACCTAATCTCTATGGCATATTAATGGCATACCGGAAAGTTAATCAAATCTTCTCTCTCTCTCTCTCTCTCTCTCTTTCTCTCTCTCTACTAAAAGAATTATCGAAATGAGTTTCAAATGGAAGAAAAAAAATCTGTTGATAAATGAATTTCAATGCAACAAAAAAACTGAGCTAACATGCTGGAATTTTTTGAGATGATACATGAGCAAAGGCATTTCACGCGAGACACTTCTTGGTCATTATAGATGCACATTTTATTATCTTCATATATGCACTGATCTACACATTTGAAACATTGCCATACCATAAGCCCTAATATAAGATTATTAGGATGTCAAAAATGCACTCTACATGACTTGATATAACACTTGGTAATGCTATATAATTAGATGCATATTATTATGGTTCATGACATAAGAAAATGCATAGTAAGAATTATGTTTGTTTGTATGAATGATGTGACATGACCATTGGACACCATAGCTTAGAAGACCAAATTCACAAGGCAAGGTCAGTGTCTAATCCCTTCATACCTTGTAACATAACCCCTGAACTTCAATCAAGGTCAGTTCTTAGACTAGTTATTTGTCCATGTAATTTTCATCTTTGTAGAATACAATTTGGATCTAAAGCCAAACAACTTGATCTTATAATTTTTCTAGAACCAAAACCATGTAATATTCTAGTTAGATAAGCAAATATGTACATTTTATAGTATCAATAATGTTTCTTTCATTTTCACTTTTCTTATTTTTCTAATTTAAATAAAATAAGTGGCAACTGTATTTAAAATCCTCACTTTAGTGGGAAAATATAATCAATTAAACTGTCATTATGAGATGTCATGGCCCAAATCCATAGAACATGAATTTAGATGTATAACTAACTTATTGATCTTGCAATCTCAATAAAAGTAATCAATTTCAAAATTAAATATAACTCCAAATAAACAACGCTCTTAATAAACTTCTTACAATCTCTAAACATCCACAATTGGAAATAACTCCAAATATTATAAAATCTAAGGCGAAATACAGACAACTAAAATCCTATAAGGCTCCAATCATCCCAAGCTATACCTTGCACCTTTGGAAGCAATCCAAAAATTCTATTTCCCAACTAAACCTTAATTAGAAAATTGTAATTGATGGGGTGAGACACACATCTAGTAAGTAGTTATACACAATACACAACAAAAAATAGAGTCTAGCAAAGCACGAATATATATATATATATATATATATTTTTTTTTGATGAAAAAGCACAAGTATGTTGAATTCATAAATCCACTAAATGATATCAAACACAGTTTTCCAAAACATATAATGATCCACTTAATACGTATGTAATAAAATCCCAAAATCATTCAAAAATGCATACAAATAATTTATGAGAGCACAAGGTCTTTTGTATGTGTATCATATGTGTGTATATGACACACATATATGATATTTGTGTCATATACACACATATCACATATTCTCACATATAATCCTGTGAGCAGATACCAACATCTAACCTCTATTAGTAAGGGTTCAACACTTATCTCACATACAACCCTGGGCTTACATACATACATACATACATACATACATATATCTAATCAATTTTAAAAATATTTAATTAGTCAAATATCACAAAAGCAAAGTTTATACAAAAATAGAATAATTTACTTAATAGTAAGAATCATTTGGCATATTGAAGATCACAATATCGAATTGAACATAAACCAGAGGATTCTTGACTCTCTTAGGGTATGAATAGGAACTGAGAACTTTATATAAATATTTTACAATTCTTGAGTAAGTCTGAAAACTCAATTCGCAAAAAGAAACATTTAAATACCATTTGGAAAGTCGGAATACGAATTATAAATGGTAAAAAATTCATTTTCATCCCTACATTTTCACGCGATTCCCACTTTTGTCCATAATTGTTTTTTCCACCGCTTTTAGTCTCTATCTTGGAAAACGCGTCTCGTTTTCGTCCCTGCCGTTACATCAGAGATAGAAAATACATACGTGGCAACCGGAGTGCACTGTTGGCACACTAAAAGCTGATGTGGCCATTAAAATAATAATAAAAAAAGCCATGTCAGCATTTAAATTAAAATTTTTTTTATTAATTTTAACTAAATAAAAAAATTAAAAAAAGAATTAAAAACTAAAAATCACATGAATTGAGATCTAAGTATGTCTTGAACAAGAATAATAAGAACACAAACCCAGATCTAACAGCACAAACCCAGAAATTAAAAAAAAAAAAACAGTAAATCAAAACCCAGCCAAAACAACAACAAAACATCTAAATCATCCACCATCAACAACAAAACAACATAAATAGATGATTTAAAACACCAAGTTAATAGATGATCACTAATTTGTTTTTGCTGCCCCAATAACAAACCATCCTTCGTTTCTTTTAAAACCCCAAGTATCTCTGATTTTTTTACATCTTTACCCTCTTCTTCTTCCTTTAGTTTGAAGAAGCTGACTCGAATTGCAGACTCGGGTTTGGGTGTGACCGCCAAATGAAGATCGAGGGCGACCCAATCGAAGGCCATGATGTCTTTGACTATGGGCAGGCCATGATCTTTGACGGCATTGTCGTGGTGGAGGTGGATAGTGTAGGCTTTGAGGTCTTGCTTGGAGTTGTAGCGGCTATGGAGGATGAGAGTGAAGTTGAGTGAAGTGGTGGAGGAGGTGGTGGTAGTGGTAGTTTGGATTAATAGGGCGGTGGTGAGCTGGGCCACTTGGTCCAGGGAGGACATGCCGTTGATAGCGTCGAGCAACGCCTTCACCTTCAATGATTCGGCCTTATCTTTCACCTTGAACAGGACGATGTGTTTGATGGCCTCGGACTCGAACTCGGACTGAGATGCCATCTTTCAATATCAGTTGACTTGAGAACTGGAGATTTCAGACTTGTTGAGCTAGAGCGTCTGGTCTATGGACTATGGAGGGACCCAGGGAGTGGTTGATTACCATGCTTGATACATATGTTGTTTTGTTGTTGATGTTGGATGATTTAGATGTTTTGTTGTTGATTTGGCTGGGTTTTGATTTACTGTTTTTTTTTTTTAATTTCTGGGTTTTTGCTGTTGGATTTGGGTTTGTATTCTTATTATTCTTGTTCAAGACACACTTAGATCTCAATTCAGTGATTTTTAGTTTTTAATTCTATTTTTAATTTTTTTTATTTAGTTAAAATTAATAAATTATTATTTTTAATTTAAATACTGACGTGGCATTTTTTATTATTATTTTAATGGCTATGTCAGCTTTTAGTGTGCCAACAGTACACTCCGTTTGCCACGTGTGTATTTTTCGTCTTTGATGTAACGGCAGCGACAAAAACGAGACGCATTTTCCAAGATAGGGACTAAATGCGGTGGAAAAAAAAAGTTAGGGACAAAAGTGGGAATTGCGTGAAAATGTAGGGACAAAAATGAGTTTTTCGCCATTATAAATTAGATAGTTTGAAAAAAATTTAAAGAACAATAATCTTTTTAGAAAACTTATGTTGAAATTCAATTATTTTATAAAATAAATTTAGTCTAGAAATTATCTTTTAAATAAGATGCAACCGTTCAAAACGTTATTTAAAAGTCGAAGTTTCTTTTTCGATAATATAAAAATTCTTTTGATAAACCTTAAGAATCATAAACTTAAAAGTATAACTTTTAAAAAGTTTGACTTTTAAAAATCTACAAAACTTGTGAATATTATGCATAATTACTTACAACACTTATATCCCTTTGAAAGTCCAGCTAAAACACCCTCTAAATAGTCTTAGAATACTCTTAAATAGAACCTGTATCAACCATGGAAATTACTTTATATCCTCCACAAAAGATAAAGTTTCCTTTGCTAGACAATTAACACATTGACACTAATGCAAAGTTTCTCTAATCAATAATGTTTCCTTGCATTGATTGAAACTCATATTGCTATGAGAAAGCAAGTAGCCAAAATATTCTAGAATAGGATTTAATATACCCATTGAAAACGTAAGGCCATGTACATGGCCACCTTTAGAATTAAACTTTTTATTCATGAAGTTTATATTCCAATGAAGGCAACTTAACATAATCATTGCACCTACTCTTTGTTGATACCTAACTTTTCACACTTTGGGCCAATAAATAAGGCCCAAAGCCCAGGAAGCTAAGCCTTAGAGAATGGAGAGAAAACTTGAGATTTAATACCCAAATCCATATCTTGGTTGAATTGGCTATGAGTGGCCTAAGAAAGGATCTTGCTGCAGAATGCCTGGGTATGAGCACAAATCGACCCCTTACATAAGGGAATGTCATGAAATAAGTCCAAAATGGCCTAACCCATTATTTCAATGAAAAGATGGGAAAATAGAGAAAAGGCAGCAGAATGGAGGAAAACATGCCATGAAGAAGCAAAGAATCCCTAGGTTCAAACATCGCAGAATGGGGAAATTCCCACATTTCAAGCGGTAGTGAGAATCCCTAGGTTCAATTACCATGGATTGAGAAAATTTTTAGATATTAAACACTGCAGAATATCCAACATGTAAAATACTACAGAACGGGAAAATTCCCAAGTTTCAAGCTGTAGAATGAGATCTAATGGGTAAAGCAAGGTAGGCTAATGGGTTCACCCAATCTGTATCCCAAACACACAGAAGTGGTTTAACCTGTCATTGCTGAGATTCAGGGAAGTGTGGTTTGGCGGAGAGGAGGAAGATCCTAGTTGTGGTAATTTGCCGCAACTCTTTTGAGATTGCTTTTGCTAGGAAAAACATTCATACCAAAAGAGGAAAAAGTTGTGGATTATCACAAGATGCATGTCATAGGGTCGATTCACACCAAGCCAAATAGCATTAATGGTCTTCCACAATTTATGCTAAATAGAAACAAGTTTTAACCGTAAACCCAGCAAAAAAAACCAAAGAATTCTTTCGTTTTTGTAATCCAAAAAAGAGGAAAACAAAGCCAACAAGGATAGACAGACATGGGGCTAGAGAAATCAAAAGAAAAGTAAAATGGGTAAAGGACCCACTCAATTTCAATTATAAAAGGAGCAAATCTCACCTACCCAGGGGAGGAGGTAACATAAGGGGAAGAGAGAAAAAGAAAAAAACTAGAAGAGAGAATATAGGGAGAGAATATAATAGGTAAGAGAAAATTAATAGAGAAAATGTGGAGAATTCGTTCTTAGTAGTGTTTCTGAACCCTTTTGCAAAATACACCTAGAGAGAGATTGCTGTAGAATAGTAGTATTGACATGCACCACTAGGAAAACTTCCTCTCTCCCACAAGACATCTCTCTTGAGTTTCTCAATATTCATCTTAATATGGTCCAATCTGACTCACATTCTAAACCTCACAGTTTTGTGCCAACTCTAGGCAATAAGATTGTGAGGATAGGAGTTGAAATCTTTTTGGACCAATTCGTTCTGTGGAATGTATTTTATACATTTATGTGTGAATACGTATAAGTATATATACAAATATATATGTGTAAATATATAAATATAGTTGAGAAAATATATGGTAACATGTTGTAACTAACATTTGCTTGATGAATACTTTCTCTAGGCTTTAGTATTTTTTGTGCAGGACTTATAATAGTAGAGGAAGCAAAGTAATGATCAATTTGCAGAAAGTGGAGAACTCATTTTATGGAATAAATCTCGTTACACAGTAGAATGATATTACTTTTGCAGAAAGTGGAGAACAACCCCTTAAGTTGTAGTAGAAAAGGAAAATAAGTCCATTTCGCATCAACACTCCTTGGACTGGACTTAATGTTTATGCACAGACTAGCAGCAGCAGAATGGGACCCTCAAGCTCATTCCGTGAAAGTATCAGACTCAACTTCCTTCTTAGAAAAGGCCTAGACTAAAAGATGTCTAATAGATGCAAGACACGTGGCTAGGTGTAAAAAGTGAAAAAACGACCCTCAACACCCTTGAATTTAAATCTAGTATATATCAACCTTTCTTAGACCCAAGGTCTTCAATTAAATGGGTAACCAATATAATATAAAAAACTATCATAAACTTGAGAGTATGGCCATTAAATCTTTATCTAAATATTGCTTATATGTAAACATCTTTCCACTATAACCAAGTAATCAATATAGTTGACGTGACTTAATCTTACTATGCTGCCAAAACCATATATACATTTTACGATTTAATAGAATAGTATAGTATTTAATGATGCTCAAAATATTGCCAGTAAGCTACAAGGTTCTTCCACGTGCTCAGATCAACCTGCACAATGCCAAATAAAAAGACCTTAAGAGGATACCGGTGTGGTACCGGCTAAAGACCCTCTGAAGGTTAAGTAAGATAATGCTCGCAACCGTAGAGTGCCAGAGTTGGGGAAGAAATTACGCGTACCTTAATTTGTGAGAGCCTTTGGGTTTTTATAGTAGTGTAGAACCGACCTTCTTTTCTTGTGCAAGAAGTCTTTTCCTTATAGGATTGTCATTAATGGGCATATATCGTGAAATCCTCCTCACATGTGGATTCTATTTCCATTAGAATTCTACAAGCCAAAGTTATGTGTGAAATGCAAGTTATTTCCATTTATAAAGTGATGGCACGTGTACTTTGAATTCGTCCACCTTCTGCCCATGCATTCTTGATCCGTCCACATTATGCCCGTACACCCTTGATTCGTCCACAAAAGATCTATTTGTTTCAATCCGTCATCTCAATTAAGATATACACGTCATGTCAAACTTTACCCTCTTTAGTATTATTGATCATCTTAGAGATGGGGTTATTAACTTGATTACATAGAAAAACCTTAAGCCCCTAAACAATCTTGAACTCCTTCTGTCACGTTAATTCTCTCCCTCCCTCAAAATATTTCTTTGGCATACATGTTTACTAAGAAACCCTTTTAGTTTAAATAGTCTTCCAAGATTACCTAGAACTCTTAAACTACTAATCCAAATAGGTTTTAATCTCTTATCTTTTTCCTACTGATAAAGAAAACTAAAAGTTTTATATGCATTACTCATAAAGTGGTCCTCACTGTTACTTTTTTTTTTCCGCATAATAAGAAAAAGAAATATAACCACTGTGTAGCTATAGAAGTATAAAACTAACAAAAGTATCTTATCCCTATTGGTTGTGCACATTGACTTGCAAGCCCAACACTAGCTATATAATTTATATAACACATCATCGAGGTATTATATGAAGGGCACAAATGTGACTTCATATGTTCACATGGGTTTAGCCCAAACCAAAAGCCTAATGGGTTGGAGGCGCAGTCTCTTAGAACGTATTTAATACACCTTCTTAGTTATGATTTGCCATCATTTGCAGGCCCGTTTTACTAATCTCTTTTTGCAATACAATTTTTCTATCAACTACATATATTTTTTTATTAGATAGTATAAAAATTATTATTATTATTATTATTCTTTTTAATTTACCCTAATGAATTCAACAAATACATTTTAATAAACACACAATGTGCGTATCTATTTATTTGCAACTATACATTATTTTACATAATAAATAATATATATTTTTATACATATTGATTTGTTTATATTTATATATTATTTTTAAATTTTAGTTGTACAATTCTACATTTTTAATTATTGTAATCTTAATTTGACAATTTTACTTTATTTTCTAACCACAAATACAAACATATAGGCGATTCTATATTTAATTTATGTATAATATGCATATCTATTTTAAGGGCAAAACGAAGATGTAAAAATTTTGTGATAGGGCGCAATGTTTGTTTTTTACTAAGAAAATGTTTACCTATAAAAAGCCCAATGAGAGAGAGAGAGAGAGAGAGAGAGAGAGAGAGAGAGAGAGAGAGAGAGAGAGAGAGAGAGAGAGAGAGAGAGAGAGAGACGTAATCCTATCCTATTAGTGTGTGTGTATTACAATATTATTTACCAATAGGGATTTGGCAAGAATAAGCACTAATGGAATTTGTAGTGATATAGTGTTTTAATTCAAAAAAATGAAAGTTAATCTTAATATAAGGGTTACAGTCAAAACCACGCTAAATGGAAGGAGACCCTAATGTGGCGTTTGGTACGGGGGAATGTTTTAGGATTCTCAGGAATGTTTAAAGATTCCTATGTTTGGTTGCAAATTACGCTAGGGAATCAGATGCCAGGGGAATCTGGATTTCCCCCTTAAACCTCTCTCAATAGGAATGTGGATTCCCTTTAAAACAGGTGGGTATCCAGATTCCCAAAGTTAAAGGAAATTGTATTAATTATAAATTGACAATTTTAACCCTTTTTTTATATTTTAAGTAATTAAGATAAAATATAAAACAAGTTATCAATATATTTTCTCTTATCTTTATCTTTTCCCGCCAAAACAACATAAACAAGATAGACAATTCTGTCAATATAATTTTTAACAAAGTTTTATTTAGAAATATTAGACTAAAGTTTTAATGAATGTGTTGCTAATTAATAGTTCATATTTTGTTTTTCATTATTTATTTAGAGGGAGATATATTTTTAAAAGGCTAATTAATAGTTTTTTTTTCATTATTTATTTAGAGGAAGATTTTTTTTTTAAGGACTTAGTAGTTCACATTCAAATCTAAGGATAGAATTGGAAAAATAAATAATTCATTTAAAATTCCTGGGAATACACCAAATATTATCATCTCATATTCCCGGGAATCTTCCAATGAAACCAAACATAGGAATAGCTACATTCCTAGGAATCTGGATGCCAGGAGTAATGTGGATTCCCCCGTACCAAATGCCACATAAATGTTTTGAAAAGCTCTTTATTACTGTCCTATCTAAAAAACTGATAATGTCTTTCAACCATGACCATTCATTCGTTTAAAAAACAATGGTTGATTATATATAATCAATAACCCTACATACTCTCAAATGTGCGATCGAATTTTCTTCAAATTGGATTTTGAATCTAAGTATGTGAGTAATAATTTAATTTTAAATTAATTTTTTTTTTGGTGTGTGTCTTGTTATTGTATATTACTAGCAATAGAAATACTTGTGACTTCAATGTTAATGAGCACTGTGAAATTATGATCATGTAATTAAATGGACATTTTGTCACATCCTTTCAATTAATATTTTTTCATAATAATAATAAAATATTGCTCACACTTTGAAAACAAATTTTGCTCCCCTTTTTTAATAATTTCTTTTTACAGTACAATTTTATTGCGTAGATTTAAAACTTTTATTTCATTGTATTAATTAAAGATATTAATAATTATTGTGTAGATTTAAAACTTTTATTTCATTAGATAATATAATAATAATTATTAATATCTTTAATTAATACATTTTAATGAATCTACAATGTGTGTATCTATTTGTATTCACCTAATAAAATATTGTACATATAAAATAAAACATGTGTAAACATATAAAACATGATATGTTTATATATATATATATATATATATATATATATATTATGTTTGACTAAAGTTCACTTTTGACTCCTCATTTCTAGGATTGTTTTCATTTTTGGCCCTAATGTTTCCAAAGTTTCATTTGGCCCTTTAAGGTTTGGTTATAGTTTAAAAAGTGCTTTGTTACCATCAAAGGAAAAAAATATTTGTATTGGTGTTGGCTCTTTGTCAAAAAAAACTTGATAGAGAACAATTATTCTTCTTGGTTCAAGCAAATGGTTGTTTTTCTTCTCTATAAGTTGTTTGAGAGAAAAAAAAAATCTCATTTTTTGAAAAAACATACGTACATTAAAAATTGACCTAGCAATTATTTTATTTTAAAAATAATGAGTAAAATTTAAGTTTCATCCATAAACTTTCACAAAGATTTTTTTTTTTGTCCATAAACTTTCAAAATTTCATCTTTCGTTCCTAAATTTTGTAAAACATTCTACCTTTCATCCTTCAATTTATGTTAATTAGTTTATGTCCTAGGTGATTGTCAGAGTATTGTAATGGTATCTAACTTAAACTAAACCATTTAATTTAAAATATTATGGACACATGGAATAAATATTTGACTATAATACCCCTCACATAGAAACTGATCATGCTTTATGGTAAAAATCAAAATTTCTAACTGTGACCGGTGACCCTTAACTGACAACTGATGACTGGCAACCCCAACTGTGAAATCCCTACCCCCAACCGACGAACTACAATCTCACTTTACACTCTTTTGCTCTCTTTTTTTTTTTTACTCGTGGTAATCATTGGAGGTAATATATGAATTATGGTAGGAAAAAAAAATGGAGGATTTCCAAACCATTCCTCGATTCTATTGTTTGTCAACTTTACAATTCAAGGGCGGCTTTGTTCAAGCTAACAAGTATACATTTAAAAATGTACAACAAAGACCAAAATTTTGGCAAAGAAAAACAAAAGCCAAACGAAACTATTAACATTCCTGCCTCAATGAGAGAGTTTGTGCGGGTCCTTTTTTTGGATAATACCCAGGCCTAAGTAGAAACAAGGATTCTAGGCCCTTTACTTGTTGTTTGATGGACTGGGCTTGGTTCACCGCAGCTAAATGGGACTGATTACAAATCAAGTTGTGTGCAAGTCACCTAAAGTTTATCAAGGCAAAAATACGATTCCTCCTAAGCAATAAAATATCATTATAAGTGTTTTAGTATCATAAAATGACCCTTTACTCTTATGAAACAAGTAAAATAATTATTCATAATATTCACAATGAGAAAGAGATTGAAATAGAATATTTAAGACTTATCTTTTATTGTGTAAACATTTAAAAGAGTTCTTTCACTTGGTACCCCGGACGTATTGTCGCGGTACCCTGGACGTACTGTTGTGGTACTCTGGACGTACTAGGCCTGTAATCCTAGAATGCTGATTCTCTGAACTATACGATCTTTCTCCATACTTATTATGCAATGGAGTTTTGTCCTTTCCCTTTACCTTTATAAGCCCTGCATAAGAACACACTATACAATACACATATCTTCAAATAACTGTTAGTTTTTTAGATTAGGATATACATTTTAATACATATACATATATGTAAATGAATTTCATGAGAATGAGTCAGTTGCGAGGATGTTGGCCCCAATTCTCACAAATTTAGTGCTTTTGCACAAGACTTATAGGATTTGGAACTCAAGTCCAAGTGACTTTGCTTGGGCATTGCCTTCTAAGATAGTCAAGTGAGGAGGATTTTGTGGGAGAGAATGATATCTGATGTGTGCATATTTTTTGCATATTTTTCTTTGGAGGCTAAGTGATATTTTGAATGATCTCAAGGATATGGGGTAAATTCCTCCACCTTGGCTCTCTTCTTTTGTTTTTTTTTTTTTTTTTTTCTTCCTTGCTTGGCTATTGAAGCTCTAATTTGAACCTTTGAACTCTCCATTTTTCCCTCCATTTTAATCCCTCTCCCCTTTTTCCCTTCCCCTCTTCTGCTATGCATTAGTGTTCCTTTTATAGTGGACATGGTTTGGTACCCCGGGCGAGGACGTTCCTGGTCTGATGGGTAAAACCATGTCCTCTAGAACCTAAAAAAGTACATTTGACAGAGGTTTAGCTTAATTAGGCAATTGTAACTTAAAAGGGGCATTTAACTTTAGCTATAAATGAAAGATCCCTTCTTGGAAAGTCAAAGGAGTGGGTGGGCTGCTCAATGTACTAGATAAGAACTTTAGTTGAAAATGACAATTGAGAGGAAATTGTGGGAAGATGTCATGCACATGGGAGAACTGAGTTTTCCATTGGTTCATGCATTCCAAGCAAATATATGAACCAAGGGAAACCTTCGGGATCGTACTTTCACCAGAAATCACTCCCCTACCAACCAAACCACTTTTCCCTTACTATCCACTCGGGATCCCATGAGCTTCGACCATGGGTGACAAAAAAAATACCTATTTTGCTTGATTTTTAATGGCTTTTTTGCTAGAAATCTGAACATACATCATAATTTCCCATGTGTTAGCCTTCAAAAGGACACATCAAGGTCCTCTTCTCAAGGCTTCAAAAGGACACATCAAGGTCCTAGGGCCTTGATGCTCTTCTTGCTACGTATCATTTGACCGAGATCCTTGCTGCATGTCCTCTGACCTGACCGAGATCCTCTTTTTATTATTATTATTATTATTATTATTATTATTATTATTATTATTATTATTATTCTTCTTCTTCTTCTTCTTCTTCTTCTTCTTCTTTCTTTTATTCCTTCTTTTTGGGACTTTGGGCCTTCATGGTTCTTCTTAACTTCATGAATTGGGCCTTCTTTTGTTAAGACCCATGGTTTTTCCTTATTTTTCATGGAATGGGCTTTCTTGTGAAATTTTGGTCTTCAACAGAGTTCAAAGAAAATCTTGTAATTTCAAATGAATTGATTCTGATCCTTCAAAATGACATAGCATGCTTATTCTGTTAAACCTTTTTTTTTTTTTTTTTTTTGATACTTATTCTGTTAAACCTTGAGCATGAAAGAAACCAAATTAATTAAATGGACTCCTCCCATACAACTATATATAACATTAAATACAAGCTGTTAGACATGGTTTAACTTTAGCCTGGAATTTAAGTTGAGTCCACTATGGTTATACAATGGCTAACGAAAGACGGTGTTTATGCACCAAACCTTGTTTCTTTAATTGATGATTGTGAGAGCCTGATAATGCAAAAGTGGACCGTCCATCTACTTCATGCTTTCCGTGAGACCAATGAGGTAGCAGATGGTTTGGCCAAGAAAGTTGCAACAAGATAGACTTTTTGAATGTGATACATGCCCGAATTTTGTATATGGAAACTATCTAAGGGATGGTCTACTTCAACAAATAGGCACTCCTAGAGAGTTCCCTACTATTGTTATGCAAACTTATAAATTGTCTTTTAGTTAAACAAATTTTTCCTTTGCACCCAAAATAAAAAAAGAAAAAAGAATTATAGTAATATTGGGTTTATGTTTATTATGTGTATAAGTCCAAATGGTCCAATTTAGTATAAAAATTATTGACATCTATCCTTAGACCTTTTAGCATCTATATATACCCTGTAAGGACACAGTTTTGGTAGGCTGGGCCTACAAGTGGGATGGACTCAGGCCCAAAACAAAAACAAAAACAAAAACAAAATCCTTACAATGAATTTGTAGAGAGCGGGCCAGAAAAACTGGGCTTAGAGTGAGATTAACAGTGATCCAGATATGGTTATGATCAAATCAACAGAAATAGAATACTGATGTTATATAAAGCTGTCCTCGGCTTGATCCGAGGAGGATCGTATTACAGTTGTTTGAATATCTATAACTTTGTTTCTCTCTTTCTCTTTCAATCGCCTTTTCTTTTTCTCTCCAGATTGTTCAATGCCCCCTTTTTTCCTCGCCTCCAGCTCTATTTATACCCCATTTTCTCTCACATGCCGGTTAGATGATTTTTCCTTGATACTTGTCCCATCAACCTTCCCTTGAAATTTTTACACGGTAGCTGTAAAGGTTGAGTGCTACTGTTTAGACATCCTTTCCTCATTAATGCGGCCAAAGGGTTAGCTGCAATGTCATTAATGCAGTGGTAGCAACTTTCCATATAATATCTTGTTGCTTCCTCCTGTCCTGTATGCTTGTTGGGTGTTCATGTATCAGGAGAATCCTCAAAAATATCATAACAAGCACCAGAGTGTACATCATGGCTTTCTCATTGATTATTTGAAGAGGTAATCATCCTCGGACAACTCTTCTCTATTCACATGCTGGCCAAACCCTTATGAGGATTATGGCCATGTATCTTCCTCATAATTTACCGTCCTCGAACGAATGTGCCCCCTTAGACAGGCTCAAAGCTCAACATCTAAAATTGGGCTTTTGACCCCTACATACCCTATTGAGGTTCTTTATATGCAACACACGGATAAAAATAAAGATGTAGCTGTCTAAGGCTTATCTATGGATGTAGGCCGAACCACATAATTCCCCTTGTCTCTCTTTCTTTCTCTTTATGGCTCCCACTTTTGACATCAATTTTCTATTTTGCATTTTATTTTCACAAATTTGGCATCAATCTATTAGTCCAGACTCGAATCTACCTCCCATTTTCTCACCCTCTACTGAAACCCCACTTCAAGGGCATGTCTTGAATCTAAAATACTACACAAAGCATTTTATCGTAATAATGTTTCTAATTCGTTATAATAAATAAAAAAAGGAAATATTAACAAATACCCTAAAGGCATTAGTTTAGGAACTATTTTTAGAAACATTTTATTGGAAATGACAAAGCAATTAATTTTGCAGGAAATTACAGTTTACCATCCTAAACTATACCCCAAATTACACTTTAAACCTTAGATTATTCGAGTGCACATTTTGCACCTTAAATTATTACTCTTGTTACACTTTGCACCCCCAACTTCAATTTTACTGTTATGTTTGTCGATGCCTCGCGACGGTCGACCACCCATTGCGGCGACGCTCATGGGCACATACGCATACAGGCTCTAGAGCTCGGTTGCTGTGAAAAGAGGGTGAAGGGGTACCTCTGGTGTGTGATTGTCAATTTTAATTAGGTTACCAAAGGTAAGTGAAGTTGCCACCAATCATTGGGTTTTTTCTAAAGTGTGATTGGTCACCTGACTTTATTTGATTTTATAACCAATCATAGGTTAAGAAAAATGGGGTTTTTCCTAATCTAATATGGACAGATAAAAAAATCTAGATTCTTGAGTTCAGAAGTCTAGTTACATGTAGGGAAGGTGTTAGGCACCCCACAACGCTTGTCCAAGGATAGTCCTTTGTTTTGGTAAAATCTTAATTTTCAAACATTGATAATTAAAAACGAGTTATTAGCATTAGCTTTCAGGGCTTTAAATAAATTGGGATTTGAGGTTTGATTTTGGAAAGGATGTGATCACAATCAATGCTTTGCTAGCATGTTTTGGAATCGTTGCTAAATTTCCATGACAAAAATCTGGCAGCATTTCACCTTAATTACGTGGCAGAAATCTAGTAGTGCTTCACCTCAAGTGCATCATATCACACAAAACACTATTCTCACAAAGCTTTTGCTGTGAGAATACGGCAACAACGGTGCACCATTTTCACAGCAAATATCCGGTAGAATTTTGCATTTGGTGCGCTATGGCTCATCGGCAAGGTTTCGTGCCTGTGTATACGGCTGTAGACACTGCATTTTGTACCCCTTACGACTTGGGCCCCCGTTCCCCAATGATTCTAAAATTCTAAGGCATAGGGTTCGTTTATGGCCCAATCAGATTCTATATTAACATAAGAAATGGAAAAATGGAAAAATATAACATTTTATGAGCAAATAAATCTACTTTTAGATCCTATCAATCAGACTCACAGTGGTTCTAAATACCAATGCAATAAATTCAGCTCCCTGCCGCCAAATAAAGCCCCAAGATCTCTTCCCTCGGGAAAACTCAAATCTAATCTCGCTTTAACCTAAAAACCCACCTCCAAAAAACATCAAATCTATGACAATGAAACTAAATATTATAAAAAACGGATTCCACTCCTTATCCTGAATCCCGATATGTGGTTGCTACATAAGGTAGTTCAACAAAAGTTACATATACGTTCGTCTCATTCAAAATTACAATAATTAGGAAACAAAAGAGGCCCCTGTAAGTTTATAATATTCATCTCATTCAAAATTACAATAACTAGTTTTACATTCAACAATTAACAAAACTTGGGAAGCTAGTGTTATGGTTAAATTGGAATGTGCAAACAATTCCCATACAATAAAAAAATCCAAATTAAACCCAGTTCACATCACCAAAAGCCCAGTATTCCCGATTATCAAAACCCAAAATTTAGAATCACATAACAATCAAGAAGTTCAAACCTTTATCCAAAAAAAGGAAAACCAACAACACAATTCAGCCAAAGTGATGAAAGAAGAAATGCGTATAAAAAAGCCAATAATTGATACAGAGACACCAAACACATACTCCCAGAGACAAGCAAACCCACAAGCCATAGAAATCTCCACCTTGCTAAAATCAATAAAATAAGAGGAAGAGTGAGAGGCATCATATCTGACTATGTGGGTCAATCAATGTGGTGGTTGACGCCCTTCTTTGCACTAGTGAGATCGACCACTCCTCTTGCTAAAATTGGCGTGAACTTGAGAGACTACAATGAGCCAAGAGAGAGGCAGAGAGTGAGTGAAGAGAGAGAAATAAAGGAGAGAAAAATATAAACATTGGTTTGATTTTTTTTATTATGTAGCAAGTGAAAAGAATCGCTATGTCTGGCGAGGAAACATAAGTGAATTATGTGCCAAACATGTGTGTCTAACATCAAGTATGCAACTGAACAGTACACGTGATATTAGGGATATGCACCAAACCGCACTAATCGCAAAAATCACACCAAAGCTGCTCGCAATATGGCATAACCGCACCGCACTACAAGTAAAATGTTGGGGTTTATGCCTTAAAATCCAATTTATTGGCATGTCATAAATAATTAAATTATTTAATTATATGAGACTATTATAAATGAACAAATGGGACATTATCTTAGTCCATGAGATGCATAGTATGCGATTTAGTCACAGAAGATATAAATTGCAAGTTCTTTGTAAATTCAGAATGTAGTTCGTAGTCGGTGATGAAATTGGGCGTTTCATCTGCGAAGACTATAACATATCAACTAAGATGATTTGTCTTAATCATGGAAATGGAAGATTTCTAGTTGGTATGTTGATATGTTTTAAGAGTTAAGATATATTGAACTGAACCGCTGTGAGATTTATTATTCTCCTAACGACTGTCAATTGAATAATAAATCTCACGACTTCTATTTACATCAACTCTAAATCCTGAGAGAATAATAGACTTGATCATGAGATGTAGGTTGCTTTGATATATCAGGAGTGAGATCTATAAGTTACGGTCAAAACCTTAGTATGTTGGGAAGCCGCATTTAGTGTTGATGGAACATATATTCTCAAGATGGAATTCATAATCTCTTAACGGAGATATACAATATTCCCTTGAGATAAGTTTAATGGGATTGGTTATTCAGAGAGTTGGGCCCAACCACTTTAGTAAGGAGTTACTAAAATATATATTTATAGAATTGGATTTCATAAATATATGATGAATAACATTAAGGATTAAACCGGGCACTCAAGGATTAAGATGTAGTAATCTTCAAAGTGGCAGTCTATATTCATGACTTTGTATTACTACGAATATTTTAATGAAGGGGTTGCATGTATAATAAAGTCTTGGGATATAATTTATTAATAAGGCCTAAAGTGCAATTATATTCATATAGTGGAATTGAATATAATTAATGGTAACTTTGGACTTGTCAAGAGTTGACAGAAAAGCTCAAGGCCCATTGGAGCTAGAGTCTTATTTGTTCCCTTTTAGTCCCACTCCAAGCCACACAACTAGAGCCCAATTGGAATGGCCCAAAAGGCTAGCCCAATTAGATAATCAGTTGTATATAAGGAGAGAAGCATATAGAATTTCAGAAGTAATTTTATAAGTCCTTTCATGGATCATTTCATAAGTGTTTTTCATCAAGATTACACAAGGAATGAAATGGTTTGTATGTGAGTATTGGACACTCCTTTGTTCTCTCCTTAGAAACTGATTGAGAGACCACACATCTTGGGCATTAAGTGGAATTGGAGTGAAGATTAAAAGTCTTCCCAAGAACTTCTGATCTTTGGTTTTGAATTTCACCACACCAAGGAACGCTTTCTTGTTCTTAAATTCTGAAACTTTCATAGTGCATGTTATCAATTGAGAATGAAGTAGATCCGTTGATTTTTCACTGCGTATGTTTTGTATGTGATACGAACATGTATTTTTCCCAACAATTGGTATCAGAGCGGTCTTCAATTCGAATCTGAATAACATGTTTTGTGACTTTTAGAATTAAAGATAATAGTTTCATGATGTTAGAAAGTTATATAAGCATTTAATTTTCTGCATGGCTGTTGAAACTATGATTTGATAAAAACTGATATTGATGTTTAATAACCCGAGCTTTCAAAAAAAAAAAAGTTTAATAACCCGAGCAAGTGTTTATTAGGAAAGCCAACCCAAATAAAGAAAAACTAGTTCAATAGTTTAAAACTTGACTCAAAACAAAGTAAAAAATTCAGTTATAGGCTGGACAGGAAAAACCCAAAATTTGAAAAATATACCGATTTCAAGCCGTTCAAACTGCATTTAATACCGCATCACGCATATGATCGCAAAAATGAAGTGCAGTGTGGTTATAGTTTTAGCTAAACATTAAATCGTGTCTTACTATACATGTGACCGCAAAAATTAAGTATAGTATAGTTATGGTTTTGGCTAAATCACACCGCAAAGTATGGTGCTAAAAATGGCTTAAAGCCACACCGCACCGCACTGCAAACGCCCTATGTGAAATTGTGAATGATCAAAATGGGATTTGCACCACATTGGGTTGACTTTATTTATCTTAAGCATCATGTATATTGTAGACACTCGATTTTGCACTCAAGATTTAATCAAGGAAGATGATTAGAATACCGTTCATATACCAAAAATTCATGATTGCATTACATGCATTAATTTTTTCATTGCATATCATAAAAATGATCTTGAGATTCTAATGTTCGTGACGGTATGCTCGATTTCCAAATCGGGCCGTCAGATCGAAAGATATCGCATGATCAAGTTTGCAAGGTCAGCATGCATTGTGTCTAGGTATAATCAACCACACATGATTAATTTAAATTAATTCTGATTAACTAAACAATTAAAATTAATTAAATAATTTTGTGATTAGTTGTTAGTTAGTATCAAAAATAGGCATGGTTGCATGGGAATAAAGGGGATAATCAGATAATTACAAAGTTGAGGATAATCAAAAAATTTTTTTAGAGTATTTATCTACATGATAATTGATGCTGAAAAGACTTGAATTATTCGGAAAAGAGTTTAATTTTTAGAATATGAATTAAAAACGCATCTAAGTGCAAGTTTCGGTTCAATAAATCTCAAAAAAGGAGTTCAAACAGACTGAAACTCGAAAGCAAGCCCGGCACTGGCACTTTTGGCGTGCCGAATGGCACAAACACAGGCCTCAGCCCAAGGGATCTTGGATTAGGCTGAAACACATCCTTTTCAATTTTTTAGAGATAAGGACGCGTCCCAGTTCGTATTCTGATCATCTAGCTATTTTTTCGAGCCTCCCAACCTCTATAAATAGAGGCTGGATCTCAAAATTCAAGACACTTTTGGAGGCTCTGAGATTTCCCCTCTTTCTAATTCTTTTCTTTTTCCTCTTTCGTTAAAGATGTTCTGGAGGCTCTTGCCTTAGAAATTTCTTTATTGTAAGCAAAATATTAGGCTCTAAAGATAATTGAATAAATTTCTTTGAATTCTAAAATATCCGTTCACAACGAAGAGCATGCATGCAAGTGGCAGTGAATTTATTTTCTTTTTTTTAATCTTCTTTATTAATTTTGATTGGTGATGCATGAATAGATTTAGGATGTTATTTTTTTTTTTTCATTTCTGATGTGGATGCCATGTATTGTTAAAATTTTCCTTGAAAACATGTTCTTAATTCTTTTGTTGTTATGGTTTCTCTTTTGAATTTCAAAAATATGCTCATTAACAAATCTTTTTCAAAACAAAAAAAAAAAAAAAAAAAAAAAACAGATTTGTATCTTCCTTAGATGCAGATCTGAATTTTTGCTAACATAAAAACAGATTTGTATGTTTCTTAGATGTAGATTTGAATTTTTTTCTAAGATAAAAACTTATTTGCATTTTCCTTAGATGTCGATCTGAATTTTTTCTAACACAAAAACTAATTTGCATCTTCCTTAGATGCAAATCTAAATTTTTTACATAAAAACTTATTTGTGTCTTTCTTAGATGCAAATCTAAATTTTTCAAAATAAAAACTAATTTGTATCTTCTTTAGATGCAAATCTAAATTTTTTTTATTTATTTAAAAACTGATCTATATCTATTTTAAGATATAGGTTTGAATTTTTTAAACACAGTAGATTTTGAAATAAAAAAGAAAGTCATGAGTAGGAATGTCACGTTTGTTTTGTTTGAAACAAGCAGCATAGGTTTATTTCATGAATATAGTTCTCTTCTTAAAAAAGAAAAGAAAAAAGATTTTTATTTTTATTTCACATAACAAAACAGTTTTGATTTTTTAAAAGTTTTCTACAAATCTAGATTTTTTTTTATTACAAAACAAATTTGGTTTTTCTCATATAAACCAAAAAAAGAATTTTTATTGTGTTCCAAAACAGATTTGATATTTTTTAAGAAAAAGACCCTTTTTTAACAAAAAAGATCTGATTTTTTCTTTGCCAAAGCTAATTTTTATGAATCAAATCAATTTTTTTTTCACAACAACAGATCTGAATTTTTAACAAAGAAGAGGACACATTCATAAATAGACTTATGTGACTTAGTTTGGTTAAAGTGTTTCATGTGTAGAACATATCATTCATAGCATGCATAAAAGGGTACATTGGTCATGAGAGTCTAGAAGACTAGACTCTGTCTAGGCAGAATGGGTGCCTAACACCTTCCCATTCTATAACTTAGCCTTCGAATTTAGTGTCTTTGGATAGTTAGACCTAGGCTTTATCTTTGTTTTTATTTTGGGTAGATTGTAATTAGGACAAAAAGCCATGCATCTTTGGTAGTTTGTAACTAGGACCCAAAGCCATGTAATACTCAATTTACCAAATATGTATTCTTTTCAATCACGTATTTTGTATTTAGTTTTTTCTTATTTTTTGTATTAAAAAAAAAAAATAAGTGGCGACTCCACACTATTTACCCAAAAAGAAAGGTGCCCTAAAAAGTACCCAAATCTCTTTTTTCGAGAGGCACCAAGTTTGCAGTCTCTCACAATGGCGACTTCGTTGGGGATGTCAAGGGCTAAGTTTTGTGTTAGACTTAAGTGATCAAATATGTATTATTGTTTTGCATGGTCTTGCATGATATTATTGTTTGTTTGTTTATTTATGTTTGTTGAGGTGTTGTATGATATTTTGTTGTATGTATTGTTTGTTAATAGCTTTCCCTAACTGTCATAGTGTGTGCCATCAAAACATCAAATATGTATGCACCCCTTTCAACAACCATGTCTTCATTAGATTTGGGTACCCAGTGACGAACTTAGCAACTCATAGCCTAAAGTCACTGGATCATTTCTTGTTGACTGTAAAGGACAGACCATGCTGTTTGGACCACACAATGTTCATTACATTAAAAGTTGTAAGGTGTAACGTCCTAGCTATGGGAAATAATGAAACAACAAACTCACACTACAACGTAATGAGTTAGAACCTACCCTTAGGCTAGTCCATGTTAAAATTGCATTGCATGTTGTGTGTGTTTGTTTGGTTGATTGATTGATGTGGATGGGGACCTAGCTTTGATTAACCTGACCAAGCCTATCATTAGGGGAGAATTTGGTCAAGATCCGAAGGAAGGTTGCAAAGAGAACCTAAGGCCGACACTCAAGCCAGTAGCTCTAGTTCCAATCCCATCATTCCCATTACGGTACTGAAGCTCGTAAGCATAGAAGATACTCAGCTGCTGCAACATCACAATCCCATATTCAACCTACAAGACAGTTCAAGCCACAAGAAGTCTGAAGATCCTAACACTATGGCAGAAGAGGGAAAACATCAGAACACCGAGGAACTTATGAACACTCAAGAGCTACTCAACACCATGGTAGCTAGTCAAATCCAGCTGAGGGAGGACATGAACCTTATGGTACAACAATTTCGAAATTTGAAGAGTAACCAAGAAGAGAACAAGACTGACTATAGTCCACCAACCATGGAGAGTGAGAAGAAGATCAACGAAAGAATGAACAAAATGGAAGAGATGTTTAGAAGAGCTCGTAAGATGGAAGACCTCATGGACTACGAATCCCTCTCACTTCTCCCTTATGTGAGACTGCCTCCCAAGTTCAAGATGCCGACCTTGGACAAGTTTGACGGGACTAGTTGACTAAAGTCCCATCTGAGGACGTATATGAGGGCTATGCAGCCTTTAGGCGCGACTGAAGAAATACTTGCTCAAATGTTCCTAAAAACTCTGATCGGAGCCACTCTTAGGTGGTTCCTCAACCTGGATGATGCTA
Organism: Lithocarpus polystachyus; assembly: GCA_033629205.1. Taxonomy (NCBI): domain Eukaryota; kingdom Viridiplantae; phylum Streptophyta; class Magnoliopsida; order Fagales; family Fagaceae; genus Lithocarpus; species Lithocarpus polystachyus. The sequence goes on from CM066166.1 coordinate 59,101,889, forward strand.
GAGCAAGGAATTGGGAGGACATTTTTCGAGAGTTTCACAAGCAATACAAGCACAACATAGAAGTGGACAAAACAAGGAGAGATCTCGAGACCACGAAGCAAGAGCTGAAATAATCCTTCTCTACTTTCATTACCAAGTGGAGAGCCAAGGCAGCACAGATGATGAATAGGCCAAGTGAAGAAAAACAGTTAACTATGGTTGTAAATCATTTATTACCTGTGTTAGGTTCTAAAAGTTTAGAACAATTGGTAAATCGTGAACACACAAGAACATACAACTTGCGAAAAGAAGATTTCAAAATTTGCCTAGTTCGACTGATTGAAAAACAGGTTTGATCGATCAAAAGTCGTATCTGCAGAATATTAATTAAGTCCAAACAGCAATTCAAGCCCATTAACGATTAGGGTTTCAGATCTACTTCTCCCAGTATATAAAGGAAACCCTAAGCACATTTTTATAAGGCTTTTTAGAGAGAGAAGAGTGTGCCTCTTTTGTATTTAGGGTTTTGTTCCTAAAATGCTCTCTCATGTCTTCTACTGGTGTTATTGCTTGAAGAATCTCAAGATCCGATGTTGTTGAAGTTTCTGCCTTCTCTAGTCATCAAAGGTGCTGAAGATCTAAACCTTCAAGGGTGGTCTTAGAGTCACAAACATGAGAGTTTGTGTTGCTAAACCTTTGAGTGGGATCTCACAGTCACAAACATGGGTGTTTGTGTTTTGCAAAGGCCAAGGAAAGAAGTAGTCCGTGGACTCGAAGCTATCATGGGGTCGTGATAGTAAGTTTTCTACTCGAGGTAGCAATAGGATGCTAGTGGTCTAAGTCGCTATTGTACAAATTTCAATTCTTTCTCGTGGATTTGCTGTTTTACCTTGAGGATAGCTAGATTAAATCCTCTCCAGGTTTTTTACTGGTTTGGTTTTCCTAGATCATCAGATCTTTGTGTTCTTTATATTTTTCGCTGCTTTTAACCTAGATCTGAATAATAAACCTAAGTATTCACTTGGTTAATTAATTAGGTTAAACAATTTAGTTTACATGGGTCTAAATTTCTTACAAGTGGTATTAGAGTGGGTAGCTCTTTTGTTTTAGATCTTTTTATCTAAGAGTTGATCCTTGATCCCTGTTATCATGGATAATTTTAAGTGTCTTACTATTTTTGATTGTGATGATTTGAATAAAAAGGATACTGTTGTTTCTATTGATCTTATTGATGCTTGTGAAACTCTCCATAAGGAATTATTGAAATATATGAAAATTGCTATGAAATTCAAGGAAGAGTTAAAATTGGCTAATCTTGAAAAAGAGGAATTGAATGTGAGATTAGAAGAATCTAATAAAAAGAATGAATTTTTGAGAAATCAAATTTCCTCTCAAGATGAAAAGATGAAAAGCTTGGAACAAGAGTTAGTTGAATCTAAAGCTAAAATTGAAAATTTGACTAGTATCAAGCTTGTTGTTGATAACAGAAGTGTTTCTGTTTCTCTTAAACTTAAAACTGAGAAAGTTTATATCCCTCTTTTCAAGAGGAATAATAAAAAAAAGGCTTATTTTGCTAGGTTGGACAAAGATAAAAATTATGATGTAGACGCTGAAATTTCTAAATCTAAGTCTAAACCTACTGTTAGAGAGCATAAGAAATCTGTTTCTGTACCTACTTGTCACCTTTGTGGTATTGTTGGTCATATTAGACCAAATTGTTCTTTGTTGAGGCAAAAACCAAAATTTGAGACTAGATTTGTTGTTAGGAATGCTGATGTTCCTAAATTTGTTCTTGTTTGTCACTTTTGTGGTGTTCGTGGTCACATTCGTTATAATTGTCATAAATTGAAATTTAAGCATTCTGTGTTTCAGTCTAGGATATGTGACGATATTTCTCCTGCCATAAGTCCATTTAAATTGTTTCATATTCTTTTGAAAAACTTAAGCTTGTTGGCTTGTGAAAGGAATTTGCAGGATTTTAGTCTTTCTCAGAAGATTGGTGTAATTTATCAAATACACTCTACTTCATATGGATTTTCACCTACAAAGCCGAAGACTCGTGCTATATGGGTGAAAAAAGATTCTCTAAGGTGAGTGTTGTTTACTTGTCCTTGATTTAATTCTTTCAATTGTTTATGGACATGTTTTTTTTTTTTTTTTTAAATCCAAAAATATTGAAAAATTTCAAAAAGACAAAAATATTTTATTTTGTGTCTAGTTTTATTTTTCTTGATGATTACATGAATTATGATATCTCTTTTTTGATTTAGAACATGCTTGACATTGTGGAGAAATTTGAATAGCATGGGTTATAAAAGTGCTTAGCTATTTATGATTTTGTATGAGTATGTACTAGTTTATACATGTACTCATGGGTTAATTAAGAAATTGATATTTCTTGTTTGTGTACCCTCTATAGTTTAGTTAAGTACTGTCATGCATTACATTTGCATTTTTAATCATTTAGCATAATGTGTACTTTTAGTTTTGATCATAAAATTTTTTTTAACCAAAAAGATTTTTACGTGTTTTGTATTATATATCTTGGATTTATAATCAAGGTTAGCCATATTATCTTTACATAACATATTTATGTACTTTTTTTAGCTTGGATGAGCTTACTTTTTACACTTTACTAGTTTGAGCTTTGTAGTTCATGTTGTGTGGGAAGATGTTTATAGTTTTTGATCACATGATCTTGATCTTGAAGTCACATGCCTTTGATTGTTGGACTTGGACTTATTGAGAAAGGCATAAATAACCATCTCACCACTGTTTACTAGCCATTCAGCCATTCATGAACACCTTAGTGCATATCGTAAGATTTTGTGCTTAAGAAAGTGTAGCACATGCACAAAAAGAACATAAGGTGTAGCTTCGATTTAAATGCTAAAATTGATGTGTACATTATTGGACTTTAATTTAATCAATCAAATAAAATTGGTATATACATTATCCCGGTTATTTTAATAAATTTCTGATCAAATAAAATAGGTGTGTACAATATGAGACAAATCAAGAAACTTACATGATTGCAAGCTTGTTTTCTAGGAGATGTGGGAGTTATAAGATGTAACTCTTTAGGTGATAGTCTCTTTCAAATTTATGTGATGACTTTTGTAGAAATTGTGATTGATTTCTAGTTACATATCACCTCACATATATCTCAAGTTTTTGCTAGTTGCACACACTACACAAGTTACTCTTTACTAAACTTAGTACATGATATTGTGTGCGAATTTGTTTTAGCCATCCAAGATTATATGTTCCTTGATTTTGATGCAAAATTTGAGTTTTGAGGAAAAATTGGTTGATAAACTTGTTTTTGAGAGATCTGGGTTGAATTCATGTGTTTTTGAAAAACTTTTAATCTCATACTCATGCATTTCATTCATGAAATATTGTGCTTTGAGGAGTTTTTGTATAAAATTGCTCTGTTTTTCAAAAATTTAAGTTTTCCAGATTTTCGATTGATTGAATCTGTTTCTTGACCGATTGAAATTTCGATTGATGCTCGACCGATCGAAACTGAAAAATTTTCAGTTTCTAAGTTTTTGTCCAAAATTTTTTTTTTCATGCATCATTTATTTTTAGGATTGACATGCATTGCATTGTTTTTCTGTATCCATCTTGCAATTTTATAGTCATATCTCTCATTGTTTTCACACATAATATGCATACACTTTGCTAAATTTGGTACTCAACTTGAATTAAAAATTGATTGATTAATTTTTGAGTCCTTTGTACATTTTAGTATATGCTATTTTTCTTGATGTGTGAACTGCAGAAAATATTTTTCTTAAGAGATATGATGGATAATAATTGGTAAATATTTCCTCTACTCATGCAACTATTTATGGGTCACATAGTGTCAAGTTTACATTTATTGAAAGAGAGAATATTTTTCTTCATGTGTATCCTCAACTCAATTTTTTTTAGGTTTGTGTGTTTTTATTTATCCCCACCTCCTGAATTTTTCCCAAAACTGTTTTTCCCAAAACTTGTTTTTTTTTTTTTTCCTATTTTTATAGGAGGAGAAAAGTTTTTTTTGCCTTTATTGTTCATACGGGGAGTTGTTGCTCTTCATAAGGAGAGTTCTCTCTATTTTCTATAGGGCTAAACTGTTTTATGTTCCCTTGACTCTCTTTTTTCTCTCATGTTTACTGTCACTCTACTCTTTGTTTGAGTTGTCTTTGCCAATACGTGACAAAAAGGGAGAAAAATAGATGAAATGTGGGAATCCTGTTTGTCTTGTTTAGGGGGAGATAAAATTGTTTTTGAAAGGAGGAGAATATAAAAACTTTTTGATGTATCTAACTTAGGGGGAGACTTATAATTTATATTTGTTTTTATATTTCTGTTTCATATTATTGTTTATATATCTTTCTTTCCACACATGCGGTGATGTGTTCTTTTGAGTGTTTTCAGGAAAGATAAGTACATTCTGATCAAGATCTTCTACCTCTTCTTGGAACTTCTAGGTTAGGAGTCTTAGATCGGGATTTGTGATAAAATTGGGCATTTTATTGTATTAGGTTGTTCTTGTATTTGAACATTTCATATTGTATGTAAGTTTTGTCACGAATTTCCAAAGGGGGAGATTGTTAGGTTCTAAAAGTTTAGAACAATTGGAAAATCGTGAACACACAAGAACATACAAGTTGCAGAAAGAAGATTTCAGAATTTGTCTGGTTCGACCGATCGAAAAACAGGCTCGATCGATCGAAAGTCGTATCTGCAGAATTTTAATTAAGCCCAAACAGCAGTTCAAGCCCATTAAGGATTAGGGTTTCAGATCTACTTCTCCCAGTATATAAAGGAAACCCTAAGCATATTTTTATAAGGCTTTTTAGAGAGAGAAGAGTGTGCCTCTTTTGTATTTAGGGTTTTGTTCCTAAAAAGCTCTCTCATGTCTTCTATCGGTGTTATTGCTTGAAGAATCTCAAGATCTGGTATTGTTGAAATTGCTGCCTTCTCTAGTCATCAGAGGTGCTGATGATCTAAACCTTCAAGGGTGGTCTTGAAGTCACAAACATGAGAGTTTGTATTGCTAAACCTTTGAGTGGGATCTTAAAGTCTTAAACATGGGTGTTTGTGTTTTGCAAAGGCCAAGGAAAGAAGTAGTTCGTGGACTGGGAGCTATCATGGGGTCGTAGTAGTAAGTTTTCTACTTGAGGTAACAATAAGATGTTAGTGATCTAAGTTGCTATTGTACAAACTTCAATTCTTTCTAGTGGATTTGCTGTTTTACCTTGAGGATAGCTAGGTTAAATCCTCTCCAGGTTTTTTACATGTTTGGTTTTCCTGGGTCATCAGATCTTTGTGTTATTTATATTTTTTGCTGCTTTACTTGATATGAGTGTTATTGTTTTAACCTAGATCTGAATAATAAACCTAAGTATTCACTTGGATAATTAATTAGGTTAAACAATTTAGTTTACAGGAGTTTAAAATAGGGAGAGACACTTCTGATAGGCCAAAAATGTATTGACCCCTTGTGATGAATTAATCAATTGATTAGCCAAGTTGATTAATTAATCAGATTAACATACAATATGCATGGCAATACAAATAAATTACCAACTAAGTTAATATGCAGCGGAAAATAAATTGACACGGTGATTTGTTTACGAATGAGAAAAACTTACACGGCAAAAACCCTACCGAGTGATTTTAAGGTTACCACTACCGAGAATCTACTATTATCACAACAAGCATTTACAAGTAAAGGAATCCCAGTACCTTATACCAACCTACAGTTGAACCCTTACCCTAGCACTCAATTGGACTTGTTCTGTAGTGACAATCTCTCATTTTAATACAGGGCTCACAGTACGTGACTAACCAATAGATGTGCGGATCCCAGTACACGACTTAAACACCAACTTAAGAAGGATGTTGGCTGCAAAGTTCTTCAGTTCATCATACGATGAAGATCACGAAGCTCCTTGGCTACAAAACTCTACGGTGTATAAACATAACAGCTTCTTCAAGAGAAAGATGAACTAAGGCATATGTTTCTGGTTCACAATATGCTTGTGAAAAACTTTTGCATTCAGTTGCAACAACCCTTAAAACAATCCTTATATATGTTTAGGGTTGTGAGAAAAGAAAACCCAAACATCTATTCACAGATTAGAGTGAAATCAGATCTAGAAAAGTGATTTTAATAAACCTCGACAGATATTCTATCTATCGAGCAACTGTCGAGACTCGGGCTGAAACAACTTTTTAAACCTTGATAGATACTAGCTATTGAGCTTTAAAATCCAGCATTTCTTCACTTGATTCTTGGACAAACTTGCATAGCTTTAACACTTGAACTTGAAACCTTGTTCTTTGAAGCATTAAACACATCTTAGATCTACCCAATTATAAGTAAAGTGCGTTTTGTTAAAGGATTGGCGAATTCTACAATGACATATGTTCCTAACATGATTTACATATGTCCTAACAATTTCCCCCTTTGGAAATCCATGACAAAACCACAACAAACAAATGAACATATAAGAGAAGTCATAAATCACTCAACTTATACTCACTTGTTGAATAAAATAAAATCTATCCTAACACAAACTCTTGAAAAACTTTACAAGAAGAGAGTTCATTGCAAGGAAGAATTTGACAACCTGTATTTCTAAAGCACTTTAAACAAACCTCATCAAGGCATCTTAGTGTGAAATAGAAATAAAAGATTGCATACAAGTAATAAGAAGCATGTGCATAAAGAGAGAAAAGAAACAACACATGTAAAGATAGGTGAAAGAACTGTAATAACAACCTCATCATATATATAACATCATAAATACAAGGTTTGCTATCATAACGTAAGAACAATGTATCTCTAAAAGAAGAAAAGAAAAAAAAAATATATAAGCCCTCACTACATCCCTCAAAAAGAAAAACACTCTCCCTAACAGAAATCATCTATGCTAACTCTCCCCCTATGTACATGACTACTCTCATACCCAAAACTACTCTCCTTTTTTGTCATGAATGACAAAGGAAAAGTGACTCAAGTAGTCATCTCATCGTTGCTGGAAGAGCTAGCATCCTCATCCTTATCACCATCATCATCAGAGTCACCATGGTCGTCCTCGTCCTCAAAAGCCTCTAAAGAGGGAAAGGGAGACTCTATCAAGCCACCAAGGTGAGCTTGTTGTCGAGCAATACGGCCGACACGGGTGTTAACCTAACACAACTTATCATTGATAGTGTCAAGGCAAGCATCCATGCGCTGTAGCTACGCCATGATCACATCAAGAGTCACTCCACCCGCAGAAGAAGTCGAAGGAGCTACTGTCTCGACCTGTGTTCACCTCAGGCGAAGCTGAGCATCACTCTGTCTAGTGGTAGAAGTGTCAATGGCACCTTTGACGAAAAAGTGATCAAACTCAGATAGGGGATGGAAAAATGGCGAATGATCCGCGTGATAGCCGAAGGAAAAATGAGCTTATCACGGGTCACCGTATCTCTATAGACATCAATAAGGGATAGGATGAAAAGAGAAGGGAAGTCAATAGAAATTTCCTCTAAGAGGGCTAATAAAAATCGAGCATGAGGCTCTGTGATGGAGTTATAGTGAGATAATGATGAAGAATGAATGTCATCACCATGTTAAGGAATCTCGGACCTTTAACAAAGGTCGAGCATCAGGTTTTTTGATGATTACCCCAAAAAGATGGTGTCTCACAGAATAAAGACATGAGTTCGTCTTTGGACACAGTCCTTAGATGATCGCAACCAGGGTAATCAGGATGCACTACCTTAGAAACATGTAGCACCTCGTCGAGAAAAGTTCTCCAAAAAGTCCTTTCGGGCTTTATCATCACGGAACCGGACTTGAAAAGGAGTTGAATTGAAAGAAGATGCCTTGGAATGAAAAGGGTTCCGAGATGGAGCAGATTTTCATTTAGGTGCCATAGAGCAACTAACGAGAGAGAGAGAGAGAGAGAGAGAGAGAGAGAGAGAGAGAGAGAGAGAGTCAAAGAGAGACAGAAAAGAACTAAAAAAATTAATATAAGAATATAAAGAATTGAAAGTATGTATGCATGAAAATGCACAAGCATGTGATATGCAACATAAAAAGCATCATTAGATCAGCCCAATCCAAACCTACCAGTACACATCATTTCAACAAAGTAAACACACATCTAAGATGCATGTGACACTATTATAATGCAAATGTGATGCAATGCATGATGATTTAAAATCATTTAAGTAAAACCCAAACCAAAAATTTGAGAAAAACTCATCAATTTTGAAAACCCCCAAAAATTTTCAACAACCCCATAAGTTAGGTCAGAAATGCATGAAATGTATGATAGAGAGATGGAAAAGAGATCAAACTAGTGAAGAATGAAAGGAAAAGACTGAGGAAAGAGTGGGGAAGATGAAAAGGTTGAGTTTGAGGTGTTTGGGAGAAGGAGAGACATATAACTGTCGAGAGAGATCGGAGAGAAATGAGACAGAAATCTGGCAGATCGGGAGAGGGAGAGACATATATCTGTCAAGAGAGATCGGAGAGAAATGAGACAGAAATCTGGCAGATCCTATTTATAGGAATCTCAGTTTCTCAATGGACTGAAAGGTGTCGAGAATTAAAATGTGAGAAATAGCTATCGAGCAGCTATCGAAGATTTGTTGAGAGGTGTCCACAGCAAACGGGCCTTGATGGATCGAGAAGCTATCGAGCATATATCGAGCATACAAAAACTTCCTCGATGGATCGAGAAGCTATCGAGACTACGATAAAAAGAAGCTGAAGAGCTTGATAGACAACATTTTAAGCTCTCAAAATCATCTCTTAAAAGAAAAATGTTCAGCATTTAGATTCCAAACACACACACACACACACACAAACTACACAAGTCTAACCAATTTTATATTTCAAAAATAAGTTAAGACAGTTTAGTGAGCATACATTAACACATTTATTCCTTGTGATGGCCAAATCACATTGTACTTGCACATGTATCAAAAGTAGCAAAGAATACTGCGTGTTGTGTGTGAAAAACATCGCAAGATTGTATAAGTGTCTACATGTTATGACGATTTGAGATATGAGAAAATCACTTTAACTTACACACAATCATAACTGCTTGATGGGGACTATCACCTTTGAGGTGGATCCTATAACTCCTACATTTCCAAGAAGACACGCTTGCAATCATATATAAAGTATTTTGATTCCTTTTGCTTTAGTTTCTTTGCATATTTTTTTAAGCATATCATGCATGGGCATATAAGAGAGAGAAAAGAAATACCCAATTATGTTAAGCATTTTGCATTGCACTTTTGCTATGCCGAAGCATACGGATGTCATTTCATAATTGGTGGGCAACAGTAGTGAGATGGTTATTTATGCCTTTCTCTTAGGATTTTCTAGTCCTTCCCGCCAAAAAGAGTGATACGAGTGTTAAGTACAAGAGATAACTTAATCTTACTCATCACAAACACAAGCCACAAAGCTCACTTGCTTAACTGTGCATAGAGCTGCTCATCTAAGCTACAAAAGATACAAAGTTTAGAAAATTTTGTTTCAATGGCCATCCAAGGTACACAAGTACCAATGTACACAAAACACACACTGTTTTTGTATTTTTTTTTTCAATTTTTTTTAATTTTATTTTTATGAAAAACAAAATAAAGCAAAAATGAAAAAAAAAAACAAAAACATGTTAATCAAAGCATAGCATAAAAACTAGACTGACTTAAAAAAACAAAAAAGCAAAACACACAAGTAATGCAAAATCAAAAACAAGAAGGGGAGAGAGAGAAAACGTGACTAAATCACTTGGAGCCTTTTTCCTTCCACACCTTGGAGGAACCTTTCCTTCGTGCAAACCCTTGAACCGGCAGTGAAGGGGAAGAGTTGAAACCGTTTAGGTTCGAAAGGAACATGAGGGCTTTGAGTAGATCTCCAAGAGGAGCAAAGGAGGATGGAAATTGATTCTAGTTTCCTGATGAGATCATACTGTTGCTCTGTTAAGTGGCTAGCCACTTATAGTAGTTTGGTAGAGTATGTCCAGCTGTTCCATAGTGACGACAAAGATACTGCTTCTTCTGTTTAGGCTTTTGAGTATTGCCCTAACTTTAGGGTTTTTAGTCTTTTTCTTAGCAGGTTTAGGGGGTTCTCCTAAGATAGACTTACTATTGTCTATGTTCTCTCTAGCTAACACATTTTTCACATCATTGTTCTCAGATTCAACATTACTAGTAAGAAAAACAAAAACAGTAGTACTAGAAGAAGCAATATTAGGAGAAGAGAAATCGTACCCTAAACCAGTTTTGTCGAAAGTAGATTTCTGAAGACTGAGCATCTTATCAAGCTTTGCACTTGAAGTCCTCTCCAGCTAAGCTCTGACTTGAAATAGCTCTGCTTCAAGCTTCTTGGTCCTCTTAACAAAGAAGTTATTCTCAAATTTCAGTACTCCAATAGTTTGATTGGCTTTATTAAATTTTGTGGAGAGCTCTTCTTGATCAAGCTTTAAATCACTGAGCTTTTTGGCGGCTAGCCTATATAGTTTCTCATACTTCTCAGAGACCTTGTATAATTTCATATAGGTTGTATGGATCTCATCTTGATTGTCTATTTTCTCAAACTTAGAATCCACCAAGTCCTTTTCTTCACCCACATCTTCAACAATCCCCTTAGTAGGATTTACGATGGTAGTGAAGGCATTCAGGATTCCATCATCCTCATTATTTGAGTCATCCTCAGGCTCAGTGCCGCTCAAGGTAGCAACAAGTGTCTTGCTCTTTCCAATGGTCTTGAGATACGTAATGCATTTCATGTGACCGAAGCTTTGACACCCAAGGCACTTTGGTCTTGAGGGAACAATGTACAGACCGCCATCCTCAGCATCTTTCTTCCTTTTATCTTGGCTTTTAACTAAGAAGAACTAGATTTCCTACGGTCCTTGTCGAAGCCCTTCCCATTGGCATTCTTCATAAACTTCTTGAATTGCCTTGTGATGTAGGACTTCATTTTAGAATCTTTATCGTCTGAAGACTCATCTGTGTCATTGCTCTTGGCCTTCAGTGCCATGCTCTTGCTCTTGCTCGATTTCCCGATCCTAGACAAACCCAACTCATAGGTTTGCAGAATGCCAACCAATCCTGTCAAAGGAATTTTTTCAATATCCTTTGATTCCTTAATTGCGGTGATCTTGGCATGAAATCTCTCGAGTAGAGATCTTAGCACCTTTCTAACAACCTTGGGCTCTAGAATGGTTTTCCCAAGATTAAAAGCTGAGCTCACTATGTCCTTAAGCTTGGCATAAAACTCATCAAATGACTCATCCTCTTCCATTTTTATCTCCTCAAAGCTCGTAGTGAGCCTTTGAAGCTTTGAATCCTTGACAGCCTTAGTTCCCTCTCATAGGTTGTTTAGAGGATGATCCATGCTTCCTTCGCACTTTTAGTAAAAGATATCTTCTTGAACTCCTCATTCATGAACGCACTGAATAAAGCATTCAATGCCCTGCTGTTGAAGTTTGCCGGCTTGATCTTAGCATCATCCCAATCAGCCAGCACTTCCTTTGGCTTAGTCCAGCCAATCTCTACAGCTTACCACACCCTCTCATCTAAAGACTGTAAGAAAGCTCACATACGTACTTTACAGTATGTATAGTTAGTGTCATCAAATAAAGGAGGTATAATAAGAGACTATCCTCTATCCATAACAAACAGGGGTCAATGGATCACACAGCAAAGATTAAAACCTATTCAGAGTGTACCCACTCTGATACCACTTGATAGGCCAAGAATGTGTTGACCCCTTGTGATGAGTTAACCAATTAATTAGCAAAATTGATTAATTAATCAGATTAACATACAATATGCGTGGCAGCACAAACAAATCACCAACTAAGTTAATATGCAGCAGAAAATAAATTGACACGGTGATTTGTTTACGAAAGGGGAAAACATATACGGTGAAAACCTCACCGGGTGATTTTAAGGTCACTACTTCTGAGAATCCACTATTATCACAACAAGCGATTATAAGTAAAGGAATCCTAGTACCTTATACCAACCTATAGTTGAACCCTTACCCCAATACCTAATTAGACTTGTTCTATAGTGACAATCTCTCTTTTTAATGTACGGCTCCCAGAAAGTGACTAACCAATAGATGCACGGATCTCAGTACACGACTTAATCACCAACTTAAAAAGATTGTTAGCTGCAAAGTTCTTCAGTTCATCATACTAAGAAGATCACAAAACTCCTTAGTTACAAAACTCTACGGTGTACAAACACAGCAGCTTCTTCAAGAGAAAGATGAACTAGGGCATATGTCTCTAGTTCATAATATGCTTGTGAAAAACTTTTGCATTCAGTTACATTAGCTACGAAGGTTCTTAAAACAATCCTTGTATATGTTTAGGGTTGTAAGAAAAGAAAGCTCAAACATCTGTTCACGGATTGGACTGAAATCAGATCTGGAAAACTGATTTTCATAAACCTCGACAGATACCCTATCTATCGAGTAGCTGTCAAGCCTCGGCTTGAAACAGCTTTTTAAGCCTAGATAGATACTAGCTGTCAAGCTTTAAAATCCAGCACTTCTTCACTTGATTCTTGGACATACTTGAATGGCTTTAACACTTGAACTTGAAACCTTGTTCCTTGAAGTATTAAACACATATTAGATCTACCCAATTATAAGTAAAGTGCGTTTTGTCAAAGGATTGACTAATTCTACAATGACATATGTTTCTAACATGATTTACATATTTTCTAACAACTTCAAACCCCAATCAAACAACTCCATACCTACAAATGGGGGAAGACACTTCAAACCCCAATCAAACTACCAAGTACCTACAAATGAAGGGAGACTCTTCAAACCCCAATCAAATTACCAAGCACCTACAAACGGGGAGAGACACTTCGAAGCCCAATTAGAAAACCCGACATCCATAATTGGGGGGAGACATTTTAAACCCTAAGATACCGATCCTAATTACCCAACAAAAGTTGCCCACATCACAGAAGGGGAGACACTTCAAACCCCTACATTTGGAGACAGACAACCTGGTAGAAGCCTTGAATAAATCTACCCAACAAAAACCTGCTGAAGAAGATAAGGTCCTCAAGCAACTACAAAAGACACAAGCCAACATATTCTTATGGGATTTACTTACGGCCTCATACAAACGCCGTTAAAACCTAGTAGACCTTCTCAACCAAATTCAAGTCCCTACAACCACAACTTCCCAAGATTTGAATGCCATGATTGGGTCCATAAGTAAGAAACTTACTATTTCCTACTCTGACAAGGATTTGACAAAGAAAGGGAAGCACCACAATGACCCATTGCATATTGCTGCAGATCTTAAAGGCAAGAGGATCCCAGTGGTTCTCATTGATGATGGAAGTGCCTTAAATGTGTGTCCTTTAAAAACTACAAGTTGCTTGGGTCTAAGCATTAAAGACTTTATGCCCACTGATCAACATGTGAGGGCATATGACAATAGTAGAAGAGAGGTCTTGGGAACCGTAACATTAGAACTCACTATAAGGCCAATGATCAAGAAGGTGGAATTTCAAGTCCTCAACATAGCCTCATGCTTCAATATGCTCCTTAGGCGACCATGGATCCATGACACAGAGGCTGTACCTTCATCCTTATACCAAAAGGTTCGATTTTCGCATGAAGGAGCTATTGTAACCATATACGGTGATACTTTGACTGTGCCAAAGCTTATTTTTGGTACTGATTCTGAGAAAGAGCCATTGACCTTAGATGGCTTTGAGATTAAGAAGTCTGATTTTGAAAGAAGAGAAGAAGAAGTGGAGAAGATCCCCATGAACTTTGCTCCTTATAGCCATATTAATGTGGTAGCGATGATGACAAGAATGAATTACCTTCTGGGGATAAACTTAAGAAAAACTGTGAAGAAGCCGATTGTTTAAGACCTAGTGATTCCTTCTGCCATACCACCTTTTGGGCTAGGCTATTGTGATGGATGTGATGGGCTTTTTGTACAACCTTGAGCTGAATTGCTCCTTCCTGCTGTGCTAAGCCCAAAATATTCTGGATTAGAGAGTTAGGACTGATCCAATTGCAACTCACCTTGGTCCGGCTTATGCGCAAGCCATGCCCTGTTCTGTCGCAGTTTATATTAGGTGACCGTGGTAGGCAGACCTTCTTGAGGTGATTACAACAGGCAGATATGACATGAGTATCAAAAAGGTTTGCTTAGTAAACTTAAACGATGAGACATTGCAAAGAATACATATTCCAATGAAATAGCAACAAAGAAGAATATCAACAGGAAAGTAAATGCGAAAGGAAAGAAAGAGGAAATATCGGCAAACTTATAAAACTGTTGGTCTGCCGCGGTATGTTAAAAAGGTGCAAGCCAAGAAGGAGACAACATTCTTTCAATGCGAATAATTTCTCCAAAGGAGAGATTAATGGCTTTGAAGGGACGGTCCTAAATGACTCGTGCCCAAGTCAGTAACAATAGAGAGCGTGAGTTTGAGAGGGAGAGAGGGAAAAAAAACACATTTTGGTGCATGCCCACCATCTTTTTTCTCTCAGTTTTTTTTCTTATCTTTATTTCTTCTTCTCAATCTTTCTCCTTTCTCTTTTTTTTTTTTCTTAGCTAGTATTAGCCTTTCCTTAGTTCTTCTTACTCTTTTTTATGTTTTTCTTTTTACCCCCCCCCCCCCCCATTTGCTTGTGCACAGTGAATACTTTTATATAGTGCCTGCCGTGGTTTAGCTTTTACCTTTTTGCCCTCTAAATGCCTTTGTCTGGTGTGTGTCCTTACCGACCATTACTGATTGGTCAGGCGCTCAGCCAGCGCCACTTACCTGTGTTGGCCGCACCATACAACATCATCAGGCGAGGACAAGAAAGATTTGTCTATTTGCTTGCCGTGGCATTCTTACCTACCACGGTAAGGTGCTCTCTCTCTCTCTTCCCTCATGGCATGCATCGAATGGTTCCAACTCAGTTTTGCTATTTTCGGGTGGCATGTCATCCTAGCAGGACACTCACCCAAATGTAGCCTAAGCAGGATCCTTGAAATAGGTTCTTCCCTCTCCCCTCCGCCAGACCACGCCCTCCTTACCTCTGACCCATAGCCCACCTCTTCCCGTATTGGCCGGGTACAGGCAGGTGAAACCTGAGTCTTGCGCATGCTCTATTTTCACATCTGTCCAAAATCTGCTCGCTGTTCATGCGTTTGTCACGGCCTGGGCGTCTATTTGTTCATCCTGCCATTCACCTCTAACTTCTTGTGGCGTGGGCTATTTCTTTACTGACTTGCCATTTGGGGTCTAGGGATTGTGGGCTTTAGCTCACTTGCATCCTTTCATGTTTTGATCTTCACGGCCTTGCTATTGCTTCCTGCCGCACCGTTTTAACATTCATGTTATGGCGATCTAATTTAGTACCATTGGGCCTCTTTGGGCCTACTGTCTGTTTTCCTTTCTAAGGGCTTAATAAGCCCACTAGGCCCTTTTGCCATGTCTGCCTGCGGGCTCCCGTATTCCATTTAGTTTCCTTTGGGCGTCCTTGGCCCTTCCTAATTCCATGCTTTCCATGGGCCTTTACTAATTCATTGGGCTTCCTCGGCCCAATTACTCCATACTTCATCCTTAGAGCTCATAAGTTTTTTCCTATGGCCCGGTACTTACTTTACTTTGGGCCTACAGTAATAGATGTAGCCCATTCTCACTTTTCTACATCTGTGGCCTATGGTTCACTATTTCTCTCTTTCTGAGCCTTTTCAGACCCATTTACTTCTTCAAGATTCATTTACTTGCTTTATGGACCTATAATTCATTATTCTTGCCACTTAGGCTTAATGGGCTTTCTATCCACTTTCTAATTCTTTTCTGTTGATGTTGTTGGGCTTCTTCTTCTTATTGGGCTCCCGAAAATGAGCCTCAACATTTAGCCCCCTGAGCATATGAAGTGCTCCTACGGTTCATATGTGAATAAAAGACTTTTCTATCCTTTTTGTCTTTTCTTCTTCTTTTCCTTCGCGGGCTTTTTCAAACAGTGGTCCCCAACTTATACATATGTTCATATGTATTTCTATATATATATATATATATATACATATTTTTTTTCCTTTTCCTGCCGTGAACAGCTCTGTCTCTTCGAATTCCCCATTTAGCAGTTATTTGGATGCGTGGCCGCCGCTTCATTAATTTCATTCCTTTTCCAATGGCTGACCCATCGTATCCCTTCACGCCACTATTAATTACTCTGATACCCAAAGATAAATCCCTTCGCAATCTTTCTTCAAGTGCTCTTTCTCCTTTCAACACAAATATTCTCTCTGCCCCCTTTTCTCCACCATTTTCTATTCCTAAAACACTCCCCTCCATTTTACTCCGATCCAAACTTCGCACCATGACACCGGCGAAAAGCCAAAGTTCCTCACATCGCAAGGGGAAAAAGGCCGCCGGTGATTCTCCCGCCGTTTATGATGTAGGCGAGGCCATTGTTCATTCCGAATCGGACCATTCCGACGAGGAAGAGACGCAGCGCACCTCGGACGGTGAGTGTGCTCCCCTCATCGACCCTTGGTATGCGTCCATCCACACTTCCTGAAGGTTCCTGGTGAATATACGCTGCCGCCACCTAGCCATGTGTGGCTCGCCCTTTATCGGCGGACACAAATACTTCTTGGGCCCCGTTGGCCTCTTCGGTCTACAATCTCATCATTCGTGAAGGCATTTCACTCCCTGTGCCCATCCACTTTAAATATGGGTCTGGTACTACTTTAGGTTGGAGGGAATAGGTTGACAGGGAGTTATCGGACACGGGTTTTATGGGTTTGCTCCAACGGGCCGATGTGTTGAAGGCCGTCATTTCCTCTCGCTGCTTATCAAACTTCAAGTACCTTTTCAATCTCCGCCATTTAGTCCGCAGATGGTGTACCACCACCCATACATTCTTCTTTTCCTGTGGCGAGATTACTGTAACTCTAGAAGATGTGGCCGATCAACTACTCTTACCCATCCTTGGTGACGCCGATCTTGGCGCCTTGGAGCTTTCGCCAGAGGAGGAAGCCATTGAGGCCGAATTGAAGAAGAGAATGAGTGGTAATACAAAGCTATCATTTTGGGTTAGTTCTACCACCAAGATTTCTACCGCTGCCCGCCGTGCGGCCTTCATCACCTTCTGGTTGTGTAAGTTCATATTCGCCTCCCATCCTCATTATACCATAAAGCCTTTGTACTTTCGATTGGCCATTAAAATATCAGCCGGGGTAAGTTTCCCACTGGCTCCTATGTTTTTGGGACATTTATATGTCCAACTAGACATCCTGCAGAGCAATGAGAGCCAAGCGGGTTCTTGCCATATAGTCACTTCTGCTGTTCATAGTACCATTTTGCAACACCTATTATATGAACGCTGCGCGAAGCAGTTAGCGAGATGCAGACCCGTTCGTTTTACCAAGGAGAAGTATCAATCTTGTCCTCGAGTTATCATTGACTTCTATGGTAGATATGAGTCTGATTTCCCATTAGCTTTCCGTTGGGTTGCTTTAAAGCCCATTGATTATTCTGTCGTTGAATCTTTTGACAAAGAAGTGGGTTTTTCTTGGAGGGCTTACAGAAATTTAGGCGCGGGTAATACATGCGCTGATTCGGTTATGGGTTCATTTGTTGATACAGTTGTTACCACCAATCCTTTAGCTGATTTTGACGAGACAGGGATTACTTATTTGGCGGCTACCAATGCTGGGTGGTTGCCCTATCTGGCTGATGAAGGTCTTAGGTTCGTGCATTATCCTGCCAACCGGGTAAGAAGACAGTTTGGGTTAGATCAAGACATCCCTGACAGTCTTTCTTTTCTTATGGAGTCTCCTACATCTGTTCGGCCATTCCTGAGACATACTGCCTTTGCATTTTGGAGCCAGCGCTTCTCTGCAGTTACTGTTCCAAGCACACTAAAGGAGGGCATTTGCACTCCTGCCATGCACGGATATTGGCAGGCCGTAATGACTTCTTTTAAGCAAGAATTGATGGGCAGTCGTGGTTTCTCTCTTATTCCTCCTAACGGATTAGTGCAGTCGTTTCGGCTAATCCCCGTTTGCTTTTGCCTTCTAGGTCTGTGTTAGCCTATGCTAGGAAACAGAATCAGTTTGCCATCTTTGAATGGGATGAGGAGAAAAAAGGTTGGTATTGGCACACCGGTGACTATCCTCCAGGTTGGGAGAAGAAAGTAAAAGTGACGAACATTCCAGTACCTATAAAGGGGTCTGCTAAACCCAAGTCTGCCAAAAAAGGTGGTGATCTTTCTGAAGCTTCTTTTGACGTGCATCCTACTATTAGCAAGTCCAAGTCTACTGTTCTGCAACCATCTACCGGTGCCCCTCCTTCTAGCAAGACACGAGGTAGCAAGAGAAAGTCCGTTCCACCTCCTGTAACTACTACTACTGATCAACGGGTAACTTGCCTTTAACTTTTTTTTTTTTCTTCTTAATCTTTGACTTCCCACGGCTAATCTTTATACACTTTTTGGTTCATCTTCTTATCCTTGCCTTCGCTTCCTTTGCAGTCCAAATTCAAGAAGGATACATCTGCTACACATCCCATATCAGTTGACGAGCCTGAGTCTGAAGTATGTCTCTTCCCCCCTCTCCCCCCTTTTTTTTTTCTTTTCTTTTGCCCATATCTCTTCTGTCATACTCCGTTGTTTGTTTGCCCTTGTTTCGGCTTCATTACCAGTTATGGACTCTTTTTTTTTTTTTTTTTGTTCCTCAGGATGAGCCCGAACCTCTCTTTGTATATCGTCCTACAGCTGAAGAGCTTTCCACCTCCATGGGGACACCCTTAGGAGGTTTCCCTAGTGGGACTGATATAGTACTTGTGACACCCACTCCTTCTACTGCTGCACCAAGAGTCCCCACTGAGGTCCTTACCCCTCCTGCTGAGCCGGCATCTATGAGCAAGGGTATTCATTCAGAGAAGGTTGAGGAGACTATTCCTTCAGGTGTTTCTCAGACTGAGGCCGTTTCTTCTGCCACCCCCCTTGTTATTTCTACTAGTGATTCTTTCCTAACTCTCTCTCAAGCAGCAAAGGACGGTTCCTCCTTGGTTGTTACTCCCTCCTCCATTTCGGGCTCCACTACATGGGGGCCTGATATGGATTTGTCTTCTGAGGGCTTCGAGGATGTTCTCGAGGATCGTGATGATGAGCCTACCGTGAAAAAGAGGATTTCTGATTCTGAGAAGGAGGATGAAGGTGTTGAGGGCGGAGTTGAGTCTATGGGTACGTATTCCTTATTTTGTTAAGTCTTCTTTCTTTTTTTTCTTTTTCTTTTTTTGTAACACCTTTTTACTTTGTACTTTTATTCCTGCAGAAACTTCCCAGTAGCCGGAAATTGCAGCAGATGCACCCACTGTCACTCCTCCTGCCACACCCGTTGCACTTATTGTTGTTGCCTTCACAGCCCATGCTTTCATAGGTCTCGGTCCCCTCCCCTTTTTTTTTTTTACTCTCTCTCCTCTTTTTTTTTTTTTTGTTCATGAATTCATTCTCTCCCCTTTTTTTGTTAGGCCCACTTCCTACCGCCCCTTCCCAATTTGAGTTGGGCAGCAGTTCTGCTGCGGTTACGGAACCAGTGAGTGAGGCCGCGGCCTTCTTCACCCGCTTTGATCAGCCTGAGGTTAATGATCTTGATCCTGCAGAATTTTGGGGTTCTAGTCCTCCTTACGTGGACTTCCACGGCTTCAAAGTCCCTAAGGACTGTGTTTCTCACCTGGAGGCAATCTACAGCAGCCGCGGTGATTTTATGCAAGGATTCCGTCTGGGCCGTTCTGCTAGAGAACATTTTCTGATAATGCTTGGGAGCGTGATGAATGACATCGAGCATAACTTCGTGGACACTATTTCCTCCAAGAGGATCCTTCAATGGAGAGCTGCAGTTCAAGAGCTTGTAAGTATTGGTTTCACTGTGGAGTTTATTCTTGATCACCTCCGTGAGATTGCCCAAGCCCTTTTCATGAGGAGAGTTCAGCCTGCCATCGATGCCAATAACACACGGATTGAGATTCTGAAGAAAGAGGTGGCAGACTTGGAGGCTCGCCGTGGGCGTCTTCTCTCAAACATTGGTGAGTCCAGCCGCTTTGAGGATCAGTCTCTTATCACCGGGCTTAGTTGACGATGTAGTTTCCCTCCTTTTTATTTCACTTATCGTTTGGTTTGCCCTCCCCTTTCCTGTTTCCTGCTGAACTTTACTTCCTCCTTCTCCTTTTCTTCTCTTCCCCCCCCCCCCTTTTTTTCGGGACTGCTATAATTTGGGTTTGTAACTATAATGCTACATTTGCTACTACTTTTATCTATTACTATGACATGGTATGCTTTTTATAATTTTTATACTTCTTTTCATTACATGAAAGCATGTTACAATCATGTTTTCTGATATAGTCGCTTGAGGGAAACAAAAAGAAAAGGAAAAAGAAAAAAAAAAAAAGTAACTACATGGCTTTTGTCCTTAAGCATAATACCGTTTCAACCATTTTTTGTTGATGGGATCATTCAAGTCTTTGTCATCCATCTGAGTTAGGCAGTAATACCCACTTGGATGTGCTTCCCTTACCACTAGTGGCCCTTGCCATTTCAGTGCGAACTTAGATGGTCCTGCCATGCCTCTCCTGACATAGTCTGCCACTTTTAATACGAGCTGCCCTTTTGCAAACACTCTCTCCTTGGTCACCCTGCCATAGGCCTCCGTCATTCTTTGTCTGTATCTGCGGCTACGTTCTTGAGCTTCTTCTCTCTTTTCATCAAGCCCCTCTAAGTCTCCTCTTTTTGCGGCAAAGACTCCCCCTTCTTTTTCCTTTTCGTGCATTTGCATGACTTTTAATGACGGAGTTATTATTTCTGCTCGGCTCATCACTTCTGTTCCGTAGACTAAAGAAAAGGGTGAAAACCCGGTGGCTGACTTCGACGAATTTCGATAAGCCCAAAGAGCGTCCGGCAGGTGCGTCGCCCATCCACCCGTGTACTCTTGACCCATTTTGCTAATGATCTTTATGAGGATCTTTTTCGTTGCTTCTGCTTGCCCATTTCCTTAGGCATAGTAGGGCGATGAGCGGTGGTGCTTAACTTGATAGAATTCCAACATTCTCCTCACATCACTTTTGACAAAAGGTGTACTGTTATCGCTAATGGTTCTGTGGGGTACTCCAAACCTCACAATTATGTTCTCCTTACTGAAGTTTGTCATTGCTCCTCCTGTGGCTTTACGGAGTGGCACCGCCTCTGCCCACTGAATGAAGTATTCTGTAGCTACTAGGATTCATATATAGCCACGTGATGGTGGATTGATCGGCCCCACCAGATCAAGCCCCCAAGTGTGGAAGGGCCATGGGGTAACCACACTGTGCAAGCTCTGTGGATGGGTGTGGATTAAGTTGGCTTGTACTTGGCAACTATGACACCTTTTTACGAATTCTGCTGTGTCCTTCTTCATGGCAGGCCAGTAATAACCCATCTGTAGCAGGCACCTGTATAACTTCTTCTTCCCTTAGTGTTCCCCGTATTCTCCCATGTGTACTTCTTTTAGCATGTCCTTCGCTTCATCGGGATCCAGGCATCGCAATGGGTCTCCGTCATATCCTTTCTTGAAGAGAACCCCGTTGTGTAGAAAGTAACGTATTGCCAGTCTTTTGAGTTTGTACCGCTCACTGTGCTTTTGTGGCAGGATTCCTTCCGCTAAGTACTGGGTGAATGGCTTTCTCCAGTCTTCGCTGACAAACACTACGTAACTTTCCTCCCTATCTGCCACTAGCTAGCAAGCTTCACATTGGATTTGGACTTGATCCGTATCTTTTCCCATACTCGGCCAATAAAAGCCTGCCCTTTGAAGTCTACGGTAGAGGTTGACTTCTCCGCTGGATCCGCAAGTCTTATCATGCACATCTTTTAACTTTCTCTGGGCTTCCTGTTGTCCCATGCATCTAGATAGGACTCCTCCTGGCAGCGGTACAACTCTCCCTTTAGCAGGACATAATCTTTTAATACTTTTAACTCCATAGTTTCTCCCTCTTTCATCAAGGTCTCTATTATTGGATTCCACCAATCCTCTTTGCACCGTTCCTCTTAGAATCTTTCCTTCAATGCTTTAATGATAGGCTGTTCTCTCTTACTGACTTCTACCCGAATGCTATTTCCTTCAAAGATTATCTGTGAGCCTAGTGCGGCCAGCGCATCTGCAAATCGGTTTTCATTCCTCGGAGCATACTCTATTTCAAAGGTAAAAAACTTCTCTTCCATCTTCTAGGTCATTGCTCTGTATGGGGCCAGGCTAGGTTCCTTTAAAGAGAAACTCCCTTTGGCCTGGCAAACCACTAGGTTCGAGTCCCCTATCACTCTTAAATGTTTGACTCCCATTTCAAGGGTTGTGGCTAGCCCAGTTAGGTAGGCTTCATATTCTGCCGTGTTGTTCGAGCATGGAAACTCTAATTTAAAGGATAATGCTACAACTTCATTCTCTTTATGGTACAGAACCACTCCCACTCCTCCTGATTGGGCGGTAGAGGATCCATCGAATCTTATTACCCATTGCTCCTTAGCTTCTTCTACCACAGCTATTTCTCTTGGCACTTCATCATCCAGCGAGAACTCTTCCTCTCCTGGGAACTGTGCCAACAGATCAGCTATAGCCTGACTTTTTACCGCCTTCGGTGTTCTCACCTTTAGGTCGTATTGCGACAATTGTAACAGCCATTGGGATATTCTGCCTGAGAGACTTGGCTGTTGCAGTAAGGTTTTTATGGCATAAGATTTAGTCATCAGCCATACTTCATAGGCCAAGAAATTATGACGTAGCCTTTGGGAGGCGTACACAATGGCTAGACATGCCCTTTCCGCCCTCGGATAACGAGTTTCTGCATCTTTCAGGGCACTGTTGATGTAGTAAACCGGTTGTTCGTTATCGTCCCTGTCCTCTTGAACGATCAATGTGCCCACAGCACATTGGTTGGTGGCCAAGTATAACAACAGTGGCTTCCTGCGAACTGGGGCTTGTACAGTGGGAAGGTTCATCATGATTTGCTACAGCTTTTTGAAGGCTGCCTGCAGCGTGTTTCCCCATTAAATGTTTTGCCCTTTCTTGAGCAGCTTTCCGAAAGTAGAGGTAATAGATGCCAACCTTGGGATGAATCTTCTAATATACGAGACTTTTCTCAAGAAACTCTTCAATTCTCTAACGGTAGCTGGTGGTTCATGGTGGCTATGGCCGTGGCTTTGGCCGGGTCCCCGTTTATTTCTCTGTTATGGACCAGAAAGCCTAGAAATTTCCCAGAGGATACCCCAAATGCACATTTAAGAGGGTTCATCCTTAGTTTGAAAGTCCTACACCTTTCAAATACCTTTCTTAGTACTTGGGCATACTTTTCTCGCCTTCTTGATTTCACCACTATGTCATCCACGTAGTCTTCTAATTCCCGGTAAATCATGTCATGGAATATGGCTGTCATTGTCTGTTGATAAGTTGCACCCGCGTTCTTTAACCCAAATGGCATTACCGTGTATTAAAAATTTCCTATGGGTATTCTGAAGGCAGTCTTCTCTGCATCTTTTGGTGCCATTCTAATCTGATTGTACCCACTAAATCCATCCATGAACGAGAACATGGCATTTCCTGCCGCAGAATCTATTAGTAAATCTATATTCGGCAGAGGTAATTCGTCTTTTGGGTAGGTTCTATTGAGATTCCTAAAATCTACGCAACATCTTATCTGCCCATTCTTCTTCTTTACCGACACTATGTTGGACAACCAACGTGGATGCTGAATGGGTTTGATGAATCCTGCGGCCAGCAATTTCTGTACTTCCTTGGCTATCTGTCCTTCTATCTCAGTATGGAATATCCTAGCAGGCTGGACCACTGGCTTGGCCTCCGGGTCCACATTCAATGTGTGCATTACTAGCCCAGGATCCAATCTGGGCATTTCAATATAATCCCAAGCAAAAAAATCTTTGTATTCTTTTAACAGCATTATCAATTCTGACTTCTCTTTTTCTAACAATTTTGAACTGATTGAGATGGGTCTTAGTTCCTGCAAATCGGACCCCAAGTTGACTTCCTCTAGCTTTTCTTCTGCCACAACCTGTTCGTCCTTTTCTACCGCAAACTCTTCATTGCTATCCTTTTCCTCCAATTCTTCTTGAACTATGCAACACACTAGGCTTTTGTGCTGCCATTCCTGTCTGGGGCCCACTCGTGTTTCATTTATGGGCCCCGCGTACCTTCATAATCTGTATACGATTCTGCTGTCAGGGCCCCGAACCTTAACGCATCGTGGTACATCATCTGCTTCTGCGGTAGGTGCTTCTTTCCTCTTCCTTTTCTGAGACAGCAACTTTCTCAGGTCAGGTTCTGGGTCGTCCCGGATATCCTCCCACCTAGGAATGAAGGTGCCTCGTGGCTTCGACACTGAGCTTTCCCCCGATGGCGCCCACTGGTCATAGAATATGGTTTCTACCAAATGGGCCTCTACTTGCTCGAACGGCGATGGGTTTGCCGCTATTCGTATCATCCTGCCATTCAGCCTTCCCTTCACACATTGGTGGTAAGTGGATGGGACTAACCAGTGTTTATGCAGCCATGGTCTTTCCAACAGCACGTGGTATGAAACTTCTGTTTTTATTATGTGAAACCGGGCTAAAAAGGCTATGGGGCCCACTTTTAACCATAATTGAATATGGCCTACGGTGTATTCACTGCTTCCTCCGAACCCAGTTACTTCCATTGGGCACCCTTGAATCCTTCTTTCTGAAACTCCTGTTGCTTGCAAGGTGCTTAACGGAACAAGATTTACTAAGGCGCCTGTATCCACCAAGTTTATTGAAGCGGCCAGATAAAGGGGTCTCCTGTGGTCAGGGCATCTCACCTCCATGTCCTCATCATTGAAAGTGATTTCACTTAATTCTTGTCAGAAATCTCTATCCTCTGCAGCTTTTGCTGTCAAACATTCTATTCCTGCCCCGGAGGCGATGCTTACCAAAGCCTTCGTGGCTATCTTTCGCTCTTTCGCCATGAGACCTAACTGATCAAACAAGTTCTTGAACTTGGAGCTTTTCTATAGGGTGGTAATTGCTGCGGTAGGCAGGATTGAGTTTTCCTCTTCGTCTTCCCCTAGGTCTGCACAGATTACTACCACCGCTACACCTTTCCCCTTATGATTTGGGAGTGGGTTTCTTTGAACTTCTTGTTGCGTTTGCTATAGGGTTCCTTCTTTGATCCTACAGTGTATTAGTCTGCAAAGCGCCCAACATTCTGCAGTAGGATGTTGCACGTAGTTGTGCAATCAGCAGAAGCATGGGTCCCTCTGCTCTTGTTCTGTGGGTTCCCTAGAGACTTGATTGGGCTTAAAAACTTTTTCTACTATCCATTTGTCCAGGAGCACATCTAACTCCTTTGGGGTGCATGGTATTGGTGGAGGAGTATCACGCTCCTTTCCATCAGACTTTCTTTTCCTTTCGCCTGCGGAAGCTGTCATGGCCTGTGGGGCGTTTCTTTTGTCAAGAGCCGGTCTTACCGACTGAGTGGTCCTCATAGCCTTTTGCAACAGTTGTGCAAATTGGGAAATCTCCAAGTTTTCTAGAACAGCTCGGTACTCCCTAAACATATTCGTCATACACATTTCCACCAGTGTCTTTTCCTCACAGTGGCCGTAACAATCAAGTGCTATGTCTCTAAACCTCTTGATATATTCCATTAGATCCTCTTCACTCCTTTGCTTGGTAGCTTGCAAAGTTGCGAGTGTCGCCGTTTCTTCTCCATGAAAGTACTTAGTGCAGAATACGTCCACCATATCATCCCAAGTTGGGATTGATCCTAGCTTTAAACCAGTATACCAGGTATAAGCAAGATCGCATAATGACTTAGAAAATTCCCGAAGGCATAAGTCCTCGTCTATTGCATGAGGGCTAAGAGTGTCGATAAACTTGCTTACATGTTCGACGACACTTCCTTTCCTGCCATCATACTGCGTGAAGGTTTGCGGTTCATACCTCCCCAGGTATGGCTTGCTGAGCACTCTCAGCGAGTAAGGTGGCCTTCGTGCATAGAACCTTTCTTTTGGTGTTCTGACTCTTTCACGCTTTAGGAGAGCAGCTACTTACGCCATGGTAATGTAACGTTGTCCTGCATTTTGCGAAGAACTTCTAGCTAGTGTCTCCTCTTTGTCTGCGCATGCTCTGGGTCATGCTGGCTCCCCTTCTCTTTTGTCTTATCCGTCTTCAGCTGACGGATTTCCTCCATCATTTGTTGTTGTGAATGTTGCAACGCTTGCAATACTTCAACAAAGGTATTGACATCGTCATTAGGATTCTTTGTCTGCGGCTGGGGCCTAGCCCCCATTCCGGTAGCGCCTTCCGCCTGGTTAGACTGACGTTGGTGAGGTGTTGTTGGCTTAGACTCTGCTTGAGAGGGTACGGCGCTCATATTTCGCGTTGCCCTGGATTTCGATGACATTTGCTTGCGAGGATTTTTGTCCCTGTTTATTTCCCTCCCCAGTGAAGTCGCCAATTTTGTGATGGGTGTGATGGGCTTTTTGTACAACGTTGGGCTGGATTGCTCCTTTTTGCCGTGCTAAGCCCAAAATATTCTAGATTAGAGAGTTGAGACCGGTCCAATTGCAACTCACCTTGGTCCAGCTTGTGCGCAAGCCATGCCCTGTTCTGTTGCAGTTTATATTAGGTGACTGTGGCAGACAGACCTTCTTGAGGTGATTACAGCAGGTAGATATGACATGAGTATCAAAGAGGTTTGCTTACTAAACTTAAACAATGAGACATTGCAAAGAATACATATTCCAATGAAATAGCAACAAAGATGAATATCAACAGGAAAGTAAATGCGAAAGGAAAGAAAGAGGAAATATCGGCAAACTTATAAAATTGTTGGTCTGCCGCGGTATGTTAAAAGGGTGCAAGCCAAGAAGGAGACAACATTCCTTCAATGCGAATAATTTCTCCAGAGGAGAGATTAATGGCTTTGAAGGGACGGTCCTAAATGACTCGTGCCCAAGTCAGTAACAATAGAGAGCGTGAGTTTGAGAGGGAGAAAGGGAAAAAAAAACCTATTTTAGTGCATGCCCGCCATCTTTCTTCTCTCAATTTTTTTTCTTATCTTTATTTCATTTTCTCAATCTTTCTCCTTTCTTTTTTTTTTTTTCTTAGCTAGTATTAGCCTTTCCTTAGTTCTCCTTACTCTTTTTTGTGTTTTTCTTTTTACCCCCCCTTTTGCTTGTGCACAGTGAATGCTCTTATATAGTGCCTATCGTGGTTTGGCAAAACCTTTTTGCTCTCTAACTGCCTTTGTTTGGTGTGTGTCCTTGCCAACCATTATTGATTGGTCAGGCGCTTAGCCAGCGCCACTTACCTGTGCTGGCCGCACCATACCACATCACCAGGCGAGGACAAGAAAGATTTGTCTATTTGCTTGCCGTGGCATTCTTACCTGCCATGGTAAGGTGCTTTCTCTCTCTCTCTCTTCCCTCATGGCATGCACCGAATAGTTCCAACTCAGCTTTGCTATTTTCGGGTGGCATGTCATTCCAGTAGGACACTCGCTCGAAAGTAGCCTGAGCAGGATCCTTGAAATAGGTTCTTCCCTCTCCCCTCCGCCAGACCACGCCCTCCTTACCTCTGACCCATGGCCCACCTCTTCCTGTATTGACTGAGTATAGGCCGATGAAACCTGAGTCTTGCGCATGCTCTGTTTTCACGTCCGTCCAAAATCTGCCCGCTGTTTATGCATTTGCCGCGGCCTAGGCGTCTGTTCGTACTGCCGTTCACCTCTAACTTCTTGTGGCGTGGGATATTTCTTTATTGACTTGCCGTTTGGGGTATGGGATTTTGCTTGATTGTGGGCTTTAGCTCACTTGCATCCTCTCGTGTTTTGATCTTCGCGGCCTTGCTATTGCTTCCTGCCGCATCGTTTTAACATTCATGTTATGGCGATCTAATTTAGTACCATTGGGCCTCTTTGGGCCTGCTGTCTGTTTTCCTTTCTAAGGGCTTAATAAGCCCATTAGGCCTTTTTGCCATGTCTGCCTGCGAGCTCCCGTGTCCCATTTACTTTCCTTTAGGCATCCTTGGCCCTTCCTAATTTCGTGCTTTCCATGGGCCTTTACTAATTCATTGGGCTTTCTCGGCCCAACTACTCCATACTTCATCCTTAGAGCTCATAAGTTTTTTCCTATGGCCCTATACTTACTTTACTTTAGGCCTGCTGTAATAGACGTGGCCCATTCTCATTTTCTACATCCGTGGCCTATGGTTCGCTATTTCTTTCTTTCCGAGCCTTTTCAGACCCATTTACTTCTTCAAGATTCATTTACTTACTTTATGAACCTATAATCCATTATTCCTGCCACTTAGGCTTAATAGGCTTTCTATCCACTTTCTAATTCTTTTCTGTTGATGTTGCTGGGCTTTTTCTTCTTACTGGGCTCCCGAAAATAAGCCTCAACAGCTATAAGCCTATTGATGATGACTTGTTAGAGATGAAGGTGAGAAAGGTGGCCCAAGCCGTAGTTAAAGCAAATGGACTTCCTTGTCCTCTAGAACCCCTAAAGCCCTATACTCCTACATTGAACGAAAAGTTTGTCAAAGCTGGAGATAGTCAATGCTATTGGGGATTCCCCAAATCGAGATTTGATCTTGTGACAAGGACAATGGTGCCTGGGTTCAAAATACTACTTGATTACAACAACAAGGTTCCAGAATTTAAGAAGGAAGATACAACTTGGGTTCCTACTGATTGGGCTGATTACATGGACCCTGATACCATGACTACACTTCTTGGAGATGTCATTTGCAATATAGAAGAAGAAGAATATTGGGACGCTTGTCAGCATGCATTGAAGAACCCGCATGAACTAAAAGCCAATGATGAAGATGAGGAAAGGGGAGTAGCCCTTAGTGATGATGATGAAGGAAGTGATGCCAAAAGTGATAGTAGTAGTGACAATAGCAGCAGTGACAGTAGACATGGTGATGATGATAGCAATAGCGATAGTGAGAGCAATAACAGTGAAAACTATGATAGCTAATATAGTGGCAATGATTAGGGTGAACCCCCTAGTGATAAAGAAGATAAAGACGTAGAGCTTTATAATGAAGAATATGATGATGATGATGTAGACTACTATGTTGAAGATATTGAAGATGATGCCGAAGCCAATAGGTGGAGTGACACTGATAGTGACCAATACAGGCTGATAAATGTATTAGAAGATGCAAGGGAAGAGGTTGAACAAGCCAATAATGTGAACTATAATGATTACCCCTATAGGCGCCCCTCATATTGGAGCTATATCACTAATGTTAGCTTAAGGTCTGGTCCTCGTTAAGACAAGCATGGAAGAGAGATTCTAGAGTTAGGGTCATATTACGATTCAGAACCTGGCTCACTAACCCCACATATCGAAAAAGAGGATGATATAGATGTTAGATTGGCCACTCTAGACCAAAAACGAATGGTCCACAGTCTCAAAATCCTAACAGTTGAGAACGTTGGAGGTAATAATGAGAGGATGGAAGGACGCGAGTTAGAGCATCTCCTTCAACACATCTACTTGGGTAACAAAGGGAAGTATGATTTGTTTGATGAGTGGATGGACAACATAGAGCGCCTGGATGCTTTTGTGACCGACAAGCCTACAGACATGGAGATTGGCGAAGAAGCTACGGATTATATGGATGAAGATCCCACAGTATTGATGCTGGGGGAAGAAGGAACTTACTAGGAGTCACATGCCATCGTTGAAGCCATGATTGAGTTGAAGAACTGGGCATGAGAGGAAGCCGCCCACCCCATGAAGGACTTCGTGAAGAAGATCAAGACCATCAAGTCAGTCACTCTTGCCAAGAAGATCAAGACCATCGAGCTAGTTACTCCCACCGAGAACATTGTTTTTGTCCTTATTGAGTCTGTTTCTGCTAGTATTTCTATTCTTGTTAAGTTTATTTGTGATAGTGTTCCAGTTGAGTCTAATTTAGTTAAGTCTATTGAGTTTATTGAGTTTGTTAAGCCTATTAAGAACTCTTTTCTTATAATATGATTTCTGATTCTGCTTATTTGTTGGCTTTGAATGTTTTTATTTCTGAAATTGGTAAAGAAACTCTTAATAATAAGGAATTAAAATGAGGACACCTAGAACCCATAAAAGAAGAAACCCAACCCATTAACCTAGGGAATGATGATGAATTTAAAATGATACAAGTGGGCAATACTCTAACCACTTCTGATAAAGATGCATTAGTGGCATTGCTGACAAAGTTCAAAGAGGTATTTGCATGGTCATACGAAGACATGCCTGGGATAGATACAGATATAGCGCAGCATTGCATTCCAACAGATCCAACCATGAAGCCAGTCAAGCAGAAGTTGAGAAGAATGAAGCCAGAGTGGACTTTCAAGATTAAGGAAGAAGTAGAGAAATAGTACAATGCAGGATTTCTAAGGGTGGTCAATTATCCAGAATGGTTAGCTAATTTGGTTCCGGTACCAAATAAAGATGGGAATGTCAGAATGTTTGTAGACTTTCAAGATTTGAATAAGGCCAGTCCAAAAGATGAATTTCCTTTGTCACTCCATGGGTGACATATTGCTACAAGGTCATGTCATTTGGCCTTAAAAATGTTGGTGCTACTCACCAACGTGCAGCCACCACTTTTTTGTATGATTTGATCCACAAAGAAGTGGAAATGTATGTTGATGATGATAGTGAAATCCAAAGACTGTGAAGGACATATACTAGCTTTACAGAAGTTCTTTGAAAGGATCCATTTCTACAAGTTGCGGTTGAATCCAAAGAAGTGCACTTTTAGTGTAACATCCAGAAAGCTACTAGGGTTAATCGTAAGCCAGAGGGGAATAGAAGTTGATCCAAAAAAAATCAAGGCTATTGTAGAGATGAAGCCTTCAAGAACTGAGAAGGAGATCCGAGGATTTCTGGGGAGGATACAGTATATCAGCAGATTCATAGCCCAGCTTACCATGACATGTGAACCAATCTTTCAACTACTCAAGAAGGAAGTTCTTACAATGTGAAATGAACAGTGCCAAGAAGCCTTTGAGAAGATCAAGAATTATCTGATGAAACCACCAATACTCGTCCCACTGGTACCTGAAAAGCCATTGTTGTTGTATCTCACCACTACAAATACAGCAATAGGGGCTTTACTTGCTCAATACCTAAAGGAGACTAGAAAAGAGAATGCAATCTACTACATCAGCAAGAAGATGTTGCCTTATGAAGAAAAGTATTCACCATTAGAGAAGCACTTGTATGGGCAACCCGCAAACTCAGACATTATATGCTTGCTTACAAGGTTTGTTGATTTCAAGAATGGATCCTTTGAAGTACTTAATGGAAAAGCCTGTGCAAGATGGGAAGACAGCTCAATGGGTTTTGCTTTTGTCAAAATTTGATATTAAGTATGTGACTCAAAAATCTGTGAAAATAGGAGCGATTGCTTATCACTTAGCCCATTGTTCACCAGAAAAAGCCGAAGAAATACAAGGATACTTTCCGGATGAAGATATCATGGGGATTGAGGTAGAATCATAGAGATGTACTTTGATGGAGCAACAAATCAAAATAGGAGTGGTATTGGAGTTCTCTTAATTTCTCCAAAAGGGACACACATCCCATTTTTTGGTAGGCTTAACTTTCCTACCACCAACAATGCCACTGAATATAAAGCCTGTATTATGGGGTTACGAGCAACCCTAGGCCTAGGAGCGAAAGAGTTGGAGGTGTATAGTGACTCAGCTTTGATAATCTCTCAAATTAAGAATAAATGGAAGATCAAAGAAGAGAGGTTGATGCCTTATTATGAATGTCTTCAAAGGTGGGCCTCAAACTTTAGTAAAATCCAATACCAATTTGTGCCAATGATGTAGAATTAGATTGCCGATACTTTAGAAATAATGGCATCCATGATGGATGGGCCTAAGGAAGATGAAGCTAGATTGATAGTAGTGGAACAAAAAGAAGAACCAGCTTATCGCATGACAATAGAAGAGGATGAGGAAAAGAATGGAGAAGTTGAATGGTATTCAGACATCCTGCAATACCTCAAGGATGGGACATACCCGAAATCTGTAGACAAGAATGACCAGTTAACCATCCGAAGGTTGTCTACTAATTACATTATTTGTGGGGAAAGGCTTTACAGAAGATCATATGATGGAATTCATCTCCTTTGTGTAATTGCCAAGGAAGCACAACAACTAATTGAAGAGGTTCATGAGTCAAGTTATGAGCCATATATGAATGAACACATGCTGTCAAGGAAGATAATGAGACAAGGCTATTACTGGACTACTATAGAAGCCGATTGTGTGGTTCATGTTTGAAAATGCCATCAATATCAAGTCCATGGAGATTTGAAGCATATGCCACCCATGCCACTACATACTATGACTTCAACTTGGCCCTTCTCTACATGGGGAATAGTCATTATTAGGAAGATTCACCCAATAGCATCTAATGGCTATGAATTCATACTAGTAACCATTGATTACTTCACTAAATAGGTAGAAGCTGCCTCAAATAGGTTCTAAATTCAAAGAAAGTTGCTCAATTCATTCAAACCAATATCATCTGCAGATATAGGGTACCACATGAAATTATCTCTGACAATGGGTTGTATTTCAAAGGAGATACAGAATAACTACTGTGACAGTTCAACATTCAGCATCATAAATCTTCACCCTACCTTCCTCAAACTAATGGGGCAGTTGAGGCCGCTAATAAAAATATAAGGTGAATCTTGAAGAAAAGCACAAAAAATTACAAGGACTGGAACCTACAATTGCCCTATGCACTCTAGGGGTATAGGACGTCAATTCGATCTTCCACAAGAGCCACTCCTTATTCATTGGTGAATGGGATGGAAGCAGTCCTTTCCATTGAAAAGGGTGTCTGTTCACTAAGGACAATATTGGAAAGTGAAATCCCTAAAGTAGATTGGTTGCAAAGCAAGTATGACCAGTTATGCATGCTGGATGAAAAGAGACTCAAAGCCTTGTATCATATTCAAGGTTACCAAAGGAGGCTGAGGAAAGCTTTTGACAAGAAAGTAAGAACCAGAGATTTGAAGTTGGAGGATTTAGTGTTGAAAGAGATCCGAGCCTTAGTTCAAGATGCAAACGGGAAGTTCAAGCAAAATTGGGTTGGTCCATACATTATCAAGCAAATACACTCTGGGGGAGCAATAGGGTTGATGGATTTAGATGCAAACCCTTTCACTAAGCCAACCAATATGGATCAATTGAAGAAATACCACGTCTAAGGTGGCATTCTCAAAGCACCACATCTGAAGTGGTTGTAAATTATGTCATTTCCCTTCTTAGGCTTGATAAAAAAAAAAAAAAAAAAAAAAAAAAAAAAAAAAAAAAAAGGTAGGTTGAAAACTCGAAAAGGCGACTTGAGCAAAGGAGAGTAAAAAAAAGAGGGTGAGAGAGCCGGCTAGGTTGAAAACCTGAAAGGGCGCATAGTTGAACAAAAATACAATCAAATTTGACACAGAATTAGAGTCAACAAAAACATAGTTATAAATCACAACTTTACAATAAGGTTAATAGAAAATAATAATGTATAAACATGTGTAAAAAACTTGTTGTTAGTAATCTTTCAAATAAAAAAAGTCTAAAATAAAATCATTTTCAACATAAATTTATAAATTATATATTCACATATAAAAAGCATAATTTTCGAACTAGAAATAAAATTATCAAATAATAATAGATTAAGAGGGAGGTAATATAATAAATTGAAAAATTATAATTTAAACTCAAAATAATTAAAATATGAAATCCTAGCAGAATACACCAAAGGGACTCAGGTATCTATATATAATATATATATATATATATATATATATCATGGTTTTTAAAACTGGTACAGTTAAAGAACTGAAAAAGCTCCAATTCTTGGTTTTTGGCTAGCTATTGAGGTTTTTGTCGAACTGAATTGGTGCCCGGCTCCCAGTTGAATTGGCTAGTCTAGTCTAATTTTTTAAACCGTGGGTATAATATGCTAATATAGGATATTGCCGGTTTTTATTATGATAACAATAAGAGAGAAGCATACGGGGATTCAAATCTCGATTATTTATAAATGAGGGAAAGTAACTGAACTACAATAGCTCCTGGCATAAATACTTTATATTAAGTACGTATAGTACATTAAAAAAAATGTGTACCGTAAAATGATCCATGAAAGTAAATATGATACGAAACTTAAATCAACATGTTGATTTAAAAAGAGAATGAAGAACACATCAGTGGGACAAAAATATGGGATGAGAATTTGAGTTTAAACCGTCGATATATAAAACAAAGAGTTTAGAGCCAGGCGAGGTTAAATCACGAGGAAATGATATCTATGAGATCTTGAGTCTGAAACTTCTTGTTAGCATCTTGGAGCTATTGTTAAGAGATTTCTCCATTTAATAACCTAGTGTGTGTGGGACTAAGAGACTATATACATCCAAGGGAATAATCAGATACTCGAAAAGATTTGGATATTCTTGTTGTTTAAAAAAAAAAAAAAGTTAGGAGGGCTTATTTAATAAATATATTTTTTTTTTTTCTTATCAGCTTTTATGCATGTTTCGTTTATTTATTTATTTTTTTGTCTTTGAACTATGAGAAAAATTATCCTTATCAACTAGGAAGCTAGGAAGTCTTTGAATAGGCGTTGATAAGTAAACGAAACATGCGTACTATCTATACCAAAAAAAGAAACATGCGTAATATACTATATGAACATATTTTTTCTAAATATAAAACAAATGAAAACCTTACAATTGAAACATTATAACTCTAGATTGCACAAAATACACAACTACCTATAAAATAAAACCATCCATTATAGAATGGTCATTTTGGAACACTCCTGGTATATTATTGCCGGCTCTTCAGTACTGCTTTGCTGTTTTCTTTTTCATTTTTTTTTCGTTGGTCAGTGCTTCCTGCTTTTAATGTTCAACGAACTAAAAATTGCGGACCAACTTTCAGTCAGACATTGGAAATGTCAAGTCTTCCCTCTTGGTTCAGTCCCCACCAGGAAATCAAGGAACTCACTCGATCAGCCCAAACACGAGGCAACAAATGTACGCGACCGGAACCCCCAACAGCCTCGCCCTATTTATTCATACCGCCCATACGTGTGTACTCC
This sequence comes from Lithocarpus polystachyus, assembly GCA_033629205.1. Classification (NCBI taxonomy): domain Eukaryota; kingdom Viridiplantae; phylum Streptophyta; class Magnoliopsida; order Fagales; family Fagaceae; genus Lithocarpus; species Lithocarpus polystachyus. The sequence goes on from CM066166.1 coordinate 59,137,064, forward strand.
TGCAAGCCATCACGTAAGCCCCACAAATAAGACAATCACTTTAATTAATAAACAAATCTATATATATTAAAAAAAACAAAAAACACAAATACTACGAAAACCAGACATTCATCTGGTTTTCCAATCTAACATTGTGCTGTATTTAATTAATTAAGTCCTACTATACTATATTGCCAACAGTCCAGACTCAAATTCCATGTAACTCAATTTTTTTTTTTTTTTTGCTGAGACCTTTTACTCAATTGATGCGCTTTCAACATTGAGGATTTTGTTTCTCAAATAAAAAAAAAAAAAAAACCATTGAGGTTTAAATTAAAATCAGCTCACAGTGTAAATCTTTTCCCTTTTTCTCACACCTGCTATAGTACGAGCTATAAATAGTAAATAATAAAGTGGTATAAATAGTGAGTTTAAATAAGAATGAATAATAGCTAAACAATTCAACAAATATGAAATTTGTTGTTAAAAATATTATATTTATAGCATTAGGCTTTGAATTCCTACTTATAGCATTGAATTATAAAGGATAAAAAAAAATTTAAAGGCACAAACTGCTTTATAAACTGCTAATACAATGAATGGTTATTAATAATAAAAATATGATGCAAGTGAGCCTAGACAAGAATCAATCAAGTATTGCTATAAAAAAAAAAAAAAAAAAAACTATATTAAATTATGATTTTTTATTTTTTTTTATTGAACTTTCTTTTTTTTGGATGAACTATTAAACTATGATTTGGGTCCTCTAGATCCCCAAGATAGTCCAAGATTCTCTGTTAGCTTTACTACCCACCGCAAATGCAAACATCCCTGTACACTGTAATGATTAATAATTAAACTCAAATTAAACCCAAAACCACAGCAACAGCATCAAAAACCACAGTCATAGCCCATAAATTATAACCCATTGACAAAACCAAAACCTTCCCTACCATTTTTGCTTTCCGCGTTCGCACCCAACCAATCACTCCAAAACCAATTCTTCTCTTCACTGTCTCACGCCCATAGTTTTCCAAAAGCAACTGGTCTTTCTTTTCTCCAAAACCCCATTTTTGCAACCATATATAACTCCAACAACATACCTCTTGACCTTAAAAAAAAACTCGATATTACCATAACACAAAAAAAAAAAAAAAAACCTTATCACTCTCATGGCTACTGCTAATAACATAGGCTCAGTAACTACTCCAGCTCCAGTCCACCCAGCTTGCTCAAGCGGGACGCTGGGTCGGCACCTGGCTCGGCGGCTAGTGGAGATCGGCGTGAGAGACGTGTTCTCTGTGCCCGGTGACTTCAACCTCGCACTTCTTGATCACCTCATAGCCGAGCCAAGCCTCAACCTTGTTGGCTGCTGTAATGAGCTCAACGCTGGCTATGCTGCCGATGGCTACGCGCGCGCCAAGGGCGTTGGCGCGTGCGTAGTTACCTTCACCGTTGGTGGGCTTAGTGTCCTCAACGCTATTGCTGGAGCTTACAGTGAAAACTTGCCTGTGATTTGCATAGTTGGTGGGCCCAACTCCAACGATTATGGAACTAACCGGATCCTCCATCACACGATCGGGTTGCCTGACTTTTCTCAAGAGCTTAGGTGCTTTCAAGCTGTCACTTGTAATCAGGTAAGACCGAGAGAAAGTCTGATCTTATAAAATTGTGAATGTGTGTGTTACTATTTATGGTTGTGTAATTTCGGAAGTTTTTTGGATTAAAATTTTACTAGGTCATATAAAAATTGTGTATGTGTTCGTTACAAATTTTACTAGGTTTTATAAAGTAATGTGTCACTGATCACATGACCTCAATTTGTAAACTATGATCATATTCGTTGTCACATTAGACTATAAGCTTTTATTTTTAAGTTTGATGAGTTTAGGTGATGTTCAAGTGTAATGGGTGGTGATTTAGTTATGTGATGGATAATGTGGCAGGCGGTGGTGAATCACTTGGAGGATGCGCACGAGCTGATCGACACAGCGATTTCGACTGCATTGAAGGAAAGCAAGCCGGTCTATATTAGTATCAGTTGTAACTTGCCAGGGATTCCTCATCCAACTTTCGGGAGGGATCCCGTGCCGTTCTTTCTAGCACCCAAGTATGGATCTCTCTCTCATATTCAGATTTTGGTTTTTGGAATTTTTGTGAATTTGATTAGTATTTCTTGAAATCTTGCGCCAAGATATGGCTCATTTAGAAGTTATGAGTTCCAATAATTAAAAATATGTTCTATGTATTGGTTTGCTTAGTAAGTGTGATGGTAAAGTGCAATTGGTGGATCATGGTTCATGGATGAAGTGCATACTAGGAACAGTATGAAAAATGTTGATCTCGATGTACCGTGGACACAATTGAAGTAAATAGTTGTATGACTATAGAGTAAAGCAAGAAGCATGCCTGTTTCTTTGTAAACTCAGGCATTTTAGCGTTTTAATTGATGTTTAACTTCACATCTACAGAAACAGTTGGAACATATTTTGATGGCAATGAACTTTCTTGACTAGTGTAAACTCAAAAGAATTTGTAATCGGCCAATCAAGCTGTTTATTTTCTACGTTGCTCAACATTCCCCTTATGTTTGGATGGGGGGGATGAGGAGAGGCTTGGACAGTAAAGTAGAGGAGAATGGAAGATGACTACAATGTACTAAATTTTAGTATATTCCAGCCGCCTTCCCCCTCTCCTCTCCCTCCATTCCAAACATTCCCTATATTTGTAGCGGATCAATCTCATTTCATTACTCATGGCAACATTTGAAATTTTGAATAGATATACTTTCTAGCCAAATAGGAAGTGATGAACTCAAATCAAAACCAAGTCATCATATTTGTCAATTTTGATAATATTGATTTCACATGATGTAACCATGAATCGTAGTGTTTTTTTCTTCATGTAATGCTTGTGTCTGTCATTGTTTATAAAGTTTTAAAAGGGTAGAAGTTCCAAGATGGGATTTTAATTACTTTAAATAATTGGAAGTATTATCTATGATAATCTTAGTGGCCACCCTTTTCAAACAGGATAAGCAATCAATTAGGATTAGAAGCAGCTGTGGAAGCGGCCGCTGAGTTTTTGAACAAAGCTGTGAAGCCTGTGCTTGTGGGTGGCCCCAAGTTAAGGGTAGCGAAGGCGCAAAAGGCCTTTGTAGAACTTGCTGATGCCAGTGAATATCCAATAGCAGTTATGCCCTCAGGAAAGGGACTGGTGCCAGAGCACCATCCTCGCTTCATTGGGACATATTGGGGTGCTGTCAGCACCAGCTTCGTTGGGGAGATTGTGGAGTCTGCTGATGCTTATGTCTTTACTGGCCCCATCTTTAATGATTACAGCTCTGTTGGTTACTCCTTGCTGATCAAGAAGGAGAAAGCAATTATAGTACAACCTAATCGTGTGACTATAGCCAATGGTCCATCTTTTGGCTGGGTTTTCATGGCTGATTTCTTGAGTGCATTGGCTAAAAGGCTAAAGAAGAACAGCACAGCTCATGAGAACTACAGCCGGATCTATGTTCCGTCAGGCATCCCTTTAAAATGTGAGAAAGATGAGCCTCTTAGAGTTAATGTTCTCTTCAAGCACGTTCAGGTAAGACACAAGAAACGCTATCTAGAACCATTCATTTTAGTCTTAGACTGTTAAGGGTTGCGAAATGAACACTCATTCAAGATATTATGTTGTAAATTAAGGGATCTATTCATTGAATTTCTGATTTGGTTTTGTTGCACATGCCTGGCATTTTTTCGCCATTAATTTTTTTCCCCAATTCTTGGGATTGTTAGATTGAGTCCTGGTCCTTCAAACTTCAACCTTCTTATCATTTCTTCTTTCTCTAAACCATCCCCATAGAGGAAGTGTTTTAAGTCTTTATTATGTAACACCCAATTTCTTATCCTGTGTCTTTGTTCATGGATTTGCCATTTTTGGTTAATTCATCTATTGATTCAACAGGAGATGTTAAGTGGAGACAGTGCAGTAATTGCCGAAACTGGGGATTCATGGTTCAACTGTCAGAAGCTCCGCCTCCCTGAGAACTGCGGGTAAGCCAGGGTCTCGATTAAACATTTTACTCCTTGATGATTGAATACAATATTTTTATCAGCTGGAAGGGTGCCAATGTTTTATATGGATTGCATTTAGGTATGAATTCCAGATGCAGTATGGATCTATTGGCTGGTCAGTAGGTGCCACTCTTGGATATGCACAGGCTGCCAAAGATAAGCGTGTGATTGCTTGCATTGGTGATGGTAGTTTTCAGGTTAGTTATAATTTTGATATGAAATATTATAACAGGAGATAGGGATTTGGGACTTGGACCCCATTCACTGCCCCTGTCCCTACCAAGCAAATCTTTCACTGTCCTTTGCTCCATCCCTGCTTTGGGACTTTGTGAAGATACCTGGCCTCCTCTGTTAACGCATTGCTGAACCTTGTTATGGGATTTCTATGTCTTGGAATATCAAGCATGTGATCAAACAATTTCCACTTTATTTAGGTTACCGCTCAGGACATTTCAACAATGATTCGATGTGGACAAAGGACCATTATATTTCTGATCAATAATGGAGGTTATACAATTGAAGTAGAGATTCATGATGGCCCATACAATGTGATTAAGAACTGGGACTACACTGCCCTTGTTGATGCCATCCACAATGGCGAAGGCAAATGCTGGACTGCGAAGGTTAGTATTTGTGAAATCGAGTTCTAACAACTGTCTGAGAACCATGATCACATGCTTTATTTGATTTTTAGTTTTACTTTTAAGCTTCTAGCGATTATAACAGGTTTTGTTCTCATTTGTTTCGTTCTTACCACAAATTTTCTTGTTCAGCGTGCATTTTCAAAAGTATTCCTCCATTCTGCTCTGTCATTCATTCCTGAACTTATTCCAGATAACTTTAGAGTCACATGATTCCCAAATTCAAATCTTCAAGGACCTAATTAGTATGTATAATTTAAATATTGAAGCACATGACCAAAAAAGATTGACTGATCCCAGAGGACTCAAAACGTCCCAGTCAGAGTCAAAAAGATTGCAGAGTATTTGCTTGTAGTTTCTCTCATTTAGATATTTAAAAGATGCATTCTGGAACTTGAATCTTATAGCAATATATCATTTTGCTCCTGGAGTATATTGATAGATTCAGTTAGTAAAATACAGGTACGTACAGAGGACGAACTGACAGAAGCGATTGCAACAGCAACTGGCGCAGAAAAAGATTCTTTATGTTTCATCGAAGTATTTGCGCACAAGGATGACACCAGCAAAGAGCTGCTGGAATGGGGATCCCGAGTTTCTGCTGCTAATAGCCGTCCTCCAAATCCTCAATAATTTCAGATTGGCCTTACTACGAGTCCTTTTTGCCGAACTGAAATTGGTATTATGAGCTCTAATCCAGAACTATAAATTAATAAGAGAAGATAGTCCTGCTTGTGTTGCAAGGCATCTATACCAATCCTGTTGCCGCATCCTCCTTTTTGTTGTAAAAATAAAGTTTAATCGCTGTATGTTAGCATTGAACCTTTAAGAGCTTTTGTAAATGACTGAGTGTAACAATCTTGATGATGATTATGCGTGTATAATTTTGATGCCTACATGGTGTGGGAGTTCCTTTTGATTTCTATTGGTCGGCCCTTGATACGTGGCACTGGATTGTGTGTAACTTGGTGTTTGGGTTTTTTCGAGGGAGGGTGGTTGAGTCTGTACTACTGCAGAATGGGCCTAAGCATCCATTTCGCCGCTACCAATCAATCGGCAAACTTGTAACCTCAAAGCCCATATTAGCCTTTTTGAAAATGAAGTGTCACAAGGAGCAAAAGGAAAGGCAGATTATATGAGCAATTACTTTGCGAAATAAAATAGCAAGGAAATAAAAGGGATTGACTCTTTTTTATGTGTTTAACCTGCTGTGAGCTTGCTTTTCAGCTCTAGCAGACTCCAGATTTTCGAAAAAACCCAAGTCTGCTGGGCTAGGATTGATTTTCGAGTAGCCTTTTGTTAAGCTTTCGTGAAGAGCGAAGCTCCTTATAGCTGGGTTTGCTCAAAAGATGTCTTATGGGAGGGGTTTGGCTTGGATCCGGCAGGATGCCATGCACTGGACCCAGTAGGATTCTGTCATGTGTCCAGAAATTGACATTGCAGCAGCATCTCATCGGGCCAGTTTATTGGGCCTGAGCCTCTACCCATAGGAGATAGTTTATATATATATATATATATATATATATATATATATATATATTTATATGAGTTGGATTCAAGTTACATGCGATATAACTCTTGTTAAGTTACACATTTTTTTTTACACCATAGATTACTAAGAGGTCTAATAGTTAAAAAAATTTATTGTCTGAATGTTTTGTGTAATGTGCGTGTTCATTATTAGTTATTTTATTATACTCGTGTTATAATGTTTGGAAAAATAATTTTGGTTATATATTATATGTCACTAAAATAATGAAAAAAGAAATTGTAATACAATATATCCATAAGTAATCATAATTAATTAGGCCCTAAAAATGCCACTACATTTTTTTTTTATCATGTGTACTTGTATATTTGGCTCCTACATTTGACGTTTCAATGTAAAAATTCTTATTATTTCTTTTTCATTTTGTAGGAGTATTTTTTTTCTTTTTTTAAGAAAACACGTGAACTTTTGATGGCTGAACATTTAAGATGTTTATGATTTTTAATTTGCAAAACTAAATATACATGTCAAGAGATTAAAAATATAACAACAATTGTACATAGAAATATAAAATTATAAATTTTCATATCTTATGTTTAATTTTACATATATTTGTGTTTGTGAGTGTGTGTTTCAAAAAAAAAAGAAAAAAAAAAAGAAAAGAAAAGAAAAAAAAAAGAGCCCTATGTCTTTCCTAAACCTACCTTTTAAAAAACCTTAAATTTCACTAAAGCACTGTATCAAGTTTTGACAATGTTGTTAAATGTTTTATATCACATGCACTTAAAATCAAAGCTAATTTCATACTCTTCTAGACATTCTCTCTCTCTCTCTCTCTCTCTCTCTCTCTCTCTCTCTCTCTCTCTCTCTCTCTCTCTCTCTCTCTCTCTCTCTCTCTCTCTCTCTCTCTCTCTCTCTCTCTCTCATTTGGCCCTTCAATATTTTTGTGAGACTAGAATATATAAAATAACAGGTGTTATAACATGAAAAACATTGAACGGAGAAAACCTTTCATTTTGAAATTAATGAATTTAAAAGTAGAAGAGTTCAAGAAGATAGAAAAAGGGGTGGAACCAAATCTAGGAATGACAACGGGTTGAGTTTAGGGTGAGTTTTTTTTATACCTGAACCTGACCCGTGGGCCCGCCCCTGTGACCCGAACCTGATCCATTTAATAAACGAGCTTTTTTAAAAACCCCAAACCCGCCCCGTTGGGCCCCACGGGCCTCATCCAACCATGCCACTTCAGGGCCTAATCCTTGGCCCGATAAAAAAAAAATGTTTGCCTGATTTGATTTTCTCAGCAACCAAACAGTAAGGGAAAATGAACACATAAGAAAACCTAGATCTAAACCGATTGGAAACCCAGCAACATACACCCAAATCGGAAACCCACAAAACCCATTATTTTCTCAGCAACCAACAGATCGGAAACACTTTTTTTTCATTACAATATTTTCGCACATCAAAAGTAAAAACAAGAATTAACATATAAACCCTAGGTCCGAACAAGAACACCCTACAAAATCAAATCAAAAAAGCCGATCCTATTCAACAAAAATAACACTTAAACTAGAAAATACAAATTTGAACAAAAAGAACGATTTTTATTGCAAAAGCTTGAGTTCACAACGAGGTGAGGGAGGTGAGAGAGTTGTGGCCTTGTGAGGTGGAGGAGGGTCCAACAAGGTGAGGGAGGAGGTGTGGCGTCTACAGGGAGGAGGGTACCCATGGGTCGGATATTTTTTGCCATCCTTAGCCAAATCTCTTAATCTTTGCATTTATGGCCTAAACTGGTCATTGATAAGAGATGGCGTGAGGTGAAAGGCTAAATGAAATACTACTCATATAAAGTGCCACATGACAGAATATCACGCTCTCCCGCATGAGGTCTCTACTTATATATATAAATAAATATATATATATATATATATATATATATTCAATTGGTATGAATTATTTAGTCTACATATGCAGCCAACATGTCTTGATATTTAAGGGAGAAGATATATTCTTATGGTCACCATTTTCATGTAAAAAGAAAACTCCCTAGATCTTTGCTTAGTCAAAATTCTACTTTCTTGAAAATAAGTTATCTTTGTATATATTATATTTGTAGGTAAAGAAAATACTATTGAGAGCTTCTTATCTTACAAGCCTAATCTTACAAGCTGTGTAGGCTTGTAAGGATAATCAGCAAGGTGGTTAGATTGTTATATCTTGGGGGCGGCACACATAATTTCTAGTCTATTAAACCAAAAATCTCGTAGATGGTGTGTATTATCTCAAGAGAGCAATCTAGTCCATGTCTCAACTCCGCCACCTAAAAAATTCTTAGAATTGACGATAATTTTGTTTATCATGTAATGAGATTATTTTGAAGTACCATCAAAGTAATATCTCTCAACTTGTTTCCTAATTTTATGGTGAAATCTAATTTATGTGATATGTTATTATTTAAATGATAATCTGAAGATTATGAAATTCAATTTATTTATTTTGCTAAGGCTAAAATGCAAAACTCACCTTCTAAGTTTCATCACTTTTCATTTCAGTCTATAAGTTTGCATTTTGTCATTTTAGACCTCTAAATTTCAATTCTCCTCATTTTCATCTTTTGTTAACATTCTATTCATGTTTGCCGTTAACCATATTTAATTTTATTTAATTATTTATTTCTTATGTTAAAAACCATTAATTTTTTTCTTTTAAAAAAACCCCTAAAATTAACCACTACCCACGTCAAAAGAACCAAAAGAAAAAGTCCTAAAACTTCAATGAAACAATAATAAATTCATACAAACCCACCAACAACCTCGATGCTATATTTCTTCAGCCTCTAAATCCACTACGCCTCCACACCAATCTCTTTCCTTCTCAAACCCCAAAAGCCTAGCTCCAAGAAATTGCCAATAGCAACCACAGAACTCAGATACTGAAAGAAGAAAGAACAATCAAGAGGGAGATTATCAAGGCAATCACAACTTGGAAGCCCAACTCGGGACAATCCGTACCATTGGCGAACACTACGTGTGCATGTCGTATCACGGGGAGTCTAACTCCAGTTGCAGAGTCTAGGAATGGCACGAGCCCGTGGTGTTTTACAACGATGAAAATGGGTACATGCAAGAGTGCATGTATGGGAATTACTTCGAGAGAATGATGATGATGAGGAAGGTGTTTAGGGATGAAAGCGATGAAGAAGATGAAAGCCATGACGAAAGGATTTCAGGGCTAATTTCTAGTAGAAGCCATAGATTGATAGGAGAAGCCATGAACGGTGAAGTTTTTAGCCCCTCCACCAACAAAAAATGGTGTCACCAACTACAAAAATATCGATTTTCTTCCAATGGAGTTGGACGTGAAATGATCTTATTTTTTTCTACAATGAAGTGGGAGAAGAGAGAAAAAACCGAAGTGTGGCAACTCGCAACTGATCATGGATTCATAACTTTTTTCCTAATGGAATTATGGATTCATGATTTTGTGGGTTGGTAGTTTTTTTATTTTTGAATGTATGAACAAATGCTACTAATTTGAATAGTTGTCTCTTAGAAGTTGTGGTTGAGATAATTGGGAACTAACTTTTTGGGGGGGGGGGGGGGGGGGGGTTGGGGGTTAAGAAGGACATGTGGTAATGCCTAAATTTAAGGAATATGGATGAAAAGTTATGGTAATGGTTTTTATAGTAGATTTTTTTTTTTCTTCTTCAAATTCATAATAAAGAAAAGGAGACTTGAGAAGGTAAAAAAAAAAAAACCATAAATGTGAGAATAGGGTAACGAAATTGAAAATTCAAGGAAAAAAAAAAAGTGACAAAAAGAAACCAGTATGTCTTGTTGATAAAGTCTTTTTTTAAAAAAAGGTGAAACATGGTGACTTTCTTTTTTTAAAGTAGAGTTGTTTTAGAGACATGAGTTAGTGGAAGGGTGATCTTATTTTGTAGGCAAGTTTTAAGGGGAGTTAAAGATATATTTTTACCATATTGCCCTTAAGTTTTATCATACTTAAACTTAGCGAGTAAGGGTGTTTTTGAAACATACAAAAGTCTAGTTCAAGAAAGAGAATTTTATGGAGAGTTGTTTGACTTGATTGACCTTATTCCTAAAACATTTGTAGGAGAAATTATTAGCTACTAAATGAGGTATTTTTGACCAACAAAAAAGTTTAGATCAAATAGGGGAATTATGTTATATATATATATATATATATATATATATGAGTTTTACTAATGTATGTCCTAAGGGCACATGTAATAAACCATTTTAAAAAAAAAATTGTAGGAAAATAATTAATGAAAAAATAACTACAGATTTGACAACTCATTTTATAGTGTCGTCCCTCCCTCCTTTTGTTCTCACCTTGTTGAACTTTTCCCAAATACTTGGGACTGTGAGTAGACAGTGATTCGTGTTTTTGAGAGGAAAGATTTACATTTATTTGTTTTGAAGAAGGGGACCAATCCACGGCACACTTTAGAGGTTGTTGACTTTAGTTTAGTAAGGACAAAGGCGTAGTTGATGTAACTTATCTTGGTGACAAACTTAGCCTACTTAGGAAACCTACTATAAGCTAGGTTTTCACTTAAATTATCCATTTTTTTTTCCTGCTTTTAAAAAATAAGTTTGTTTTTTACTTTTTCGTCTTCCAATACACAAACTGGTGTGTAGTCTTATGCATATAGGTTTAAATTATACATGGTGCTAGTTTACATTTTTTTTTTTTTTAACTATACATTTAAAAATATGTAATGGTTTCTCATTATATATATATATATATATATAATTTTAATTTTAATTGGTTTTAAACTCTTCGGTTTTTGCATTCAATAATTCACTTGCTACAAAAATAAAAATCTTAGATAAACACATGGCGAAAAATTGGATTCCAATTGAAATCCAATTTAGAATCTAATTAAACTAGTGTGTAATCCCGTGCATATGCACGGATACATTTAAAAACAATCACAATTACATATATAAAATTTAGAATCTAATTAGATCTAAACTCTTTTGTTTTTGCATTCAATAATTTACTTGCCACAAAAATTAAAAAAATTGATGTAACACATATGCAAAATTGAACTCCAATTAAAATTCAAATTAGAATCTAATTGAATTTAGACTCTTTAATTTTTGCACCTAATAATTCACTTGACATACATATTTAAAAATTAGATGAGATATATGGCACAAAATTAGACTCCAATTTTGAATTTAATTGGGATTTCTCTTAACTTTGGCTATTAATATATATATATATATATATATATGACTTATAAACTTAATTAAATTGTTTTTAGTTATACAAAAAAAAAAAGGCTCATAAATATAAAATCATTCAAAAATTATATTTTTTATAGTTTACTTATATTGGACTCCTCGTTTTTTTACATTAAATTAACTCATTTGACACAAAAATTAAAAAACTTAGATTAGATGAGACACATGGCACAAAATTAAACTCTAATTAAAATCTAATTTTTATATTGAATTAACTCACTTGGCACAAAAATTTAAAAACTTAAATTAAATGGGACACATAGCGTAAAATTAGACTCTAATTTAATTCCAATTTGAAATCTAATTGGATTTTCTCTCTGCTTTCCCTATTATTATATATATAGATTTGAACTCTTTGATTTTTATACTCAATAATATACTTAGCACAAAATTGAAAATTAAATAAAATACGTGGTGCAAAATTGAGAATCCAACTAAAATCTAATTGGAATTTTTTTTAGCTTAAACTGTTAATATATATACATATATATAATTTAAGTACTATTGATAGCTATTCTTATATTTTGTTTACTCTTTATAATGTCTTGTAAGAATATTATTAGGTATAAAATGTAAACGGTTCATGTTTATTTATTACTTCTTAGTTTTTGTTATTGTGAAGCACTTCTTTATTTTTTATTTTTTTATTTTTACGATTCATATATTCTAAACTCTTTGATTTTTGTACTCAATAACTCACTTGGATGAATATTTATGGTTTTAAAATTTGGAAATAAAACTATTTCTAAAAATAAATAATTTATGACACATGGCGCAAAATTGAACTCTAATTTGAAATTTTAATTGGTCTTTCTCTTTTATATATATATATATATATATATATATAGACTAGCATGTAACTCATGCAAACGCATGGATGCATTTAAAATTAAGCAAAATTTTTATTATAAAAATATAAATAATTAGTCAAATTATTTTAAAAAATAGCATGTAACACATTCATACGTATAGATATATTTAAAATTAAACACAAATTTTATCATAAAAATATAAATAATTAGTCATTTAAAAAAAAGTAAATGTAATTAATTACATATTAAAATTCTTACCTAAATTTAATAATACTTATGATAATTTTTTTATAATTTTTATTAAAATAGAACATGTGGTGATTTTTATTGAGTACATGTGATTTTTTTTTTAATTTTTATAGTTCATTAATATTAGATTCTTAGCATTTTGCACTCATTAACTCATTTGGCACAAAGATTAAAAAACTTAAATGGATAATTATGGTGTGATCCCCATATAAATTTAGACACATGGTGCAAAATTAGATTCTAAATTCAAATTCTAATTAAACTTTCTCTAAGTTTTACCTCTCTCTCTCTCTCTCTCTCTCTCTCTCTCTATATATATAAGCTATAAAAAAAAAGGCAATTCTCAAAACCTAACTCATAAAGAATATGATATGTGTGTGTTTGCTACTAGCTTATAAGCCAGTATTTTGCTTTTTAACTTTTATGTGTGGTTTTTTAAAACCTCAAAAAATTAAATAAATTATTCCCAACCAGAAAAGCATGCTTAGACATTGCAACACGGGTCAGAATTTTCTAACCCGACCTGAAAAATACTTGACCTGAACCTGATTTTTTTGACCCAAAGCAAAAATGGGTTAACCCATAACCCGACCCGATGAGGGTAACCCGTGACCTGACCTGTTAAAAAAAATTCGCTAAAAAAATATTAAAATTACGTCTTGATACTAGGTGCATAAAGCACAAAGTACCAAAACTAATAATCAATATATTATAGATATAAAATTATTAACAATTAAAATTGTTGTCAACTCAAGGGCTAAGCTTCATTGCCTCCAGTGTTTGACATGAGACAAGCCAACACGTTACACAAGACTGTCAAGTGCCAAGACAATCATTAAAAAAAAAAAAAAATCTCATTCAATAGCTGTAGTCCATTCACTCCATTGTCCAAAGCCAACTAGCCAAGGCACAGTGCACACAAACGTGAAAGTTGAACTTGAAACGTTACATTATGCTATGTTTTTTTTAATAATAAAGATTGTAATGTTGTTGTGTGGTAGTATTTTTCATTGTAATTTTTTTTTAATGACTAGGAATTTGATCATTATGAAAGTGGTCGTGGTGCCAAAATAATAAAAAAAAAAAATCTCAGTTGGACTTGTATTTAGAAGAGCTAGACTTAACAAAAAGCAAAATTCAAAGTTGGAAGTTCTCTCTTGGTGAAAAGAGCATTACAATCGGTTTCTATAGCTCTCTTTAATGGCACGGGATCTCATGAGTATTTCAATAACCACTGTTACTTCTGAATCAAGTTTTAGTACTGGGAAAAAAAATTCTTACTCCGTATCGAGCATGTCTTTTACTTAAGAATGTGGGAGTTATGTTGTGTATTAAAAGTTGGCTATATGGATTTGAAGGTAATTTAATTTTTTTATAGTCATAATTATACCATTTTAATTCTTTATTGATATGTTTTCATGGTACATTAAGTTATATTAAAATATTATATTGTAAATGAAGATGTCGACAAAATTGGCCAACTTGAGCTACAATTTGCAAGTATGAACATTTGCAGTGTTGAATCTGTTACCAACGTTGAATAGATTGAGATTGATGTGTAATTCTTATAAAATATTTACTTATTCTTCTTTACTTAATATGTTATGTTTATTTTTAAATCTTTTTTTGTTTAGTTTATCTTTTTAAGTAATCTAACTTTACTATTATTTTAAATGCAACAGGAACATGTGTACTTAAGAAGATCGATAACTTGTTACTTTGTTGGCTTACTTGTTTTGTTTGTTTTAAGATCTATCTCTTTTTGAATATATAAACATGTAATTATATGCATTTTGACAATGAATTATTAACATTGAAGACTTTTTCCATCATGAATTTATGACTATAAATAATTTTTTTCATGCTCAAAACAATCAGAATTGGAAGGATATTAACAAGTGGCATTAAGTGCAATTCATTTAATTAATTGATTTTATTCATTCTCTCTAAATAGGTTGTCATTGATTTGTTTTTGTAATTGAAAAAAAAAAAAGAAAAAAACTTGTTTAAAAAATACGGGTCAACCCGACCCGACATGACCTGCAACTTGATTGACTCGCGACCCAATTGACCCGTAAACTCAGTTGACCCGACCTAAACCCGACTTGACCCGCCTGTTTTGCCACATCTAAGCATGCCATAGTTGATGCCTTGGCATGCACTTCCCTCGGTAGATGCAGCGACCAAAGGGGTGAGGCAGATAGTCACGCATTCAAATCTTACTCCTCCCATTGTAGACTTTGACCATAGCAACCTATGGCATACGCACCTGATGATAGCTTTTTATTATCAGACAAAAACACCAATTAGTTTTTTATGTAGGTAGAAATTGAATCCCAGATTTCTTATTCAACTATCGAAGATATTACCAATTGAGTTAACTGGAACCCATGTGTGCTCATTTGTTAAATGTGCATAAATTTAGAATATCAATATGCGCTGTTTTTTGGTGGACATGGAACCGTTGGATTTTATGTGGGATCTCTTCTTATTGTGGTCCCTATTTTGACTTTCGGTATTGGGCTTTGTTGCTCACAGTGTGACATCGATCAAAATGCCCATGCTACTAGTTTGCAATCCTGGGTCATTGGGCTTTAGCTCTTGAGTGTTGGAGCCCAAAGAAAAATGGATTAGAACAGATGACAAAGGACTTTTTTTTTTAAAGAAAGGACAAAGGACAAAAATTAGATTCAATATCTTATGTATAATAGTAATATATTAGGTTATTAAATTAAATTTAAACACTTATTTGTATTAATTTTTTTTTTAAATATAACATATTTTGTGTTTGATTAGTCGATATATTCTAGTGTTTATTTATTTTTTAAAAGTTTTTATAAGAAGTATTTGGATTTAATTGAGGAATATAAGTTATATAAGATAATATGTTGAATACAAATTTTCTGTCATAATTTTTGTGTTTCACTTTATAGTTTACTAACTATATTTTTAAAATTTTTTCTTATACAATAATCTAGGTTTAAAAATGAAATGAAAAAATAAAAAAATAAAAAAACAAACTCATATACATGGTATAACACAATTATTGAAAAGAAAGAAGAGGACAAAAAGTGGGATATAGCTTTTCTATTCCTGCTAATAGACTGTACCACTTTTGCCATAAACTTTATATGGTGTTCTCCATCTGTCATACTACAATTTGGATGGCCTCGGCACTAAAAGGAAAGTAATTTGACTTTCGAGCATAAAAGCCACAAATGCAACCAATAATATATAAGTGTGTTTGGAAATAATGAAAGTCATAGTTTATTGGAGTTTTTAGTTTATTTTTGGTATTATTTATGAGTTTCATTGTATTTTTTGGTACTATTTATGAGTCTCACTGTAATATTCAGTTATCTTTTAGCTTTGTTTCTACAATACTTTTTGACAAAAAGTTTTCTGTTTCAGCTAAATAAGTTGTTCTCATATAATCCTAATAAATAATGCTCTCTCTCTCTCTCTAGGACATTAGATTTTTCTTTTTAATGTTTTAACTTGTGGAAAGGAATCACTTTATCATGCAAACTAATTGTAACTAAAATTATATTATAACTATGAATATGTACGGTACAATTAAAAATAATTATTGTTAATACAGACACATAAATATCATATATATGTTTCTACCTACTTACCTAGCTAGTAACAGATAGTAAATATTCATAATATTATAAGTGACTTATAAATTTTAATTATTTTTATTTACTCAAAAAATGGCTCATAAAAGTAAAATCATTTAAACTCTCTTTCCTATTAATTTTTTTTTTTATATAGATTTAGATATATGATTATATATATATTTTTTTTTGTGGTTTATTTACTTGTTTTCTACGCTTAGTTAATTCACTTGGAACAAAAATTTAAAAACATAGACAGTACACATGACCCAAAATTAGAGTTTAATTGAAATTCAATTTGAAATCTAATTGAATTTTCTCTTAATTTTGGCTTTATATATATATATATATATATATATTTTAATTTTCTATGTTAGCTAGTCACATTTTCAAATATACCATTTAATAAACCATCAAAGCCATAAATGAACCAATCAAATTATTTATACTTAGCTCGAAAAGAAGACTGTTTATATGTGATTATTTACAAACATGCTGGACTCAATTTCACTTTTAGGACCTACTATTCAACAAACTAAAACCAAACATAATAATATGTTTGTGAAAAAATTGGTGAATATGAAACCTGGTTTGAGTATATATATAATATTATATTAGGGCCGGCCCAATACATTGTGGGGCTTAAGGCGAAAATGTTACGTGGGGTCTTTTCTCATATTATAATGTTTAAGTAATAAATTTTTATTTAACTTTTTATGTCAATTTTTATTTAAATATATTTTTCCTACTTTTTAAGGTACAAAGTTATTGAAAAAAATTTTGTATTTAGGTTTCCTTAATATTTTCTTCAATATAACTAATCCACTTATTTTTTTGTGGCATAATTGATTAGTTATACATTTTTTTTATTCGCAAAATTAATTTTTTTAGTTAATAATTAGAATATTATAATAAGAAACCGAAAAAAATATATATAAATATATACATAGAAACAAAGAAGAAATTGAACATAAAATTTTATTTAAAAAAATAAAATCTTTTTTGACTAAAATAATAATTAAATAAAAAAAAAAACCTAAGAGATAAGTGCGTAGTGCTGAATGGTTGGAGATTAGGATTACTATGCTACCACATGTCCCCAGGACCCTAGCCCAACTCAATTTGTAAATCAGTAAAATTTGACACGCCTATGCTTTGTCAGAAGATTAAAGCTTCATAGTGAAGCAAGTATCAAATAACCAAGTAAACACTCTGAGGAAGTAAAACAAAGTAGCAAGAACCAAACAATGACATAAGTAAGCAAGAATAAGACATTTAAGAGTAGTGCAAAACTTGAAGGAGGGCAACGCTCAACGGAGAGGAGGGTCCAATGCACTGCTAAGAAACGTATGAAAAAGTCACTTTCCAACAATTCATTAAAAATATTTGAGGTTTGGGATTGATTTTTATTTTTATTTTTATTTTTTGTCTTTTGATTTATGTTTTGTCTTGTTGAGAGAGAGGGAGAGAATGAGTTTTCAGATTCTAGGCATGGGAGATTAATGACTCACATAGAGAATTGAACACTTTGGTTGCATATTCAATGTTTTTTTTTCTAATTTTTTATATAAAAATTAATAATACTTTCGATTTATTGGTTAATATTTGGGGCTTAATTAATACTCTCAATG
Organism: Lithocarpus polystachyus; assembly: GCA_033629205.1. Classification (NCBI taxonomy): domain Eukaryota; kingdom Viridiplantae; phylum Streptophyta; class Magnoliopsida; order Fagales; family Fagaceae; genus Lithocarpus; species Lithocarpus polystachyus. The sequence continues at coordinate 59,154,834 of CM066166.1, forward strand.
GTAAAGAAATATCTCTATTACTTAAATTTGAGGGCTTTCTTTTACTTTTATTGGTTAATATTTGAGGTATTATTAATCTCACAATGGCAAATAGATATTTTTACTGCTTAAATTTGGGGGCCTTAGGAACTTGGGGGCCTTAAGCGGTTGACTCAATTGCATTATGCATTGAGCCGGCCCTGTATTATATGTTTATTAGAGTATATGTATTAAATATCCTTATATAACTCTAGAAATTAATTATCTAAATTTTTAACTACATTTATATAATATCAAATTATTATTTGTAATTTACTAATAAATATAAATATTCCATTACATAGTAAAAATTATGTACGTTTCTTTTTAAAATTTAATTATTTACAAATAAGATTGGTCAATATAATTTTTATTTCTTCATAATTGAAAGCTATTCTAACTAGTTAACTGTAATAATTCCTCACTTGAACCTCTACTCACTGCAGGAACTTGCTAAGGACCTTTAGCAATTTGCGAGTGGAACATGTTTATAGGAAAGCAAACCGATGCGCAGATGCTTGGCCAGAATAGGTAGCACTAGTGTTGATGCTTATATTTTGTGATGAAGTAATAAATTTAATCCTTTTTACTTTATATAGAGAGAATAAATTTATAAAGCAACTTGTGAATACACTTGAATTGGATTGGTAAGAAATGAACCAAGTTTGAACATGAAATCTAGCTTAGTTGTGAGCTGGATCTCAACTCCTAATCGAAATAAAATTAAATCAACAAATCTTAAACTTTTAATACTCAGCTCTAATTAGACTTATTTAGAGCATTATCATAGGCTCTGTATTTTCACTTTTTGGCAAAAATTTAGCTGAACGCGTCCCAAAACCCTTGTATTAACAGCATCAAGAAAAAAAAAGAAAAGAAAAAGTGAAATCACTAGAAACAAAGTCCAAGATGAAGGAGAACATTCTTCAAGTCAATGAACAACTATTCGGCCCCACAAAACAATAACCAGAACTAGAGTAAAAAAAACAGAGGTGAATTATGTTCTAGTTGATGAATGGCTCTTAAGAAGATGAATTGGCCTAAGGACGAATGCAGAATTTCAAGATGGGGGGGGGGGGGGGGGGGGGGGGGCGGGCGGAGATAAGCGAAAAAAAATTCAAAAAAATTCAAATACACATTTATATAGTATTAAGAATCTTTTAATTAAGACAAATACGTAAAAATTATTATTTCTTAAAATATTAAGATGCAATCATCTACCAACAAAAAAAAAAGATACAAAACACTATTATTTCTTAATACACAGGAAATTATTGTTTTTTTTTTTTAGATTTACATGATTTGGGTTGAAAATTAAACTACTAAAATATTTTTTTGGGCCTGTGGGGACCTGAGCCCCCACCTAGGTCCGTCCTTGAAGAGACCATTGTTTCTTCTTTGAAGATGATGACATTTTGTTGACTTGGAGAGAGAATGTTGAAATTGTGAATGGTTAATTGGTGACTTTGTGATTTGTTTGTAACAGAGAAGGAGAGAAAATGCTAAAATTAAGAAAAACTAAGGGAGGAAAAAACAAATTTGTGGAGAGAGAAAAATAATAAAAAGCTAAAACAATATTTCAATAAAATGAGGAAGGAATAAAGAGTAAAGTAAGGGTTTTTTATTATTATAAATTATAGAAAAAAAAATGTTAAGTTTATTCTCCAATGATTCTCTCTCTCCAACCCAACTAACTTTTTCTCCTTTTGAATCTTGGTTAGTAGAAATATTTGATTCATTTGAAACTTTTTTGTATTATTGTTATTCTCTTTAGTCTCTGGTACCTTTTGCGTGATAGTCATTTTATAAGTACTTATGGGGTGTAAGGGGTAAAAGTTGAGGTTTAAATCTCTAAAAAGGAGCTTCACATATATATATATATATATATAGATTAAAATATAGTAAAATTTATATCCTGTATAAAAAAAAAAAAAAAAAAAATCTCTTCTCTTAGTCAGAATAAGTGGGGACGAGGACAAATAATAAAAAAAATTAAAAAAAAGGGGGGGAGATAGAGCCAGCCTTTCCAGGAAATAATAAATGGAAAGAAAGCCAAAATACAATAATGATAGGTTTTTATTTGTGAGAAAGAATGGTAGGTGTAGTTAATTGGTCAGATTTTCACATTAATATCATTGTCACATGAACAATAAACGTCGGTGGGTTTTTTTATATAAGATTTTTTTTTTTTTTTTTTTATGTTAAGAAAAAAAAATTATGTAGTTTCCTGTTAATTCAATTGATAAAATGTTTAATGATTGTATAAGAAATCTGGTATTTAATCTTTCCTTAAACCAAAAATTGATTGATGTTTTGATCTGATAATAAAATGCTATTAAAACTAATTGATATTTTGATCTAATAATAAATAGCTATAATCATATCATATTATGACTCTCTAAAAAAAATTATAATTTTTACTATAATTATCTTACGTGGTAAATTATGGTGGTTACTAGTTAATTTTACGCAGACCTATAATTTTTTCTCAATCGTTCATACTCATCCATCTTTCGTGGTAAATTATTTTTTATTTTTATTTTATTTAGTCCTATAATTTCTGTTTGTGGAATGGTAGGTCAGATTTTAGACATAAAAAGCAATGTGCTTATTTCATTGGAGAATGGAAATGCCGCTGACAGACATTATAAGATAGGTCTGGCCGCCCCTCTTCTTAGTGGGATCAATGGCTCCTCATTGTTCCTCTGTTTTCTCAATGAAACTACAATTAATCAAAGTCTTCCTCTCATTAGCCACCATTAAAGGCGTGTTTGGAAATTGCTACACATCAATCTTTAGCTTCGGAGACTCACTCACTGACACTGGAAACATCTACTTCACTGATCCAACTCAAAACTGTCTCTTTCCTCCATACGGGGAGAGCTATTTTACTCACCCCACAGGTCGTTGCTGCAATGGCCGTCTTGTCTTAGACTTCACAGGTGAGCAAATGAGCCTCAGGTTTTTAATCTTTATTCTTTGCCCTCACATATATACATTATTGTTGATGGGATTTTTTTTTTTTTTTTTTTGGCAGCTCAAACTCTAGGTCTGCCATTGATAAAGCCATATCTTGGCGTTGAGAATGGGAGTACTATTCAAGGAGGAGTCAATTTTGCTGTTGTGGGAGCGACAGCATTGGATGCAGCTTTTTTCTTCGAAAGGGGAATTGATAATGTGTCTACAAACGACTCTTTAAGTGTTCAATTGGATTGGTTCAAGAAAATTCTTCCATCTCTATGCAACACATCGTCAGGTAAGTTTACTGTATAATTATTAGTTCTAATATAATACTAAAAAAAAACACTTGTTAATATTTTTAATGAGAAGTATAATGAAGTCAGAAATCAAATTTAGGATTTTTTTAATTTTATTTTGATATTATATTAAATTATTAATTTTCTCTTTTTTTCAAAAAAAAATTATTAATTTTCTCAAATATTTAAATTGTTTAGGAAATGAAATTTAATCATTTAAAATATGTCAAAGTTCAAACACAATTTTTCAATTGACAAATGAATTGTTTCAGCAATTACATTAAAAAAACAAAACAAAGTCTCAGCTTCAATATGAGCATGACTGTGATCGTTATGAGTCATGACGCGCTATTGTTTTCTTTTTTGGGAAATACTTTTAAGATAGAAATGATAATATTTTTTGTCGGTTTACCGAAAGAGAAAAATGATAACATTTGTCATCATTTCCGTGCTGTAATAAGAATGACTATTTTTTATCAATGCACATTTTTGGTGCGATAAGGTGTGGGGGACAAGGGCCGAGAATTAAGTTTTTAAGAAGAAGTTTTACATATATATACATTTAAATTAGGTTATAGTAGAATTTTGATATTGTATAAAGAAAAGAATGACTATTTTTCTTTTTATCCATTTTAATGAGACTAACGTCGTATAAAGAAAAGAATGACTATTTTTCTTTTCAACCATTTTAATGAGACTAACAACTTGATGGCTACGCTAATAAAAAAAAAAAAAAAAAAAACAACAACAACAACAACGACGTGATAGCTATGTTCAAGAAAAAAAGAAAAAAAAGAAAAGAAAAACTGCGATGGCTACTAGGGGTGTTTGAAGTACAGTTTTAGACCATTTTTAGCACTGTACTTTGTGGTACAGTTTATCTAAATCTATAACTACACCGCACTTTATTTTTGTGGTCACATTGTGGTACAGTGTGGTGTGGTATGATTTAGAGTTTAGCTAAAACCATAACCGCATTGCACCTCATTTTTGAGGTCACATGTGCGGTGCGGTGTATAAGATGCGGTTTTTATGGTTTGAAGTCGGTATTTTTCAAATTTTGAGCTTTTCCTACTCAGCCCAAAACTAATTTTTCCCTTTGTTTTGGACCAAATTTTAAATTATTGAGCTAATTTTTCCTTATTTTAGGCTAGCTTTCCTAGTCAACACTTGCTAGGGTTATTAAATTTTTTTTTTTTTGAAAACTAGGGTTATTAAACTATTAATAATATATTTAATATTGAAAATAAATAAATATATTAATATATAGAGAGGGTGCAGTGTGGTGTGGTACGGTTTTCTTATTATAAAACCACAAACCGCACTACACCATGCAGTGCGGTGAACTATTACTTGTGATGCGGTATGGTTATGCCATTTTGCAGGCGGTTTTGGTGCGGATTTTGTGGTTTATGTGGTATGGTGAACACTTCTAATGGCTACTATTCTTGAAATACTTGTAGTTGGAGGTCATATGTTAAAACCAGTATGAGGTACTGAACTACCTACCCATCAGGCTCACCTATAAAACCAAGTGCCTAGACCGCCTAAAATATATATATATATATATATATTCATAATTTATTTTAGTACTCTAACTTTGCTTTCATTAATTTCAATCTTTTAAATTTTTCAGATTTATTCAATTATGGCATTTTCGTCAGTAAAATTAGAGGATTGAAATGAATTTTGGTGAAGTATAGACAGTAAGTTTTACATTTTAACTTAAAAAAATAGGATCATATTAGCTGGTGCATTTAGAACAATTGTTAATAAATTATATTAGGAAAGTTTTAACCACCACTTTCATAGATGTTAGGGCAAAATGAATTGACTCCTTGCAAATTAATTAATTACCCAAGTTAATTAATTAGGTTCAATTACATGTAATGATGTGGTAGCACAAACAATCACCAACTAAACTAAATGCAGCAGAAATTAAATTTAACACAGGTGATTTGTTTACGAATGCGAAAAACCACCGAGGTAAAACCTTACCGGATGATTTTAAGGTCACCACTCCCAAGAATCCACTATTATCAATCACAAGTGGTTACAAGTATAAAGAATCTTACCAAACCCTTTGACCTATCCCGAAATACCAACCTACAGTTGAACCCTTACCCCAATACCCAATTGGACTTATATTGTAGCAGCAATCTTTCCGTTCAATGCACGAATCCTGATACGTGACTAACAATGATGCACGGATCCTAGTACGTGACTAATTCCTTTGCATAAATCCGAGTATGTGACTAACTTCACAGCAACCTTTTGATTAATGTAGTTGATTTGGAATAACTTCACATAGAAACACCAATAAGATCTTTAATGATGGTGTGAGAGACTTTGCTTAGTTACAGAATCCAAAGGCGTTCAAGAAATGCATTAAGAACTCTTTCTTCTGTAGGAGAAGGCTAGAGTTTCAAAAAGAAAACCTTATGAAGCTCTCTAGGGTTAGGTTTTTCTTTTTCCACCTCCTTATTTAAGTAGGAGCTCAATGGGCTCTCCTATTTCAAATAGGTATACACAAACCTTGGGTTTTTCTAGTCCAATAAGAATTATACAAACCCATAAATAAATAGTCTTTTAGAATAAAAACGTTGCTGGCTATAGTCTGAATCTCGTAAGCTTGATAGATTGAGACATGTGTCGAGCTTTAATGAATCTCGACAGATCGAGCTTCTGTCGATGAGGTATCGAGATTTGCAGATTGCACTTTTCTTGAACAGTTCTTGAGTAATCTTTATATCTTCAATGTAACCACTTGTAATGATCATCCTTAACCTACTTAGATTTACCCAAAGTAAAGTGCGTTTTGTTAACGGATATGTCAATTACATAAAAATATGTCACTTACAATAGATAATATAAAAAACTGTAAGAAAAATTAATTGCTTTATCATTTTTTATAAAATATTTCTAAAAATAATTCCTAAAGCAATACTTTCAGAGAATTTGTTAATATTTTCCAAAAACAAAATATATATATTTATATATATGTGTGTGTATACATATACATATACATATAAATATACATATATATATATATATATATATATATATTGTGGGAGCTGGGTTTGAGTTTTAGGCCCAACGCAATGTACGAGCTTAAGCCCAGATAGCCCGGACAATGAATTTGTAGAGAGATGGGTTGAAAAGCTGGGCCGCAGTGAGTTGAACGATGATCCAATACTATTTTATAAATATAAAAAGAAGAGTTACAGGAATTCCTTGTAAGAAGTGTCCTTGGCACAGTCCGAGGAGACTTATCCTATCTTTATTTTATCTTTTAGATTTTTTCCTCTCTCCTCTTCTCAGGGGTCCTCTACATTATATACTCCCCTTTGGATGATCCGGAGCCTCCACTTGTTGGCCATCCAAGTCGCTACTTGATTATTTGTCACATCAGACACCCTTTCTGGCTTTTGTGAGACGTAACAGTCAGAGCAGCACTGTTCAGGGGTCTTCTCCACATAAATGCGGCCAGGAAAGTAGCTGTTGTGCATTAAATGTGGAGGTAGTAGCTCTTCTTTAGGTGTCTTCCTCTTTTTGGCTTCTCCTTGTGCCTCCGGGGCGCCCATCCATTGTTAGAGTCTCTTAAAGGCTTAGTTGGGCCAATGAGATTCGGATACGGTCAATGTCCAACCTATCTGAGGAGGCAACTCTCCTCGGATGGGCCCAAGGCCCAGTATAAGAGTCAGGTTCAGGCCCCTACAATAGCCCCTCAAAAACCCAAATTTCCCCCCCTTTTGTCCGAGGAGAAGATTGGGGTTTTGATATAAATGTATGTATCCGTATTTTGTTCTTAATTTGTCTTAGCTCTTAATTTGTCTTAGCATTTATTATTTATTATTCATTATTACTCACTTTTTGGAACGCCATCACTCGTTCCCTTGCTCACGCGCGCCAGATCCTTGACTAGCGTGCCCCTTTATTGCGGTTGATGCTTCATAACTCGCGGGGGGGGGGGGGGGGCTAATAATTATTTCGGGTGGCGTTATAACGGCAAACACTCGCCCTTGGAGGACGTGAGGGGTAACTTCCAAGAGCATGCTCCCTCTATATAAAAGCTTGAGCAAGAGTGGTCATTTTTCATTTCACGCGTTCTCAAGTTTCCCAGTGACTCTAGGCACTCCAACTTTCCCGAACTTAGGCTCCCATTTTGCAGATTTAGGCTTCTTTCACACCTTCCTTCAAGAGATCACTACAATGTTTTTCCCAAAGGTTTTGGACTCGACTCGTTAGCTCGATTTAGTAAGTGTCATCTTCTTCAGACTTTAGTTTCTTTTCTAAGTCGCGCTTCTCGGATTTCTTTGCCCTTAGAACGTCGCTCCTTAGTGACTCCCTTTCACTTCCATGAGTAGATTCAAACACTTAGTGGACTCCTCGTCTGGGATGGAGGGCTTTAGGGCCAAATACTACATTCTGCGGGGGGTGGGTTTAGAGTACTGCTCCTCGGACCAGGTTATGACCAATAGAGGGACGGGTGAGGTTGTCATCCCAATGATTGCCTTTCTGGAGGGAGGAATGACTCTTCCCATAGGTAGGATAACCAGAGACTATTTGCTCAACCACAGGTTATGTCCCCATCAATGCGCTCCCAACATGTTTAGGATTTTAGGGAGTATAGATGCCCTTAGTGAACAAATGAACCTTGGGCTCACGTGGCACGACATTGCTCACATGTATGAGTGCCATGCTCTCTTAGGGGGGGTACTATCTCAAGTCCCGGTCCGAGGAGGTGAGGCTGATATCCTGCCTTCTCAAGTCTAACAAAGGCTTAAATGACGACTACCTGGTCGTCTCTGGAGATTGGCACGGCGGTCTTCACTGTCCAGTTAGGGCGGGAAAGCCAGGTGGGGTACCTCAGGATAATGCCCCTCAGTCAGGGCCTTAGCTCTCCGAGTTGTTGCCTTGTTGTTTGCTTTCCCTCTTTTTCTTTTTACTATATGCATATAGTTTTTGTACTTAGTTCTTCGACTCTGGTTGTTATTGGTCTAACTTGAACTTTCTTCCCGGGTATTTTTGCAGACAAGGATCACGTCTCGCCGAAGCTCAGTCTTGTCAACGTTAGAGCCCTCAACTATCTGCTGAGATCGGAGGTGTTCGTGAGCAAGGACGGGCAATTGCGCGCCGCTCACCTGATCTTCGATTACCAACCCTTATCGCGGGATTTTCAGGACATCGGTCAGGCCATCAGAGCGGGCAGTACCAGGCTCGCCCGAATAGACGTTTCCAGGCCCAAATTTTTGGCCGACAGGGACCTTCCGCCTGTTACTCTACCACCCCCACCCGTCCATAAGCAGCTTCTTGCTCCAAGTGAGGGGCCCACATCGTCTCCTCAGTCCCTGGACGCCGAGATCGACCAATTTAGGTTTGAGGGGGAGCCCGTTGATAAGGCCGTCGAGATCTCGGACTCTGAGACTGAAGTTGAGGAGTCACCGGCTGACCATCACCCAAAGTTGCTGCTTGCTTGGCCAGACCCTAGCTCCGAGAAGGAGGAGGAAGGGATGGATCTGAAGCAGAGGACCGGCCTAAGGGGCTTAATGGCTGGAAGGAACAAAGGGGCGGGGTCGTCTTCCAAGGAGGTTGCCAAAACCCAGGCTGCCCCCACTTTGCCTCCCCACCCACCTAAACCCCCCACCGATCCTGGGCAGAAGGCCAAGAAAAATTTGAAGAAGAAAAGGCCTGTGGAAGTCCTTGAGGAGGGAGAGGTACCGCCCTCAAAGGGGGGAAAGCAGCAGAAACGATCCTCCGATCCTCACGACAAGAGGGACAGGCCGATGGAGGTCTCCGAGGAGGGCGATACGCGCCGTGTGCAGCACACCTAGGCCCTTCGATTGGAGGTGGGGGGCGCCACTATCCCCTGGGATGCCACAATCTGGGAGTCCCAGAGGGAGCATGCTGGCGCTCTGGCCGAGGCCTTGGAACAGCCCCTCCTCCTTCCTAGGGACATGGAAGGCCTTCAACGCATCAAGCAACCAGACCTCTTCTCGTCCTTAAAGAGGGACCTTGCTATGGGAAGCTAGTCAGCACTCCTTGGTTGCAAATTAGGTCGCGTGCTCATACCGATCCTTATTATTTTCTTGTTGTTAACGTGCAGGTCACTCAGCAAGTCTTCGTGGCTGAGGAATGGATTAAGAGAGCCAATGAGGATGTTAAAGCCGAGGTTCATTCTCTCCAAGAGGTTGAGAAGCAGGCTGGGGCCTTAAGACAGGAGAGAGTCGACCTATCCGGGAAGCTGAAGGAGGCTGAGAAGGCTCGCCTGAGTGCCCAGGTTGGCCTAAAAATGGTAGAGAGGTAGGCTGAGGATCAACGCCAGCAGCTGCACATTACAGAGATCAATTTGGCCACAGAGAAGCAGCGGGTGGTTGATTTGATGGCCGAGCTGCAGAAGGCCAAAGAGGCTACTAGGATGGCCAGGGAAGCCGCTGAGGCCGCAGTGGAGGCGTCCTATGAGCGAGGCGTGCATGATACAGAGAAGTGGCTTGTTGAGGAGGTGGCTGTGGTGTGCAGGGACTACTGCACTGAGTCCTGAGGAGTAGCCATGGACCGGGCGGGGGTTCCTGCGGACTCGGAGCTCAGGAGGGCTGAGAGTGTTTTCTTCCCGAAGGATATCCAAGAAGTTTCAGACCCTGAGCCCCTCCTTGCCATCGAAGCCCCTGCTACTGGTGCTAAGGTTCCCGAGGGGGCAGAGGTGGGCGAGGAGGCTCGTCCTCCTCCGAAGGCTCAGCTCTCTGAGGATGAGCTCACCATTGGCGAGGTACTCTCTAAGACCAAGGATGCCGGGGCTAAATCCAAGGCAGATGATGTGCCTCCTAGGGCTGCTGATCCTGAGGAGCCTCAACTGAAGACTTAGCCGTAGGATTTTTTTTTTTTTTTTTTTGGTATGGGTGTTTCACCCTCAGAAAAGCTGTGTACTCCTTTTGTGTTTAATGGGATTTTTCTATCTTTTAGTTCTATGTTGTTCTTTCTTATTTCCTAATTCACTGCATCCTTTAACTTATTGTTCACAAAGTACCAACGTGCGAAGTAACTTAGTTTTAGTTTCAACACTTATAACATGTAACTTATTTTTTTATTTCCCCTAAGAACGTGATCCGAGGACACTGCATTGACTTAGGTTAGGTTCTGTTTGAGCTCTTATAGAACGTAACTTAGTGCTAATTTCTCCTAAGAATGTGGTCAGAGGACGCTGCATCGACTTAGGTTCTGTTTGAACACTTATAAAACATAACGTAGTGTTAATTTCCCCTAAGAATGCGGTCCGAGGGCCCTGCATTGACTTAGGTTCTGTTTGAACACTTATAAAACGTAACGCAGTGTTAATTTCCCCTAAGGATGCGGTTTGAGGACGCTGCATTGACTTAGGTTCTGTTTGAACACTTATAAAACGTAACGCAGTGTTAATTTCCCCTAAGAATGCGGTCCGAGGACGCTGCATTGACTTAGGTTCTGTTTGAACACTTATAAAACATAACGTAGTGTTAATTTCCCCTAAGAATGCGGTCCGAGGACGCTACATTGACTTAGGTTCTGTTTGAACACTTATAAAACGTAACGTAGTGTTAATTTCTCCTAAGAATGGGGTCCGAGGACGCTGCATTGACTTAGGTTTTGTTTAAACACTTATAAAACGTAATGTAGTGTTAATTTCCCCTAAGAATGCGGTCCGAGGACGCTGCATTGACTTAAGTTCTGTTTGAACAATAATAAAACGTAACGTAGTGTTAATTTTCCCTAAGAATGCGGTCCGAGGATGCTGCATTGACTTAGGTTCTGTTTGAACACTTATAAAACGTAACTTAGTGTTAATTTCCCCTAAGAATGCGGTCCGAGGACGCTGCATTGACTTAGGTTCTGTTTGAACACTTATAAAATGTAACGTAGTGTTAATTTCCCCTAAGAATGTGGTCCGAGGACGCTGCATTGACTTAAGTTCTATTTGAACACTTATAAAACGTAACGTAGTGTTAATTTTCCCTAAGAATGTGGTCCGAGGACACTGTATTGACTTAGGTTCTGTTTGAACACTTATAAAATGTAATGGATTAGCTGAGTGACAGACAGGTGAGGAACAAAAAGAACTTTCATTAATAGTAGTACCTTTTCAGGTTATTTACATTCCATGGGTGCGGTACAGTTTTTTCAATTAAGTCTTCAAGGTAGTATGCACTTATGCCTGCCACTGAAGTGATGCGATAAGGACCCTCCCAATTTGGTCTTAGCTTTCCCCAGGCAGGGTTTCTGGTGTTGCCCACGACCTTCCTCAGCACTAGGTCTCCCATTGCTAGGGGCCTTAACTTTACGCGGGTGTCGTAACTTTGCTTGAGTTTGTTCTGGTAGTACGCTAGTTGGACCCTCGCACTTTCCCTCAGCTTGTCTATAAGATCTAGAGCCTTCTCCAGCAACTCGTCGTTAGAGCTTGGATTGAAACTGGTAGTTCTTAACGTGGGAAAATCGGTCTCCAATGGGATCACGGCCTCGGCCCTATAAGTCAACGAGAAGGGAATTTCCCCCGTTGACCTCCGTGGTGTAGTCCGGTACGTCCAGAGGACGTGAGGTAGCTCTTCCACCCACCTTTCCTTCGCATCGTCCAACCTTTTCTTAAGTCCGTTCACTATGGCCTTATTTACGGCCTTAGCTTGCCTGTTCCCCTGGGGGTAGGCAGGAGTGGAGTAGCGGTTTTTAATTCCAAGGCCGCAGCAGTATCGTCTGAAAGCTTTGCTGTCGAACTAAAGGCCGTTATTCGAGATGAGGGTGTGTGGGACCCCAAATCGGGTGACGATGCTCCTCTAAACGAACTTCTTGTCGTCTACATCTCTGATGTTTGCCAGCGGTTCCGTCTCGACCCACTTGGTGAAGTAGTCCGTGCCGACAAGGAGGAATTTCTTGTTTCCAACGGCTTTGGGAAAGGGGCCTACGATGTCCAAGCCCCACTGAGCGAAGGGCCATGGGCTAGGTAGGGGATTAAGGATTCTTCCCGGCTGATGTATGTTTGGTGCGAATCTCTGGCATTGATCGCATTTCCTCATGTATTCTTGCTCTTCCCCTTTCATATTGAGCCACCAATACCCTTGCGTAATGGCTCTGTGCGATAAGGATCTCCCTCTAGTATGACTCCCGCAGATTCCCTCGTGCATTTCTTCCAGGAGTGACTCCGTTGCCTTGGGGTGCACGCATAGTAAGTAAGGCCTGGAGAAGGACCGTCTGTATAGCCTCTGGTCCTCCGACAGCCAAAACCACGAGGCCTTCCTACGAATCTTGTCGGCCTCTGCCTTATCCTCAAGGAGGATATTATCTTTCAGGAATAGTGTTACGGGGTCCATCCAGCTGGGCCCCACCCTGGCCTGTTGGACCCGGGCTGCATCCTTTTCAATCTTTGTAGGCGCGTGCAAGTCCTCCATGAGTATGATCCGAGGGAGGGTTTGAGCCGAAGAGGTGGCTAGCGTAGCCAGGGAGTCAGCATGCGTGTTTCCGCTTCTAGGGATGTGCTGTAGGGTGAAGGAGTCAAAGTGGGCCAGTAGGAGTTTGGCTCGGTCGAGATATTCCTACATTCTTTCATCTCTTGCTTCCAACTCTCCATTGACCTGGCCTACAACCAACCTCGAGTCCGAATATACGTTTGCCCTCTTGCCGCCGAGTTTTTCGACCATGGACATCCCTTTCAGTAGGGCCTCATACTCAGCCTTGTTATTTGTGGTTGAAAAGCCCAGCCTTAGTGCTTTTTCGATAACGAGCCCTTCGGGGGAAGTCAGGACTAGCCCCACTCCGGAGCCCCTTTGGTTTGATGCCCCATCAGTGTACACCTTCCAACACGCCGGCCCCTGGAGGGAGACCATGCCGACTGTCTTTTCATCTGTGACCGACACCTCGGCCGCCCCTTCTGATGAGGGTTCGGCGAACTCAGCCACCAAATCTACAAGTACCTGGCCTTTGACGGAGTTGCGGGGCATGTACTTGATGTCAAAAGCCCCTAGAATCATTCCCCATTTAGCAATTCTCCCAGTATAGTCAGTGCTTCGGAGCACGGACCTGAGCGGGAGCCGCGTAAGGACAGTAATCCTGTGGGCCTGGAAATAATGAGGGAGCTTTCTTGTGGCATGCACTACCGCTAGAATGGCTTTCTCTAGTGGCAGGTAACAGGTCTCCGCTTCGTGCAAAGATTTGTTTACATAATACACCGGTCGTTGTATCTCGTCGTTGATACGTATTAGTACTAGGCTGACCGCATGCGGTGCCACGGCGATGTAGGCAAACAAGATCTCGTCGGCCTCAGGGTTGGACATAATTGGTGGCCGAGAGAGGTAATCTTTGAGCAGTCGGAAGGCCGTGTCACATTCCTCGGTCCACTCATATCCTCTCCACTTGTTCATCAAGAGGAAGAATGGTCTGCATCTATCCGCCGAACGGGAAATGAATCGGTTCAAGGCGGCAATCATTTCAGTGAGCCTCTGGACTTCTTTTGGGTTCCGAGGTGGCTGTAGGCTGTTAATAGCTCTGATTTGGTCGGGGTTGACTTCAATTCACCTGTGGGTGACAATGTAGCCCAAGAATTTCCCTGATCCTACTCCAAGTGAGCACTTGGGGGCGTTAAGGCGTAGCTTATGCCTTCTCAGGATTTCAAAGACGCCTATGAGGTCTCCTACGTGTTCGGACGCATTCTTGCTCTTTACCACCATGTCGTCTATGTACACCTCTACGTTGCTACTGAATTGAGGCTCGAACATTTTGGTCATCATCCTCTGGTAGGTGGATCCTGCGTTCTTCAACCCGAAAGGCATTACTTTGTTGTGGTAGTTCCCGGTAGGCGTGACGAAAGCGGTCTTTTCTTAATCTTCTAGGGCTAACGGGATTTGGTGATACCCTTAGAAGGCGTCCAAGAACCTCATCCGAGGATGGCCCGCGGTCGCATCCACCAGCTCGTCTATCCGAGGCATTGGAAAGGGGTTTTTCGGACAAGCCTTATTTAGGTCTGTGAAATCCACAAAAACTCGCCATTTTTCGCTTTTCTTCTTGACAACAACTGTGTTGGCCAGCCATTCGGGATAGAAAACTTCCTTGATGGCTCTTGCTTTCTTGAGCTTTATCACCTCGGCCCTTACAGCGTCAGTGTGCTCCTTTGACGGGCGTCGAGGGGGTTGCTTCTTTGGGGCGAGGGAGGGGTTAACATTGAGGTAGTGGCATGCGAAACCTGGGTCAACCCCCGGGGCATCGTAAGTGTTCCATACAAATACGTCCAGATTTTGTCTTAGGAACTTGGCCATTTCTTCCTTCTCCTGAGGAGGCAGCTGAGAGCCAATTTGGAAGAATCTCTCAGGGTCATTGCTGATTACCACCTTCTCTAACTCTTAGCACTTTGCCTCCTCGGAGGGCGCACCAGTTGGTGGTCCCATGTCCTTTGATTGCTATAAGTCTTTTTGGGCGGAGGTCGAGGACTCCGCTCTAGGCCGGTACGCAATGGCTGCCACTAAGCATTATCTTGCCGTGGCCTGACACCCGATGACCTCTATGACCCGTCCCTCGGAGGGAAATTTCACCTTTTGGTGTAGGGTGGAGGCGACGGCCCCTAGCGTATGAAGCCATGGTCTAGCGACGATGGCTGTGTAGGGAGAGTAAGTGTCCACCACGATGAAGTCTACCTCCACTATCTCCGGACCCGTTTGGACGGGTAGTCTAATATGGCCCTTTGGGACGACCATTTTTCCATCAAAGCTTATTAGGGAAGAGGTGTAGGGTGTCAGATCCTTCGGCTTAAGGCCAAGCCCTTTGTAGAGGTCGGGGTATATAATCTTGGCGCCACTACCGTCATCCACCATCGCCCTTTTCACGTCATATCCACCAATCCTAAGTGTCACCACCAAGGCGTCATCATGAGGTTGTATGGTTCCGATTTTGTCTTCCTCTGAAAAGCTCAGGACTGGCACGCTGTCCACTTTGGCTTTCTTCTGACTCGAAATGTTGTCCTCGGCCGAGAGCCGAGCCACGGACATCACCCTTGATGGGCAGGAGCCGGTCCTTCTAGGGGCCGTGAAGATGATGTTTATGGTGCCCGCTGGGGGCCTCATGGTCATGTCAGCTCTGGGCTAGCTCTGCGTGCTGCTGGTATGATGTAGGAGGTGTCCTAGTCGTCCTTCTCGGACAAGCTGGTCCAGATGGTTCCACAAGTTCCTGCAATCTTCTGTGGTGTGCCCCAGCTCTTGATGGTATCGGCAGTACAGGTTCCTGTTGCGCTTCATGGGGTCTCCTGCCATCTTGGGTGGCCACGTCCGACCTGAAATCCCTCCGCTCCTAGGGGATAACCTTAGCCTTTCCCTTTCCCTGCATCTGGTCCTCCTCGACTCTCTTGTACTTGTTGATACGGTTCATAAGCTGGCGTATACTGGTAACTGGCTTACCTGTGAGGGATTTCCTCAATCCATGCTCGGCTGGTAGGCCGAGCTTGAAGGTGCCGACAGTGACGTCATCGAGTTCCCCGTCTATCTCGTTAAACATTTCCCAGTACCTTCCTGAATAGGCTTTCAGGGTCTCCCCTTCTCACATGAACAGGGACAATAGTGAGCCTAGAGGCCGAGGGACTCTGCTGCATGTGACGAAACGGGAGCCGAACACCCTGACTAGCTCTTGGAAAAAGTCTATTGATTCGGCCTTCAGGCTATCGAACCACCTCATTGCCACGGGTCCTAGGCTGGATGGAAAAACTTTGCACATTAATGCCTCGTTTTTAGAGTGGACCGCCATCCTTTGGTTGAAGTGGCTGACGTGCTCCACAGGGTTTGTTCGACCATTATACATGGTGAATGCGAGCTGGTGGAAATGTCGCGGGAGCCTGGCTGCCTCGATCTTTCATGTGAAAGGGCATTTAGAGATCTGGTACAATGCTTTACTCATGGCATCACTTCCCGGGTCTCCTTGAGACGGGTCTTCGTGCCTATGCCCACGATGGTACTCCTCTTCGTGGGAGAAGGACTCGCTCGGGGGGGTTCTTGACCTTGGCCTGTAGTCATTGTCCCCCTCATCTTTGGCGGAGCTGTTGGAGCTAGATGAGTCTCGCCTTCGCCGTGCGTGGCGTAACTTTCTTTTCAGCTCGTTGATCTGCATCTGCAGAGCCCTGTTGTCATTGGATCTCCGGGATGCATGGCTTTTCGCTCGAGGACGACTTCTGTCGCCATGCATCGTGCGTGCATTAACCTCACAGTCTCTTTCACGTTCAAGGTGCAAGAAGCCGTCTTGCTGCTGAGACTCTGCTGACTCTGCTTGATGTGGATTTGACCCCACCATGTTTTTCCGTTGTACTCACTACTTAACAAAGCTTTTCCCACAGACGGTGCCAATTGTGAGAGCTGGGTTTGAGTTTTAGGCCCAACGCAATGTACGAGCTCAAGCCCAAATAGCCCGGACAATGAATTTGTAGAGAGATGGGTTGAAAAGCTGGGCCGCAATGAGTTGAACGATGATCCAATACTATTTTATCAATATAAAAAGAAGAGTTACAGGAATTCCTTGTAAGAAGTGTCCTCGGCACAGTCCGAGGAGACTTATCCTATCTTTATTTTATCTTTTAGATTTTTTCCTCTCTTCTCTTCTCAGGGGTCCCCTACATTATATACTCCCCTTTGGATGATCCGAAGCCTCCACTTGTTGGCCATCCAAGTCGCTATTTGATTATCTGTCACATCAGACACCCCTTTTGGCTTCTGTGAGACGTAACAGTCAGAGCAGCACTATTCAGGGGTCTTCTCCACATAAATGCGGTTAGGAAAGTAGCTGCTATGCATTAAATGTGGAGGTAGTAGCTCTTCTTTAGGCGTCTTCCTCTTTTTGGCTTCTCCTTGTGCCTCCGGGGCTCCCATCCATTGTTAGAGTCTCTTAAAGGCTTAGTTGGGCCAACGGGATTCGGATACGGTCAATGTCCAACCTATCCGAGGAGGCAACTCTCCTCGAATGGGCCCAAGGCCCAGTACAAGAGTCGGGTTCAGGCCCCTACATATATATATATATATATATATATATATATATATAACACTACAACGTGATTGTTTGATACTAGTATTTTATTATATTTTTAGTTTAAAATCCAAAAACACTTAGACTCTAGATCAATTACAAAACACGATTGGATTTCAAATTTATTTATTTATTTATTTATTTTAACTCTATGTGGTTTTCATATTCGTTGCCTGACCATTGTAATTAACTTTTGTTAACTCTTATTAATAAAAAAAATCACTTGATTGGTGTCACAAATCAGTTAGTGAATATTTTTAAGCAGTCACATGATTTTTTTTTTTTTTTTTTTTTTTTTGTCTCATAAAAACTAACAAAAGTTAGTAATGTATATCAATTTGACAAATATAGAAACCTTAAAAAAATATAAACCCAAACCCCAGGATTAATTTTGCATTTCCGCCTCTTTTTTTTTTTTTTTTTTTTGGGTTAGTGAACCACTTTTCATCATGAGGTATGAGTCATGATTAGTCAAATACAGGAAATTAAAAAGGCTAATGCCACAGCACAACAGACGGCATAATTTTTGTCTGGTTAGTGAACCACTTTTCATCATGAGGTATGAGTCATGATTAGTCGAATACAGGAAATCAAAAAGGCTAATGCCACAGCACAACAGATTGCATAATTTTTGTCACAACTCGCATTTGTTGTGAGTTGTTAATGGCGGAGAAAAAATGATGAATAATGTAAATTAACAATTTTACCCATCACAACTCAGTGACAAAAATTGTGTAGTTAGACTTTTTGATTGTAAATGTCTTTCTATTCGGAATAAGTCAAAGTCCACTTCGGTATCATGTCCGTTTCAAGATTTTCAGACCCGGACCGTTCATTGAACCGTAAAAGGGAGAGGTTCAAGGTTTTTGAGGTCGAACCGAGGTCAAACCGGGGTCGAACCGTGATGACGTCATAATTAATTTAATAATTAATTAAAGCCAAATATAGATATTAAATTTATAAAACTAGTAAAATTGACTAATATATCTATATATGTGAGGGAAATTTAACGATATTCAAGCATATATTTAAGAAAATTGTGTTAAGTTGGTTTTATGAAAAAAAAAAAAAAAAAAAAAATTTGCTAAGGGGTTGGACCTCACGGTTCTTGGGACCGGTTCTTACGGTCCAACCCCGGTTTTAGGGGTTCACGGAATTAACTAAAAATCCGGTTTTTTAAGCTTAAAAAACCGGTTTTTATCCCGGTTCCCGGTTCTCACGGTCCGACCTCCCGATCCGGTCCGGTTCTGAGAACTATGGTCCGTTTAGGTCATGCATGATTCTTCAAAAAAATTTAAGAAGTGATTCTTCAAAAAAATTTACGAAGTCATAGGCTCTTAGCTGGCTGGACCCCTTTCTCATCTATCTCTCTTTTGTTTATCCAAGTTAATAATCTAATAATGTGTCAAATAAGGTTGTGTTTTTTGTTTTGTTTTTTGTTTTTTTTTTTGGAGAGTTATTTTTAGAAAGAGTTTCAATTTATGATGTTTGCTTCTGATGATAGTTTTTAATCATTAGATTAAGACATCAATCAGTTTTTGGTATAGACAGGAATTGAACCTCAAATCTCTTATTCAACCATTTAAGACACTAAGATTGTGTTTGTTTCAAAGGTGAAACATTTTCCAATAATTATTCCACTAAATCTCTAGAAAAAATTAAAAAAAAAAAATTTATTCGACTAATCAATGAAGTCTTTTTTATTTTTGTCTCTTTCAGTTATTTTTTCTTCTCCTCCACAGATTCTCTTTATTATTTTCCCATATTTGTCTATGTTTTTCACCTCCACCACAAGTTTGCTTTTGTCTTTTCTTTCATTTCCTTTCCCTCTGTGACAGCCTAATGTTTGGGGGTGTAAATTGTTTTCTCTCATACTATAAAAATGATCGGGGGTGTAAATTGTTTTCTATTATATTATAAAATTGATCAATAGTGGTGGTTTTAAATTACCACAGTAACTTTCTCCACAATAAATTGTTCTAACAGACTTGGAATGACAGTTATTGTCACTTTATGGGGGTGAATTTCTTAGTTTGTTGAGACAATTTTAACCATCACATTTTTTTTTTTAAATTAGTGTTAAAATGTGACATCATTTATCTCCTTAACCTTTATTTGAGGAAGGAAATTACTTAAGTTACTAAGCAGATATCTAAATAGATATTTAAGAGAAAGCACAAAATTTCTAAATATAAATTATTTACCAAAAATTCTTGAAATAGGTTGAGTAGTCTCTGAGTTCATCACAATTAAAATTATTTTGGCAGTACGATATTGATAATAATAATAATGAAAAATAGAGAAGAAAGAGAATAAATGTAAACAATAAACTAAAAAAAAAAAAAAAAAACTATAAAGCTATAGTTACAACTTAAAATAAAAACTCACAGCATTCCTCAATTTATTTATCAACTTACACGTGGGCCCCTAAAATCTATATATTATTATTATTATTATTATTATTATTATTATTATTATTATTATTATGTGTTAGGTGGTAGAAACATTTGTTTGTTATTGTGAAATTGTTTTAATCCTACCTAATTTTTCTTTTTTAAAAATACCCCACTTATATTAATTAGTTGAGTTTATCAAATTTTGAGAGAAAGATTTGCTTGACCAAATTATTGTTTACTTGAAGCTTTGGACCTAATTTACATTATAAAAATTAAGGAGATTAGTTTGAAAGGATACTAGTTTAATGACCCAAAATACTGCATTATAAATTATTGATTTGCAATGTGTTGATAAACAATTATATTGTTAATCTTCATTATTTTTAGCAGTGTTAATCTTCATTCTTGTATTCTAATTCCTTTTTGATTAGTACTTTGGTCCACCACAACTAAAATTCTGGTTCGGTTACTGATTATTCCTCGCTACGAAGTAGTTTTTTAACCTCTTGATAACATGATATTTCAAAAATTAAAATTTCTTGATAACTAGTTCTTTTTATTGAATTATCCAATATATATATATATATATATATATCATCGATTTCTTTTAAAATACTCTCCACTAATTAAGACACGCACCTTGCGGAAATCTTTCACTGAGTTGGCGATATTTGAGAAAGTATTTGTAATGTGTAAACATGGATGACATGAATTTGGTTATCGTAAGAACTTGGTTAGTACCATCCTTTTTCTCTAGTAATGTGACGAACATTTACAGAATGCAATGAAATCTTTGGAAGTTCTCTATTTCTTATGGGAGAGATTGGAGGCAACGACTACAATTATCCATTTTTCCTGTATAGGAGCATAGAAGAGATTCAAACTTTTGTGCCACTTGTGATTAAAGCAATCGCTTCAGCCATTAATGTAAGAATTTATGTTTTGTAGATTGCAAAGTAAAAATAATTTCTTTTAGACAAATTTCTTGATTATTGCATCATGTTTATTTTTTTATTTTTAATCATCATTGCTCCTAGTGTAATAATTATCCTTCACAAATATATATATATATATATATATATATATATTTTTTTTTTTTTTTTTTGAGAAACACACATACACAAAGGAGAAGAAAAGGGTTCTAACACCACCTTAAATAAAAGATAGAAACATTTTAACTCACCCAAAAAAAAAAAAAAAGGAACAAAAAACTTCTATAAAGACAATTATATCAGCATATGAGAGTGCAAACAACAGAGTGGGAGCGGATGCGTGATTTGAATCTTTTACAATCAAACAACTTCAGCATGAAGTGAACAGAACGATGAAATTTAAGTTTTTCTGCTGATCACTGAGAGTTAAGTTTTGGTAACTTGAATGTTATAAATAAAAATATTCTATCCCACTTTTAAGTGTTCCACTTGTACTCTATCAACTGCAGTGTTAATTTTTACTTTTTTTTTTTTTATCAAATTTAAACCTAGATAACTTAGATAACTTTATAAATAAATAAAAAGGTGATAAGTTATAATTTGTGAAGTATAAAGTGCAACACAAAATATGGGATAATGAATTTCTATTCAATTTGATGTTAGAGATACTTTTAGTTTGTAAATTGCGCATGCACTACACTCACACACACACACACAGATATATATATATATATATATATATATATATAAAGCATGCACTATATATGACACTGCACTCTAATTGTACTTCTATAAGCATACTACCTTTAAAGAGACTTTTTCATGATTTAAACATTGCCTTGAAGGAGTTGATTGAGCTAGGGGCAGTGACTCTCATGGTTCCAGGGAACCTACCAATTGGATGCTCTGCAGCCTACCTAACATATTATGAGACTGCAGATACGGACCAATATGACCCCGAAACTGGCTGTCTAAACTGGTTAAACAAGTTTTCTGAGTACCACAATGATCAACTTCAAATAGAACTAAGTAGGATCCAAGCACTACATCCACATACCAATATCATCTATGCGGATTTTTACAATTCTTCAATGCGTTTTTATCGTAATCCAAGCCAATATGGTAACTCAACCTTCTTAATAATTTTCTTTATTTTGCACATATTGACAAAACAGATTGATGATTGCATTTGTTAGTACTTAGAAGCACTCTTACTTGAGAATAAAAAACAAAAGACTAGCTTTTGGAACCACAAGTCTCGTAAGGGAAGTATATTATGTATATAATATGATTTTCTTTTCTGCGAACAGACGTGACATTTACTTACAAATAGGCGCCAGAGTCTCTTAAATCAATCAGTTTGTTTTAAATCTGGATGATTTGCTAGAACCCATTCTAGGAGTCAAAGTATTTCTTAAGGGCTGCATTTATTATACAAAAACTGTTACACACATCATTTTTGAACTGAAACTATGACTTGAAATCATGATTTTGAATTTGAAAATTTCACGGTTTCAATTCAAAAAATGGAGTTTGTGTGTTCATTACACGAACTGTTACACACATCCCATTTTTGAATTGAAACGATTTTAAACTTAAAAATCGTTACTACAAGTCATTGTTTCGGTTAAAAAATAGTGTTTAACAACTTGTGTGCAATGAGTACTACCCATTTCTTTATATCAAAAGCTTTGGTACTAATTATTTGTTTCATGTCCATTTTAGGTTTTACTAGAGGAGCACTCACAGCATGTTGTGGAGGGGGAGGCCCAAACAATTACAACACATCAGCGAAATGTGGTGATCCTTCAGTGAGTGCTTGTGATGACCCTTCAAAGTATGTTAGTTGGGATGGTGTACACTTAACAGAAGCAGCATATCGATGGATTACCAATGGTTTACTAGAAGGGCCATACACCATTCCTCAAATTAGTATCTCCTGTGTTTCACAAGATGCATAATATAAGCCGTGATCCAATTACAACTTTGTTTGTTAATGTGTGGGTGCTATGAGTTTTGGCTTTACCTGGATTGCCATGTTGGAAAATTAAGCTTTATTGGAACGTGTTGAATTAAATTACTTCGTTCTGTGGCCTTATAATGAGTTATTTAGTCCAGAATAACTGAGGTTGATACTGTAATTTGTTAAGGACATATTTTTTGTAATTGGCTAATTCTTTGACAAAACGCACTTTACTTGTAATTAGGTAGATCTATGATGAGTTTAGTACTTCAAGGAACAAGAGTTCAAGTTTAGTATTGAAACTATGCAAATCTGTCCAAGAAACAAGTGAAGAAGTGCTGTTCATTAAAATTCTACAGATGTATTTATCGAGATCTTGACAACTGCTTGACAAATACATTATCTATCGAGATTTACGACATCAAAATTTCCAGATCTGATTTTCGGCTCATGCTTATGTATTTGTGTAAGGTTTCTTTTTTCACAACCCTAGACATATATAAAGCATATTTTAAAGGCCGTCACATATGAGAATACAAGAGGAACACATGCAAAAAGTGACCGAGTGCCTTACTCTCTCTATAAGAAGTTACTGCGTCTTTTGTGCCTTAGGGTTTTGTAACCAAGTACTTTTTGATCTTCATTATTGATGAAGTGAAGAACTTTGTAGTCAACAACATCTTCAAGTTGCTGGAGTTAGTCACGTACTGGGATCCGTGCAAAAGGGTGGCATTCATATATTGAAGAGTTTAGAAGTTTTGAAGCGGTAGAAGGTTTCTACTGTAAATTCATCTACAGGGATTGTAGAGTTTAGGGACAAAAGTTTTGTACTAAATTTGAAACTTCTTTTTACCATATTGAATTGTTTTTCAAGAAGGTTTTCCCCTAGGTTTTTTACTATGAAATTAGTTTGTTTCATTGGTTTTCTTGGGTCATCATACCTTGTCTTATTTACTTTTTTCCTGTGCATGATATTGATGTTTGTTTGTTTTAATATGGTTTATTCATAACAAATTTAATTAATAACTTGGGTTTAAAACTTGTTAATTCTATCAACCAAGGTCTAAATTTCCCAACAAGTGGCATCAGAGCAGGTACACTCTAATTGGATTAATTTCCTGAGTGTAATCCTTGACCCCTGTTGTTATAGACCGTGCACAATCTCTTTTGATTTCTCCTTTTTTTGATAGTACAAACTATGGGTACTTGAAAGTTTGTATGAAAGTTTTTTTGCCGGTTCTTAATGAAAAAGTATGGCACGTTGTTAAGCCAAAGGAAGCGTTGATGGATTGGAATGAAGCAAAGATCAAAGCAGCAAATTTCAACAGTAGGGCTTTGAATGCTCTATTTAGTGGTGTGACTAATGAGGAATTCAAGAAAAAATATCATTCACAAAAATTGCTAAGTAATCATGGACTATTCTTGAGACCACCCATAAAGTTACCAAGGCAGTGAAGACTGTTAAGTTTTAAAGACTCACTAGTAGTTTTGTAAAAATAAGAATGGAGGAGGATGAGACCTTTGATGAGTTCTATGCTAAACTCAAAGATATTGTGAATGCAGCCTTCAACCTTGGAGAATTTATAGCAGAATCCAAAATTGTTAGAAAAATCCTTAGGTCCTTACTTGGAAGATTCCATGCCAAGATCATTGCCATTGAAGAAGTGAAGGACATTGATCAAATTCCTTTGATTGAGCTTGTAGGGAACCTTCAATCCTATGAGATGGGATTAGGTTTAATGGAAAAAGGTGGAAAGAGTAGAAACTTGGCTCTTAAGGGTATAGAGGAAGAGATTGATGACTTTAAAGATGAAGACGAAAGCGAAGATGAAGATGAAGATGATGAAGAGGATGAGGATCTAACCTCCATAGCTAATGAGATTATCAAGCTTCTTAAATACAAGAAAAAGGATAAGGACAAACCTTTTGGGAAATCCAAATCCTTTAGGAAGGGTAAGAGTAAAAAACCCCTTATCCAGTGCCATGAGTGTAAAGGTTTTGGCCATATGAGGATAGAGTGACCAAACTACCTTATGAAGGAAAATACCAAGAAGTCAAGAAACTACCTTATCTGGAATGATACTGAGAATGACTCTTCTGATGAGTATGTGGATGAATATGGTCACTTTATGGCTTTTGCTGCCACAACCGATAAGGTGATTGTGGAGAGTGCTAGTGACAGTGATGATTTTTCTGATGATGAAATACTCAAGAAGTTGACCCTTCAAGAAGCCTATGATAAGATATGCACTGAATTTATAAAATCTAAAAAGAGTTCTCATCTTTGTAGAAAAGAGCTTAATGAGGTAAAAACTGAAAAAGCTGATCTGATAGTTAAGCTAGATGAGACTACAAGGTTAGTTGAGACTTTTGTAGTGGAAAACATCTCATTAAAAGAGAAGGTCAAGAGTCTCGAGGCTGAGCTTAGTCAAGCTAGAACTCAAATAGAGAGGATGTTTAGTGCGAAGCTTAATGAGGCATTGAGTGCTCAAAAGCCTAGTTCTGATAAGACTGGCTTAGGATATGCTGTTTCTTTCGACCCTTCCTTTTCCATGGCTTCTGGATCAAAAACTGTCTTTGTGCCCCAATATGAGAAAAGTGATAAAGTTATGAAATCCAAAACTAATTTGGCCAATTCTAAATCCTTTGTTAGACCTCATGTTTGTCACTATTGTGGTGTTTTTAGACACATTCGTCCTAATTGCTTTAAGTTGTATCTTCAAAAGTAAGTGTCCAAGTGGTCATAAGTTTCCTCTCAAGAACCTACACCTTTATTTGGAGAGTTATTAAAAGTTTTGAACTTTTTAACTTAATTTAAGGAGAATTCTAATTCTTCTATTTTCTTTATGAGACATACTAGGATACATGTCTTTTTATCTTCACTGCCAAAGACTCGTGTTGTGTGGGCGAGAAAGGAGCCTAACACTTAATTGTCTTTTCTGTTTGTCCTCTATTTTAATTCTTTCTATCTAAAGTAGGATTTTCTTAGCTTGATTTCTTATCTGCTTTGGAATCTTACTTTCCTACATATGTATCTCTCTTTCATGCTTTCAAGTTGTTTTTCTATTTTTGTTTGGTTGTTTAGTTTAGATTTTGTTGTATTCAACAAGTGATCATGAGTTGAGTGATTTATGACTTCTCTCATACTTCATTTGTTTGTTGTAGTTTTGTCACGGATTGCCAAAGGGGAAGATTGTTAAGGACATATTTTATGTAATTAGCTAATCTTTTGACAAAATGCACTTTACTTGTAATTGGTAGATATAGGATGGGTTTAGTACTTCAAGAAACAAGAGTTCAAGTCTAGTATTGAACCCATGCAAATCTGTCCAAGAAACAAGTGAAGAAGTGTTGTTCATTAAAGTTCGATAGATAGTTTGACAAATATATCTATCGAGGTCTCAACAGTTGCTCGACAAATACGGTATCTATCGAGATCTACGAAATCAGAATTTCTAGATCTGATTTTCGGCTCATACTTATGTATTTGTGTAGGGTTTCTTTTCTCATAACCCTAGATATATATAAGGCTTATTTTAAAGGCTGTCACATATGAGAATATAAGGAGAACACATGCAAAAAGTGACCGAGTGCCTTACTTTCTACACAAGAAGTTACTGCGTCTTTTACGCCTTGGGGTTTTGTAATCAAATACTTCTTGATTTCATTATTGATGAAGTGAATAATTTTGCAGCTAACAACATCTTCAAGTTGCTAGAATTAGTCACGTATTGGGATCCGTGCAAAAAGGTGGCGTTCATATATTGAAGATTACAGAGGTTCTGAAGTGGAAAAAAGTTTCTGCTATAAATTCATCTACGAGGATTGTAGAGTCTAGGGACAAAAGTTTTGTACTAGATCTGAAACTTCTCTTTACTATAGTGAATTGCTTTTCGAGAAGGTTTCCCCCCAAGTTTTTTACTATAAAACTAGTTTGTTTCATTGGTTTTCTAGGGTCATCATATCTTGTCTTATTTACTTTTCTGATGTGCATGATATTGACATGATATTGATGTTTGTTTGTTTTAATAATGTTTATTCATAATAAATCTAATTAACAACTTGGGTTTAAAACTTGTTAATTCTATCAACCGGAGTCTAAATTTCCCAACATAATGTTGACTACTTTAAAAAATGAATTTTGCAAATTTGCTTGCACACAAAATACAAGGCTAGCTACCAAGCCATACACATACGAGAGGTAAATATAAATGCATAGGTCATAAAAACTGAAATCGTATCACTGAAATGGCCTGAATATTCTTGTAGGTAGACCCCAAAATAGGATCCATAGCCATATTATGAATTGTTTTGTAACTCAATTACAATTTCTTCATTTATAAAAACTAGTGTCTCTGTGTAATTAACAGCGAAGGAATTCTCAGAATGGCCCCCATATTTTGGAAATTTCCTTAGTTCTTGTGTTTTGTGATCACACACTACCAGCCATCCTTTTATATCTTGCAAAAGGACCAACCCATCCTCCCAAATTTTTAAAATTTTTTCAAACTTGAGATGGGGCCCGACCCTAAATTTCCTTGTCCAAGTCCTATCAAAACGACTTTTGCTCATCACCCATATATCAAAGCAGGTGGTATCCATATCAAAATGTTGTTCAATTAATCAGGCATACAGAATCATTGATAACAACAATTTCCACCATAGACTCTAGAACCAAACTGATTTATTTTTTCTTCTTTCAAAACCAAACAGATTTTGGAAACCTATTTCAAAACAAACCTTTTTTAAATGCATAGTTTAAAAGTTGTGTTTTACAAATTGCAATTTCCAAGTGGGTATACTCTTTTTATGTCACATAAAAAATAATATTTTTACCCCTTTATCAAAGTTTCAAAATATCGCATTATTTAAGAAAAAAAATATCGCATTATTTAAGAAGCAAAAAAAAAAAAAAAACTAGTTCTCAAAACAGATCTGCCTTATCATATTTGGAAAAGCTAGCGCTGCCAAACTAGTGGCCCTAACAACTTGGAAGTTAACTAAAACAATTTGTAGGCTAATTTAGCTAAACTGAATGTTAATTAAAGATGAATCTAACTTGAATTTATATAGATTTGAAATCATTTTATTTTTGGTTCAGTAATTGTATCATAACTGAACCAATGATTTGCTAAATCCCTCATACGATTAAACACTAGTCTAACACAATCATATATCCAAATGTTATTGATAAGGGTATTTTTAGACCTACAAAGTTGACGACACGAGGCATAAATGAACGGACCAAATGTCTGATTGTTTAGCTTGACAAGCCCACCCTGCAATATAGTAGATGGTCTTATTAGGCTGACGACATGACAAGACTGACGAACACATTTTCGTGGGTAGACGGATCCAAAGGAAGCAAACCTCAGTTAGAGGAACCTCAATATGGACGGACCTAACAAAGGGGATAGACCCTAGGCAGATGAACATAATAAAGGGGGATGCACAGTATTCACGTGGCTCCCACGTGGATGGAAGTGCTCATCAAGAATCCTGATATAGAAAAGCCTTGTACCCTACCCCCAACCATAATTAAGGGTCATCTACAAGGAAGACCATCCCCAAAAATCCGAAAATTTGATGGAGAGTTATCCCCATAAGGAAAGGCCTTCCTCTTCAAGAAATTAAGGTTAAATCTACACTACTATATAACCCCCAAAACCCTCTCTCACCAAGGTACGCATAATTTCTCTAAAGCTTATACTCTCTAGTATTGTTGGAGCTTTCTCTTGACTTAAGCTTCGGAGAGTCTTTGGCCGATACCCCACTGGTTTCCTTTGATTGGTTTTTTTTCTTTTGTTCTTTAGGTGTACCCATTGACAAGTATGTGGACGATCAACTCATTGACGATTTTTGTACATCATTAGTTGGCGCCGTCTGTGGGAAACGAGTGGTTAGCCATATCACTGCTCCTAAGACAAAGAGTTGCATGGTCCAGACGATCAATGGCTACCATCAACCAAGAGACCAAAAACCCGCCCAACGCCTTGGAGAGTTGCTGGAGCAAAAGTTAGGCCAGTTGAACAAATAGTATTAGAACCATCAAAATGGCGAATAGGGCTACAACACATCCCGAAGGTTGAAAGTTCAGGCATTAGGCATCCTGGGGGCAGTGTACCAGTGGCCTATTTTGCAAAAGGATGCCCAATCCTATGTAAAAGTATATGACAAATGCCAACACTTCAGCAAGACCTCATGACTAAACACTATAAAAGGAAGTCGACGGGCACCTAATCCTCATCCCAGTGGGATGGACGGACGAACCAAGCCACCCATGAGTGCCTTAGTCAAAAGTCTAAGTCTTTCTACCTACGGGTGGATGGACGAACCAAGTCATCCGCAAGTGCCTTGGTAAAAAATTTAAGTCCTACCTATGGGTGGAAGAACGAACCAAGCCCCCGATGGGTGCCTTAATAATATAAGTCTCCTGCCTACGGGTGGAAGGACAAACCAAGCCACCTATGAGTGCCTTGGTCGAAATTCTAAGTTTTCCTACCTACGGGTGGACGGACGAACCAAGTCATCCACAAGTGCCTTGGTAAAAAATTTAAGTCTTACCTACGGTGGAAGGACAAACCAAGCCACCTATAAGTGCCTTGGTAAAAAATGCTAATTCTTTCTACCTATGGGAGGACAGACGAACCAAGCCACTCGCAAGTACCTTAGTAAAAAATTTAAGTCCTACCTATGGGTGGAAGGAAGAACCAAGCCCCCCATGGGTGCCTTAATAATATAATCTCCTGCCTACGGGTGGAAGGACAAACCAAGCCACCTACGAGTGCCTTGGTCAAAATTCTAAGTCTTCCTACCTACGGGCGGACGAATGAACCAAGTCACTCACAAGTGCCTTGGTCAAAATTCTGTCTTCCTACCTATGGGTGGACAGACGAACTAAGTCATTCACAAGTGCCTTGGTAAAAAATTTTAGTCCTACCTACGAGTGGAAGGACGAACCAAGCCCCCCATGGGTGCCTTGGTAATATAAGTCTCCTACCCACGGGTAGGAAGGATGAACCAAGCCATCACGAGTGCTTTGGACAAAATTTTAAGTCTTCCTACTACAGGTGGACGGACGAACCAAGTTACTCACAAGTGCCTTGGTCAAAATTCGAAATCTTCCTACCTATGGGTGGATGGACGAACCAATCATCCAAGAGTACCTTTGAAAAAAATTTAAGTCCTACCTACGGTGGAAGGACGAACCAAGCCACCTACAAGTGCCTTAGTAAAAAAAGCTAATTCTTTCTACCTATGGGAGGACAGACGAACTAAGCCACTCGCAAGTGCCTTGGTAAAAAATTTTAAGCCCTACCTACGGGTGGAAGGACGAACCAAGCCACTCACGAGTGCCTTGGTCAAAAGAAGTCTTCCAACCTACGGGAGGAAGGACGAACTAAACCACACCTAAGTGCCTTAGTTAAAAATATAAGTCCTTCTACCTAAGGGGTGGACGGATGAAACCAACCACCCACGAGTACCTTGGTCAATAGTCCTACCTATGGGTGGACGAACAAACTAAGCCCCTCACAAGTGCTTTGGTAAAGGATTTAAGTCTTCTTACCTACTGGAGGACGGACGAACCAAGCCCTTCACAAGTGCCTTGGTAAAAATTTAAGTCCTCTTACCCATGGGTGGATGGACGAACCAATCCACTAACAAATACCTTGGTAAAAGATCTAAATCTTCCTACCTACGGGGTGATGAATGATCAAGGTAATGAACGATCCAAGTGATCCTCCAAAGATGATTGACTCAAATAGAAATCATCGAACTAAGTCACCAAGGTGACAAACTAGTATCCAAAATTTACTGTCCATAGAGTGGACGGATACAAACTAGTATCCAAAGTTTACTAAGTCCATAGAGTGGACGGATACAAACTTGTGTCCAAAATTTACTAAGTCCATAAAATGGACGGATACAAACTAGTGTTCAAAGGACGGATACAAATTAGTATCCAAAATTTACTAAATCCATAGAGTGGATGGATACATACTAGTGTTCAAAATTTACTAAGTCCATAGAATGGACAGATACAAACTGGTATCCAAAATTTACTAAGTCCATAAAGTGGACAGATACAAACTAGTGTTTAAATTTTACAAAGTCCATAAAATGGATGGATACAAACTAGTATCCAAAATTTACTACGCCCATAGAATATAAAAAATTTTATCCACAAGGTGGACGGATGCCAACTCATGTTGTAAGTCCACAAGATGGATAGACATATGACCTATGTCCACAAAATGAATGGATGTGTCAAAAAACATCCAAATTTGTGTCCACAAGATGGACGAATACATTGACTAAGTCCATGAGGTGGACGGATGAAAGATATATGTAGTGGTACATCTAACAAATCCACAAGGTGGACGGATCAAAGATGTATAATGAGACGTACCTAAATTACTACCAAGTCCGCAGGAAGGACGGATTAAAACACATAAGAGTTTTTCATGACATAAAAGAAGAGGTCAAACATATATATATGAGGGCGACGGAAGCAAAGAAAGCTCAGAAAACCAATGAGCGACAGTCGTTATCCATACAAAACACCATCGTTCTCAAAATAGCTCCCATATACTCAAAACCCACAAGCTAATGAGCAACACATGCCCAGAAGGTCCCAAAGTAGTGAAGTGTTTAAGAGCTGATCCGATTTAGTCTTTATCACAGGCACTATCTTCGGCGATATCTTAACAAACTGTCCCACTCCGCCATGGAATTGACCATGACAATGGTTGTGCTCTTTGTAACTCGCCTCGCCTCTGAAACTGAGCCATTGACAGATTAATTAGATCCACAACTAGTCCTACATGACCCAATGGATCATGCCCAGTCAAAGAAAACAAGAAATTTCCTTTCTTCTCGAAGAAATTACAGTTCTAAGGTTGATTTGAGTTCTTGAAGATGGGTCCGAATGGGGTTGTTCTTTAACAACTCGTGTTCATGTAAATGACGTTCCTTTCTTGCCTTGCTGCTAAGGTGTTTGCCGAAAATCCTGTGAAAGCTTTGGGTCTCAATAGAAAAAAAAAAAAAAGGATTGGCAAGGAAAAGGAAATAGAGAAAGCTCTTTCCGTTCCTTAACTCAATCACGGCTCCAGCTGAAAAGTTCATTGCCAAATTCAGGGAAGTCTTCTCTACTTTATTTATCCTCTGCCTTCACTTTTCTCTTGAAGCTTGACATCATTTGGTTATATCAATTTGAGAACCAATGTATGACTTTGGCTTCACACATGGTTGCAAGACATTTTTATTATGATCATATATTAAATATGGTCCTTGCTTTGTTACAATCACTATTAGCCTTTTCAAAGTCAGCTTATTTATTACGAACACCTTCAAGAAAGTGTTATGTTCTTTCTAAGCCTTTTGGTTGATGCCTAAGTTAGACTTTACTACCTTCTGCAGCTAAGAGCTTTCATTGGCTTATGCTCCCTTTTATTTATTTTCTTTTTTAAGATTCTTGTGAAGCTTTAAGGTGCTTTTAATCACATTTGCACCTGGGTTGAAAGTAAAATATGGCTGTTAATTTGTTTTGAAGTTGATGTTGGTTGGCCTAACAAGTAGCTACCAGTTTTGAAGATGTTTATGTAGTAGACATGACTTATATTACTTGCTTCTATTTGCTGAAATAAATATATATACTCACAGTATATTCACACTAGATATTCTCTGTCAAGGTGTATAGCTTAAAGATGGTCTTATCTTCCGCACCATTAACAGCAGGAACACTATGGGTTGGAGCTTACATGTTGCCTGCAACAAGCTTTATGTGTGCAGCAACAAGCTCATCACATTTGGCATTATTTCACCAATAGAAGCTGAAAGGAGAAACAAAGATACTTCCCATAGAAAGCTAGCATCCACATAATGTGAGGGCAGGTTCTTAAAATCTCCAATCTACGTCTTGAGGGAAGTTTCTTCACTTTGATATTTTCTCATATACTGCTAGAAACTCGACTCTTTGAGTTGAGAGTAATTCCTAAAGAGTATTTTCTCTCAAGACCAGTTTTGACAAGCTTAGTATATGATTACAAGATTTAATTTTTCCCATTATGATTTCTTGTCCATGGACCTGTATCTGTATAAGGCTAAATGGCTGATTTAGCTTTATTTAATTGCAAACTAGTTATTTAGTAGTACTAATCTTGTTCTTGCAGGTTAAGTAAATTCTTTTTTATGCCTTATGGCTAATCTGTAATGACGTTAGAGGACACTCATAAATATTTTGACTATCTAGCTGTATTGCTTGGATGTCGCTTTGAGCCAATCAGTCTAGCTTGGGAAAGATAGTGACAGTACAACTTGTCAAGGCATGAGCCCAAATGGCCTTCGAATGCATTTAGTGACTACTAACTCAGCGGCAGCATTGTGGATCCTTATCGCCAATAATGGGAATGATCTCTAGCCTCTCGAGAAACAAATTCAGGGAAGTTCCTTGACTCTTTCTTAAAAGCATGAATAGCTTTCTATTGAATTATGGTATCTCTTTTTGCTTAATCGGAGAGTAATTCCTCCCATTTCACATGTTTGGGACTATGTATGGATTTGACTACGTGATTGCCTTTAATAATTTCAATGGCTGATTTGCTTGCAGATCTTTTATCACTAATGAAAATTATCTTCGCGAAGTTTATAGTGGATGAAAGTAATTCAGTCTTGTCTTTTGACCTTGCTTTTGGCAATCCCATGGCAAATTTTTCAAAATAAATACTTTATTGAAAAAATTAATTCTGGGTGATTATTAGGGGGCTAATTTAGTTAACCCCCAGTATCTTTCATGAAGACCTAGATTCATCTATTAACCATATATGTGTGGTATACAATTTACTTACTCCTTGAAATGATATTTTACCAAGCCATTGAGGGCTACTGTGTTATACAAAATTTTCATGACAGTCATGACTCGTTTAGCAAAGCTATTTCTTAGCCATTATGCAAGGCATGGCCTTTTGTTGCCTCTTGGAATTATATGGATCAGACATGATTTACTTTGAATGGTCATCAAACTTAATGCATACTGGTGGCTAAAATGGCTTATTATCATCGCTATCTAGCTTGCCAAGGTGATGGTGATCCCATCTTCCATGAGACATAGCAAACACAAAGGAGCTCCTTGCAGACCTTTGGGCCCTTTGTAATCTTAGGTTACAAACCATAGAAGCTTCACCTTTTCTCTCTAGTCTATGACATGGAAGCTATGATCCCCACAAACCTCCATAAGCTAGCTATAAAGCTAGCAAGGATTTCAGGAATATCCGGTGGGGCTACCAATGGCGCTATTCTTCTTGAAGACTTCAAATGATAGCACTTACCTCATTGGTATTCTCAAAAGCCATAGAACATGCCATTGGATTGATCAGATGGGAACCCTTACTTGGTAGGGATCTATATGCTTATGCATGGTGCCGTCTAGCATGATATCAAAAGGATCACCTTAAGCTTAAAAGAAAAGGGGATGCATATTTCTTAGGCGCCACAATTGCCAATGCAAACATGGGCGATATAAGCCAAGGCGATTAGTCTCAATTTCGATGAAGTCAAAGACTTTGTAAAGGCTTTGCCCTTAAGAACAGAGCTCAGGGATGTATTCTCGTTGCCATCTTACTTAATCATCTCACTATTCTATTAAGAAACAGTGCCCATTCATGTGAATGTTTAAACATATATTCAAGTAGCTCGTATTGGTTGAATGGCATGTCCTTATGATTAGACAGATTTGAAAATATAGTGATGTTTATCAAGTGTGCTTGAGCACTAAATATTTGAGCTATCTTTCACATTTAAAAGCTTTAGCCAATATATGGCACATACATGCTCTTTAAGAACAATTCTTTGATCTTTTCAAGTACTTCACACCAACATTCACTAGACCATGCCTTGTTACATGCTTTCACAGGTCTCTTGGATGAATTTGGCCATAGTAATTATAAATTTATATACACCGTTATTGCTTCACCTTATTTGCCTTGACACTTGGTTTGTTATTTAATAACTTCCTTTATGGCCGCACAGGAAAGAAAAGTGAAAGGCAATATACTGCTTGCACAATAAGCTTACATGAATTCACATGCATTCATTGGAAGAGTACTGTGGTGATTGTTTGCCAACACCTCTGATGATACATTCTAGCTTTCCCTTGGCATATTTATATATCTTTGATAACCATGTGGTCTACTGACAGCTTACTTGCCTTCTAATTGGTTTTATACAAAAGCAAAGTGGAAAACTACACATGATGCCAATTTGGAACCAACATTATTGTTCCACTCAATGTTGCTTGGGATTGCATATGCGTCTAGACCTCTGATCTACATCAAACTCTCATTGCTTAAACCAAGTCTTAAAGTACAAAGAGATGGCGACATAGGAGGCGGGAACTTACCCTAGCGAATGGACAACGAGCAAAAGTTTGGAAGCGACGGATGGGCTAGAGCTCAAAAAAAAAAAAAGAATAAGAAAAAAAATATATATAAATAATAAATAAATAAATAAAAATGCCTGGGAGACGAAGTGATGCCTCAAAAATGAGTGCACCCACTCAAAATGGCCATGTGTCCCCTTGCATTTAATACCCTCAACTACCCCATCAATTAAAGCGTAACTCCCGAGGAAAGAGACAACGACTGCAAGAATCTGTCACCCTATGAGTTCGTTCAGGGTGAAACTGACGGACACATGTGCTGAGGGGGCAACTGATAAGGGTATTTTTAGACCTACAAAGCTGACGACATGAAGCATAAATGAACGGACCAAATGTCTGATTGTTTAGATTGACAAGCCCACCCTGCAATATAGTAGATGGTCTTATTAGGCTGACGACATGACAAGACTGACAAACACATTTTCGTGGGTAGACGGATCCAAAGGAAGTGAACCTCAGTTAGAGGAACCTCAATATGGATGGACCCAACAAAGGGGACGGACCCCAGGCAGACGAACCCAATAAAGGGGGATGCACGGTACTCACGTGGCTCCTACGTGGCTGGAAGTGCTCATCAAGAATCCGGATATAGAAAAGCCTTGCACCCTATGCCCAACCATAATTGAGGGCCATCTACATGGAATACCATCCCGAAAAATCCGTAAATTTGATGGAGAGTTCTCCCTATAAGGAAAGGCCTTCCTCCTTAAGAAATTAAGGTTAAATCTACACCACTATATAACCCCCAAAACCCTCTCTCACAAAAGTACGCATAATTTCTCTAAAGCTTATACTCTCTAGCATTATTGGAGCTCTCTTCTGACTTAACCTTTGAAGGGTCTTTGGCCGGTACTCCACTGGTACCCTTTGATTGGTTCATCTCTTTTGTTCTTCAAGTGTACCCATTGATACGTATGTGGACGATCAACTCATTGACGATTTTTGTGCATCATCAGTTATAAATTAACACGTGATGCACATGTTAATATAAAATTAATACCAGATTCTAATGTTATTATCCAATTTATTTAACAAAGAAAAACATCATGAAGTGCTAGATGAACCTTATATTCGCACTACATAAAATTTTCTATTTAATATATAATACATTTAGGTAGTTTGATGCTTTCTTCCTTCCTTTGTTCATTCTTCTATGTCGTTTTCCAAATTAGATATTATTTTTTGCATCTTATTTCTACACCTTCCCTTTATTTAAGTAATTCATTCTTAGGAATGTGTATAAAATATCCATCTTTTTTCTACACCTACCCTAAAATTTTGTCAAATAAGCTTTGGAATCAAATAGAAGAGCCAAAAAATAAAAATCAAATCCAACCTTTCTGCCTTATATCCACCTTTTTTTTTTTTTTTTTTTTTTTTTGTGAGAAACCTTGAACCTTATATCCACTTGACTGTAAATTTGTTTCATAATCTTTTAATTGAAATTTCCTGTCTCGCACTGGCATTCCTAGGATTATGCTTATAAATTATGACTCGTTCAAGTGATAGCACATGCGAGATATTAGAGTCAACCGATAATGGGTTGTTTGGCTGGTAATCATTTTTTGCATCTCAATTATTAGGATTATTTGTACTTCACAATTAATTTAACTAAATCAACATATACCTAATCTTACAAGTTACAAATGATTCGGTTGGGCTCCCTTTCTCCCATATTTGCAATGTTTACTTGTGCTTATCCTACTAGTTAAAAAAAAATCATATAAAAAGACAGTTTAGGTATACAATATTCTTAAATTAACTTTAGACTGCAAGAAAGTCATTATCAAGAGCGGACATCATAGGTTGAAACTTAAAAAAAAAAAAAAAAAAACTTTAGACTGTAAGTAATGGAAAAAAAAAAAAAATGATTGGTTCATGTGAAAATTTTTGTCCATTATTTATATTCGACCTACTTCATCTAGTTGTGATAAAAGTTGTAAAAAAATTTGTGCTTGTAGAAGAATTGTATTATATAAAATTAATTGGTATTCTTTCTATAATAATAATAATAATAATAATAATATTAATAATAGGTAATTATTGGGTACTCTCGGAATAACATAAATGCGTATTCCTCCTCTTACATAACCGTGGGCCCCATTAATTAAATTTTGGAAGAGTACGCATTTATAGTACTCTCGGAGTATTCAATAATTTTTCAATAATAATAATAATAATAATAATAATAATAAAGCTTTAATTGGTATTCCGTCAATTTATTACATTGTTTAAAATAGAGTTTTAACCTATGACATCCGTTTTTTATTATTGCCATTTTTATTATCAGATCAAGATATCAATCGATTTTTAGTATAAGAAAGGATTGAACTTTAGATCTCATATTCAATCATTAGAGATTTTATTAGCTGAGCTAAAGGGAACTCACCTCCAATTTATTACCATGTGATTTATTAAACCATTCATATGTATTATTTAAATATATCACATGACTTATTAAATACGTTATTAACTAAAAAGTTTATGCGAATGATTTTATCAATTGACACATAGTAAGTTAGAGGAATTTTCTTCAGAGCAAAAAATGGATTTCATCACTTAAAACAAAATGTGGTGAGAACTGGGAACCATAAAAAAAACTCTTGTTTAGTAACGCGTTTTCAAAAGAGATTAAATTCAATAAGGACAATGTGCAAACCTTTGGTTTACACTAGCCAATAAGGACATGTTAGATCAGACTTTTATTTAAACTTACTGTAAAATCAATACATCATTATACACCTAGTATCATCTCAAAAAAAAAAAAAAAAAAAAAAAAAAAAAAACTTCTATTGACAAAAAGAACAATTTTGGTTTGTTGCCTCAGTCCCACAAGTTGGAATTGATTGGCAGGAACAATTTTGATTGTTACTCTTTTCTTTTTGACTTTGTTGTTTTCTGAAATAAATTCTCTTTCTCTTTGGATATAAATCAACAAAAAGAATAAAAATTAAGAAAGTGTGGTTGACGGTTGTGAGTAGACCTGTCCATGGGTCAAGTGACCCATCGGCGTCGGGTGGAGGAACCCAAAACCTACCACTGGAATCAATAGGTCGAGTCGTTTCGGGTGAGGATGAGCGTCGGTAAGTTTGGTCGGTTGCCGTAATCGAAAAAAAATCATCGAAATCTGTAGAAAAAAGCGCTGGAATCTGGAAAAAGTCACCGGAATCTGCATTTTTTTTTCTCTAGAATCTGCATTTGTTTTGGCTGGAATCTACATTTTTTGCTAAAAATTTCTTGGATTTGGCCGGATTTGGTTGAGATCTCGCTGGATTGGGCTTGTTTTTGCAGGATTTGGTTGGATTTTTTTATATAGCTCGAGAGGTCGGGTTTGGGTTGCTCTAGTTTGGGAGAAGTAAACCCGCCACTTGACCTGCCAGTGTTAGTTTTTGAAAACGAAAACCCACCGCCGACCGATTGGACCTTTCGTTCGGGTTGGAATCAGGTCGATGTCGGGTGGTTTGGCTGGGTTGTCAGGCTTCAGTTGGTTCTGGATAGCCCAAGCTGTGAGACTGCAGTTGGATCTGATGAGTTTGGATATTTCTCTTTGGCATTAAAATTGAAGAAAAATGTTGATATTTTCAGCTATTTAGATGACGTAGGAATTAAGTCATTGCCCAAGTTACTATACAGAAGAAGTGAGATCAGTGAAATAATTTTTTTTTTTTTTTTTTTTTTTGAGATGATATTAGGTGTATTGGGATATATTAATTTTATAATGAGTTTAAGTAAAAATCTGATATGGCTTATCCTTATTGGCTGGTGTAAACACTCCGTCCTTATTAAATTTGATTTCCTTTCAAAAAGCCAAACTTAAAAATAGTAACTCAAATTTATTGAGTATACACCAAAACTGAAACATCTATTAGTTGTTGTCAAGATTGGGATTTGAGTTTTTAAGAAAAACTTAAAATAGTGATTCGTTTTCCGAACAGGATTTTTTCTTCTTTCACATTTTAAAACCTATTCAAGATATTTTGATAACCTATTTTAAATCCAGTTTTACTCACTTGGAAAACACATTATAAAAATTTAGTTAACATATTATAGCTATATCATGTGGATTTTTTAACGAGACTGAGTTCTCGGATTGGTTTTTCTATTGAGGATGTTCATCATGTCGGGAAAACACGCATGCATCATATACATGTAACACGTAGCGGAAACAAAACTAGGATTTACCTCATATATTACACAGATCGCAAAAAAGCATGAATATGGCAGTTTAAAAGTTAGAAGAATTTTTTTGATGCATCTACTTTGAGAAACAAAAGGGAATACCAATATACCATACCCAAGTTTTTCCAATGCTTGTACCAATTGATTTTCACCGTAATGACTATATATATTGGTGTCCAAGAATGTGTACTCTTCCCTTGTTGAACAAACTCTATCTGTGTCCTCTTCTCTTCTCCTTATGACCTAGCCGCCTCCTCTAGGGTTCTCTCCTCTAAGTGTCTCTCCTTACATGGCTTGAAGTGGGAGCAAAGGGAAATATAAAAGCTTAGTTCAAATGGGTCTTGGGCTCCGATTATCTCATTACCAAACCAAAGTTATTATTAATTATATTTTATATAGTTGCACTCTAAGTTTTTATTTAGTTACACATGTTGCCCCTTGACTACCTATTATTGCAATTAACACTTCCATGGAATTATCCATAATGAAATATAAGGTTACTATCACTCTTTTAACAATATATCTTACCTAGGGATGGCAATGGGGCGGGGCGAGGCCGGAGGATGGGATCTTCGTCCCCGCCCTGTATGGTTGTTGCCCTTCCCCGTCCCCGCCTCGCCCCGGGGTGCGGGGCAAACTACCTTGCCCCATCCCCGCCCCTTGGGGCCCCACGGGGACCTGCCCCGCCCCACCCCTAATACAATTTTATATATATAAATAAATTTTTTACTATAATAATATAAATCACAACAAAATAAAATGTTTTAAAATCCAAACATTTAAATAAACCAAATATTTAAAATAGTCTAATACATAACAATATGATTCAAAATTTCTTATAACAAAATAAACATTGTCTTTGCATGAACAAAATCATCAAGTATAATTGATTAGTTTTTTAACAAAGTAAACGTTGTCTTATAACAAATAAAAATTGACTAGTTCTTTAAGAATAAGTTTCGCTTTCTCCCAATGTAGTGGCACCACTTCTTTATAGACTTAGAGTGGAGTTTGGCTTGAAATTTGAAAAACACGTATAGACTATAGAGCAAAGAGATGGATCAAAGGGCGACAATAGCATTAGAGTTTTAGAATAAAAAATATTTTATTTCATGTCTTGTACTCTTGTGATTCACTTTAAATATTAGTGATTTAGGGTTCACTAAATTTATAATTATAGTCCTTATTAATGCGGGGCGGGGTGGGGCAGGGCAGGGATAAAAATACTAAACCCATCCCCGCCCCGCCTCGGGTTACGGGGACAAAATATTGCCCCATCCCCGCCCCACCACCTTTGCGGGGCGGGGAAAACTCACACGGGGCGGGGTGGGGCGGGGCGGGGCAAAATTGCCATCCTTAATCTTACCACCGCACATCCTTATGCGATGGTCACTCCATAAGTATAAGTACTTGTAAGGTGTGGGGGGTAAGAGTCGGGGTTCAGGTCTCTAGAAGGAAACTTCACACACATATACACTTAGATTAGACTAGAGTAGAATTTCTATCTTGTATAAATATATATATATATATATATATATATATATCTTTAGTCCTTAAGTTCCCAATCTAATCTCTTGATTATTCTTATATTCTTATGGAATTTGATTCCATTGAATATAAATTTTAGTAATCCCTTACCAAAATGATTAGGCCCAATATTTTAAATAATCAATCACAATTAAATGTATCTCAAGGAAATGTTTGTATTTGTTATTGAGATTATGGATTTTGTCTTGAGAAATAGTGTTCATAACATGATATATGCAATTATCCAACATACTAAGGTACTAAAAACCGTGCTAGATATTACTCCGGTATACATCAAAGTAACTTACACTTCAAGTTTGAGTTTAAATTCATCTTTGGATTGAGAGTTAATGCATTTATTACTCATGGAATCATTTATTCAAGTTAAAGTAGTTTATAGAACAACAACAACTCATAGTATTCTAGTTAAATGTATTCCAAATATACCAACAAATCAATCAAAAGTCTCAACTTCCATAATCAAGATACATCATCACGATTGATATGTTATATATGCGGTTATCCAACATACTAAGGTATTAACTGTGCTAGATCTCACTCCAGTATACATCAAAGTAACCGACTGCAAACCAAGGTTTATGAATTTACAAAGAACTTATGATTTAGATCTTCTGTATGTGAATTTCATTCATGTATCTAAATCACATGCAAGCTTCTCAAGGACTACAACAAATAATGTTCAAATGTTCATATAATTTTTAGATAATGAAACACTTTTATTAATTAGAAAATCT
Source organism: Lithocarpus polystachyus (assembly GCA_033629205.1). Lineage (NCBI taxonomy): Eukaryota > Viridiplantae > Streptophyta > Magnoliopsida > Fagales > Fagaceae > Lithocarpus > Lithocarpus polystachyus. The sequence goes on from CM066166.1 coordinate 59,196,307, forward strand.
TACAAATTAGATTTTTGAGCACAAATTCCAGCACTTCATTTCATTAGCAAAACTTTGTATTTTTACTGCTTTCATCATATTTACTACTTTTTGGATTTGGTATTCGATATTTGTGGTTGATATTTCTGTTTGTGTGTAGTTCATAATACACATTTGAATTAATTGTTTATTTCGCTATAGTTCACACAGGGATCTAAGCTAGAATTTTCAGAAAATAACCAATTTTGACATCATATTTTATATGGCAAGACGTATAATATACATATCACAAATATGATCAAAATGTATATATGCGCTCTATAAAGGTAAAATTGATAGATATTACATACATATGAGCATATACTAGTGATTTACAGATTTTTGATTCATAAATCAGAATGACATAATCTTGATTGTGAGTTATATAATCTTACACTTCTGTTATTATTATTATTATTTTGAAAGAGTTCAAGAGGTAAGACTATAATACAATGATAAAAAAAAAAAAAAAAAAAAGAAAAAAAAAGAAAAAAAGAAGACAAATGAGTATTATGAGTTAAAAGGGTAATACTCAACTTCATTTAACTCAATCGGTAAAGTATCTTATATGTTGTTGAATAAGAGATATGGCATTTGATTTAAAAAAAGAAAAAGAAAAAAAGATATGACATTCAAAGAATATGAGAGCTGACACCATAGATAAACTCTATGGCATATTTGTTTTTTTAAGGGATAATTACAGTAAACCCACCTGTGCTATGGCCCGTTTTCACTTTGCCTACCCGTGGTTTAAAACTTTACACTTTGCCCACCTGAACTTCAATCCGTTACCCATCCGTTACCCACCTCGCCCCCTGACGTTAGAAAAACACCCTTTTCTTAAAATCAGAACATAACACCGATCAAAAACCACGAACCAGAAGTTTTTTTCCTCACGAGCCCTAGAAACACGAAATCCCTTGTTTGAGCTGAGGTTTTGATTTTTTTGGTCGTGCTTTCATGTGAGGGTGAGGTTCTGACTCTGGGTTGTCTTGAGGCATTGAATATTTGGAGAGAGATCATCACCAGGTACGACAGTTGTGCTTTATGTGGGTTGGGGTTTCAATTGTTGACGGTAGCTTTGATTCAGAGGAAGTTGATAAATGATGTCTTCTTCGAGTGGAACTTACTCCGGTTCAAATGGGCATATGTGTACATATGAGACTTGTGTGCTGAGAACAAGTCTGACAGTGGATAATTTTGGGAAAAGGTTTCTGGGTTGTAGCTGATATAAGGTTGGTCCCAAGTGCCCTTTCTTCCAGTGGATTGATAATTCCACTTGTGTGCGTGGGAATGAAGCTGCCCATTTCGTGCAACAGAAGACGGATTTACTGCGAAGTGAGCTGCAACTTGCACATGAAAGGGAAAGAGCAGCTACCCAGGTAGCAGCAGAAGCTACCCAAATGGCAGAAATTGCTCAAGACAGGGCAGCAAAAGCCACTGAGAGGGAGAGAAAGTTTCGAGCTTCCTCAGTTCAAGCCAAGGAGATAGCAGTGAGAGCTTTAGAGCAAGAGAGAAAGTGTAGAATTGCACTAATGCTGTCTTGTTTTTTTTTTTATTTTGGTTATGTTGTTTTCGTGTTTTAGCTCAAGTGAGAATGTTGGAATGATGAAATTGAGTCTACCTGGTGGGTTGTAACATAAGCTAGTCTGCAAATGTATTGTAATAGAATTATGTAAGATGTAGATGCTGTTGGCTTGATGCCAGTTAATAATATAAGTCTTTTTAAGATAAAGTGTTAAGATTGTTAGATGTTGTTGGTATTTTTGTTTAAAGTGAATTGGCTACTTGTAAACTGTGAGCTGTTGGTGTTTTGTTGGATGCTGTGAGCTGTGTTGGTTTGTGCATAAAGTGCATTGTGTGCAGATAATTGTGTTGGAAGTTTAATTGTTTAAAGTGTAAAGTGCATGACAACTATCTGTCAACTTGCAAGAAAAGACAACAAATACACACACAAACCTGCTATTTAACATATACACCTGCTATTCAAAAGTGACTGCTATATTCAATACATACACACATAAACAATCTCATATGTTCAACTGCAATAACCAAAATAATAATTTTGAACACCTGCCATTAAGTTGGGAAGTTGTATACATATTTAAGGTAGCATTGAATAGTCTTTCATCAAGCACCAGTAAATATAGGGCATTTGGTACAACAACCAAAATAGTTGCACTTGCCCCTGTTTACCAAACTTAACAAAAATACAAAAAGTGATTGAACAGCATATATAAAAAAGTGCCACCATACTTTTTCTGCCCTGCCATTGTCTACAAAATACATATGACCCTAACATTACAAAACCCTAATACATAGCAACAAAGTGTCTTGACATAGTCTTCATTTACTGCCCCTGCCCCTGCCTCTCCCACCACTGTTGGCCTTTCCACCTCTTGTTCTACATTTCTGAGTCCTAGCTGCATTACCCCTTCCTCTCAAAGCAGCTCCTCTGGTAGCAGGTGATCTTGTAGCAGTTGATCTTGTAGCAGGTGATCTTGCAGCAGGTGATCTTGTAGCAGGTGGTCTACTGTCCCATGTTTCTGCAGGGGTGTGTGGTGCTGGCTGGCTTGAAGCAAACCAAGGAGCTCCTCTAACTGTGTACCTGAAGTCTGAAGAGTACCACTGACTTGGGTTCTGTGACCATGGAGTCTGAGCTGGTGGCTGTGTAGCTGGTGGCTGTCGAGCTGGTGGTTGTGTAGCTGGTGGTTGTGACCCTGCTGCCTGGTTGGATGAGGATGAGCCCATAGTGTAAGGCTGATGTGTTGGTGGGGGTTAAGATGAGGATGAGGCTTGTCTGCATGTAGAGGGCCTTCCACTTCCCTACAACAAAAAATGATCATGTTTATAGTGTCAGTTATTGGCATTTTGCATTTAATAAAGAAAGTTTGTAAAGACTTACAAATTGTTCTTTCTGCAATCTCTTCCTCCTCTCCCATGGTGTCTCACCAGTAACATTGGCCTTGCATCCCCTTGCATTGTGCCCTTCCTGTTGACACCTTCCACACCTCACTGGCTTGTTTGCTCTAGACACCTTATAAGGGTTCCTTGGCTCATCAGCATCTCTCTTCCTCTTCATGGGTGGCCTGCCCGGTGGCTTATAGATAATAGGTGCAACAGGCTTGGGTTGGCCACTTGACACCCACTCAGACTGGCCAGGCATGGGAGGTATAGGTGTCTTGTATGTCTCCACATAAGCATCCTTGTAGTAGCATGGATGGATGTAGTCTTCTGGCATCTCACGATTCACAAAAATTGCTGCAACTCCATGCTTGCAGGGGATTCCTGTCAAGTCCCATGCTCTACAGCTGCATGTCCTCCCTACCAAGTCCACCACATGCCTTTCCCTCTCACTGGCAACCTCATACACAAACCTCCCAGATGGCATTGCACAGAAGCTCTTACACTCTAATTTTAACTTCTCCAACTTGCCCTGTATGCTTGGACACAACCTGCCACCATACTTTTCTATGCCAATCTTCTTCACATACAGTCTACTCATAAGCCTAACCCTGATCCACTCCAGCATTGATAAGATTGGCTTGTCTCTAGCCTTCAGAATCATAGAGTTGAAACTCTCACTCAGATTGTTTGCCAGACAATCTGTCAAAGCTCTTGGAGAAAAGTGGGATCTAGTCCACTGTGCAGGCTCTATATCAGCAAGGTACTTCCAAGCTTCTTCATCCAAACTTAAGATGCTCCATGCCCCTCTCAAATTCCCTTACTGATGTTGTGCCAGCACACCTCCACAACACACTCTTTAACTCCATGCCCTTGTGGTTAACCTTGAAGTTGTTGTATATGTGCTTCACACAATACCTGTGCTCCACAGTTGGGAATAGAGTCTCCATTGCAGGTAGAAGGCCCTGCAATCATGTAAGCATTCAAGTAAGCAACTATGCAAGTAAGCAAGTATTGAAATCATGAACATGAGCTAGATGATAATACCTTCTGCCTGTCACTAATGAATACCAGATTGAGCTCCTCTGGCCTGCCAATGTCATCTGCAAACTGCTCTAAGAACCAGGTCCAGCTGTCCTTGTTCTCTTGCTCAACCACAGCCATTGCCACTGGGAATATATTGTCATTGCCATCCTTGGCAGTGGCAGACAATAATTGCCCACCAAACCTACCCTTCAAGTGGCAGCCATCCAGCCCAACAAAGGGTCTACAACCACCTAGAAATCCAACTTTCTGAGCATTATACCTAATGTACATCCTTTTAAATTTGGGTTCTGCATTCTCATTTTCCATCTCTGTTTGTAGAATCACCTTGCTTCCTACATTTGTCCTCCTTATCATTTCTGCATAATCTCTAAGTAGGCCATACTGAGCCTCTTCATTCCCAGTAATCAAACCCCTAGCTGCCTTCCTTGATCTATACACCTGACTAATACTTAAATCCACTGAAATCTGCTGCATCACATGGTGCTTAACACCTGAGACCTCCCAATTAGGATTCTTACCAAAATCTTCTAAATACCTCTTTGCCACATAGGCTGATGTAACTTGCCCATTTCGAAATGTCAAGGGGCAGGTACATTCAGGCTTAAGTGTCTTGATCTCAAATGTGCCCTCTCCACTCACCATTGATGCATAACACCTCCATCCACAATTGTTCTTGCAATGTACAGAAATCTTCTTCTTCTCATTCAACTTCCACTTGATATCAATGTGATGCTGAATCACATACTCCCTCAAAGCCTGCCTAAACACCTTGGAGTTTGGAAACTTCATCCCTACCACCAACCTAACATTTTCCATGTCAGTCCTCTCATTGAATTCTAGATTTCTAGGCCCCTGCTCATCATCAGAACCATCCACACTTGCAATATCATCCTCTAAAGCTGGTTCAGCCCACTCTTCATCTAAATCTATGTTTGGAGGAACATTGCTTGAGCCAGGTGTATCTGTGTTTGGCTGAGGTGTATTAGTGTTTGGCTGAGGTGTATTAGTGGTTGGTTGAGGTGTATCAATGGTTGGAAATGGAACATTGTGAGGTGGAGAAGACTCACCAAAAATGTCATCAGCAAAGTCTTCTCCTTCCAAACCTTCATTCAACCAATCAAACTCCTCCTCTATCCCTACACTAGCATCATCCCCTGTAGCAGCTCCTGCACCACCCCTTGCACCACCCCCTGTAGCAGCTCCTGCACCACCCCCTGTAGCAGCTCCTGCACCACCCCCTGCACCAACCCCTGCACCATCAGGGACTTCAACTGCAAGTGGAGTATGACCACTCTCCACATACAGTATGATGGTGTCTCTTGACCCTCCCACGTTAAGCTTGCACATGGGCACCACATCTTTATCATCTTCTATGAGCCTCAAGTCTTCCTCGAAGTTGCCCCCAGGACCTAAATAATGAACCCTACACGGTTCATCAACCCCCAATTCCTCACATATACCTTTTATTTCAAAATAACTAAGCCTATCAATATCCCTACACACTATGTCAACTTTCCCACCAAAGTATTCTAACCTAGGGTTCCACAGAAAAGTACCCCCATAATGTACCTCCAATTTCACTTCCTCATCAGCCATCTGCAATAACTAATTAGCATTTGACACGTACACAATTAACAATTAAGGAATTGTAAACATTACTAACACAAACATGTTTCTGTTTTGCTTTTGGGATGCAACACATCAGAGGGACCACTTTTTTTGCTTTGCTTCTGGGATGCAACACACACATGGCAAACACTAAAATTTAAACCATTGACTGATTACTCAAAAATGCCCATACATGCAACACACACATGGCAAACACTAAAATAGAAATTTGGGACCACTGTGAGACACAATGACCACGACAGACAAAATGCCCATAAACAAACACAAATCCAAACAACAGGTAACATTACATCAACAAAATGACCATTAACTGATTACTCAAAAAACCTCTACCAAAAATAAAAGATTACTCAAAAAACTATAAAACAACCACAAGCCCAAACTAAAAACTCAAACAGTGACTGATTTCTTACCAGGATTTGAGTCCCTCGACCAATTCGTTGCTCGTCTAGGTTTATACTTGCAGCGCTAGTTCAATATCAGATGCAGAATGGGGTTTCTCTAGGAGATTTTCGTGTTTCTAGGGCTCGTGAGGAAAAGAACTTCTGGTTCGTGGTTTTTGATCGGTGTTATGTTCTGATTTTAAGAAAAGGGTGTTTTTCTAACGTCAGGGGGCGAGGTGGGTAACGGATGGGTAACGGATTGAAGTTCAGGTAGGCAAAGTGTAAAGTTTTAAACCACGGGTAGGCAAAGTGAAAACGGGCCATAGCACAGGTGGGTTTACTGTAATTATCCCTTTTTTTAATTAAAAGGGCTGTAAAAAAAGAATTATTTTTGAATAATAGTGAGCAGAAACAGAAAAAGAAAACTTAAGTATCAACATATTAAGATTCAATCACACAATAGAAAATTAAGGGAAAAATACCTGTACATCCCCCCTGTATTTTGGACTAGTAGCCAAAACACCTTCTAAACTTTTTTATTAGCTAATTCACTCCTTAAACTATACATAGCTGCCGGATCAATTCTTTAGCTAGTACCACGTTAAAACACTAACGAAATAGCACGTGAAGTTTAAAAACTAATTAATTCACGTGATAAAAAGAAGAGAGAGAAAAGACCTAGGTTTGACCGGCAAAGAAGAGAGAAAGAGGCGGTAGAACTAGAGCTACCATGGAGCGACGCCGAGTTCTTCATCTGGCGGTTGTCTCACCCCCCGTAGGCCGTATCTTCAGGCCCTGGTACGTGAAAGTTTCTACCGGGGTTGAAGTTTATTTACTCCAAATAATCACAAATCCTTTCAAGCAATGAAAAGGGTGAGTCCAAGTTTTTCTTTATTTTATCTTTGAAGATGAAATTTTAAGATGTTTTGGCCCATGGAATTTTTGGCTGTGTAAAATTCTTTCCACTTTTTTTTGGCTTGTTTCTTAGTTCTTTTGATACTCGTGGATTTTTGTGATGATTATGGTTAGATATTGATCAAATGATGTAGATTTAATGAATTTTGTGTTGGGTCTTTAGGATTCCATGGTCAATTGGGTTCTCAACTTAGGTTCATTATTTGTGCATTCCAATTTTTTTGGTAAATTGTCCCAATGATTATGTGATATGTGCTTTTTGTTTAATCTGGAGGGATTGTTTCTGGTAGATGCCAGAGTCTATGATAATCCTTGTTTCTGATCTAGTTTGGCTTTAAATGACTTGGTTTTGTATTATTAGTCTTGTTGTTATGTAAGCTAGCAATATTTGTTTCAGGTGAGAAAGAAAAGGCATAAACATCAAACTAAACCTATACCTTGTTTTAATGACCTTCACTTTAATTAGGGATAATTACAGATTACCCAATTGGGTTTAGCCCGAATTCCATTTTTGACATTTTATCCATCTGTGGTTCATTCCGTTTATGCTCCATAACCCACCTCTAATTTTTCTGTTACTCTAACAAATTTCATCAAAAAATCAAACAAGAAATCAGATCAAACAGTCCTCTCCCAAGTACTCTCTCACACTTGCTCACCCACCTGAGATCTTAGACACTACAATGACACCCACTTGATTTATTAGTCCGAGAATCATCATTAAAGGCAAAAATCACTTACTACTCTTTCCATTACTTCTTATTTGATTTGGGTTTTGATTTGTGAAGGAGAAGCATGACTGATTTGGGTCTGGGTTTTGAGGAGTGTGACGTGTAGGTTGCGATTTTGGTTTTGGTGGTGGTTGATTTGAGATTTTGGGTTGTTATGGTGGATGCGGCTTGGTTGCAGTGTCATCGTGGGTGTGGTGGATCATCGGTGTTGCTAGTGGTGGCTGCATTCCTTTGCTCAAACCCATATCCATGATAAGCATATCAGTTTCTTAGAAATGAAGTGAGCGACACCCATGAACCCATTCAACGGATCAACGAAGATCATGTCTTCTTACATCCAATTTCCACTAAAATAAAAATTGTGGGGAAAGGGGATTGAGCTGGATCATGTCTTCTTACCTAGATCCATAATAAGCATATCTGAAACTAAAATAAAAATTGATTATAGAAAAAAAGAACGAAAAATAAAAATAAAAATAATGGCACAGTCATGTGCCATACGTTTCTTCTTTTCTTGTTTTTTATTTATTTTTTTGGGTTCTTCTATTTTTGCTTTGTTGGATGTCTTCTTACATCCAGCTCAATCCCCTTTCCCCATAATTTTTATTTTTCGTTCTTTTTCCATTGAACAGATCATGTCATTTGCATCATTTATGGTTTGTCTGCATGTATTAAGATATCAATGAGTTAATGATAGTGGAAGTCTTGGAATGGGTCACGGATGATTCAAGTCTATTGTTATGGGAATTTAAAATTTGGAATGAAGGGTGGAATCACCGTGGTTTAATCTTGTTTTTCTTTTGTTTTTTTGTTTTTCTTGTTTTGAGAAGAGAGAGACATAAAATGAGTGTAAAAAGATTTATTTACCCCTCTTTTTTAACAGAGGTGGGTAATAGAGACTAAACGGAAGTAACTTCAGGTGGGTAAAGTGTCAAAAATGAAACCATGGGTAGGTAAGTTAAATTCGGGCTAAACCACAGGTGTATAATCTGTAATTATCCCTTTTAATTAAGTCTAGGATTATATCACATGGCAGAGCAGCTTGAGGCTCCATTAGCTTCATTGGGCTGAGGAAATATTCAAAACATAGTTTATAGATTGAACATTTTATACACAGATTTAGATTTGTTTTTATCAACAAGAATAGGCAGTAAAAACAGTTTAATTATTGGGCTCTCCTTTTATTTAGGATCAAAATGTTAGACCTGATGAAAAATTGAATGAAATCTAAATGCTTGCTAATGACTTCTATTATTGTATTTCTAATGACTTTATGGCCTTCACATCTAGTTTTGTTTGCTTTCTTTTTTAATTTTCTCAAACAGATGTAAGGGATCAAAAACGTGTTACAAGTTGTAAGTTGCAACCTTGACATCCGATTGGAAATGAAAGACTTCAATATGCTCTAAAATAATTGCAGTTGCAAAGAAAGATGGAAAAGACCTGGGACTTGAGGAGAAATGCCAACCAATGTACTAAATATGATGGTTACATGTTCAAATGTTTGAACTGTACTAGGGAGGGTTAACATCAAACTGGAAGAAATGCCAATTAGAGCAAAGACAACAATTGTGCTTACTGTATACAATTTCTTTTTTCTTTTTTTGAGAAACTATTTACTGTATACAATTTTTGAGAAGAAAAACAAAAATCGCAATTACAAACTAAAAAAAAATTGGCATCAAACTATTTACTGTATACAATTTTTTTTTTCATTGATGTTAACAAAACACAAATTTACAAAAATAAATTACACATAGGCGCACAAGTTTCTTTAATGATAAAACGAGGATTATAATTTGGATAAATTGCACATAGTTGTAGAATTTTTTTTTTATTAATAACAAAATGAGGATCATAATCTGCTAATGAATACATCTCACACAAATCACTTGTACATCATTGCCAAACTAATTGGCATATGAACAATCATTAGAGCACTTAGCCAAAGTTTAAAAAGCATGATTCCAAACTAAAGAAATTGCTTGACGTTGTGTACCACCCGTTCCCTCCACTTGCAACACTTATTTGAGTTGAGGATCTCTTGCACCATCAATTTTTGTGGCCGGAGCTTGCAATACTTGATCTCCTCTCTTGAGGAGATGATAATGCAACACTTGCAAATGATCCTTCCTGACCTAATACATTACTTGTACAGGACATCTATAAGAAAGCAATTACACATAACACAAATGTAAAAATACAAATGTAATATTTGAAAGAAATAATCAATGAATCATTTCTAATCTTTTTGAAAGAAATAATCAAGGAAAAAAAAAAAAAACAAATGTAAAACATCAATGAATCATATAGCAAGCTTAGCGTTAGATGTACTAAATTATCCTATCCTGCATTTAAATAATAGCTAAAACCTCCAGTGTATTTTTGCCAAACCTGAAAAGTTTTACATAACCAAATAAGATTGTTTAATCAAATCTCAATTGATCGTTAGTCAAAGGCGCAAAAAATACCAAGGCTAACTTCACAGTCTCTACTCACATATCTTCATTCCACCTTACATAACTAATGTTTTATTGAGTGTGTGCGTATATATGGGAAGCCAGTATGTTGGTGTATGGCTAAAGGAACATGTTCCTTTAGCCATACACATAGGCAAGGTTCTTCATTTGGACAAATTAAGTCTTTTGGTAACATTTTATCTGAAATTTCATTTGACAAGGTTCTTCTACTGCCTATTACCACTTTCTATCTAGAAATTTTTGCGTATAATTGATACAAATGGCACAAAAGAGTATGTTTACAAGAATTGTTTTAGGTTATTCAGATATGTTATTGATGAACAAACATATTACATCTTGCAGAGTAAAGCTACTTTGAAACTCACAGTCCTTCAAGGACAACCTAACAAAGATTGCTAGCTTACATAACAACAAGACTAATAATACAAAACCAAGTCATTTAAAGATATACTGGATCAAAGACAAGGATTAGCATAGACTCCGGCATCTACCAGCAACAACCCCACCAGATTGAATAGAAAGCACATATGACATAATCATTAGGACAATTTATCAAACAATGGGAATGCACAAATAATGAACCTAAGTTGAGAACTCAATCGACCATGGAATCCTAAAGACCCAACACAAAATTCATTAAATCTACATCATTTGATCAATATCCAAACATAATCATCACAAAAATCCACGAGTATCAAAGAAACTAAAAAAAAAACCCAAAAAAAAAAAAAGTGGAAAGAATTTTACACAGCCAAAAATTCCTTGGGCCAAAACATCTTAAAATTTCATCTTCAAAGATAAAAATAAAGAAAAAAGTGGACTCACCCTATTCATTGCTTGAAAGGATTTGTGATTATTTGGATCTTAGAGTAAATAAACCCCAACCTTGACAGAAACTTGCAAATACCAGGGCCTGAAGATACGGCCTAAGGTCGGCGAGACAACCATCGGATGAAGAACTTGACACCATTTCATGGTGGCTTTGGTTCTACTGCCTCTTTCTCTCTCCTCTTTGCCAGTTCGACCTAGGTCTCTCCTCTCTCTCTTCTTTCTTTTGTGTAAATTAGTTAACTTTTAAACTTCACGTGATTCTCACATGTTATTCAGTTAAAACAACTTCACGTGATTCTCACACGTTACTCCGTTAGTGTTTTGACGTGAAACTAAGTGAAGTATTAATTTGGTAATTGTGTATAGTTTGAGGAGTAAATTGGCCAATAAAAATGTTAAGGGGTGTCTTGGCTGAGTTCAAATCTTCTGTCTCATCAATTGTGTTTCATTTCATACTCTACCAATAAAACTTGAACAACTAACATTTTTCATTAAATGAGATAACTCTGACTTTAACACTCACCTTACTGACATTAACGTTAAAATCCCTTTCTTTTTTTTTTCTTCCATAGCTTTTATTTCTTTTCTCTTTTCTGGCTTTTGGTTTCTTGTTTTTTCTCTTCTCCTTGTGGTTTGTCTCTTGCTGCAGCTTTTGTTTTTGATTTGGACTCTTCCCTATTTTGTCTCATTGTATTCCTTTCTTTCAAAGTGATTCCAGATTTTGCTTTTGTTTTTGTATGCCATTCCTTTTGCCCTGTGCAGATTTGTTTCAACTTTTAAGAGACTCTTGCTGCAACAAGCAACCTTCAAAGCTTTTGCCTATTGTTCAGTCACACAGTAAGTTCTCTCCTTTTGGTTTAGTGTAAATAAATTTCTTTTTTTAATTTATTTTAGGATTTATAACAACTTTCTTATATACACTTGTGTGAGTTTGTGTCTAAAGTGTGTGTGTGTGTGTGTGTGTGTGTGTGTGTTGTGTATATATATACATTGTTTATTAAAAAAAATAACTATGTTGTTTTTGTTTTATATTAAGGTCATGAGTGATAGCAATTATCATACTAAGATTGATAGTCAATCGGTTTGAAAATTGAATTTTGAAGATGAGGATTCACCACTTGTGATAGTTGAACAACCAGAACTAATATCAATAGATAGCAACAATAAAATTCAAGCTAACGTAGAAGAAGAAGTGATTCCGAAATTAGGAATTGAGTTTGAGACTGAGCAAGATGCATTGATTTCTATAATAGTTATGTGTGTGTAGATGGATTTAGTATTAGGTGAAGTAACGGCCACAAGGGTGATAAAGATGGTTCACATAAATGGTTAGATAGAGTTTTTTGTTGCTCTTGCGAGGGTATACGAGGGAATGACAAAAGAGATGACAATGTGAAATGCCATTGTCCAGAAACAAGATATGGTTGCAGAGTAGAGATGAAAATTAGTTGTAGATATAGTGAAAAATATTGTGTGGTAAAATTTGTGTCAAAGCACACACATGTCTTAGCTTCTCCTCGTAAGTGTATATTCCTTAGATCTCAAAGGTCCATTAATCCAGCCCAAGCTGTTGAGGTTGAATTAGTAGATAGTTCTGGAATTGCACCAAGAGCAAGTGTAGGACTAATGGCCCGAAGGGTAGGTGGACTTGACAATCTTGGCTTCATTCCTGAGGATTATAATAATTATTTGCGTACAAGACAAACAGAAGAGATGAAAAGCGGGGATACAGGAGGCTTACTTGAATATCTTCAAAGAATGCAATCTGAAGACCTTAATTTTTCTTATGCAATTCAGGTTGACCTTGATGATCTAATTACAAATATTTTTTTGGGCAGATGGTAGAATGAAGTTGGATTATGAATATTTTGGGGATGTAGTGTGCTTTGATACTACTTACAAAAAAAAAATAAAGAAGGTAGGCCGTTTGCATTGTTTGTTGGTGTAAATCATCATAAACAAACTATCATCTTTGGTGCTGCATTGTTATATGATGAAACATCTGAGAGTTTCATGTGGTTGTTTGATTCTTTTCAGAAAGCAATGTTTGGTAAGAAACCACAGACTATCCTCATAGACTAAGATGTTGCAATGACAAAGGCATTAGCGTCACAATGGCTAGAAACACATCATCGTTTATGTGTTTGGCATATGTACCAGAATGCAGCCAAGAACCTTACAGAAGTGTTTGGAAGGTACAGTACTTTTGCAGCAGATTTTAGTAGTTGTGTATATGACCATGACTATGAAGATAATTTTTTAGATGCATGGGATAATATGCTTGATAAATATGATCTAAAGAATAGCAGTTGGTTGCAAAGACAATTTGAGTTAAGGGAGAAATGGGCTTTGGTTTATGGGAGGAAAACATTTTGTGTTGATATGTTTACTACTCAGAGAAGTGAGAGTATGAACAGTCAAATTAAAAGGTACATAACTTATAATTATGACTTGTTGCGTTTCTTTCGTCACTTTCAAAGGTTGGTTGATGATAGACGTTTTGAAGAGTTGAGAGCAGATTTTAAAGCAACTCAAAGTAAGCCATCATTAGAATATCCAGTAGAAATATTGAAGCATGCAGTTTATACTTCTGCAGTATTTAAGTTGTTTAATCGTGAATTATGACTCACTTGGGATTGTGAATTGCATAAGGAGGGTGAGGTTGGATCTATGGTAAAATATAAAGTTATTTCTCCCCGTAAATCTCGCCAACACATTGTTCAATTTGATTCATTGGCTTCTACAGTGATGTGTAGTTGTAATAAATTTGAATTTGTTGGAATTTTATGTGCCCATGCCTTAAATGTGTTATCTCTTCAAAATTGTTAAAGGGTGCCAAATCAGTATATTTTAAAAAGGTGGACAAAAGATGCAAAGGTTGGTTCTGCAATGAAAAATTATATGCATGTAGGACCACATGACCAAAATGCAGATGTGGGAAGTCATTATAAAGTGTTGCTTAAATTGTATTTTAAATTGGCAGCAAGAGCTGCACTGACCGATGAGACTTTTCATATTTCTTTGGATGCTCATGAAAGTACTTTGAACAAAGTAGAGGCAAATTTGAAAAATTTATCAATTGAAGAATCTACTGTTGGGAGCACTCATTTCAAATCAAAGGCTCAACAAGCTAATGATAATGTGTAACCTACTAATTGTGAAAAGGAATTAAGCTTAAAGGGAGACAAGCATGTGTAGGGTCATCTCGTAGAAGAAAGGGTGCATTAGAGAAAGCTACAAGAAAGAGAAAACGTCAAACTAAAGCATCCTCTCATATTCAACAGCTTACACCGGTATGAAATTTGTTTTGTGTTTTGTTACTTTGTGCTTATGATTTGTTAGACAATACTTTGTACTAATTCTCTAAATTATTTATATGATTTTCATTATAAAATGTACCAGGAAGATAGCATGGGAAATTTAAATACACTTGGCTTTACTGATATGCTGAACTTGACATAGGTAATTAAATGAAAGTTTATTTATTTATTGATTTATTTATTTTTTGCTTTTATTTTTATTTGTTTCATTGTGAAATGTATCAGGAAGATAGCATGGGAAATTCAAATACACCTAGCTTTACTGATATGCTGAACTTAACACTGGTAATTAAATGAAACTTTATTTATTAATTTATTTTTTTCTTTTATTTTTATTTGTTTCATTGTGAAATGTATCAGGAAGATAGCATGGCAAATTTAAATACACCTGGCTTTACTGATATGCTGAACTTGACATAGGTAATTGATGAAAGTTTATTGATTGATTTATTTTTTGCTTTTATTTTTATTTGTTTCATTGTTAAATGTATCCGGAAGATAGCATGACAAATTTAAATACACTTGGCTTTATTGATATGTTGAGCTTGATACAGGCAACTAGATAAAAGTTGATTTAATTATTAATTTTTTTCTTTGATTTTATTGATTTCTGATATGTTATACATTGATATGTAGGCACAATTACCCAAAGTGGGAAATCAAAGAAATTATGAAGATGTTGAATAACAAGATAGAATTGAAGATAGAAGTGTGATTGCTTGTAGGAATTTATCAGCCACGCTCCAAGTCCATAGAGATCATGCATTGAGATTTTAACTTAATCCTACAAATTTTTTATCTTTTACTATGGTTTTCCAAATGTGTCTTTTAGTTAGATCTGGTTAGCAAAAAGGCTCCTTGAACTTTTGTATTTGGGGGAGGAGCATTGTTTTTTGTTTGTTTGTAGGCCTAAAACTTCTGCTTCCTTTAAAAATTATCTTCCTTGAACTTCTGTATTTGTGGCACTTGCCTAATTTTGTTCATGGAGTCCTATTTTAATTGTAGTGACAAAGTTCTTGACTCTAGAGTCAATTGAAAGTCATAATCCATATAGAGAAAATACTGGTGTATTTTAAATTTCATATATGAGATCCTATTAGCCTAGCATGACAATACAATTGTAACTAGCCTCACTTGACAAGGTTACTCCCTACCTATGGATTAGCCTCTTCTTGATAGCTCCAAGCAATGGCCAAAGCACAGTGGCTAGCCAAGCAATACAACTGTCAGCACGGTTAGCCTTGAGAAGCAAACTTTGGGACTTCACTCTTTCACTCTTCACCCCTTCAAATGGCCGAATGGCCTCTCCTTTTATTTCTCATCTTTTCCTTCTTTTCTCCCTTTCACACTCTTCACATCAAGTCACAATAAATGCAAGCCAACTTATCTTGACTTTGCTTCAACCAATTTCTTTTCTTCAGCTCTCCCTTAGCCGAATGACCCTTGCCTTTTGCTTCTTTCTTTTCTTTCTTCCTTCCAATGTGTCCCCCAAGTTTAACATGACATATTCATTTATTTGGCTTGAATTTTGTACATCCCTTCATAAACGTTGCTAGACTTTTGTACATAATTATAGAGGAAAAGATGAACTCAATTCTTCTCTTTCGGACGAGCTTCTCTAGCAAGTTCAATTTACTTTGTTGACTTCTTGCCAATTCTTCAACAAGCTCATTTAATGAGCTAAGACAAAGTGTGGGCTGGACCATTGTGCAGTGCACCCAACATTCACCATCATTAGGGGATGTGTACAACTTCAAGCAGATAGCAATGTTTTTGTTTCTGTAGAATTGGTATGGTTCCCCTGTTTTTGTTTCGGTAGAAACTGCTTTTCCTGCATATAATGTTTTGTTCCTGCAGAATAGGTCCGGTTTCATCTCAAAAAAAAAAAAAAAAAAAATTATTGAGACATATCCGACCTTTTCTCAATTGAAACACAAAACCAAAACATATCAGTCCAAGCATTCTCAGCAGATATCCATTAATCCAATCAGTCCTTATCAAATAGAGTTTGATAAAATAATGAAATCTGGAATTTAAATAAAATGTTATCTGTATATTCAAATCAAATTGTAATCTCTACAATAAGATATATACAAGAGAGCTTCTATGGAGGAAGCTTCCTGTCCCAGTCACTCATTTAAGAATTTCAACAAACATATAAAATACAAAATCCAGCAATCCCAATTATTTATTGACTACAACCTTTACATCGTCCAAAAACGTTTTTCTTTCCACATGTTTCATAATGGAACAAAAATCAAACACCATTATCACCATAGACAAGTCACTTTGTAGAAACCAATAGAAGCAGATGAACACTTGAAGATGAAGTGAGGATGTGTCTGTAACCGGGGCGAAGTGAGGATGAAGATGAACACTTGAGACGTCAACCACATAGAGAAGAGAAAAAAAAGAAATCTTGAAAGCCTTGAAGGTTGCTTATTTCAGCAGGAGTCTCAAAAGTTGAAACAAATTTGCACCTATAGGACAAAAGGAACCCCTATTGCATACAAAAACAAAAGCAAAAGCCAGAAACACTTTGGGAGAAAGGAATATAATGAGACAATAAAGGGAAGAGATAAAACTCAAAAGATAAAACTCAAAAGAGTTCTTGTGACTCAAACCACATGGAGAAGAGGAAAAAAAGGAACCAAAAGCCAGAAACAGAGAGAAGAAATAAAAGCTGGGGAAGAAAAAGAAAAAAAAGAAAGGGATTTAACGATAACGTGTCAGAAACGTGAGTGTTAAAGTCAGAGTTATCTTATTTAATGAGAGATGCTAGTTGTCTAAATTTTATTGGTGGAGCATGAAGTGGAGCACACTTGATGAGACAGAAGATTTGGACTCGTCTTGGCCACTAGTCCAAAGTTTAGGGGGTGTATGGATATTTTCCCAAAAATTAGAAAGCTCTTCCTGTTGAGAGGGAAAATTTTCTATACGCAATTGTATATAAAGCTTAGAGCAACCACATCAGCTCTTTCAAAGTCTTGCAAAATACAAAAAATAGCTTATTTTACACATTTTGACCAAAAAAACACCTACATCAGTGATTGTACATGTGCTACAGTAACCGTGCATATATGCACGGTTATTGTAGCTCATATTATTTCTCTCCCCTCACATTCTCTCCTCCACCTTCTCTCTCTCTCTCTCTCTCTCTCTCTCTCTCTCTTCAACTCATAAAAATATTATTTATATAAAATATAATGTATAATAGATGAATTGATGTAGGTGTCTTGTAAAAATGTTGGTGTAAAATAGAAAAAATAGGTTTTTTTGTGTAAAATAGACAGAATCTTTTAGAATAGCTAATGCAGTTGCTCTAGACTAACACTCAAGGCTCTTGTCTTTATATACGAGAACTAGAGTAGAGTGGAAAAAGAAGAAAACTGAACTAACAAACTATACAAATATCACTAACCAACCAACTAACTTCCACCTTATAATTAGCTAAAATATTTACATGTCGTTTAGCACTCTTATCCACACAGCGATGTTGTTTAGACAGAAATCCAGCTCTAACTTCATCATGTGGCCATTGTTGGTTTGTGCTAGATCTGATTTTCAATACAATAAATAAATGAAGGGGAGATGTAACAATAAAGGAGGCAAATCCAAATCATTGACCCCAATAATAAAGAGAAGTGGAGCCAAGCCAAGCCAATCCAATTATAAAGGCTCTTGTCTTTATATACAAGAACCAGAGTAGAATGGAAAAAGAAGAAAACTGAACTAACAAACTATACGAATATCACTAACCAACCAACCAACTAACTTCCACCAGGGCCGGCCTGAGGCCTAGGCTTAAGGTCCCCACCACAAAAAATATTTACCCTTTACAAAAAAGGCCCCCATACCATTGTAAAAGGCCCAAAATTCTATAAAAGATATGAATTTTTTCAAATGGTTGTGCACTTTTAATTATTAGTGATATTAGGGATATCACAAATTTTACTATAGGTTTATAAATTGACATGTTACCAATCACACAAAAGTATTTTAAATATTCATCAATTACATTATTGAAACTCATCAACCACCATTATTGTTATATTATATTGTGAACATTTTGTAGTACCTTTAGCATTTTCCTTTTTTATTTCTAACAAGGCTTTAAAAAAATATTTAAAAATGTGTTAGATCATCAATGATGATTAATCTCCCTTAATAGTTTGAAACTTTCATATTTGTAAACTAATCTACTACCAAGCCACACATCAATTAATATCATAGGTTATATATTAGATTATAAATGTAATTAACTATGTATCGTCATACATCCAAGATAAATTAATTTTCTTTTTTAAAAATAATATATTTTTTCTTTTTGTTAAATTTATGTTTCAACTATGATATTCAATTCTCTATATGAAATTAACTTTAGTTTTAGTTAGTATTATTTATTAAATTATGTATTTCATACATCAAATTAACCTCAATTTGATTAACATTAAATAATATTATTTAATTAATATATACCTATAAAAGGCCTGACATAAATCTTTCGCCTTAGGCCCTAAATTAGGTTGGGCCGGCCTTAACTTCCACCTTATAATTAGTTAAAATATTTACATATTGTTTAGCGCTCCTATCCACACAGCGACATGTCATTTAGACAAAAATCCAGCTCTAACTTCATCATGTGGCCATTGTTGGTTTGTGCTTGATCTGATTTTCAATACAATAAATAAATGAAGGGGAGAGGTAACAGTATAGGAGGCAAATCCAAATCATTGACCCCAATAATAAAGGGAAGTGGAGCCAACCCAAGCCAATCCAATTATAAAGAGAATAAAAATTTAGAAGTAACAATATTAAAGTTAATTTTGCCTGATTCCCTCCTCCTCCCACTTTCATCATCTCCACTCCATATATGGCTCTTTTGACACTTAAACTACCATTTATTATCAAACTCTTCCTATTTTTAGCCACCGTTAAGGGCGTGGTTGGATATTGTTACACATCTATCTTTGGCTTCGGGGACTCGCTCGTTGATACCGGAAACTTGTACTTCCTTCCTACTCAGAATTACAGCTGTCTCTCGCCTCCCTATGGGGAGACCTACTTCCACCACCCCACAGGACGTTGCTCCGATGGCCGTCTAATTATAGACTTCACTGGTATGCATCCATGTATCCATGCATGTAGTACTCTTCATGCAACCCGATTAATCTTTTCTTATTTTTTATTTAGTTATCACCTCAAATCTCGTGTTTTCTTTTTTATTTCTCTTTTAATGGGCAGCGGAGTCTCTTGGACTGCCATTGGTACAACCATATCTTGGGATTAAGAATGGAAGTGGAAAAAGTATTCAAGAGGGTATAAATTTTGCGGTTGCAGGAGCAACAGCATTGGATGCATCTTTTTTTGTAGAAAGAGGAATTGATATAAGCACAGACATCTCTCTAGGAGTTCAATTGGACTGGTTCAAGGAAATTCTTCCATCACTTTGCAACACATCTTCAAGTAAGTTATAGCTACATCATCATCGTATGGAGGTCATTGTCATGTTCTTTCATTAAACCCATTCTTTTGCGTATTCTGTTACTATGATTGCCTTGGTCGTTCTTTGAGTTGAAGTGTACACCATATTCTTGGAGTCCAACTTCCAAGATATTACTATAAATAAAAAAACAATATTAAAGAAACTATATTTTAGTGAAAAATCTTATCAAATATATATATATATATATATATATATATATGAAGATAATGTAATCATCTTCCAATAAAAATTTCTAAATACAAATTATTTACAACTTCCAATAAAAACTCACAATATTCCTCAATTTATTTATCAACTTACAAGTGGGCCCCTAAAATCTGTAATTTATTGTTATTATTATATTTTTTAGCATGTGTTTGGTGGTATTAACATTTGTTTGTTATTGTTAAATTGTTGTAGACCTACCTAATTTTTATTTTTTAAAAATACCCCACTTATATTAATTAGTTGAGTGCATCAAATTTTGAGAGAAAGATTTGATTGAATCCAAATTATTGTTTAATTGAAGCTTTGAACCTAAGATACATTATAAAAAGGATATTAGTTTGAAAGGATTCTAGTTTAATGACCCAAAATACTGCATTATAAATTATTGATTAGGAATGTGTTGATAAAAAATTATTTTGTTAAACTTCATTATTTTTAGCAGAGTTAATCTTCTTTCTTGTATTCTAATTCCTTTTTTATAAATGCTTTATTACACCACCACTAAAATTCTGATTCGGTCACCGATTATTCCTCTCTATGAAGTAGTTTTTTAACCTCTTGATAGCATGATATTTCAAAGAATAAAATTTCTTGATAGCAAGTTCTTTTTATTGAATTATCCAAAAAAAAAAAAATCATCGATTTTTTTAAAAACACGCTCCACTAATTAAGATACTTGTGGGAATGTTTAGTACATGTACTTAAAAATTGAAAAAATGTGTTTGAAAACATGTGTGAAAATACGTATGGGTGAAAAAGTATATGGAAATACGTGTAATATTGTTTAAAAACTAAAAACATGTGTTTGAGTGAGTATACCAAACGGGACCGCAATTTGCAGAACTCTCTCTTTGAGTTGGAGATATTTGAGAAAGTATTTGTAATTGTCAGTTCGTTTAGACCCCTTAACCCAACAGATTAACCTAGAGAATTAGCCAAGTGATTAACTTAGGTAATTTAATTAAAACTAGGTTAACACAAATATAACAAAAATAACAAAGCAGCGGAAAATAAATAACACAAAGATCTGATGACCCAGGAAACCACACCGGTAAAAACCTGGGGAGGATTTGACCTAGCTATCCTCAAGGTAAACTGAATCCACTATGAAAGAATCGAAGTTTACACAATAGACTTAGACCACTAACGTCTTATTGCTACCCGAGTGTAGGAAACTTACTACCATGACCCCATGATAGCTCCGAGATCCACGGACTCCTTCTTTCCGGAATTCTTCAACAAATCCACAAGCGCACCTGCTTGTATATCTTTGTGTTCTCTTGATTCTGCAACTGTAACGATCTACACAACTCTTGACATAAATCTCAAGTTTGTAAACCCTAAGTGTAAGTGAAGGTAAACACCTCTAGATCTCACAATGAGATTCACAAACACAGCAAAACAGAACTCTAAAAACGTGGCTAGGGTTTTCCCTTTTATACTTAGGGCAAACATAAAACCCTATACATTAAAACGGGCTTGGGCTGAGTTGGAATTTTCTGCAGAAAAACGTTCTGCACGATTTTCGATCGATCGAGTCTAATTTTCGATCGATCGAGTCATACAGAAAGTTAAAGATAATTCTGCATAAAAACTCGATTCCAACTTTACATTAAACCCCATACTTTGAGCAAGTCTAACACACGACTCAACATTGTTTTGATCATGGTTTGCCAACATACAAATTGAAGTTCTAAATACATTAGTTCCTAATCTTTAGAACCTAACAGTAATGTGTAAACATGGATGACATGAATTTGGTTATTGTAAGAACTTGGTTTGTACCATCCTTTTTCTCTAGTAATGTGACGAACATTTACAGAATGCAATGAAATCTTTGGAAGTTCTCTATTTCTTATGGGAGAGATTGGAGGCAATGACTACAATTATCCATTTTTCCTGCATAGGAGCATAGAAGAGATTCAGACTTTTGTGCCACTAGTGATTAAAGCAATCGCTTCAGCCATTAATGTAAGAATTTATGTTTTGTAGATTGCAAAGTAAAATTATTTTCCTTTTAAACAAATTTCTAGATTACTGCATCATGTTTATTTTTTTTAATCATTATTGCACCTAGTGTAATAATTATCCTTTACAAATATATATATTTTTTTTTTTGAGAAACAAACACACACACACAAAGGAGAGGAAAATGGATTCTAACACCACCTTATATGAAAGATGGAAAACATCTTGACTCACCCAAAAAAAAAAAAAAAGGAACAAAGAACTTCTATAAAGACAATTATATCAGCATATGAGAGTGCAAACAACAGAGTGAGAGCCGATGCGTGATTTGAATCTTTTACAATCAAACAAGTTCAGCATGAAGTGAAAAGAACAATGAAATTTAAGTTTTTCTGCTGATCACTGAGAGTTAAGTTTTGGTAACTTGAATATTATAAATAAAAAATTCTATCCGGCCCACATTTAAGTGTTCCACTTATACTCTCTCAACTGCAGTGTTAATTTTTACTTTTTACTTCTTTTTTTTTTTTTAATTTAAACTTAAAGAACTTTATAAATAAAAAAATGTGACAAGTTATAATTGGTGAAGTATAAAGTGAAACACAAAAATATAAGATAATGAATTTCTATTCAATTTGATGTTAGAGATACTTTAGTTTGTAAATTGCACATGCACCCCACACACACACATATATATATATATAAAGCATGCACTATATATGACACTGCATTCTAATTGTATTTCTATAAACACATTACCTTTAAAGAGACTTTTTCATGATTTAAACATTGCCTTGCAGGAGTTGATTGAGCTAGGGGCAGTGACTCTCATGGTTCCAGGGAACCTACCAATTGGATGCTCTGCAGCCTACCTAACATATTATGAGACTGCAGATACGGACCAATATGACCCCGAAACTGGCTGTCTAAACTGGTTAAACAAGTTTTCTGAGTACCACAATGATCAACTTCAAATAGAACTAAGTAGAATCCAAGCACTACATCCACATACCAATATCATCTATGCGGATTTTTACAATTCTTCAATGCGTTTTTATCGTAATCCAAGCCAATATGGTAACTCAACCTTCTTAATAATTTTCTTTATTTTGCACATATTGACAAAACAGATTGATGATTGCATTTGTTAGTACTTAGAAGCACTCTTACTTGAGAATAAAAAACAAAAGACTAGCTTTTGGAACCACAAGTCTCGTAAGGGAAGTATATTATGTATATAATATGATTTTCTTTTCTGCGAACAGACGTGACATTTACTACTTACAAATAGGCACGAGAGTCTCTTGAATAAATCAGTTTGTTTTAAATCTGGATGATTTGCTGGAACCCATTCTAGGAAAGGGTTGCATTTATTATACACAAACTGTTTCACACACCATTTTTGAACTGAAACCATGACTTGAAGTCATGATTTTGAATTTGAAAATTTTACAGTTTTAGTTCAAAAATGGAGTTTGTGTGTTTATTACACAAACTGTTATACACATCCTATTTTTAAATTGAAACCGTGACTTGAAGTCACGATTTTAAACTTGATAATCGTAACTACAAGTCACTGTTTCGGTTAAAAAATAGTTTGTAACAACTTGTGTGCAGTGAGTACTACCCATTTCTTAATATCAAAAGTTTTGGTACTAATTATTTGTTTCATGTCCATTTTAGGTTTTACTGGAGGAGCACTCACAGCATGTTGTGGAGGGGGAGGCCCATACAATTGCAACACATCAGCGGAATGTGGTGATCCTTCGGTGAGAGCTTGTGATGACCCTTCAAAGTATGTTAGTTGGGATGGTGTACACTTAACAGAAGCAGCATATCGATGGATTACCAATGGTTTACTAGAAGGGCCATACACCATTCCTCAAATTAGTATCTCCTGTGTTTCACAAGATGCATAATATAAGCCGTGATCCAATTACAACTTTGTTTGTTACTGTGTGGGTGCTAATGTGCTATGAGTTTTGGCTTTACCTGGATTGCCCTGTTGGAGAATTAAGCTTCATTGGAATGTGTTGAATTAAATTACTTCGTTCTGTAGCCTCAGAAGGAGTTATTTAGTCCAGAAAAACTGAGACCGATAATGTAATGTTGACGACTTTAAAAAACGAATTTTGCAAATTTGTTTGCACACACAATACAAGGCTAGCTATCAGGCCATACATACGCATACGAGAGGTAAACATAAATGCATAGCTCATAAAAACTGAAATTATATCACTGAAATGGCCTGAAATATTCTTGTAGGTGGACACCAAAATAGGAACCATAGCCATATCATGAATTGTTTTGTTACTTAATTACAATTCCTTCATTTATAAAAACTAGTGTCTCTGTGTAACTAACAGCGAAGGAATCCTCAGAATGGCCCCCATATTTTGGAAATTTCCTTAGTTCTTGTGTTTTGCGATCATACACTACCAACCATCCTTTTATATCTTGCAAAAGAACGAACCCCTCCTCCCAAATTTCTGAAAATTTTCAAACTTGAGATGGGGCTCGACCCTAAATTTCCTTTTTCAAGTCCTTTCAAAACGACTTTTGCTCATCACCCATATATCAAGGCAACTGGTATCCATATCAAAATGTTGTTCAATCAGGCATACAGAATCATTGATAACAACAATTTCCACCACAAACTCTAGAACCAAACTGATTTTTTTTTTTCTTCTTTCACAAATAAAACCTATATAAAAACAGATTCTGGAAACCTATTTCAAAACAAACCCTTTTTATATGCAAAGTTTAAAAATTGTGCTTTACAAATTGCAATTGTTCCAAGTGGGTATACTCCTTCTATGTCACATAAAAAAAATATTTTTACCCCTTTAGATTACACACTTAAATGATCGCAACATATAGTTTATTAATTGTACCTTTTTAAAAATTATTAACATAGTTTTCTTTAGGTAAAATTAAAATGTATTATCAAAGTTTCAAAAGATCACATTATTTAAGAAGCAAAAAAGAAAAAAAACTAGTTCTCAAAACAGATCTACCTTATCATATTTGGAAAAGCTAGTGCTGCCAAACTGACCCTAACAACTTGGAAGTTAACAACTTAGAAGTTAACTAAAACGATTTGTAGGCTAATTTAGCTAAACTGAATGTTAATTAAAGATGAATTTAACTTGAATTTATATAGATTTGAAATCGTTTTATTTTTGGTTCAGTAATTGTATCATAACTGAACCAATGATTCGCTAAATCACTCGTACGATCAAACACCGGTCCGACGCAATCATATATCCAAATGTTATAAAATTAACACGTGATGCACATGTTAATATAAAATTAATACGTGATACTAATGTTATTATCCAGTTTATTTGATAAAGAAAAACATCATGAAGTGCTGGATGAACCTTATATTCGCACTACATAAAATTTTCTATTTAATATATAATACAATTTAGGTAGTTTGGTGCTTTCTTTCTTCCTTCCTTTGTTTATTCTTCTATGTCGTTTTCCAAATTAGATTTTATTTTTTGCATCTTATTTCTACACCTAATGTGTATAAAATAATTCATTTTTAGGAATGTGTATGAAACATCCATCTTATTTCTACATCTACCCTAAAATCTTGTCAAATAAGCTTTGGAATCAAATAGAATAGCCAAAAAAAAAAAAAAAAAAAAAAATCATATCCATCCTTTCTGACCTTATATCCAACTTTTTTTTTTTTTTTTTGAGAGAAACCTTGAACCTTATATCCACTTGACTGTAAATTTGTTTCATAAGCTTTTAATTGAAATTTCCCGTCCCGCATTGGCATTCCTAGGATTATGCTTCTAAATTATGACTTGTTCAAGTGATAGCACATGCAAGATATTAGAGTTAACTTGAAAGCTCAGATTTGTGCTAAAACACAAATGCGTGTTTAGACTCCAAATATTAAATTATGGCTAAATTATTTTTACTCTTATTTAATTAATGTGCGGAACAAGAGTTAATGTGCACAATAAAACGATAACTATTCTAGTGCATAAACATGAACAACAAATAATAAATGCAAAGTACAAGAGTAACAGAAGAGAGACGCAAATATAAGATAACACCAAGACGTGTTATCAAAGAGGACACCGAAGAACTCTGCGACCTTCCAAGTCAAAATCGATCCACTAGTGAATAAGTTGGAGTACATGAATAACATAAGACCCTCTAAGCCTAGTCTACCCTGAAAGTTCAAATAGTGTATAAAATACTATAAACGTTTAGACCCCCAAAATTACAAATTACCAATTCAAGCTTTATATCAAACGATGTACGTGCGGAAAATGAACAAAAGCTTTAAAACAGAATTGATAAACAATCTAAGCCAAATAAAATCACATCCATAACAGAAATTAAATGATAAAGATTAAGGGAAGAGAGATGCAAACACAAGGACAACACAACGATGTGTTATCGAAGAGGAAACCGAAGCCCTCGGCGTAAAACCTCTCCGCCGCCCTCCAAGCGGTCAAATAATCCATTAAAGAATGTAGTTAAGATACAAGGACAACAATAGACCCTCTAAACCTAATCTACCCAGTGTATCTAAACTCTCCAAGCTCTTATTCCAACGAGGTTATGCCGAACCTATTTCTTCTTTAGCTTTCCGGATTCCGCTATAGCCCATAGCATCAACCAATATCAAGTGGTCCCTTCCTAACTGCTTCCCAAAGCACCAAATAACCTTCTTATAGATATGGGTGAGGTGAGAAAAGGATTTGGGTAATGAACCTCTCAAGGATCTAACAATAGAGAGGGTAAGAGTAGAGGAATTTGAAGAGTCATAAGGTAAAGATTGTGGATGAGTCAATCTTGTTTTTCTCTAGGGTTTCTCTCTCAAAATTCTCTCTGGAAGCTCTCTTCATTTCGTGGGTATAAGAGGTATTTATACTGGGGTGAGAAAGGAATGCGAAGAGTCAGTTTTTCCAAAACAGAACTAGTTAACGGCTTGACCTTGCGGCTTGACTGAGTCGCGAGTTCAAGCTGCGAACTAACTGAACGGCCAGACTGAAATTTTTGTCCTGTAGTGCAACAGCTGGCTCGACGGTTCAGCTTCCGGCAGCTTGCCAGTCGCGAGCTACCTGCGAGATCCAGTCGCGAGTTCTTCTCTGCACACTTCACTCGTGTGTAACATCTGGCGGCTTGCCAGTTGTGAGACACCAGCAAGATCCAGTCGCGAGTCCCTGTTCTGCTGCATAGACTTGAGCATTTCTTCACATTCTCTTACACACTACCCTTACATGATTCCCACCTAAATACAGGGTTTCTAAGTGCTGAAATACAAGCAAATTGGCATGGAATAAAGCCAACAAAATGGTTGATAAATTTCAACCTTACATACCCAATGTACTTGAGCCCTCTAAGCTTCGGCTACCAACGGACTTCTCGAGGTCTTGTCTTCACTAGCTTTTCGAATCCCGCAATACGCCCAATTGCATCCACCAAGCCTCATTGACTTCTTTTGGCAAATTCCCAAAACTTCCTAAGCTTCAAAACACTCTCAACACTTTGAAAATGTGTGGGTTGTGTTTGGGTACAAATCTCCTTTCAAGGTATGCAATGGGAGAGAGAATGAGAAGAGACTATAATGATTTTTCATGAGTAACTCTCTCTCTAAAAGGTGGGTGTGTTGTGTTGTAGAAAACATTTCTAGGGTTTTTCTCTCTAAATATCTTCTTTTACTTTTATGGGTAATGAGGGTATATATAGTATGGGTGAATGGTAAGAAAGTAACATTTAAAATCCTTCAGGCAGAGAGTTTTGCGGGTACCTCATGAGATGGCTTGTCTCGCAAAGTACTTGCTACATTAAAAGCCCAATAAAGTATTGGGGTAATGGTTCAATTGTAGATTGGTATAAGATACTACGATTCCTTTACTTGTAACCACTTGTTTTGATAATAGTGGATTCTCGGGAGTGGTGATCTTAAATTCACTCAGTGGGGTTTTACCTTTGTGGTTTTCCATATTTGTAAACAGATCGCCCGTATTAAATTTAATTTTTGCTGCATTTAGTTATTTGGTGATTTGTTTGTGCTATCATGCTTATTGCATGTAATTGAATCTAATTAATTCACTTGTCCAATTAATTGATTAATTTACCAAATGAGTCAATACATTCTTGGCCTATCAAATCCAATAAGATTTAATGGATTTTAAAACTTTATAATAGATTATTCCTCAAATTTCTATATATATATATATATATATATATATAAAATCATATATATTGTTATGAGACATTCAGGGCTAGCATGAGTGGTTGTCAATCGAGCATGGAGTGAGAGTTCACTTGACCTTGCTTGTGCCTGTTTATCACCGCTTGTAGAAGACTCCGAGTCCATTTGAGAACAACTTATTTAGCTGAAATTGAAAAACTTTATGCTGAAAGTACAGTAGATAAAGTTAAAAGGTAGTTGAAATAGTATAGTGAGACTCATAAATAGTACTAAAAAGTACAATCGAACCTATAAATAGTAGAAAAAATAAGCTAAATAATAAAATAAGATGGTTTTTTAAGCCAATGGCAAACGCAACCTCGCTCAACGAACGTGGCTAAGTGCTAATAGAGACTTTTGATTTGCCAATCATCACTTATAAGTTTCGGTATGGACTTCAAGTTTTCCGATCTACATTGCTTGTAATATAGCCTTGTTTCGAGCAGCTCTAGGCTTGCTCAAGTAAGCCACTCAAATTTTGAATTATGTATAAAGATTAATCTTCATTCTTTTAGTTATAAAGCACATCACACACATCATCCTATAGTTCTATATACCTAGATGTCCAAAATTATGTGATTTATACTTTTAAATATAGAAAACATGTATAGTAAATACTCAATTGGAATTTAGTTCATAATCACGCGACACACATTTATCCAATCTAATTATATAAATTGTGGAATACTACACAAGAGATTTTTTTTTTTTTAAAAGATTAAAAAATACAAACATAAATATTAATTAATTTATCATGTTATGATCTTTTGATTTGTTTCTAGCCTCATCATTTTTATATTTTTCTTTTGTAATATCACCAAGTTTAAGAAACAACACAAATTATTTCTCAAAACAAATCCACCTTATTATATTTTGAAAAGCTAACTGCGAAACTAGCCCCAACAACTTGGAAGTTAACTAAAACAATTTATAGACCAATTTCGATAAGCTGAATATTAATGATAACTCATTTTAATTTGAATTTAGATTAATTAAATTTGAAGTGGTTTCATTACTGAACTAACTGTTCTCCAAATCCCTCGTTCAATATCAAACACTAACACTATCATATATCCAAATGTTACCATGTGATACTAGGGGTGTCAAATGGGTGGGTTTGGGGTAAACATAATTGGGTTGGGTACATAATACTCATTTAACTAATTATTTCTAACCCAAATCCAACCCAACTCAATTATTATGGGTAAACTCCAACTCACCCAATTACCCAATAATCAAAATTACCAAATGCCCCTAAAACTTGAAAATGACCAAAGTACTCTTAAAATCCTTTAATAAACCAAAATACCCCCTTAACCTAAAAAAGACCAAATATGATCAAAAACCACAAAAAAAAAAATACTAAAATACCCACCGAAACTTAAAAAATAACCAAAATATGTCTGAAACCTAAAAATTGACCAAAATACCCCATAAAATAAACCTAAAAAATAACCGAAATACCCCCTGAAACTAAAAAATGTCCAAAATATCCCAAAAACTTTAAAATTACCAAAATACTCCCTAAACCTCAAAAATGACCAAAATACCCCATAAACCTAAAAAATGACCAAAATATCCTTGAAACCTAAAAATTGACCAAAATATCCCTTACACCTAAAAATGACCAAAATATCCCCCTAAACCTAAAGAAAGACCAAAATACATTTGAAACCTAAAAAATGACCAAAATACCCCCAAAACCTAAAAAAAAAATACCAAAATACTCCTAAAACCTAAAAATTACCAAAACACCCCCCTAAACCTAAAATTTGACCAAAATACCCCATAAACCTAAAAAATGACCAAAATACCCCTGGAAGTATTTTTTAGGTTTCGGGGGTATTTTAGTCATTTTTTAGATTTAGGGGGCATTTTGGTTATTTTTTATGTTCAGGGAGTATTTTGGTCATTGTTTAGTTTTAGGAGGGATTTTGGTCATTTTTTAGGTTTAGGGTTTATTCTTATCGTCTTATAGGTTTAAGGGGCATTTTTGTCATTTTATACATTTCGGGGTATTTTGGTAATTTTTTAGGTTTTGGAGATATTTTGGTCATTTTTTAGACTTAGGGGTTATTTTGGTTATTTTTAGGTTTTGGGGGTATTTCAATTAATTTTTAGGTTTCAAAGGTATTTTGGTCATTTTTTAGGTTTAGAGGTATTTTAGTCAATTTTTAGGTTTTGGGTGTATTTTGGTCATTTTTTAGGTTTCGGGGGTATTTTAGTCATTTTTTAGGTTTCAGAGGTGTTTTGGTCATTTTTAGTTTAGGCGATATTTTGGTCATTTTTAGGTTTAGAGGGTATTTTGGTAATTTTTAGTGGTTTTGGGGTATTTTAAAGTTGGGTGATTTGTAGAAATAATACTTGAATCATAATTAGGTATAATTAGGTACCCAGTTAAAACCCAATAAACCTTAATGTTAATTAGGTTAATACCCATTTAATCCAATTAAAATTTGAGTGAGTTTGGGTCTTGTTTAAGTGGGTGAATTTGGTTTGATTTTGCCACCCCTATGTGATACAAATGTAATTTTGCAATAAAATATGAATCACATATTAATTTTATCTATTAACTATATAAAAAGAGCCAATAGCTCATGAAGAGTCTCTTTGGTTTATTCAATCGTTGAGCTTTTTTTTTTCCCTTTAAGTACGCCAATTTTTTTTAACTTTGTTTTTGCTTGTGTGTGTGTGTGTGTGTGTGTGTGTGTGTGTGTGTGTGTGTTTTAATCTTTATATGTTTACTTTTCAAGCTTATGTTGTAGACATACAAAAAAGTGGTAAATATTATACATATTTGCAAAAAAAAGTAAATCTATTATAAAAAGCATGAATGGGAAAAGCTATAGTAGCTTCGCTATAGTAGTTTTGGTTTGTTCAATTTTCACTGTTTTGCTAGCAGTTTTTTTTTTTCTTTTTCTTTTTTTGGTGAATTTATAAAGCTGTAGTAGATTTGCTACATTGTTTTTAGTTTGTCCAATTTGCACTGTTTCACATTGTAATAAAATATTAACACAACAAAGTGACACAATATTTTCACAATTATTAAATTGTTAATTCCTTAAAGGTTAAAAAAAAATAAAAAAATATCATACTGGAACCAACTACAACTAAAAATAAAGGTGTTATGAAGAAAGAAGTTTTACATCTACAATATTTAAGTGGGAAATTGTTATTGGTTCTAATTTAGACTTACCAATGAAACTACTTTTTTATACCCTAATAACAACCTTTAACAACCTATTACTTATGATTTGTTGTGAAAATGTCATGAACATAACATTTTTTTATGAAAATGTTGACATCTTGTTGTCGTTACAATATTTTCAAAATTGTTTAGCTGTCAATTCTTTACAAGTCAAAATAAAATATAACAAAGTTATAAAGGTATTATGAAAATGTTGTGTCATTCTGTTGTGTTTTTAGAAATTTTTTGTTGGTTCTAAATGAATTTTTTGTGTGGCCTTCATTTCCCTATCCATCCATTCATCATGTAGCTTCTAAATGAATTTCAAATCACCCCAGGTCAACTTGTCCCTAACGCTTGGAGGACGATCATAAGTTGTATGTCCATTTGGATGTTTGCTTACGATGGGGACATGATAACTTTAAATGAATTCTTGTTTTTGTACGGTTTGAAAGCCTTTACCTACTATTGGTATTTTGAACTTTTACCTTGGGATAGGAAATCTAGGATTGTTAGAGGTTTTCCTTCATCCTTTCGTGATTGGAAAGCACGATACTTTTTTATTTTTGGTTAGGGTTGGGAAACCCTGTCTGACGATTTTTGGGAGGAAGTCCCAAGATTATTACGAAAATGGGAAGTCCCAGCACTTGGTGCGTATTTCAATCATCTTCTCTTGTTTTTCTTTCAAGTCGTAATTTTTCGTCTGCTAATGTTTTCCTTCTGATTCTTTGCAGCTCTTGATCGTCCTAACTTAGAAGATATACATCGTCACTGGGTTCGGGTTGCTCTTGCATATGCCTGTGAAATTGAGGATTTTGACGACTTCGTCGATCCTCGTCATTTGTTCAACTGTTGTTTAGGTCCCGAGCCTTCAAAGTACGCATTGGAAAAAATTCGCAGAGAGGAAAAGAGTAAGATAGTTTGTTCATAAGTTTCTTAAATTCTTTCGTCTTTATTAGCTTCGTCTATTCTCTACCTGACTTTTTACTTGCTTCTCTTTCTCTTAGCCTAAATGGCCACTAGATATAGCAAAGAGAAGTATGCCCATATCAGGAATTTGAAAAATGAGCCCTTGTCCAATCTGACTGCTGATTCAAAGAAAAGGAAGTTAAGCACGAGAAAGCTGAGACTACTGCTCTTCCACCTATTCATACTACCCCTTCTTCCTCTACTCCATCTTTAGAAGTGACGGCCTTCACTCCCCTAACTACTCGTGTGAAATGAAAAGGCAAGATTGGGAAAAGCGTTTAAGATGACCCTGCTACTGCTATGGGCCATGCTCTTAACATGATCACTGACAATGAACTCAAGGGTTTGTCGTCTATTCCCTCCCATGAGTTAGTCAGTCGTTATATCCATAAGTTGGTACTGGTACGTGGTTTTTTTTTTTTTTTTTTTTTGTATTTTTCTATACAAGTAAGTGTACATGGTTTCTCTTCTCATTTACTTGTTGCTATCAGGTTCTTAGGGAGTCATTACGCATTATGACTGACTATCTGAACATGGAAGAGAAGGTTGTGGTGGCCAACTCAAAGGTGGAGTCCGTCAAGGGAGAATGCTCCAAGTTGAGGAAAGATCTAATTGTTGCTATGAATGAGAGGAACAACGCGCACCAGAAAATAAAGGAACTTACTGAGGCCTTGTGTGTAGAAAAAGATCTTGCCATTCATAAGGACGAAGAAATTCAAGCTGCCTTTCTAAAGATTGACGCAGAAAGAGATAAAGTTGTCCAGTTCAAGTAGTCAGATGAATTTTCTGATCTGTAGTTTATCCAGTACTTCAAAGGGTTCGAGCTTCTGCGTTGGTGGATAATGAAGCACCACAGTTTGGCCGTGGACTTCTCCAGCTTGGACTTTGAGAAGATTGACACCGAAATCCTAGCGAATAAGGCCAAGGAACAGGAAGAAAATGAAGCTGATGCCATGGAGAAAGACCCTGCTGGGAAGGAGGTTACTGAAGAAAAAGACACCAACGAATCTGCTGTTCCCCCATTATAGTTTTCCCTTTTTTTCACTGTGGAGTGTTTGCCATCTTAATTATTTGAAAAGAAATAGTTTTACAAACGTTTTATCTGTTTTATTCATCCTTGTTTATAAAAAGGGGTTAGAAGGATAATACTTCATGAAAACACAGAAAGTGCTAAAATAAAGTACTGAACATAAAACAAATTTATAAAAACAATGAAATTGAAATCTCGCTTATTTGTGGGTGTATAAACGAGATGTTCCAGATTCTGGAACTTATTAGTGCTGAAGGTCCGCTCCCTCACTGATTGTACTTCCTAAGGTGCTCTGCATTCCAAGGGTGAGGCAAAGGTTTCCCATTTGCATCTTCCAGGTAATAGCTCCCTCTTCTTGAGTAACGGGCAACCTTGTATAGACCTTCCCAATTGGGGCCTAGATTCCCTTTGCTTTGGTCTTTGGTGGCTTGAGAAACCTTTCGCAGAACCATATCTCTAGGGTTGAACTGCTTCAGTTTTACCCTCTGATTATAGTACTTCGTCATCCTTTCTTGATACAAGGCCATTCTCTGAGCTGTGTAGTCTCTGACCTCGGGTAGGCAATCCAGAGCTAGCTTAAGGCCCTCGTTATTACTGTGTTCGTCGTAACAGGTTCTTCTGAAACTTGACACTCCAACTTCCATAAGAATTACTGCTTCGGTTCCAAATGCTAGCTTGAAGGGTGTCTTGCCTATCGGTGTCCTTACCATCGTCTTGTAGGCCTATAAAACTCCTGGAAGTTCGTTAGGCCATACACCTTTTGCCCCCTCAAATCGGCTTTTGATCAGTTTGAGCAAAGTCCAATTTGTAACTTCAGTTTGGCCGTTTGCTTGTGGATGTCTAGGGGAGGAATAGGATTCCTTATCCGTAGCTCCTTACAAAAATCTCTGAACCTGTGGCTGTCAAATTGCCGTCCATTGTCTGAGATGATGACTCGTGGAATTCGGAACCGACAAACAAGGTTTTTCCATATGAAGTGTTGTATTTTGGCTTCCATTATAACTGCTAAAGGCTTTGCTTCCACTCACTTCATGAAATAGTCAATAGCGACAACTAGAAATTTTACCTGCTTCTTGCTGTGGGGTAGGGGGCCCAATATGTCAATTCCCCATGTGGAGAATGGCCATGGTAATGTGACATTAGTCAAGTGCTCTGCTGGTACATGCTGCACATTTCCAAACCGTTGGCATTTGTCGCATCTTTGAACGACCTGAGCTACATCTTTTTGCATGGTTGGCCAGAAATATCCTGCACGAATAACTTGTTGCACGAGTGATCGTAATCCAGAGTGATTTTTGCAGAGTCCTTAATGGATCTCTCTTAGTACATACTTAGCATCTTCTGGATCGAGGCACTTTAAGTAGGGTTGTGAAAATCCCCTCTTATAGAGCTCATCGTTAAGGATTGTGAATTTGGACGACCTTACTTTAATTTTTCTAGCTTCCACAGGATTTGCAGGGAGATTACCATCCTTGATGTACGTGATTATTCGGTCCATCTAGCTTCCTACAAATTGGATGTAATTCACATTAAATCCTTCAATGCTTAGGAGGTGCTGCACTTCCATGTACAATCCAGGTCATCCTTCACTAGTATCTGATGATGCTAGCCTAGCAACTTCACCTACTTCCGAGTTTTCCTCCCTTGGTACCTAAGTGATCTTAACATCATCAAAGTTAGAAACTAGATAATTAGTCAATGTTAAGTACCTTTTCATCCTCTCCTCTTTAGCCTCGTACTCGTTGGTCATCTGCCTTACCATGAGTTTCGAATCAGAGTTCAGCTTTAAGTTTCTTACACCCAAGGCTTTTGCAATCCGCAAGCCTGTTAGGATAACTTCATACTTTGTTTCGTTATTTGTTGCTGGGAACTGAAGCTGGACTCCATATCTGAGAAGGTCTTTCTCAGGGGATAAGGGAATCACTCCTACTCCAGCTTCATACCCATGCCTGATGTTGACGACCTGTCTGTATATACTGTCTAGTAATCTGATTCTGGATCTTGATCAACCAATGTAAATTTGGAGACAATGTCCGCTATTACGTGGGCCTTAATTGTTGTTCTAGGCCTATAATCAACATCAAATTGACTTAACTCCACCGCCCATTGGACCATTCTTCCTACTGCGTTTGGCCTACCCATCGCCTTTCATACAGGTTGGTCCGTCATGATTAATATCGTGTATGCCTAAAAATAGGGATGAAGCTTCCTTGATGCAACGATTAGCATAAAGGCTAACCTTTCTATCCTTGGGTATCTTGCTTCTGCACCTTGGAAAGCCTAACTTGTGTAATAAACTGGCTTCTGGAGCTTGAGCTCTTTACAGATCAATGCCAAGTTGATAGCCGTCTGGGAGACAGCTAAATACATGAATAAATCTTCTCCTTTGATGGATGGACTCAAGAGTGGGGGCTTAGTCAGGTAATTCTTGAGGGCCTGGAAAGCTTCTTCATAGTCCCCCATCCAATGGAAAGCCTGCTTCAATGTTTTAAAAAATGGGAGGCATTTATCGGTGGCTCTAGATACGAACTTGTTCAAAGCAGTAACTCGTCCCGTCAGCCTTTGTACCTCCTTCACACTCTTTGGGGAGGTCATGTCAATATGGCTTTGACTTTCTCCGAGTTGGCCTCTATGCCCCATTGCGAAACCATCAACCCTAGAAACTAACCTAACAAGACTCCAAATACGCACTTCGCCAGGTTCAACCTCATCTGATACTTCCTCAATGTGTCAAAAGTTTCTCTGAGTTCATCTAGATGTGACTTTGCTTTCCTACTTTTCACAAGCATGTTGTCCATATAAACTTCCATGTTCCATCAAAGCTACTAGCTAAACATTTGATTCATCAGCCTCTAAAAAGTCGCCCCTGCATTCTTCAAGCCAAATGGCATAACCCTGTAGCAATACAACCCCTGGCTAGTAACAAAGGTTGTTTTCTCTTGGTCCTCTTCGTTCATGCAGATTTGGTTGTAGTCTGAGAATGCATCCATGAAGGCCAGTAGCTCATGGCCGGCTGTTGAATCTACTAGTTGATCAATCCTAGGGAGTAGAAAGTTGTCCTTTGGGCAAGCTCGATTGAGATCTATAAAGTCAATGCACATGCGCCATTTCCCGTTGGACTTATTCACCATGATAATGTTGGCTAGCCATTCAAGGTAGTAGACCTCCTTGATGAACCCAATAGTCAAAAGCTTCTCTACTTCTTCCATAACAGCTTTATTCTTCTCTGGAGCAAAAACTCGTCATTTCTGTTGGACGGGCTTTTTGGTGGGATCGAAATTCAACCTATGTTCTATTACTTTGTTGTCTATACTCGGCACGTCCTCATGAGTCCAAGCAAAGATATCTAGATTCTGC
This sequence comes from Lithocarpus polystachyus, assembly GCA_033629205.1. Classification (NCBI taxonomy): domain Eukaryota; kingdom Viridiplantae; phylum Streptophyta; class Magnoliopsida; order Fagales; family Fagaceae; genus Lithocarpus; species Lithocarpus polystachyus. Next base: position 59,233,018 of record CM066166.1, read on the forward strand.
TTTAGGAACTCCACGATCTTGCCCTTTAGGTCTGAGCCAAGTCTTGCCCCAACTTTTGTGACCTTGGCAACATCTCCCTTCACTAGGTGCACGTCTTCCAGGTCTTGAGTGGGCTTCTTTGGTTCTTCTTCCACCACCCAAGCATGATTTTCTCTAGAAGCTAACACCAATTGGTAGCATTCTCGAGCCAATAGCTGATCCCCACATATTTCCCCTATCCCATGGGGGGTTGGAAACTTCACCTTGAGACAATAGGTTGAGGTTGCAGCCTTGAGTCGATTTAGTGTAGGTTGTCCCAAGATGAGATTATAGGACGATGGACAGTCGACGATAAAAAAATTGCCCTGTTTTGTTACCTGAGCTGGATGCGTTCCTGCAGTGACTAACAATGAGATGATACCATTTGGATAGATATGGTCTCCATTGAAATTGACCAATGAGGATTTGAAAGGCCTAAGCCTCTTCAGGTCCAACCTAAATTGTTGGTAGGCCATCATGTACATTATATCCACAGAGCTCCCATTATCAACCAATACTCTTCTTGTGTTAAAACCTTCAATTTCTAACATAATGATGAGCGGATCGTCATGAGGTTGCTTAATTTCACTTGCATCTCGCTCAGAGAAAGTGATGTCGTTACTCTCTGATCGTCGGTACTTTGGAGATGAATGCTTGATGTGCACACTGTTGATTTGCCTATAATAAGTCTTCTTCAAAGACTTGTATGACCCTCCTGATACGAGCCCCCCTGTTATCGTTCGTATTTCCCCTACAGCCTGCTTTGGATGGTCCCGTCCATTATCCTTGGTATCATCATGAGGCTTGTCGTCAGTCCTTGCTTGGGGATGGTGGTTTCTCTTGATGAACTTTTGGAGTTTTTCCCGTTGAATCAATAGTTCTATCTATTTTTTCTAATCACGACATTCGTCAATGTAATGGCTATGATCTTTATGAAAGCAATAGTACTTCTTCGGATCACGCTTCTTGGAGGATGTGCTTAGCGGCTTTGGCCATTTCAGGCCTGGTTCGTCCTTAATTTGCATCAGAATTTTGTCTGCGGGCATCACTAATGGAAGGAAGCTCATCTTCTTCTTCGGAGTATTGGAACTCCTCTTGCTGGCCTTAATCTCCGAATACGAGTCTTTATGATCTTTCTTCTTGCCTTGGGACTCACCAAGGTCTTCCTTCTTCCATTTTCCTATTAGCCCTTTTGCAGTAAGGGCATCTTCTCCATTCATATATTTCTAACCTTTGAACAAGAGATCCGTCATAGAGGTTGGCGGCGTCTTCCCCAACGAAAAGACAAGATCGGGGTTGTTGAGTCTTGCCGGGAAAGTCGTCATTATTACCTGGTCACCAGCCTCATCAATTTCCAACACAACCTTGTTGAAACATTTCACATAATCTCTTAGGCTTTCCCCTTCCTGCTGCCTTACTGTTAATAGGTAAGAGGTTGACCATTTGTGCCGCTGCCCCTAATGAAATGGCAAACAAATGAGTCACTAAGCTGTTCAAAATTCGCTATTGAAGACGTTGGCAACTTACAAAACCATACCTTAGCAGCCCCTCTGAGGGTGGCAGGGAAAGATCTGGAGATGACTTCGTCTGGTGTCTGTTGGAGGTTCAATATAGTCTTGAAGGCACTTATATGGTCAAGAGGGTCCTTCGTGCCATCATAGAACTCCAGCTGCAGCAAATGAAATTTCAGAGGCAGGGGGCATTCCAAAACACTGGTTATGAAAGGTGAATCTGTTTATTTGAGCATGCCATCAAGGTTCATTGCTATCTTTCCCTTCATGGCATTCTTCACTTTGTCAAGCTCCCTTCGAAAGCTCTTCATCATGTGATCGTTATCGTGCATGGACTGCCCAGTGTATTCTGTAGTATCCTTTCCCTTGCTTTTAGGACTACTAGCTTCTTCGTAATGTTTGCTATGGCTGCGTTGGTGGTGCAAAGCATTACTATCCTCTTGACGGGCTCGGCACCTAAGTTCTTCATTCTGCTTCATTAGCTCTTACACATTTACTGTTAGAGCTTGGATCTATTGAGCCATTTCCACAGGATTTGGGGGTGGTCCTGGCAAGGAGTCCATCGAGTGGCAGGAACTTTATTGTTAGGAACACAGTGGCTTGAAAGAGAATCACCTTGTTTCGCCTTGTTCCTATAGACGACGCCAAACTAATGAAGCCAGATAATGACCTCGTCAGTATGCTCCTCGTTAATGTTGATGGACGAGCTTTAGTGCCTATTGTTTTTTTTTTTTTTTTACAAGATAAAATTTCTATTCGAGCCTAATCTAAGTGTATATGTGTGTGAAGCTCCCTCCTGGATACTTGAACCCTGACCCTTGCCCTCCACACCCTACAAGCATTTATACTTGTAGAGTGACCACCGCACCAAGGGAAAAGCAAAGGAGCTTTCACTAGCGTGGTACCAGTTGAGAATACTTCGATGCTAAAGTTAGCAAAAATGGCTCTCGAAGAATTTTCTCACAGGTGTGTATCCAAATGTTTCATATCTCTTTAGCTGAATTGCATTCCCTTTGATTTTACCAGTTGAGTTAATTGGAACCCACAAATTCATATACAGTTAATATACCATTAACTCTTAGAATCTTATTTCCTTTCTTTTGTACATGTTTTTTCTTTTCACTTATGTTAGTTGGGCTCTCTTTGTTCGAAATTGGCAATGTCTACTTTTTCTTGGTCCACCAATCAAATGAAAAAATAATAAAAAATTGACATAGGTATATCATTTGATTTACAGTTAACTGTTAGAATCTTATTTCATTTCCTTTATGTGTGTTTGTTTGTTTTTCAAAGATAAAATAAAAAAATAAAGCTTGATGTATTGTATAAGGGACCAATTTTTTGCATTAATCTTTTTTTGTTTCGCTGTCACAGACTCACGTGCATATGTAGTATTAATTAGTTATTGTTGTCTTATTTTATTAAAAATTAATTGAAATTATTCGTATCTAATTGTTTATACATATGCATATACATACACACACACACACACACACATATATATATATATATAACTAAAGTTGAGAGAAAATTCAATTAAATTTCAATTGTGGACTAATTTTGTGCCATGTGTCAATTAAAATTTTTCAATATTTGTGCCAACTGCCAAGTAAATTAATAGGTGCATCGACAAAGTTTATACAAATCTTTCTCTAATTTACTTGGAAAATTGATTAGCTCGATGTTCCTCCATCATAAAGAATGATGAACATGATGTCAGGTAGCATAAAAGGATTCCACACTAAGATCATCTCCAGCAGATTCTCCAAATATTTGTATTATTTGGAGAATGAATAGTGACTTTTACCTTTTAGCTACCCACTTTTTCAAATACACTTGCTAACAGATTCTCTATCCCATTCTCTATCTCATTTAAATATTATTTCTTCATTTATTCTTTATTCTTTATTCTTTCTTTATTCATTCCCAACAACTATATTTCAAATTCCTAACAACTATATTTTTAAATTTCCCAACGGTAACATTTTCAAATTTTTCAACAATTATATTTTCTCATTACCCTTTTTTTAAAGGGTCATTTTTTCAAATGGTAGTATTTCTCAGTAGTCATATTTTTCAAAAAGACTTGATAAATTTCAAGATTAACATTGATTTGATAAATTTCAAATTACATTGAATTTTACCTATACGAGATTAACATAAATGAAGAGAAATTTCAAATTACAATAAAGACTAAAGACATAAAAATTAATGCGAGTATAAAACTTAAAATTAGATGATCCTACAACTCGCTAGATCGTTGCCATAAGTACTCAACGAGATCCAATTGGAGTTTAGAATGAGTTTCTCTATTTCTTATTTTTTCATGGGCTGCAATGAACGCTGTAAATTGACTAAATTCTTCTGTAGGCTCATGGGACACTGTTGTAGGGATGCTTTTATGCACTTGTTCATAATCAAGGTCTTTTGCTCCATTAGCATCACGTTCATCTTCAATTATCATATTATGCATGCCTTCATAATGTCATCAAGAGCCTCTGTTCTCCAAAGACGTGCAGGCCCACAAACAATTGCAAATCGTGCTTGAAGCACTCCAAATGCACTCTCTACATCCTTCCTTGTTGACTCTTGAGTTGTAGCAAAAAGACTATTCTTTCTACCTTGTGGAGATGGGATTGTCTTCACAAAAGTGGATCATGGAGGATATATACCATCAACAAGATAGTATCCCATTGTATAATCATGACCATTGATTGAGTAATTCACCGAAGGTGCACGGCCTTGAGCGAGCTTGGTAAATATAAAAGAATGGTCTAGCACGTTGATGTCATTCTGAGACCCAGGTAACCCAAATAATGCATGCCATATCCAAAGATCATATGATGCTAGTGCTTCCAAAATAATTGTTAGCTCACGACTATGACCAGTATACTAACCTTTCCACCTCGAGGGGCAATTCTTCCATTTCCAGTACATGCAGTCAATGCTCCCTAGCATCCCTAGAAATCCACGACTTTCACCAACTCTTAGCAACCTAGCAACGTCATTGCTATTTGGTGACCTTAAGTACTCTATAGAATAAATATTGACTATGGCTTCAACAAAATTTTTTAGACTCTTTATTACAGTGCTTTCTCCAATTCTCACACATATTCTTCTGTAAAATCTGCCGCTACTCCATATGCATGCATCTTTAGTGCGGTAGTCATCTTCTGAAGGGAAGACAGACCAAGCACTCTGGCAGCATTTCTTTTTTGAACAAAATATTCATCTTTCTCTTCTAGATTAGATTTAATACATAGAAAAAGAGAACGACTCATTCGAAACCTCATTTGAAATACGTTAAGAGAATATATTGGTGATTCTGCAAAATAGTCATGAAAAAGTCTTTGGTGGCCTTGCCCATGATCACGTTGGATGAACCTACGGCCTAGAAAAAAACCACGATGTGATGTTGATGCCCTCTCTCTTTCTAATCGTTCTTCTTCCAATTCAACAAGCGCAATTATCTCAAAATCATCATCAGAATCCAAGTCATTTAGAAGCATATTAGGTGCATAATTTGTATTACGACCCATGGAACAAATTTCCCAAGTTGCCGCCACAAAAAAAAAAAAAAAAACACACACACACACACACACACAATTATTGCAGCATGTGTGAACAATTCACATATTGATACTGTAGGAAACCCCTCAGACATATTTCACATCCTGAAAGTAATGATGCACAGAAAATCAGTAGACTGAATGCTCTAGGTTTCAATGGGCTAGTGGTTGCTTGAAAGGCCTGAAAAGAAAGAGAAACACAAGATCAAAGGTGACCGGGGTGAACAGGTCAAGAACCCTCCAATGCTTAAGTTAGTTTTCCCTCTAAAACTCATGAATTCCAACTTTTTTAGGAGTAGTGAAAACTTAACGTTATTTGATGTGGATGAGTCCTTATATAGTAAATTCTTAGAGCGGTTACTTGTTTAGTAACTTCCCTAATATTTGTGGAAGTTAAAAGGTTCAGACTTAACTTCTATAACTGCTATAGAAGTTAGAATGTTCAATCTTATACTTTACAATTGCCATTGGAAGTTGAGTGCTTAATAGCGATGAACAAGGATTTGGTAACATGTCCGATTTACAAGTTCTCAAGTGTTGGGGGATTGTTCAGGTGCTTTTCAGCATGGACGACCCTCATGTCCATGGACAATCGTCTTAATATAGATGACCTTCTTGTGTTAGGATGACCTTCTGCTCTGGACAACTCTCATGGACGACCCTCATGGTCTTGGACGACCCTCTTGGTCTCAGACGACCTTTCTGGTCTTGGACGACCCTTCTGGTCTCGAACGACCTTCTTGGTCTTGGATGACCTTCCTAGTCTTGGACGACCGTTCTAGTCTTAGACGACCTTCCTGGTCTTGGACGACCGTTCTGGTCTTGGACAACCTTTCTGGTCTCGGACGACCCTCTGGTCTTAGACGACCTTTTTGGTCTTGGACGACCATTCTGGTCTCGGACGACCCTTCTGGTCTTCGATGACCTTTATGGTCTCGGACGACCTTTCTGGTCTTGGATGACCCATCTGGTCTTGGACAACCATTCTGGTCTTGGATGACCTTTCTGGGCTTGGACGACCCTTCTGGTCTTAGATGACTTTATAGACGAACTGGAGATAGTCCGATTTTTAGTTCACCATCAGTTGCCCCCTTTGTCCAAGAGTCGTTTTAGTCACTGTAGCAAAATTTTTGTTCATTGTTCATTTTTGACACGTGTCGATGTTTTATTGGTCAATTGGCATGCCACGTGGTGTCACTGTTGTGGTCGGTTTTTGACACCTCAGATTATGCTACGTGTCATGATCTCATTGGCCAACCTATTCTCAATTTTGCTTCTCACAAGTTTGGGAATTTCATGTTAAATCTTTTTATGTTGATTCGTTTATCGAGGAGATTGCCAAGACGAGCATTGTTCGTCTGGGGTTCCTAGAGTTCCTTTGGAGGTCTTCTAGGAAGAGATGAGGTGGAGGGCAACTTCCAGTCCTAGAGCTAGCTCATCTAAGAGGGCTGAATCATCCAAGACTCCTTCTCAAGACGAGGAGGAGAATGTCATCTATAGTTGATTAGGGGTTGTAATTCTTCTGATAGGTTATGGAAGACGGAATTTTTCTTCATCTTTGGAAATTGGCCTGGGGACCCAATTGATGTAAATAGAACTCCCTTCCTTCCTTTTACCAGTGCTTTAGGTCTTCTTCATCCTAAGGGTATGTTTTCTTTGAAGTTTACTTCGTCTTTTCATTTGCTCTTTCCCTTGTCTTACAATTCTTCCCGTCCATGTAGCTGTTACTCGTTCACACTTAGACTACTATAGAAAGAGCTCGCAATTATCCTGATAGGTCCTTCCATAATTTGGCAACACTGCGTAGTCTTGAGCCCACTGAGGAGAATCTCATTCACAAGGAGACTACTCGTCGAAGTAAAGAGTCTTTTTTCAATTTTTTTTTTGTCATCTATTTCATCATGTTTTCTCCATTGTAGGACTAGCCACCATGAAAAAGAACAAGGGTAAGAACGTTGTCAGTGGGACTGAGCAGGAGGAGGAAGTCCAAGTCCTCTAGGACAAACTTGTTCCTTTGGTCGTCCAGAGCCCCATCGTCCAACCTTATGCTGGGAAGAGGAAGGGTATCTCCAGAGATGTGGACCTTGGAAGCCTTCCCAGTCATCGATATCTGAAGAAGGTCTGAACTGACAATGCCCATTCTAAGACCCCCTCGTCGAAGGCCCCCAAAATCCAAAGGTGCGACGGCATACCTGGATGACTCGGTTGTGAACTTGGTCCATTCTGAAGTTCCTCCTTCAGTCGTCTAAACTGAAGCTCTTCATCCTTTTATTGGTAGACCTTCTAGCAAGACTCATACTTCAACTCTTGTTGAGGCTTCTCCTATCTTGGTGTTGGATGAAGGCTATGCATTTTCTTTATTGACTTTTTTTTAAGAGAAAATTTCTAACTTTTCCTCGTCCATCTCTACGTTAGGCGATGACAAAGTTTTATGCTACATCCTAGCTAGCCAGGAAGCTGCATGACGATGTTAAGGTTTTGGCGAAAAAGAACAAGGAGCTGAAGGACGAGCTTCGTCTTGAAGGAAAATGCTAAGCGTTATCCTCGTCCTTAGAGAAAGCAAAGGACAAAGCAATCGAAGCCTTCAAAATGTCTGATGAGTTCATTAGGCATCTGGACGAGCAATATGCTGCTGGCTATGAGGACTTCCGCTCCGATGTTAAGGAAGCCTATCTTGAGATGGACTTTAATGTTTTCAAGGTTCAACTGCTGCTGAGAGTTCTTTGCTTCAGACAAGCTCTTAAGATGTAAATATCATAGATGATGCCTCTACAGAGCCTTCCAAGGACGATCCAAAGTCTGGGGATGCCCCTAGTGGTTTATCAAAGTAATCTTCAATTTAACTTTGTTTTTATATATTGTTCAAGGTACCCCCTTTTTTTTGGCGGGGGGGCTTATTTTAAGTTTTATGTAAGTACAATCTTCTCGTCCAAATGTATGGACATATGATAACAGATACACCTGTCTTTATTAGGATGCACAATTTAAGGGTTTTCGGACGATGGTCGTCTACCCTTTTTATGTTTTATGAATGAATATTTACTTCCATTTTCATACTTCATTTGGTGTTGAACATGTTATATGCTTTATTTATGAATGAATTTTCCCTTGTTTACATCGTCCATGTTATTTCTATGGTTTTAAGTGTGGTCTGTCCCCTTATAAGACATTTTATCTCGTCTTAACTATATGAACAAATTTCCTTTGTTTACATCGTCCATGTTGTTTTTTATGGTTTTTAAGTGTGGTCTGTCCACTCATGAAGGCATTTAGCTCGACCATGTTATTATAATTTTTTATGTTCAACACTTTTACCATTGTTTAAATTTTACGAGTATAACTCATCTATGAATGGTATTTCTTTTGCTAGCTTTATTCGTCCATAGATTTGACTTAAAGCTTGCATTATCCCTCGTCCATAGGCTAGACGGTCCTTTACTCGTCTTTGGGCAAGACGTTGCCAGCATTTAGTCGTCCAAAGATTGGACTGTTTGGTTGCTCAAATTCATCCATTGATTTTGAATATTTTTACGTGCACGTTGTTTTTCCTCGTCCATTGATTAGACGAATATACCTTAGGTTTTATCTCATCCATTGATTAGATAAATATACCTTAGGATTATTTTTCTTCACTTTATCCTTAGTTTAAAAAAGCTTATAGACGTTACATCCCCGCGTCCAGAGATTTTACTCGTCTTGGGCTTCTAGCCTTCTTGTGGATTAGTTTGAACGAAAACAACATGAAAATTAGGAATTTGCACAACATTACATACATTGAGAATCCAAACTGTATATACACAACATAAACATCGTCCACAAGCATGGCACATGCTTAGAAGCTAGTGCCTTCAGGAAATTAAAAATACTTATGTACAAACAGACTAAGTCCATGACTTCGTCCATCATAAATTCGTCGATAGACAACGTAAAAGTTGGAAACTAATGCACTTTTTAGGGAATTAAAATATTAAAAACATGTAGTACTTGCAATAAACATAAAATATTCAAGAGCGTGTAGTGCTGACTCCTTCTTGAAGATGAACCTGCCTTCCTGTTGTTTTTCTTCTCTCCCATTCGGGCTTTCTTTGAACGAAGGCCTTGGTCAGGATGGCGTGGGAGATCAGCTTCTATTTGCTTTGCTTTACTCTCTTCCTTTTCTTCGTAATGATCGCATCCTCTGTATTCATGAAGCTTTGGGCTAAATGGATGAGTTCAGCCACAATTTGTGATTCCTGATCATAAAGCTCATGGATGAATAAAACTGAACTAACTCCATTGTAGAAGGCTACCAATAGCAACTTATCATCCATCTCGTCTACCATCAAGGCTTCCCTATTGAAGCGAGTGATGAAGGACCACAAGCTCTCATTTTCTCCTTTTTCTATAGTCAACAGGTTGGACGAGGAGCATTTATGCCTTTGTCCTTCAATGAAGTTGTTGACGAACAACTTACTCAACTCCTCGAAAAAACCAACAGTATTCGAGGTATTTTACTAAACTACATTCATGTTGGCCCCTTAAGGGTGGTTGGGAAGACCCTACACATTATCTCATCTAGAACTCCTTGAAGGTGCATTGTGTTCTTGAAAGTTGCTATGTGATCACATGGGTCGTGTGTTCCATCATATGAGTCCAAGGAAGGCATCTTGAACTTAAAAGGCAGGGGATGACTATTGATGGAAGCCATGAAAGGAGAATCAGTTTGATGAACTAAATCATCTACGTGATTCATCCTTCCCATGTTTTCCCTCATCTCATCCATGGCTTTCCTCAATTAATCCATCTCCTTCTCTAAGTGTGGTACCCTACGTGAAATGGTTCCCCTTGAGTGATTCTCGCACTCAGAATTTTCTCCTCTATCTTCTTGACTCTGGGCTTGTCCTTCCACACATCCTTCGAGATGTTGTCTCCTTAGATCAATCTACCTAGTAAACTCTTGGTTCTGATAGGTAACTCTGCCATGGCGGCTGCCATGGACTGCATTTGTTGGATGGAAGGCAGTTGCATGACAGGTGTTGACTGACGATCAAGGTTGGGATGATTGAAGCACTCCCACTCTCCTGGTGGCCTGAACTAGTGGCCATTGATTTTGTCCGAACCATTCAGCCTTTTGTTAAAGAAAGATGATTTGCACATTACAAATTTAATCTTTTCCACAACAACGCCAACTGATGATGCACAGAAAATCAGTAGGCTGAATGCTTCGGATTTCAATGGGCTAGTGGTTGCTTGGAAGGCCTGAAAAGAAAGAGAAACACAAGATCAAAGGTGATCGGGGTGAATAGGTCAAGAACCCTCCGATGCTTAAGTTAGTTTTCCCTCTAAAACTCTTGAATTCCAATTTTTTTAGGAGCAATGAAAACTTACCTTTATTTGATGTGGATGAGTCCTTATATAGTAAATTCTTAGAGCGGTTACTTGTCTAGTAACTTCCTCAATATTTGTGGAAGTTAGAAGGTTCAGACTTAACTTCTATAACTGCTATAGAAGTTATAATGTTTAATCTTATACTTTACAATTGCCATTGGAAGTTGAGTGCTTAATAGCGATGAACAAGGATTTGGTAACATGTCCGAATTACAAGTTCCCAAGTGTTGGGGGATTGTTCAGGTGCTTTTTCGCATGGACGACCCTCATGTCCATGGATAACCGTCTTAATATAGATGACTTTCTTGTGTTAGGATGACCTTCTGCTCTAGACGACTTTCATGGACGACCTTTCTGGTTTTGGACGACCCTTCTGGTCTCGGACGACATTCCTGGTCTTGGACGACCTTCCTGGTTTTGGATGACCGTTTTGGTCTTGGATGACCGTTTTGGTCTTGGACGACCGTTCTAGTCTTAGACGACCCTTCTGGTCTTGGACGACCCTTCTGGTCTTAGACGACCTTTCTAGTCTTGGACAACCCTTCTGGTCTCGGACGACATTCCTAGTCTTGGACGACCTTCCTGGTTTTGGATGACCGTTCTAGTCTTGGATGACCGTTCTAGTCTTAGACGACCCTTCTGGTCTTGGATGACCTTTCTGGTCTCGAACGACCCTCTGGTCTTAGACGATCTTTCTGGTCTTGGACGACCTTTCTGGTCTCAGATGACCCTTCTGATCTTGGACGACACTTCTGGTCTTGGACGATCTTTTTGGACTCGGACGACCTTTCTGGTCTTGGATGACCCATTTGGTCTTGGATGACCCATCTGGTCTTGGACGACCTTTCTGGGCTTGGACAACCCTTCTGGTCTTGGACGACTCTATGGACGAATTGGAGATAGTCCGATTTTTAGTTCACCTTCAGAAAGAATTAAAACAAACAAATTCAGGTAGATTTCACACCCTGCAGAAACCCCTCAGGCAGATCAAATATTGAGCTCAAAAAGCTATAACACATGTTGAAGCCAATGGTAAATAAGGTCCTGGTATCACTTATCTATTGGCTCAAGTACTTAATGGTTAAGCTTTCTCTAATTGAAACTTTGGGCCATTATTTCCTCAAAGTTTATTCCCTACTGTTAGTGTCTTGTAAATTCTTTATTAAGTTATTGCTTTGGTGCAATGCAATTATCCTTTCACTATAACGCTAGTGTCCCTCTTATAGGTAGAGGAAAAAAAAAATATTAAGCTTATCTAAGACCCAACATAAAGGATCATCTTTTTTTCATACTTGTGGTACTTGGATACAAAAGTAATTCTGACACAAACATCTTCACATGAAAACTGATAACATCTTTGTATAATTGTATGAACATTTTGTAAAAGAAAAATAAAAAACATTGTGGTAATTTAAATAACTAAAAAGAAATTGCTTATGGCAGGGTTGGCAAAGTGTAAGGACACGGTTTCAGGACACGTTAGTCTCACCAGTTCATAGTTTATTGGCATCAAACTCCCAGTTCTATCACTGTTTTAAGCAATTAACAATAATTTATCTCAATTACATAGAAACCATAAGGAACAAAACTACAATGATCGCCACATTCTAAAAAACTCAACCTTAAAGCTGTCCATAAATTTTTCATTCTCAGCCTAAAATGTTAATAGCACAAGAGATCTCACAATTAAGATTGTACATTCAGAAACAATTTTCACAAAATCTCATGGAACCAAGCAACAGAAATTACCACATTCTAGAACTACACAACTCAATGCAACATGAACTCTTAGATTAGTCACTTACATTTTCATTCATAGAATTATTTACACACACACACATACACACAGCTACACAAGTCAATTGCAACAAGAACTCTAAGATTTTCACTACTTTTTAATTCAAGGCCTACAAAATTCAATGCAACAGGAACTTATACATTTGTCAATAAATCTTTTATTTTTTAGCTACAGAAACACACATATTCACGCATTATCAATGAAAATCACATTCAGAAACAAAAATTCACAAAATCATATGGAAATTATGAAAATGCTCTTTTAAAAGATCAAAAACAAGAATTCCCAGAAAAAATTTTCCAAAAACCATTCCAACCACATAGATATCAAAAACCCACCAAGCGAAAATGACAAACATGCAAAACCCAATATGAATTCAGTGATCAAACATCATTGCCATTACCAAGAATTCTTTAAAGTTAGCGCAGCAAAGAACACAACCACAATCAGCAGGGTTGACCCTAAATTAGGGGAAAAAAATCAATGGATCAACAAATTTTGATTAGAGCTTGAAACCCATCACAATTTCAGCTACAAAAACACTCAGAATTCAGATTCTCAATATTTCCACATCAAAAAAAAAAAAAAAAAACAGAGGCATAAATATTACTGATAAACAATAAAAAATAATAGTTAGAGATGAATTCTTTTCTAAAAATAAAAAATTGGGTATTGAAATACTGACCTAATTATTGAAGAGGTAAAGGAAAGCAATGTAGAAAGGCATGAAATTTGGGTTGGTGGGAATCAAACAAGGAAAACGATTCTATTTTCTTTTTTGTTGTTTTATTTGTTTGGGTTTTTTTGTTTTTCTTGGTTTGGGTGTGTAAAAGGGAATCAGATTAGTTTATTGAATCTAATAAGATTAATTAAATAGAAAATATAGAGAAAAGATCAAGAACAAAGTGAAAGAAAGACAGAGAGAAAAGAACCAAAAACCTAAAACCTAAACCCAGATAGTGGTGAATAACAATAGAAAATCATTCAAAACCACCAAATCATTAATTCGTACGATAAACTAATAAATTCAAACATGATAAAAACCCTATTAAATCAAAATTCTGGGTACCGATATTGAAGGTTGAGCCAATGTTTTCAGAACTCCATTCTTCGTCACAGGTGGTTGAGCGAACTTTGATTGAAAGACACAGTGCGTGTTCTTTTGTGAAAGACATGGTGCGAGTTTTTTGTGAGAGAGAGTAGCGACAAGGGTTGATTTTGTGAGAAAGGAGTTTTTGAAGAGAGAGAGAGCTGCGTTGAGCTATTCTGTGAAGAGAAACCTAGAGCATAGAGAAGGAAAAACGTTTGGATGAGAGAGAAAAAATATTAAATTAATACCACTAGGCAATTTTTTAAGATAAAATAAGGGTATAGAGTTGCTACAGTGTTCTCTAAATTAAGAGAACTACTGTAGCAACTTCAAAAAAAATTTGGAAAAGTTTTGTGTTTAGAGAACCTGTTAGAGATAGAGATAGAGCCAGGGATGGAACTAGAATTCGTACCTAGGGGGGGGGGCAAAGCTTAAAACCAAAATAAAATTATGAAAATAAAAAGTAACATCTATTTCATATTCAACAAAATACTACATACAAAATAAGTATTTTTTAAACATTTCATATTATAAAACACATCAACAAAGTATATCATACAAAATAATTGTTTCTTATATTGTTCGTGATTTTTGTTTAGTCCTTTTTTTTTTTTTTTGTAGTTAAAGGGGCATGAATTTTATTTATTTATTTCTTTTCTTGTAGGTCAATATCTAAATATTTTAAAGGATGAGAGACAAATATATATATATATATATAAGAGAATCTTAATTTTTTTATACTAGTTTTTTTTTTTAATTTGGGGGGGGGGGGGGGGGGGGGGAAGAAGGGGGCATGGCCCCCCTCTGTCCTAGTGTAGGTCCGTCCATGTATAGAGCATCTGTTGGAGATGCTCTAAGAATTGCAATAATCTGTGTTGGGTGGCATGAATGATTTTGTATCGAGAAGTATAGTGTTTTTTTTAAAAAAAAAAAAAAATATATATATATATATATATATAAGAAGCATAGTAATGTGTACAAGGTGGGGTGGGGGGGTGTTGACCGAGAAGTGAGGCGCCCTTCTTGCTAGATAATTTCTTCTAGATCTTCCAACGCAAGAATGTAAGATCAAAGAAGCAAAGGTGAGTGACTCACGATTATGGCGGAGGAAGATTGACTGGACTCAAAGGAAAAAAATAATAATAAAATAAAAAGTCAAAATCAGATGAAAAGCTTGTTTTTTTTTTCCTTATTTTTTCCCTAAGAAACCGAGGCGACTCACTTAACCTAACTGTCAACCCAACCTAACTTAGCATGTCAACTTCAAGTTGACTCATTTTTTATGGGTCTAAAGTCTAAATAAATTATTATTTGTTAACGTGTATAGTGTTGTGGGCTTTAGGCCCAACTAGTTTACTTGTAAAGCACACTAGATTACTTGTATAGCACACATCTTGTACTACACTTCTACTTGTACTGCACTCATATGCCTCCTATATAAAGGCACACTCATGTATATTCTTTCATTAAGAAATATAATACAATTATTCAGTATTTCTAACATGGTATCAAAGCCACTGCTCTGACCCTTTTCTTAGCAGTCTTGTCTTTATTAGTGTTACTCCATTCTCAACATCGCTTCCGCCGTCACAGCAACTGTCGCAGCCTTTCACCGTCGAACCTCTGACATCTTCCAGCCATCATCCTTGGGTTCCGGAATTGCAGCCGCTGCTGTTGAGGATTTTCACACCGCAAAGACCACTGCCCTTTGCATCACCGCCACGAATATTGCTCCAATTAATTTTATCAAGGTACCACTGAGATCGTCTTGCCTCAATCTACAAATCCGTGGAAGCCTCGAAGCCATAGGAGACCATACGCGGCCCCACGCACCTCTCAAAGGTTCTGCTCCGCAGCTCACGCGCCACTGCATAGATAGGTTGGTGTTCCACGCACTCCCATGCGCCACGTCTGTAATGCCACCCGCCTTCACGCGCTTCAAGTCGCCTGCTGACGTCAGCCCTAGGTGACATCATCACACCACGTCATCTGCTGACATCATCATCCACTCATTTGCTGACGTCACCCACCACGTTAGCTGACGTCATCGTCGACCGGACCGTTGACCCGCGTTGACCATTGACCGTTGACTTTTCTCTGGTTTGTTGACTTTTTCACAGTCCAAGTGCTCCTTACCCAATTTTTCGCGTGGATTTCATTTTTGCAGTCCATTTTTGCATATTTTGCTTCTAAATGAAGAATAAGGACAGGTCTTCTTCTTGTTGTAATAATCGTCGTCGACAATCCAACAAACGTTTTTGCAATTTTTGCAAACGTCCTGGCCACAATATTGAGACTTGCTATCAACGCAACAAATTAGCTGTTTCATTTTCTACTGCTACTGTTGCTAACACTGAGAGTGTCCAACCAATGGCTCTCGTCACTGCATAGTCTCAGTCTTCTGGATCTACTTTCACCATATCCAGAGATGATCTTATAAACATCATCGCTAATGTCATTCGTATGGTTGGTAATGCATCTTATTCCTCTTCTCTCTCATCTTTATCTGGTATGTCTCCTTCCTCTTGGCTTATGGATTCTGCTTATTGCAATCACATGACACCTCACTCGTCCTTATTTTCTGAACTTCAACCTGCACCACAGCCTCTTAATATTTGCACAACCAATGGTTCCACAATGTCTGGTCATAATATAGGTTCTGTTTCAACCTCCAACCTCTCGGTTCCTAAGGTCTTTAATGTTCCTGATCTTTCTTACAATTTATTTTCTGTGGGACAATTAGCTGAGTTGGGTTATCGTATTATTTTTTATTATTCTGGTTGTATTGTGCAGGATCCGAGGACGGGACAGGAGCTTGGGACCGGTCCCAGAGTTGGGCGTATGTTTCCCGTGGATAACCTTCGTCTTCCACTTGTTGCTCATATCTCTATTGTTGCAGCTGCTGCAGTTTCTTCTATTCCTTCCCTTGCACTTTGGCATGCCCAACTTGGTCACGCATCTTCCTCTCGGGTACAACACTTGGCTTCTAGAGATTTGTTAGGCTCAGTGTCCACAGAAAATTTTGATTGTGTTTCATGTCAATTAGGAAAACAACTAGCTTTGCCTTTTAATACTAGTGAATCAGTGTCCACTGATATCTTTGACCTAATTCATTTCGATGTTTGGGGACCTTCCTCTGTCTCTAGTATTGGTGGATCTCGATATTTTGTTGTCTTTGTTGATGATTATTCCCGTTATAGCTGGATTTTTCATATGAAACATCGTTCTGAATTATTGCAAGTATATTCTAATTTTGCAAAAATGGTTGAAACTCAATATTCCAAACGTATCAAAATTTTTCGTTCTGATAATGCTCTTGAGTACACTCAATATGCTTTCCAAGCTGTTTTGCATTCCTATGGCACTGTTCATCAACTAACTTGTCCAGGTACCTCTCAGCAAAATGGTAGAGCCGAACGAAAACTTTGTCATATTCTTGATACTGTTCGTGCTCTCCTTCTCTCTGCCAAAGTTCCTGTTCCTTTTTGGAGTGAAGCTGCACTCCATGCTGTTCATGCTATTAATCGCATTCCTAGTCCTGTCATCCAAAATCAAACTCCATATGAGCGCCTTTTTGGGTTATCTCCAGATTATCATCACCTTCGCTCCTTTGGTTTTGCCTGTTTCGTTCTTCTCCAGCCATATGAGCATAACAAACTTGAACCTCGGTCAAGGCTTTGTTGTTTTCTTGGCTATGGCGAAACTCAAAAGAGGTATCGATGTTATGATCCTATTTCTCATCATCTTCGTGTCTCCCGCAATGTTGTCTTTTGTGAACATCACCTCTTTGTCGAGCTCTCTCACTTTCGTGCCTCCTTATCTTCCTCCTCTATCTTAGATCTTTTTCCAGGTGAGGCACATATTCCTTCTGTAGCTACTCCTGATCCTCCTATAGTTGCTCCTGATTCTCATGTAGACTTCTCTGTCCAACCACCAGATATCATTGATCCCTTTCCTAGTTCACCCTTTAATGAACAGGTGGAAGATGAACAGGTTGAAGACGAGCAACCCAACCCCAACCTTGAGCTTGGGTCCCTTGCTCCTGCTCTGCCTGAAGATCTTGCACAAGACATTCCACCTCGTCACTCAACTCTGGTAAGATCCATTCCTGCACATTTACTTGACTATCATTGTTACACTACCCTTGCTACACTGCACGAGCCACACACCTATCGTGAGGCTTCCACTGACCCTTTATGGCAGATTGCAATGAAAGAGGAACTTGATGCATTATTTAAAAACCATACTTGGGATTTGGTGACTCTCTGTCCTGGGAAATCTGTGGTTGGTTGTAAGTGGATCTACAAGATTAAGACTCGCTCTGATGGGTCCATTGAGCGCTACAAAGCTCGTCTTATTGCAAAAGGCTTTACACAAGAGTATGGGATTGATTATGAAAAGACCTTTGCTCTGGTTGCTCGTATCTCATCTGTTCCTGCCCTCTTAGCTGTTGCTGCTGCCAATAAATGAGACCTTTTCCAGATGGATGTTAAAAATGCATTCCTTAATGGGGATTTAAGTGAAGAAGTTTATATGCAGCCTCCTCTTGGTCTCTCTGTTGAATCAAACAAGGTTTGTCACCTTCGACGTGCATTTTATGGCCTTAAAAAAGCTCCACGAGCTTGGTTTACCAAATTCAGCTCTACCATCTCTTGCTTGGGTTACATGGCCAGTCATTTTGATTCTGCCTTATTTCTTCGTTGCATTGACAAAGGCACTATTCTACTTCTCCTGTATGTGGATGATATGATCATAACTAGTGATGACTTCAGTGGCATTCAAGAACTCAAGGATTTTCTCAGTCAACAATTTGAGATGAAAGATCTTGGACATCTCATCTACTTCTTGGGTCTTGAAATCACTCATTCTACAAATGGACTTTATATTACTCAAGCCAAGTATACATCTGAACTTTTGTCTCGAGCTGGACTCACTGATAGCAAGACTATTGACACTCCAGTTGAGCTTAATTCGCATTTGACTCCCTCAGGAGGGAAACCATTGCCTAATCCCTTTCTTTACAGACGCTTGGCTGGCAACCTAGTTTATCTTACTGTCACTCATCCAGACATTTCCTATGTTGTTCACCAGGTGAGCCAGTATCTATCTGCTCTACGATCGACTCACTATGCTGCTGTCTGTGCATTCTTCGATACCGAAAGGGCACTCTCTTCCATGGTCTTTTCTACTCTACTCAGTCTCCTCTTATTCTCTGTGCATTTTCTGATGCTGATTGGGCAGGAGATCCCACTGATCGCAGGTCCACCACTGGTTATTACTTTCTTCTTGGTTCTTCTCTGATTTCTTGGCGAAGCAAGAAACAAACTCATGTGGCCCGCTCCAGTACTGAAGCAGAATATCATGCCCTTACTGATACCACATCTGAGCTCCTTTGGCTACGATGGCTTCTTAAGGACTTAGGTGTGTCCATATCCTCTGCTACTCCTCTTTATTGTGACAACCAGAGTGCCATTCATATTGCTCACAATGATGTCTTCCATGAACGGGCTAAACACATCGAGATTGATTGTCATTTTATCCATTTTCATCTTGTCCATAGTGCTCTCCAGCTCTTCTCCGTCTCCTCCAAAGATCAACTTGCAGATATCTTCACTAAGTCACATCCTAAAGGATGCCTTCGTGATTTAGTTGACAACCTCAAGTTGGTCTCACATCCACCTTGAGTTTGAGGGGGGCTGTTAACGTGTATAGTGTTGTGGGCTTTAGGCCTAACTAGTTTACTTGTAGAGCACACTAGATTACTTGTACAGCACACATCTTGTACTACACTCCTACTTGTACTGCACTCATATGCCTCCTATATAAAGGCACACTCATGTATATTCTTTTATTAAGAAATACAATACAATTATTCAGTATTTCTAACATTATTCATATCCTTTTTTATCCTTTGGATTTGAACAAGGTAACAAATTTGGGTCCAATTTTGATAGATCAAGATGGAATATATAATCTTAGAGGACATTTATTATTAATTTTATAAGAGTTTAAGAAGTACAACTATAATTGAAAAAAAAAAACAAATAAAAGAATTTTTTTTTTTTTTTTGGATAGATGGTCTCAAATATGAGACATTAGACTATTAATTGAAAAGAACTATAAGAGAATTATATTTGAATAACGTTTGGTAATATTGTTCTAGTAACGTTATTTAAGTGTTGTGAAAATACGTGTGGGTAAAAAAGTGTTATGAAAATACGTGTTATATTGCTTAAACAATGAAAATTATTGTTCAAATAACGCTATCAAATAGGCAAGATAGGAGATCAGCTAAAAGTCAACATATTTAAATCATGGAGACCTTTACCTAAGCCAATTATAAAGTTGATTGGCTCATCCCTTCCTCTCACTTTTCAAGTGTTGGTGCAAACACTATAATAATGGAAATAACACAAAAAGAAACTAAATAATACTTTTGAATTTTATAATTTAAAGAGAAAAATTACAAAACACTATTTGGATTGAGGCGCGGCACTCACTCTCTTTAAGGAGATTCAATTCCTTGTGTCTTAACTAGGATACAACAGCCCAACAAATGTCGTATGGCTAGAACAACCTTTGCACCCTTCAACTCCCCATTGCGTACATATCTAGCCCAATATCTGAGTCAATTCATATTAACACATTAATCACCATAGTAAAAAGAATAAAATAGTCTCCCTCCTATTCAATGTGGGATTAAACAATTTCACTGACTCCTCATCTTCCATATTCACTCTCACATCTTTACATTTATGTTGTAATATTTATTCATTTTAATTGATTAATATTAAAATGCTCCAACATCAAGTGAGTGAGAGTGCGACCAAAGGAGACACCAATCATCATAACCTTGGATCTATTTTCGTCTCATTTGTCACTAAAAATACCGTTGATTAAACTCTTGCTCTTAGAAATCGCCATTAGGAGCGTGGTTGGAGATTGTTGCACATTTATCTTTGGCTTTAAAGCCAAAGATAGATATGTAGCAATTTCCAACCACACTCGTATATGTCGATATCGGAGAAATGAGTACTTAAGCATTGAGCATCTCAACTGTCTCTTGCCATCCTATGAAATGACATACTTCCATCACCCAGGACGTTGCTTTGATGGCCGTCTAGTCATAGACTTCACTGGTATCATATGCTTCCATGAATGCAATAGTCTTCATGCTATTGCCAACTATACACACACACACACACACACACACACACACACACACACACATATATATTGTTGGAGTATTTTAATATTATATAATTAAAATTGATTTATATTATAACATATATGTAAAGATGTGAGAGTTAATATGGAAGACGAGGAGTTAGTGAATGTTTAATCCTACATTAAAAATGAGAGATATTATTTTACTCATTTTAATTGTGGTGATTAATGGGCTAATATGTATTGATTTAGATATTGGGCTAAATACGTGTGCAAGAGAGAGGTGAAGGGAGGAGGTGTCAAAAATGGAATTGAATTAGCCTCTTAGATCCCCTTACTTGACAACCCATTCAAACCAAGGGCTTGAAGAAGTTAGAGAAGGAGAAAAGGTTGAGCCCAAGAACTAGTTAAGGGGTACTGCTTCACGAAGGGTGCCACACTTAGAGAGAGAGACAGATCAAATGAGAAAAGCCATGGATGAGATGAAAGAGAACATTAGAAGAGCAAATCCCATAGATGATTTAGTTCGTTGAACTAATTCCCTTTTCATGTCTTCCATCAACAGTCACCCCTTGCCTTCTAAGTTCAAGATGCCTTACTTGGATTCATATGATGGAACACGCGACCCGTGTGATCACATCACAACCTTCAAAACTACAATGCACCTTCAAGGGGTTCCAGATAAGATTATGTGTAGGGCCTTCCCTACCACCCTTAAAGGGCCAGCATGAGTGTGGTTCAGTAAGATGCCTCCAAATACTGTGAGTTCTTTTGAAGAATTGAGCAAGTTGTTTGTCAACAATTTTATCGGAGGGCAAAGGCATAAGCGCTCCTCGTATAGCCTGTTAACCATAGAGCAAGGGGAAAATGAAAGTTTATGGTCCTTCATTACTCATTTCAATATGGAAGCCCTTACAATAGACAAGATGGATAGCAAGTTGTTATTGGCAGCCTTCCATAATAGAGTTAATTCTGATTTATTCATTCATAAGCTTTATGAGCAAGAGCTATGGATGAACTCGTCCATTCAGTCCAAAACTTTATGAATGCAGGGGATGCAACCATAGCCAAGAAGAGGAAGAGAGCCGAGCGAATGGAAGCCGATCTCCCGTGCCATCATGAGTAGGGTCCTTGACTAAAGAAAGCCTGGACGAGAGAGAAGAAAGATCGAGACAGCAAGAAGGCAAGTTCTTTAGCACAGAGTCAGCAATATACACCCTTGACTGTGCCACTTGAACAAGTGCTCATGTAAATCAAGGATGATCCATCCTTCAAATGGCCATAAAAAATGAAAGGAGATCCCAACAAGCGCAATAGGAACAAGTATTGCCGCTTCCATTGAGATCATAGCCATGATACAAATGAGTGTTTTGATTTAAAGTAGTAAATAGAGAATCTCATCAGGCAAGGGAAACTGAGAAATTTTCTTGCACGAGATATAAAGACAAGAAGTTGAAGGGAAAGATAGAAGAGTCGTCACGACCCCCACTTGGAGAAATAAGAGTTATTGTAGGGGGGACCTCGACAGGGCAATCTTCTAAGTCAAGGAAAACATATTTGAAGGGAGTGCAAAACGTCCAACTTTCTGAACGATCTCCAAAGACGAGGGGAACGAACGAGCAAGCCATTACATTCATGGACGAGGATGTTGAAAGGGTTCACCACCTGTATGACAACGCGTTCGTCATCATTTTGCTCATTGTTGATTACATGACTAGAAGGGTATTGGTAGACAATGGAAGTTCGGTGAACATCTTATATTACCATGCTTTCCAACAAATGAGGCTTGGACGAGATCAACTTCTCCTAGTGAATTCACCCCTGGTAGGATTTGGAGGGATGAAAATGCAACCTATAGGTACCATTACATTACCTGTGGTGGTAGGAGCCTATCCACAATAGATAGCTAAAGATGTAAACTTTCTTGTTGTAGATTGTTCATCGTCGTACAACGCTATCATTGGAAAACCTACTTTAAACAGTTGGAAGATAGTAACCTCTACCTACCACTTATCAGTCAAGTTCCTTACAGAATATGGGTATGACAAGTGCAAGGAGATCAGTTAGTCGCTAGAGAATGCTATCTAGCCATGTTGGCTATGGACGAGCAAGTACATACGATGAATATAGAGGAGAGAAGGGTCACCGTAGAGCCCACTGAAATGTTGATAGACGTTCCTCTAGATGAAAATAACCCTGAAAAGTTTATGAGGGTTGGAGCAAGCTTGGAGAAGAAGACAAAGCAAGACCTCTTCCAGTTCTTAAAGAAGAGCATTAATGTGTTTACATGGAGTCATGAGGACATGCCAGGTATTGACCTAGGTGTCATTACCCATCATATGAACGTTTATCCTTCCTCTAAACCTGTCCATCAAAAGAAAAGAGTTTTTGCTCCCAAACAAGATAATGCAATCAAAGAGGAAGTCCAGAAGTTGACCACAACGAAATTTATCCGAGAAGTTTATTATCCAGACTAGTTGGCTAATGTGGTGATGTTCAAGAAGGCTAATGGCAAATGGGGAATATGCGTGGACTTCACCTATTTGAACAAGGCTTGCCCCAAGGATAACTATCCATTGCCACGTATTGACCAGCAGGTAGACTCAATTGCGGGTCATAAATTGTTAAGTTTTATGGACGCCTCCTTAGGCTATAATCAAATAAGGATGGACGAGATGGATCTAGAGAAAACATGCTTTATTACCAGCCAAAGGTTGTTTTGCTACAAAGTGATGCCCTTCGGTTTGAAGAACGTAGGGGCAACTTATCAATGGCTGGTTAACCATATGTTTTGCCCATAGATTGGACGGAATGTGGAAGTTTATGTAGATGATATGCTGGTAAAGAGTTTGGATGAGGAAAAGCATCTGGATGACCTCTAAGAGACCATTGATACGCTTGGGCGATACAACATGAAGTTGAATCTGAGCAAGTGTGCTTTTGGAGTTTCATCAGGAAAATTCCTTGGGTTCATGGTTTCACTAGGGGAATTTAAGCAAATCTTGATTAAGATTCAAGCAATACTAGATATGGAGCCACCGAGGAATGTTAAAGAAGTCCAGTCTCTCACTAGACGAGTTGCTACCCTTAACAAGTTCATCTCAAAAGCTACTAACAAGTGTTTACCGTTTTTAAAGATTCTTAAGAAAGCATTTGAATGGATGGACAAGTGTCGAAAGGCCTACCTCACAGCGGCTTCTCTCCTAAGCCCGTCTATACCTAGTGAAGAATTATATTTATATTTAGCGATGTCCCCGCATATAGTAAGCTCAGCGTTGATTAAAGAAGAAGGGAAAATACAGAAGCCGGTTTATTGTACAAACCGAGCATTAAGAGGGGCAAAAGGACGATATCCCATGATGGAAAAACTAGCCTTCGCTTTGGTCACGGCTTCTAGAAAGTTAAGGCATTACTTTCAAGCTCATGTCATCAATGTCTTGATAGATCATCCACTGATGAAGGCAATGAACAAGTTGGAAGCCGCAGGATGACTAATTTAATGGGCTATAGAACTTAGCGAGTTTGATGTCAGGTACAAACCAAGGAGCGCGATAAAGGTAGAGATATTGGTAGATTTCATTGCAAAGTTCGCTTCCAATCAAGGTGAGCTAGATGAGGTGGACGAGACACAGAGGTGGATCGTCAACGTGGATGGCTCATCCACGTTACATGTAGGAGGAATTGGAGTTATACTCAAGTCCCTGGAAGGAGATAAGTTGAAATACACAACTCGTCTACAATATCAAACCACCAACAATAAAGCTGAATATGAAGCTTTCCTTTACGGATTGGAATTGGCAAAGTACTTAGGAGCAATGTCAGTAGTTGTCTAAGGAGATTCTCAGTTGATTACTAATCAAGTGAATGGAATGTGTGAAGCTAAGAAAGATCGAATGAAGAAGTATCTCAGCAAAGTAAAATGACTCATCAAAAAATTTAAAGAAAGTAGTTTTGTTCAACTCCTAAGGGAGGAAAACATGGAAGCAAACACTTTAGCAAAAGCAGCTTCAGCAGGGGGAGCCATGGACGAGTATGATGAAGTCCACTATATGCCAAGCATAGATCTTCTACATGTACAGCAAATTGAAGGAGAAGAAAATTGGATGACTCTAATAGTAGTCTATCTCAAGGATGGAAGACTTCTAGAGAATAAGGACGAGGCCAGAAAGTTGAGGATCAGAGCTGCCATATATGTCCTCATTAACAAGGTGTTGTATAAACGAGACTTCTCTCAACCCTACTTAAGGTGTTTAGCCCCAAACGAGTCGAACTATGTATTGGGGGAGGTTCATGAAGGAGCATACGGAAACCACTGAAGAGCAAGAGTACTAGTCCATAAGGTCGTCCTTGTAAGTTACTACCGGCTAACTATTCAAGTAGACGCTAAGGCTTATGTTAAGGTGTTTGACCAGTGCCAATGTTTCAGTAACATCCCTAGACAACCATCGGAATATCCCACCCTGATGATGGCCCCATGGCCCTTTGCGTAATGGGGGCTAGATATCTTAGGTCCCTTCCTCTTGGAACTAGGTAGATGAAGTTTTTTTAGTAGTAGGGATTGATTATGTCAGTTCGTTTAGACCCCTGTAAACTAGATTGTTTAACCTAATTAATTAACCAAGTGAATACTTAGGTTTATTATTCAGATCTAGGTTAAAACAATAACAATCATATCAAGTAAAGTAGCGGAAAATAAAGAACACAACGATATGATGACCCAGGAAAACCAAACCGGTAAAAAACCTGGGGAGGATTTAACCTAGCTATCCTCAAGGTAAAATAGCAAATCCACTAGAAAGAATTGAAGTTTACACAATAGCGACTTAGACCACTAACATCCTATTGCTACCCAAGTGTAGGAAACTTACTACCACGACCCCATGATAGCTCCAAGATCCACGGACTCCTTCTTTCCTTGACCTTTGCAAAACACAGACACCACCGTTTGTGACTTTGAGATCCCACTCAAAGGTTTAGCAACACAAACTCTCCTGTTTGTGACTCCAAGACCACCCTTGAAGGTTTAGATCATCAGCTCCTTTGATGACTAGAGAAGGCAGCAACTTCAGCAATACCGGATCTTGAGATTCTTCAAGGAACAACACCGGTAGAAGATATAAGAGAGGTTTTAGGAACAAAACCCTAAATACAAAAGAGGCACACTCTTCTCTCTCCAAAAAGCCCCTTGTAAAAAACGTGCTTAGGGTTTCCTTTATATAGTGGGAGAAGTAGATTTGAAACCCTAATCCTTAATGGGCTAGAACTGTTGTTTGGGCTTAATCAAAATTCTGCAGATACGACTTTCGATCGGTCGAGCCTGTTTTTCGATCGATCGAACCAGGCAGATTCTGAAATCTTCTTTCTACAGCTTGTATGTTCTTGTGTGCTCACGATTTGCCAATTGTTCTAAACTTTTAAAACCTAACAGATTACTTCACTAAATGGATAGAAGCTGAACCTTTAGCTAAAATTACACAATAGAATGTCAAGAACTTTGTTTGGAAGAGCATTGTATGCAGGTTTGGGGTACCTAGGATACTAGTGTTTGACAATGGATGACAATTTGATAATACACCTTTCAGGGATTTTTGTAAGCAACATGGAATCAAAAATCATTATTCCTCACCTTCCCACCCACAAGCAAATGGACAAGCAGAAGTAACGAATCGATCCTTATTGAAAATCATCAAGACTCGGCTCTAGGGGGCA
Source organism: Lithocarpus polystachyus (assembly GCA_033629205.1). NCBI lineage: Eukaryota > Viridiplantae > Streptophyta > Magnoliopsida > Fagales > Fagaceae > Lithocarpus > Lithocarpus polystachyus. The sequence goes on from CM066166.1 coordinate 59,259,247, forward strand.
AAGGGAGTATGGCCAGATGAGCTACCAGGTATTCAATGGGCATACAGGACAACTGTGAGGACCTCCACAAGGGAAACTCCTTCCAAACTAGCCTATGGAAGTGAAGCAGTCATACCTGCAAAAGTGCACATGGCAAACCATAGGTTGACGAAGTATCAACACAAGGATAACAAAGAAAAACTTCGTCTTAATCTTGATCTTGTAGACGAGGTAAGGATGGATGCAAAGCAAAGGATAGCTAAATATAAAAGCCTCATGGTCAGACAATATGATGCAATGGTAAAACCCAGGCGGTTCAATATTGGGGACCTCATTCGAAAAAAGGTCTCTTTAGCAACCAGAAACCCAGCCCATGGGAAACTCGGGCCTAATTGGGAGGGACCCTACAGAGTTATTAATTGCAAGAGACAAGGATTATAGTAATGAGAAGCCTTAGACGGGGGAAAGTTAGAGTACCCCTGGAATGGTGAGCATTTAAGAAAATATTATTCGTAAGATATCATCCTAGACGTTGTCACCTTGGACAAGCTGAAGTTTTTGTTTCTTTTTGTTACTCGCGTTTACTTGTTTGTTATTAGTATTATATGTTTGTGTTTCAATTCCCTAAGGGTGCATAAGTTTCCAAACTGTGCACTATCTATGAACTATGTACGAAGTCATGAACTTAGTTTATCTGCTTGTATTTTTAATTCCCTAAAAGGCATTAGCTTCTAAGCATGTGCAATGCTCGTGGACGATGTTTATGTATGTATATGCAGTTTGAATTTTTGATGTATGTGATGCATGAATCTAATTTCCATAATCTCATCCACAAGGTCAAATGCCCAAGACGAATAAAATCTCTGGACACAGGGTTGTAACGTCTATAAGCCTTTGTAACGTCTATAAGCTTTCCCCAAAATAAGGATAAAGCAAACAAAAATAAGCTTAAGGTGTATTTGTCTGGCCAATGGACAATATAAAACCAGAAGCATATTCGTCCAAGAAATGGACGAGAGAATACATGCACGGGAATAATTAAAATCCATTGGTGAATATAACCAACCAGAATAGCCCAATATTTGGAAAAATGCTGGAAATGTCTTGCCTAAAGAAGAGTGCAAACTATCCAGCCTATGGACGAAGAGCAAAAACCAGCTACTAAATCTCTAGATGAGTAAAGCTGGTAAAAACAATACCATTTGTAAGATGAATTATACTTGTAAAATTTATAGGATGATAAGAATATTGAACATGAGGAATTTATATGGACGAGCTAAATGCCTCCATGAGTGGATGGACCACACTCAAACCATTATAACATGGATGATGTAAATGAATAAAAACACGTCTATACAATAACATGTTCAATAGAAAATAAAGTGATGGAAATTAACATTCATTCATAAAATTAAAAAAAAGGGTAGATGACCACCGTGCAAAAACCCTTATAAAGTAAAGCCTAAAAGGCAACTGTTTGAAAGCTTATCCCGAAGGATTACAGACGAGAGAAATGTACTTAGATAAATCTAAATGGTCCAAAACAACAGACCTCATATATGAAAAAAGAAAGAAAATTACAAAGATGATATTTCAAAGGTCCTTTACTGAGGGTTATCTCCAGAGGAAGAATCGTCCTGAGTAGGATGGGTTGTGGCATTGTCTTCAATATTGACATCTTCAGAGCTTGTTTGGAGAAGGGAGCTTACAGCACCAACATTGAGCTTAATGGAACTAAAGTCAACTTCTAGGAAGCGTTCCTCAGCATCCATGCAAAATTCTTCAAAGCCAGCAGCATAATTCGCGTCTAAAAGGTCAGTATACTGTTTAGAAGCTTTGAACTCCACAACAACATCCTCTTTGGCTTTCGCAAGAAGGGTGCTTAGCTTGTCATTCTTTTTCTGAAGATAGTCAAGACGAATGCCCTTTTCGACGATGTTAGCCTTAAGCTCTTCAATGAGGTTTTGCATTTCTTTGGCCTCATCCGTAGCCTTGGCTGCCACCTCCTCTCAACCCTTGCAGTCGTCCTTAACCTCCTGGATCCTTGTCTTAAGCGAGATCATTGTCATGTCCAACTCCATAGCCTGCCTGGACGCTGCGATGAACTTTGACATTGCCTAAAAAAAAAAAATTGTTAGATGAGAAAAGCGTAAAGTGAATGTTCAAAGTCCTTTAAAGACATGTCATAGCATGCAGCTATGTCCTCACCAGACACAACCTTTTCAAAACATTCCCAAGCCAAATCCTCATTTTCTATAAGATTCATAGGAATTCTTTCAAAAGGCTGGGACGAGGTAGGTGCAATGGTCTTAGACGGAGTAATTTCAATAAGAATGGACGAGTCTACATCAAAAACTTGGACGGGTGGTTGAGAGGTAGGAAGACTAGGCTTAACAACCCCAGGTTTAGATGACCCCTGCTTCGCCTTCTTTCCTCGATGACTGGGAAGATTTCCCAAGTCAAGCGTCTTGGATAAAATTTTCCTTTTATCCCCAACAAAAGAACGAAGTTGGGATTGAGCCTCAGGCCTAGTTGTTTCGTCCACCACCTCCTTCCCCTTATTCTCTTTCATGGTTGCCATCCCTAAAAGAAAAATATTAAAATTAAGCTAAAGAGTATAACTCAAATAATACTCAATAAATTCCAAGTAAAAAATAAAACTCACGTCTATGAATATTGAGCTCGTGAGCTTTAGCTTCAGCAGATGGTTCAAGACCAAGACCCCACTTTGCAAGACATTGAAGGGTGACCAATGAATGGAAACTCTTGTCAGCATATAGACGAGCTCTGTGGACACAGTCACAATAAAATTTGCTTAAAGATGGTCGTCCAACACTATAAAAAAGAAAAAAAAAAAAAGGGGTTAGACGATTATAAACAAAAGATAAAAACACTAAAAAAAAAAAAAAAAAAAAAACCTTCGGGACAAAGGTTCCATAATTCACCAGTATAGGGGGCAAATGAATCCCTGCCAACCTTAATAGGGTGCCCAGACCAGAAACCAGAGATGAAGAAAAACTCTGTCTTCCAGTTTCTGTCAGACATTACCAAAGACTTTATTAACCTACTATCTTTACCCTTGGCTGTGAATTGATAAAAGCCAAGGGATTGGTTAATTTTTGAGGGTTTGTAGCATAAGAGGAACACGTCCACAGTGAGAGGACGATCCCCTCCAAACACTTTCCTCCACAAAATTTGCATAGAGACTACCAGTCTCCATGCATTGGGGTTAAATTGGCACAATCTTAAACCTAACCTAGTAAGTAATTCCCTAGCAAAGGAATTAAGGGGTAGCCTAAGTCCCCCTAGAAGATAAGCTTCATAGACGCCTATCCCAAAATGAGGGTTACAACACCACTCCCAACGAACGGCCAGTCTAGGGTTAAGGTTGTCTGGAATTTGGTACCAAGTCCTAAGTGAAGTGAGTCTCTGTTCGCTCGTTTTGGAAGAGATACGTATGGCGCAACTATAAACTGTTTCTACCTCGTCTAAAGGAATAGATGGAAGGACATTTGCTAAGGTACTAGCTCAAGACCCAGAGGCTGCCGTCATCCTAAGTTGTTCTTGAAGGACCTCTAAAGGAACCCCAGGAACACCAGATGTGTATTCCTTGTCCGTGGTGTTCCCTCCACTACTGCTGTTGCTAGTTCTACTACTGGAACCACTATAGCTAGTTGAGTCATGATACTCTTCTATAGCCTTATCTACGCTATTAATAGACGAAGAAACTACAATCTCAGACATGTTGAAATTTGAAAGAATACCTAAGAACGAGGATGAGGGGAATACTTGGCTCTAGATGGAAGAGGACTAAAGACTTGGAAATACTTATAAACGAGGCACTGGATGACGAATGTCAAGGGAGAAAATTTTTGGAAATGTGAATGGTAGAAGAGGAATTCCACTATTTATAAACAGCGAAATTTGGCATCTAAAATGACGTGACCAACCAGAGAATGACACGTGGCATATTCCTCGAAGAGTTAAATTGATGCGACCAGTCACTAGTGAAGTCATGACAAGTGACGTGATATCTAGCCATCGACATAAAACCCACATCTAAAGAACAAAAAACAAATTCTACATTGCTCTGGACGACCCTTGGACAAGGGGGCAACTGATGGTGAACTGAAGGTTGTACAACTCCAATTCGTCCATGAGTGTCGTCCAAGTCAAGAAGAGAGGAATGGACATTCCTCGTAGGACGGTCGTCCATAGAGATGAAGGTCACCCATCAGGAAAATGCCTGGACGACCCCCAACACTTGGAAAATTTCTAGAGGCTTACCTACAAAGGACTAGTGAATCTAACCACGTGTTACCATTTTGAAACATGAGCGAGATCCTGATTCATCGTTATAATTTCCTACTAAATGCTTAACTTCCAATGACAGTTACGGAAGATAAGATTGAACATTCCAACTTCCATAGCGGTTTTGTAGAAGTTAAGCCTAAACCTTCAGACTTCCACAAATATGGGGGAATTTACAAGACAAGTAACCACTCCAAGGCACACTATATAAGCACTCATCCTCATCAAATGAAAGTAAGTTCTCATTATTCCCAAAAAAGTTGGAATTCTTGAGCTTGAGAGGAAAAACTAACTTAAGCATTGGAGGTTTCTTGGCTGGTTCACCCTGGTCTCCTTTGATCTAGTGTCATTTTTGTTTTTAGGCCTTCAAAGCAATCGCTAGCTTGTTGAAGCCTAGAGCATTCAGCCTACTGATTTTCTATGCATCATCATTGTCCATTTTGGCAATTTATATCTTAAACCACAATTTGATAAGTGTGCTTTTTCAAAAAAAAAAAAAAAACTTTTTAACAACTTTTACCAAACGTTTTACTTTTTTAAAAAGCCTAATTTCAAACTGCACTTTTTAAAAACGCCATTTTTTCAAGAAGCATAGTTACAAAAAATTGAACCAAACTTGCCCGTTATGAAGTTATGAGAGGACATATGTTTTATATTTAATATTCAATAATATTAGCTGAGATTGACAGTTCTATCTTTCAGTTAATCAAAAAGGCAAGATCGATAGTTTGATGCTTTCTAGATTATTCCCTCCGTTTCTTGTTCTCCTATGTAGGTTTTCAAAATTAGGTAACATTAAAGTATTAGCATCAATCTTTCTATTTTTTTTTTTTTTGTGTCTATTTTACACTAAGAACTTACTTTTTCTATTTTACACAACCATTTCTAAAAAATTTTATCTATTATACACTTTATCTTATTTAAATAATCAGTTTTATTCTTTTTTTATTAGTATTTTCATTTATTGTCTCTTTCCTCTTAGACCTAACTCACATGTGACCTCTCTCTTATCCCAGCTTCTCACTTCTTTTCTCTCTCTCTCTCTCTCTCCCCCATCCCAAATCTCTTTCTCCTCTCACCTTTCCCTTAGCCTTCACTGTCAATGTTCCCTGTCGCCGTTGCAGCTCCTCTTCTTCTTCTTAGCATCTCAAACTCGAACCAACCTTACCACCCTAGTCCTCACTTGACTTCATCTAAGTTCATCTAGTTCTTGTTGGTTCTATATTGGTTATTGCTAATTTTAGTTTTTGGGTTTTGTATTTAGGTCGTACCGCCTTGATTGGTGGTTGAGGCTGGGACAAGGGTGGTTTTGTAGTTTTGTTGTCAGAAGAAGACAGAGGAGAAGAGTAAGGCGAAGGGGAAGAGACCTGTTAGGAAGAGAGAGAGAGAAAAAAAAAAGAATTTAGAAATCATTTACACATGAATAGTGACAGTGGATATATTCATGGTTATTGTAGTAAGATTGTATATTTCCACATCTATACACCCACTAATGTGGGCAATTTTTGAGCCAAAATGTGTATATCTTACCATTTTTTCTATTTTAGACTCATTGATGTGAGTGCTCTTATTTTTGCATCTTATTTCTACACCTATATATCCTTTACACATTGAGAGTTTCAAGTAATTCATTTTAGCACTAAGGTAAGGTAATAAGGTGGGAGGCATGTGTGGACACATCAAGTAGGGGTTCGGAAATAACATATTTCTCTCTATATTAATTAGTAGGTAGTTTAGCTTGTAATTATTATTGCATTTCAATTGTTAGGATTATCAGTATTTTAGAGTTCTTTTAACCGTTAAGAACTCAAGATTTTGTAACTCAACTGGTACTTTTTCTATTTTTCTAATGAAAAAATCAAAGTATCAAATTCTCTCATCTCTAACTGATCTATGCCATGCTTTTAACTATATGAACATCTACCAAATCTTAAAAATGATTCGGTTGGACTGTCTTTGTCGAATTTGATAGGCCAAGAAGATATTGACCCCTTGTGAAGAATTAATCAATTAATTAGCCAAGTTGATTAATTAATCAGATTAACATGTAATATGCGTGACAACACAAAAAAATCACCAAATAACTAAATATGCAGTGAAAAATAAATTGACACAGTGATTTGTTTACGAATGGGGAAAACCTACATGGCAAAAACCCCCACTGGGTGAATTTAAGGTCACCACTCCCAAGAATCCACTATTATCACAACAAGCAGTTACAAGTAAAGGAATCTCAGTACTTTATACCAACCTACAGTTGAACCCTTACCCCCATACTCAATTGGAATTGTTTTGTAGTGACAATTGTTGGGGTTTATGCCCTAAAATCCAATTGATTGGCAAGTCATAAATAATTAAATTGTTTAATTATATGAGACTATTTATAAATGAACAAATGAGACATTATTTTAGTCCATGAGATACATAGTATGCGATTTATGTAAAAAGTCACAGAAGATATAAATTGCAAGTTCTTTGTAAACTTAGAATGTAGTTCGTAGTCGGTGATGAAATTGGGCGTTTCATCTGTGAAGACTATAACATATCAACTAAGATGATTTGTCTTGATCATGGAAGTGGAGACTTCTAGTTGATATGTTGATATGTTTTAAGAGTTAAGACATATTGAACTAGACCGCTGTGAGATTTATTATTCTCCTAACGACAGTCAAATGAATAATAAATCTCACGACTTCTATTTACATCAACTCTAAATCCTGAGAGAATAATGGACCTAATCATGAGATGAAGGTTGCTTTGATATATCAGGAGTGAGATCAAAAGTCACGATCAAAACCTCAATATGTTGGGCAGCCGCATTTAGTGTTGATGGAGCATATATTCTCAAGATGGAATTCATAATCTCTTAACGGAGATATAAAATATTCCTTTGAGATAAGTTTAATGGGATTGGTTATTCAGAGTGTTGGGCTTAACCACTTTAGTAAGGAGTTACTAAAGTATATATTTATGGAATTGGATTTCATAAATATATGATGAATAACGTAAAGGATTAAACCGGGTACTCAAGGATTAAGATGTAATTTTCAAAGTGGCAGTCAACTTTCATAACTTTGTATTACTACGAATATTTTAATGAAGGGGTTGCATGTATAATAAAGTCTTGGGATATAACTTATTAATAAGGCCTAGAGTGCAATTATATTCTTATATTGGTATTGAATATAATTAATGGTAACTTTGGACTTGTCAAGAGTTGATAGAAAAGCTCAAGGCCCATTGGAGCTAGTGTCTTATTTGTCCCTTTTGGTTCTACTCCAAGCCACACACTAAAGCCCAATTGAAAATGCCCAATAGGCCGGCCTAATTAGATAATCAGTTAGTTATAAAAGGGAGAAACATAAATATTTTTTTTATAAGAGAAAAAGAAACATCATTGTGAAGTGGTGTGTATGTGTGAGTGAAGCCACTCAATCATTCTCCCTTGAAAAACTGATTGAGAGACCACACTAGATTAGAATACTTTATCTAGTAAATTAAGGATAGAGTTCTATATAACTAATTTTTGATTCATTAGTGTTTAAGGAACCCTAAATAGTTTAGGATTTCCATTTTAGTTAGTGATTCTAATGAGATTAGAGTCTTCAACAAGTGCAAGGTTATTAGTTGTGATGGGATCACAATATTTAAGAAAAACCCAAATAACAAGTGGGAGTACTGAAATAACCCTTTTGTTAAGTTTATTGTAATGTGAATAGATACCTTGTCTAGACTTCGAGTCTTGCATTCCATGCGGAGGGCATTTACTTCACGAATTACAATGTTAAACTTCTTTGTGATAGCGCGAATGTTCGTTACGCTATTGTGACATGACTTAGTTACATCACATTGAATTTAAACAATTAAACACAATTTATGTGTAGGGTTAAAATTGTGATTAGATCACAATGATTTCATGACAATCCACTTGTTTTAAAATTTCTAGTGGGAGAGAGATACAAGGGTTGGATCTCACGGCCTCCATTGTCGGTTCATAATGGTGTGGGGTAAACATCTCGTCTTGGCCTCGAGCCTTGCGTTCCATGCGGAGGATGTTTATTTCATGGTACAACAAGATTGAATTTCCTGGTTTATAGTGGTTTGATCAAACACCTTGTCTTAGCTTCGAGCTTTGCATTCCATGCGGAGGGTGTTTTTATCATGGTACTACAAAATAAGCTTGTTAAAGGGATGAAATGTGGCTACACATGATTCTAGACAATGGTGTACATTAGACTAAGTTTAATAGTATCCTCTATGCTGAGTTCTTGCTATTATTACTTAGAGGCCAAAGGAAGAGTGGCAAATTATTTTTGTTTGGTAAGAGTTACCATGATAGCATTAATAATGAGAATAATTCTTGCCTAATCATAGTGATTGGTATGACCTCGCTTCCGAGGAATATTAATTGCGGGATTAGGTTGTCGTTGCACCGAGATAGTATTTTTTGGTTTTCATAATATATGGTTATGGATGCAAAATATAATGTCCCTGTAATTATGTTCATAGTCTCAAAATAAAGTTGTCATAAATTTTGTTCTCTAGCTACTATTTTAATTGAATCACATTAACTAAGAAATAATTTTGGACATGGTGCTTAAAGGAACTAAAGTACATAAATATGTTTCGTTTTAGCATTGTCATAATTTCTTATACATGATGCATTTATGGAAGATAACTTATGATGTGATCATAGTTTCCATTGAAAATGCTAAAATGTTACATTGGCTTCTATGTCAACTGTGCTATTGCATGAAATGCAAGAGTTAGTACTAGACTTAGACTTTATATTAAGTTTAAATGAGATGTTTGGTATGAATCATATTGAGTGCTAAGAAAGGCTTAAAAGATTTCCAATTCTATATCATTTTATGAAAATGTTTTTATTTTAAAATGAATTGGAATTCTTGGATGTAGAGATTAAATGTTAATCTCATATGGATATGATCCATAAGTTCTTGTTAGAATCATTTAATCAATTCAATTTGTTTTTGAAAATAAATTCTTTTTATGTTATTAGAATTGATGAGTGAGTTCTACGCAACAGAAGACATCCTAAAAGCTAAAGCTAGGATCAATATGATTTAATTCAAATTCTTAGCCTGAACTGTAAGGTAAGGGTAATAAGGAAATGAATTATAATACCAAATAGTTGGACAGGCAAGTTGTCCTAGTAGTTGCCAAAAGGAAATAGGATTCAAAAGCATGACCAAAAGGAAAGTGTTTTTGTTTTGGTAAAGCTAAGCATTGTCCATGATTGTGTTCTAGATGGAAATTTACATGTTTTACCTTTTAAAGAGAAAGTTTCCATCCTTTAGTATTGTATGTTTTGGCACTTAAGCCTAGATCTTATTAATCTAAATGATATTCAAGATTGGTGAAAGATGGGCTTTTCGAACCATTATTTTATTATATTCCCAATCTATGAATTCTATTTAGAGGATAATAAGATCTAAGGCTCTTTTACTATAAAGGAATAAAGTTCCAATGACTTCTTTGAGTCAGCACATACATGAAGGATGAATAAGACTCTTTTATAAATGGTAAAGCACATGATAAGTATTTCCATTTGCTTATTTCTTTTGGAGATATACTCTAATAATTACTATACATTTTCTAAAGTTGATTTCAAAAGTTTGCTCTAAGGACATTTGTCAAATCGTGGATTGGGTGAAAACCTAGTATATGATACTTCCACTTTTGGAAATGTCCAGCACTTGTGCTAGAAAGGAAGTCTAAAAAAAAATTGAAATCAAAAGGTAGAAAAATGTGTTTTTATGATGAGTATCCAAAAAGAATTGTAAAAGATTGTTTTGGTAGTCATAAAGAAAACAAGATGTTTGTATAGTACAAATACAAAGTTCTTGATCATGACTATGTGAATAATCTTAAAGCAAAACGTATAGTTGTTCTAGAAGAAAAATGTCAAAATTTGTTAAAAGACAATTGTAAAATACATTTAGAAATGAGTTGGTTGTATTAGATACACCACAAGGTATTATTCTAGATATATAGCTAGTACACCGGTACAATATCGTAGTGGGATGATCCTCGGTCCTACGTAAAGGCAATAGATGATATGAATATGGATTACTGGATCAAGGTTATGTGAATAGAATTGGATTCTATTTGAAGTCTAAAACTTGTAGAGGCACCTAATGGCATTAGGCCTATTGTTTTCAAATAGGTCTACAAGTAAATGAGATTGATAGATTTGAAGGTGCAAACCTTCAAAGTCAAGACTAGTGGCGAAAAGATTTATTCAGAAAGAAATGGTTCAATTGTGAAAAGCTTTTTTAACCAATAGTCAAGTTTGACTCTATCTAGATTCTCTTATCCATTATATTTCATTTGGATGAAATATGGCAGTGGATATCAAGAAAGCTTCTTTTAGTAGCAATCTTAAGGAACACATCTATATGATGTAACTAGACTTGTACATAGCACGGAAACAGTAATGTTTAGTATGCAAGTTACTTAAATTCCATTAAGGATTAAAGCAAGTATCTAAATCATAAAATATCATTTTTGATAAAATAATCAAATTGTTTGATTTTGATCAAGTATTAAAATGTCTTATGTGTGTGAAAGCTATATAGAATAATAAAATTCTTAATGCATGTTGATGACATTCTAATCATTTAGAATGATATAGAGTTATTGTCATCAATGGAGTTTTTTGTTGTTTAATCCAGTTTGATATAAAGTACTTAAGAAAGACTAGTCATATCCTAAGAATTTAAACTTTGTTACAATTCAGAAATTAGGATATTGAGTCTATCTCAAACTGCTTAAATAGATTAGATTCTAGCCAAGTATAGCATGTAATACTTCAAGAAATGATTCTTTCCTTTTAAGTTTTGAAGTTCTTTGTAAAGGACTATGGTCCTAAGACATATAAAAGGAAGTGCATATTAAGACGGTCTCTAATACCATATCAATAGGAAGCCTTTATGCTATAGATACTAGGCTAAATATCTATTTTGCAGTGGGCATGGTAAGCAAATATCAATTGAATCAAAGATCACTTAATTTAGTGGGAGTAAAGCATATACTCAAATATCTTAGGAGAATAAGGGATTATATACTTATCCACAAAAGTGAGTTTTTGATTGATACTGGATGTACAAATGTTGACTTGTAGTTTGATTGTGATTTATGAAGTTGGACTTCAATATATGTATTCATCCTAGTGGTGAAGATACACATTAAGCATAAGTATTTTCTCACTAGAGAGATATGAGTATTTGAGTAGTAGTAGAAAAGATAATTTACGCAATAAATCTGACTGAAACTTGTTCCCAAACCTTGCCTTAGAGTGACTTTGAATTACTCTAAAGGGAGATAAGTGTCGGATATATGGTAAATTGTCTTTGAGGGCAAGTGGGAGATTGTTGGGGTTTATGCCCTAAAATCCAATTGATTGGCATGTCATAAATAATTAAATTGTTTAATTATATGAGACTATTTATAAATGAACAAATGAGACATTATCTTAGTCCATGAGATACATAGTATGCTATTTATGTAAAAAGTCACAGAAGATATAAATTGCAAGTTCTTTGTAAACTGAGAATGTAGTTCGTAGTCGGTGATTAAATTAGTCGTTTCATCTGCGAAGACTATAACATATCAACTAAGATGATTTGTCTTGATCATGGAAGTGGAGACTTCTAGTTGATATATTGATATGTTTTAAGAGTTAAGCATATTGAACTGGACCGCTGTGAGATTTATTATTCTCCTAACGACTGTCAAATGAATAATAAATCTCACGACTTCTATTTACATCAACTCTAAATCCTGAGAGAATAATGAACCTGATCATGAGATGTAGGTTGCTTTGATATATCAGGAGTGAGATCAAAAGTCACGATCAAAACCTCAGTATGTTGGGCAGCCGCATTTAGTGTTGATGGAACATATATTCTCAAGATGGAATTCATAATCTCTTAATGGAGATATAAAATATTCTCTTGAGATAAGTTTAATAGGATTGGTTATTCAGAGTGTTGGGCTCAACCACTTTAGTAAGGAGTTATTAAAGTATATATTTATGGAATTGGATTTCATAAATATATGATGAATAACGTAAAGGATTAAACCGAGTACTCAAGGATTAAACCGGGTACTCAAGGATTAAGATGTAGTAATTTTCAAAGTGGCAGTCAACTTTCATAACTTTGTATTATTACGAATATTTTAATGAAGGGGTTGTATGTATAATAAAGTCTTGGGATATAATTTATTAATAAGGCCTAGAGTGCAATTATATTCTTATAGTGGTATTGAATATAATTAATGGTAACTTTGGACTTGTCAAGAGTTGATAGAAAAGCCCAAGGCCCATTGGAGCTAGTGTCTTATTGGTCCCTTTCTGGTCTCACTCCAAGCCACACACTAAAGCCCAATTGGAAAGGCCTAATAGGCCGGCCCAATTAGATAATCAGTTAGTTATAAAAGGGAGAAACATAAATATTTTTTTTATAAGAGAAAAAGAAACATCATTGTGAAGTAGTGTGTATGTGTGAGTGAAGCCACTCAATCATTCTCCCTTGAAAAACTGATTGAGAGACCACACTTCTTGGGCATAAAGTGGAATTGGAGTGAACATTAAAAGTGTTCCCAAGTACTTCTAATATTTTGTTTTGAATTTCACCGCACCAAGGTACGCTATCTCGTTCTTAAATTCTAAAATTTACATAGTGCATGTTATCAATCATTAATGAAATAAATCTATGTTTGTTGCTTCTGCTATGTGATTTGTATGAGATACAAAACTAGATTTTCCAACAATTGATATCAGAGCCAGGTTTTCATCTCATGATTGTATAACATGTGATTGGATTTTAGAATACAAGAAAAAATGTTTTGACCGATATATCCAAAGAATTTTTGAAGTTTATCTTTCGGATATAGTTATTCAAATATATCCGAGCCATATATTACAAAACTTCATCAACTTTATGTATGACTATGGAGATTATTATGGATATATGAATTCGGCATTACAAGAGTATATATATATATATATATATATATATATATATATTGTGTGGATTGGATAAAAGCTTGTTAGGATCTATATTCTCCATCAATATATATGACATTGATAGAGAATATAGATGAATCTGCCGACAAAACATATCAATATATATATATATATATATATAAATATATATATAATTTATATGCCATATACGGATATATATATTAACTGCCTTGGAGTTAACTGCCATGCGCGATTCTTTGCACCGCTTGGCTAGTTCAAGGCTTATGAAGTGACAATCCGCATGTATCTCTTGAATGATATGAGTTTTATATATAGGCTTATTTATTAAGGATGGCTTGCATGATTCTATTTGCATGTAATCTATAAGGCTTGGCTTTTGGTTTGCACGGATTGTTATATATACAATCTGTGCATATTATATATGTATAATATATTATAATCCGTATGGTATATTATATTATATATATATATATATATATGTGTGTGTGTGTAATATATGCCATCTAGTTAATGCTAGGATTATGAAATTTATTCCTAATGAGATTAGGATTATGTTTTCAAGGTTTCCATCATTATTAGGGTTCTTGATAATGATTTTGAAAACCCTTATGTTTGATTTGTAAATCTTCGTTGATAAAATCAAAAGGTGTTTTTATTGGAAGAACAATGAAGATGTCAAATACAGTTACCTAAAACTTTTGAAAAAATTCAGTTTTGCGAATTCAATCGATCGAGTAATAGGTTCGACCGATCGAAGGCACTGAATTTGATATGTTTACTTTGGCTTGGCCCACTAGTCAAACAAGGGTAAAAAATTGAAATAGTTCTCTAAAACTAGTTAAGAATGTTAAATCCTTATATCTCCCCATCCTTCATTTTCAAACTTAGGCTTAATACCATCTAAGGAACATGTATGAGGTGCTAAGAAGGAGGTTACATAAGTAACTAAATGTAATGGGAAGCAAAAAATTTCTAGATATTAGTGGTTTCGATTTCGTTATTGTAACACTTTTTTTTTTTTTTTTTTGGTGAGAACATTGTAATTGTAACTCATTACAAGAAATCCGGGTTCATGCAGCATTTTTTTTAGCAGCGTTCCACTATAAATGGTCTATTGCGACGTTTCAAGCTAGCGCCGCCAAAGAGTTTTGTAGAAGACGTTGCTATATCACAGATCAATAGCAGCATTTTCTAAAACATCACAGAGAATGTAGTTTTAGTGGCATTTATGTTTTCCTAGAAATTTAGTTTCCCGCACAAGTTTTCCACTTTTTTATTTACTTCCCACTTCTTTTTCTTTTTTCTTTTTTTTTTTCCCCCTAAGCTCTTTTTTCTTTTTTCTTTTCTTTTGAAACTTTTCTCTTCTTTTCCCCTAGCTCTCTCTCCCTCTTCTCACTCTCCCCTCATGCCGCTGCACCACCCTCTCGCCACCACCACCCTCAAGCTGCCACCACCCTCACGCCGCTGCACTCCCTCACACCGGCAATTGCCGCACTCCTTTACACTGTTGTTTGCCTAGCCACCTCCTCAGGCTACCGATCTGCTAGCCACTGCTCTAGCCTAGCCTAGTCACCACCCACCACACCGCCAAAGCCACCGCGGCCATCGTTGACCTCCATATCTATTCCTAGTTGAGACTTTAAGAGATTTTGAGGTATTATTTTCCAATCTCTTCGATAATATTCAAACTTCATGTGATTTCTTTTCCATGAGATGTAGTTATGCTAGAGATTTTGAGGTATTATTTTCCAATCTCTTCCATTGATTTGTTTTTGCATATCAAATGGGTGTATTATTGGGACACTTTGGTTTGACATGGATTGCTAGTTTATCCCTTAATGATGCTAAGTTTCTAATTTGAAGGAAATAAAAAAGCACTGAGTCGCTGAGAGAACTAGAGAGAAGAGTGTTTGATTTTTGTTGTTGTTGTTAAATGAGTTTTGAGTGAGGAAGTGTGGAAGAGTGTGTAGGGAAATTTGGTTTCATTTTTAGGCTTGGTGGACAAACAAGTGTCCACAAAATTCTGGAAGAGGAGTGAGGACATTTGGGTTATGATTTTTTATTGTTATTTTTATAACTTGAAAAGAAGCACTTGTAGGATCTAATATATACTATATATGCAGACAACGTATGAAGTATGAATAGAAGAAACAACTACTTGGCTCCATAGCTAAAAGAAAACTAAGTGCTTTCCATGTCATATCCCCTATTATTTCCTTTGTCAAAGTTATGCGTTTAGTGTTTACGAGAATATATATATATATATATATATATAGGCAAAAATGGCCAAATACCACAATTTTTAGAAATTTTTAGCAAAAAAGCACTGTTTCGAAAATAAATAGGAATGTACCACTTTTCTAGAACTCAAGTTTTAGAAACTCGAGTTCCTCATCAGTTCCGCCACCGTGGCGATGCTGAGCTGAAATTCAGGCGATTAAAAAAAATAATGTGGTACTCAAGCTTGGTAAACTCGAGTTCCAAGCAACACAGTACTCGAGTATACTTGGCTCGAGTACCTAATATAAATAAAATTATGTTTATGTTTATTTCTATAGTACTCGAGCTCAGCAAGCTTGAGTACCTTGTAAGGAACTCGAGTTTTCTAAACTCGAGTTCCTTATAACTTTTTTTTTTTTTTGGGATAATCAACAAATAAACATAAACATAAACATAAAAATAAGCAGCTTTTTTATGTTTTTATTTATTTAAATAGAAGCATTGTAAAGTATAGAGATTTTAATTTCAAAATATGAATTAATTTCTACATTAATTAAAACTGTTCATTGTTTTCTCATAAAAATTGTTCGCTGTTTTCTGCATAAACTATTTCTACGATTTTGAATAAAATTATTTTCTGTTCAGCATTATTTAAAAAATTGTTTACTCTCTTTTCTGTGTAAATTATTTTTTGTTCACTATTTAAAAAATTGTTCACTGTTTTCTCATAAAACACCTAATGAAATCATATTTTCTAAATTTGAACGCCAAATCTGAATGCTTTTTCAACATTTTGAATTTCGCAATAATCGAATCTATTTTTCTGCATTGATAAAATCTACTTCTACATTAATAAAATTTACTCTCTGCACATTATGTTTACTGTATATTCGAATCTGCTTACTGCATTCTTAAAATTTTGTTTTCTGAATTAATTAAAACTGTTTGTTGTTTTCTCATAAAAATTGTTCACTGTTTTCTACATAAACTATTTCTACGATTTTGCATAAAATTATTTCTTGTTCAGCATTATTTAAAAAATTGTTCACTCTCTTTTCGGCGTATATTATTTTTTGTTCACTTTTTAAAAAATTGTTCTCTGTTTTCTCATAAAACACCTAGTGAAATCATGTTTTCTAAATTTAAACGCCAAATCTGAATGCTTTTTCAGCATTTTGAATTGCGCAATAATCGAATCTATTTTTTTGCATTGATAAAATCTATTTTCTGCATTAATTATAACTGTTCGTAGGAAAATCAAAGAACGTAGGTAGCACATGCGGCATTGTGAACATCAGTGTAGTAATGGTGGACATTAACAACAACGTCTAATGTTCGTAGGTAGAAATTTTTGGAAATCATCATTACTTGAATCTGAGAAGTCTGAAATGTCCCTTTCATCATCTACGCGGTAACTTCATTAATAGACTTGATGGCTCGCTCTTGCGCCTTCCCCATGAAACTCGAGTTTACCAAGCTCGAGTACCACGTTATTTTTTTTTAGTCACCCGAATTCTAGCTCAGCATCGTCATTTGGAAGTCTAGTTTCTGAAACTCGAGTTCTAAAGAAGTGGTACATTCCTATTTATTTCCAAAACTGTGCTTTTTTACTAAAAATTTCAAAAAATTGTGGTATTTGGCCATTTTGGCCTATATATATATATATATATATATATATGTCCTGTTTAGTGTTGGACCTTACAAAAATTTAACTCATATGCAGGAATTTAGTTTAATTTGTACATGTGTCTGGGATTTGGGTTGGTGTGTGTGCTTTCTTTTTGGTGGGGGGTGGTGTCCACTAATTAGTGTGTACTAAATGATTTTTGAAAATGAAATGCAAGTTTTTGGTGCCTAAATGGTTGTTTATTATTTGCTCAAATGTGACAATGCTAAATGGTGATGAAAATGAAATACATGTTTTTAGTGCCCCTATGATATTAATGGAACTCATATATGTAACTTAAGCTTCCCATGAGTTAGTGCTATGGCTTTCTAGCTTGCAGTATATGTGGTTAATAACAGGCTTTTGTATTTATAAGGTTGTCTTTTGTATGCTTTCTAGGGTTCATTTTCCAAACTTTTGGCTTATTATGATGATATTATTGATTATCGGGAAAAAAAAAAAATTAGAGGGATGTCTTTCTTAGCTTTGTAGTCCCATGCATGATTTGCAATATGCTTTCCTTTATAGAAAGGATATCAATATCACATAGGCCACTGACTGTTAGTGGGCACATGTGTATGTCATATATGGATATGCAGTTCCATTTTTTATATTTTAGAGATCACTCTATAGATGAGAATTGATCAAGAATGCCAAATGAATTTAAGGAAGACATATGGAAAGCTATTCAGGTATTTAGGAAGTTATGGACTATAGGTGCATTATTATATCTTGTATTGAGTATACACATGTGTGTTTAGGTTGATATGAATTTTGCTAACTAAGCTATTGCATGTAGTCAAAATGGATTTTGCCTGAAAATCCTGCTAGGTTGGAGGCAGTGAAGAATAGGACATTGTCTGCAATTGCAAAATGTTGACGAATCACAATTCAACTTTGAAGAAGAAGTATTTCCTAAGAAGAGGAAATAGAACACGAGCACCACCACATGTAATTCTTGAAGACTATGAAGCCCTTGTTCAGCATTGGAGTTTACCAAAATGAAGGTATTGTATATCTACCATGAAAAGTAAATATTACCAAAAGCCCTTGCACAATGAATATCTACCATGAAAAGTATATTCAAATAATACTTTGTTTAAATATGTAGTCTTTTTTGAACATAAGATCATGCTTTGGTAAACAAGAATAGTCATGGCTTGCAAACAAATGTACATATTGGTGGTTCAAAAAACTTGGCTTCATATGCAGAAGAAATGGTAATGACTGAATAATTATCTTGTAAATGACTTATTAGATTGTATTTAAGTTTGTATGAAACCATTATTCCTAATTAAATAATTGTAATGACCATAATTTAGGTAACAGAGCTTGGGCATCCTGTAGAGCATGTAGATGTATATTTGAAAATCCATCTTCGTAAAGATGGTACACCTGTTAACGCCGCAGCAAAGCAACATTGTAAGTAATATCATCATTTACCAAGTGTAATATTGAATCTATTATCATTGTTAATTTCTAATTTGTTATTGTGTTCAAATTTTGAATATTAGGAATGGTTGTGATAACTTGGAGGAGCGAATTACCCAATTGATGCAACTAGTGCAAAATCATTTTTTAGATGTTAGTCGGGTATTAAATTTTAATGTTTTAAGAATGTATTGGGTGTTTAAATTTTATAAGTGTAGCAACTATTATTTTGTTACTCAATATGTTAGGACATTTGTGATTCATGCTAGAAACATATGTCAATATTTATGTAGTTGGCTAATCCTTTGACAAAATGCACTTCACTTGTAATTGGGTAGATCTAGGATGTGTTTAATACTTCAAGAAACATGTTGTTCAAGTCTAGTATTAAAGCCATGAAAATTGAAACAAGAAACAAGTGAAGAAGAGCTATTCATTAAAGCTGGACAGATAGCTCGACACCTGCGAATAGATAGCTCGACAGCTGCTCGACACCTGCGAATAGATAGCTCGACAGCTGCTCGACAGATAGCTATCTATTGAGATTTAATGAATGAAGCTCGACAGATTCTCGATTGATTGAGGTATCTATCGAGGTTACAGGAATTTAGATTTCCAGGTCTGATTTTCAGCCCAAGCTTATGTATTTGCGTAGAGTTTCTTTTCTCACAACCCTAGACATATATAAGGCTTATTTTAAAGGCCATCACATAAGAGAATACAAGGAGAACATATGCAAAAGGTGACTGATGCCTTATTCTCTCTGAAAAAAGCTACTACGACTTTGCGCCTTAAGGTTTTGTAACCAAGTGCTTCTTGATCTTCATTTTTGATGAAGTGAAGAACTTTGCAAGCCAACAATCTTCTTCTAGTTGGTGATTAAGTCGCGTACTAGGATCCGCGCAATTGGTAAGTCATATATTGGGATTCGTGCATCAAAGGGTGGCATTCATATATTGAAGAGTTCAGTGGTTCTGAAATGGTAAAAGGTTCCTGCTGTGAGTTCATCTACAAGATTGTAGAGTCTAGGGACAAAGGTTTTGTACTAGATCTAAAACTTCTCTTTACTATAGTAGATTGCTTTTTGGGAAGGTTTGCCCCCAGGTTTTTTACTATGAAACAAGTTTGTTTCATTGATTTTCTTGGGTCATCATATCTTGTCTTATTTACATTTCCACTGCATTCATTATTAACATGATATTGATGTTTGTTTGTTTAACAAGTTTTATTCATAATAAATCTAATTAACAACTTGGATTTAAAACTTGTTAATTATATCAACCGGGGTCTAAATTTCCCAACAAGTGGTATCAGAGCGGATACACTCTGATTGGATTAATTTCTTGAGTGTGATCCTTGACCCTTGTTGTCATGGATCGTGGACAATTTCTTTTGATTCCTCTTTTATTTGATGACACTAATTATATGTACTGGAAAGTTCGCATGAAAGTCTTTTTGCAGGCTCTAGGTGAACAGGTATGGGAAGCTGTTGAAGTTGGCTAGATTAAGCCAAAGGAAAAGCCGGTAGATTGGGATGAAGAAACAATCAAAGTGGCAAATTTCAACAGTAGGGCCTTGAAAGCTTTGTTTTGTGGGGTGACCAATGAGGAATTCAAGAGAATATCATCCACAGAAGTTGCCAAGGAAACATGGACCATTCTTGAGACCACCTATGAAGGTACCAAGGCAGTAAAGACCGTGAAGCTTCAGCGACTCACTAGTAGTTTTGAAGAAATAAGGATAGAGGAGGATGAGACCTTTGATGAGTTCTATGCAAAGCTCAAGGATATTATGAATTCTGCCTTCAATCTTGGAGAATCTATTGCGGAATCCAAAATTGTTAGAAAGATCCTTAGGTCTCTACCTAAAAGATTCCATACCAAGATCACTGCCATTGAAGAAGTGAAGGACATTGATCAACTTCTTTTGACTGAGCTTGTAGGGAACCTTCAAACCTATGAGATGAGATTAGGCTTAGCGGGAAAAGGTGGAAAGAGTAGAAACTTGACTCTTAAGGGTATAGAGGAAGAAATTGAGGACTCTGAAGATAAAGATGATGATGAATATGAGGATCTAAGCTTCATAACTGTAATACCCCGAAAAAAAAAAGGATTAAAAGGAAGGGTATTTAAGTAAATCTTTTGTGGGGTCAATTTTATAATTTATAATTATAAGAGCTTTTTAGAAAATAAGGTTGAAACCCTAGTTTACATAGTCTAATTTTAAGCCAGCGTAATGGACAGATGTTTTGAGAGAGGAGACTACCCAAAATACTGAAGTAGAGAAGGTTTGATTGCACAAATGAGGTGATATCTAAGGATTTTAGAGGAAGTGTTAGGGAAAAGTTTCTTTTGGAATAGCTTTTGGAGCTTCAGATTGTGAGGAATATCAAGTTTTGGGAGTTTTGATATTGTGTTGTGAACAGGAAAAGAAGCTTTGTGATATTGGGATTGGATGGTCTTCTAATAGTTTTATTTTTATTGGCCAATTGGCATTATGTACATGAGGTTTGGAATTTATTCCTATTAAATTATTAGAGAGCTATTCATAAAGAATTTGTTAAGGTATTTTAGATTTATTTGATTCAATTTTTTAGGATAAATTTTAGTTGCTAAGAAGGCCTTGCACACTTGTAGGTGCTTACTTTATAAGCGTGCGACAGTTGTCACGTGCCTATCTTTATACTTGGGTTCAGGGCGTGACAATTTTAATGGTATCAGAGCTTAGGTTATGATCTTGCAGACTCTATACTAGGATTTGATTTGGAATAAAGTTTGTGCACTAGGGATTATGGTTTTAGTCATTGTTTATGAGGGTTATTAGGTCATAGATAGTGTTCTTTTGATGACTTGACGAGAAGTGTAAGTGAGGTTCCATCATATGAATATTTGTGAGATCATATTTGAAGGTTTTGATACTTATGTCTATGTGGTTATGCATACGTGACTTATAAATACAAAGGGAAAATTTTAATTGATATTCTTCTTTGATCTTATACTAGTATTAAGTGGGTGTATTTTATTCTTGAAAATTTTGTAATTGATCAGATTGGTTATTAAAACTTCTTCTTCTTATTAAAAGGAAAAGAGAGTGAGAAAAGAACAAGCAAAGGAAATCTTCCTGCTGTTTTGTGATTGATCTTTTGAAAACTCATTTGATAGTTTTGCATAATATAGTCGACCTACCTAAGGTTAGTTTGATGTATGGGAGATTCTTATAGGTTTAATTATTGAATGATAGTCTTCTATATACCCTATTTAGAATTCAGAGTGCTTTGGGGAATTGGAAATTGCAGAATTTTATTTAGGGGTTAAGGTTTGATGTTAGAGCTATGATTCCTTGATTTTAGTTTATATGGAGTAAGGAAATTAATGGAAAGTTCGTAGTGTGAAGGAAATTAATTTGTGAATATTGTAGTTCACATTATATTATATGTTATTATATAAATTTTGAGGGTGTTTAAAGAATTCAGTAATATATCGGTTGACTTCCTTGGATTCTAATGTTAAGGACCGAGACCTTCTTTTGGATCGTTGTTCTTGTTAGGGTTGACCTACATGGATTACCATAGCCTAATTTATGTGTGAGGTAGTCCCTAAATGTTTTTGAGACATGTTCCGTTACTTAGAAGTTTGAGGTCCTCAATTTCTTTCTATAGACTTGGAGGATTGTTTAATATCCTGGGGAAATAAGTTTTGATGCCAGAAGTGTAATTCTTTGAACTTAACTGATAAGAGTTAATGGATTGGCTCAATAGAAGTGGATAGAACACAAGTACGTGATAGTATTGAAGTGGACTAGTGAACCATATTTTTGATTGAATATTGAAGGAGTTGGGATGCAAGAGAGTTTATTTTGAAAGACTATTACAATCTGAATTTTAATCAATTGTTGTACCTTTTGTTTTATATTGGCAAATGGTTAGTGATTATAAATTGCAGAGTACTCTTAAGTTCTAGGCTATTATAAACTGTTGGGACTATTATTTGCAAGGTAAAAAAAAGGGTTGAGATACTTCATGGACTGTTCCCTTCTAGCCGATGTATACTTAAAGATTTGTTTACATAATAGGCAATGTAATTATAAGGAACCCAACTCTTCAATGAGTTCCAGCTCAAGTATCATTTGGAGATTATAGGTGAATAAGTGTTGCTTATTTGAGAAGATAATTTATGGTTAAGATAGAGTTTCTATGAAAGACCTTATACCAATGCTCAATTGATTATTTATGGAGATTTTGGAATTTCTTTTGCTTACAAAACTTGAGGAAGAAAAGATATAGTGATATATGCATATGTTGTAAATTAGTTTTGAACTTAGGAAGGTTTGGAACTTTGGACGCACTACTTAATTTTGAGGTATAGAATTAAATGGACGTTATCATTCAATGGTCTATGGTGGATATCAAAATTGTGAATTTCCCTTGTAATTTTTGGAGTCTACTTAGGCCTTGGAATTTTGTTGAAATTAATAATTGATGGAAAATCAGTTATTGGGGTTAATCTAAACGAATGGGCCTTGGAACTTTTATTCATATTGAAAGGAACTTAGAGAGCTATTTAGACTAGAGATATGTGTATATCTTTAAAGAATCTTATTATTATTTTTTTTTTTTGGTTATATGGTTGTTCTTAAACTACGGGTAATTGAGTAAGAGATTTTATAGTGGTATTGTATTATGCAGCAAAAGCATCATGGCCTCATTTTCTTTGGAAATTTTTATTTTACAAATCTTGGGAAAGAAAAAAAAAAATTTACGCATATGTTGTGAAATAGTTTTTAACTATGGTGATGAGTGATAAATTTGTATAGATCGATACAATTGTGGCTTTAGAGTAGCATAGTGGAAGCATGATAATTCGGTCAACTTGTGATGAATTCAGAGGATTGAATTCTTATAAGTGGGGGAGATTGTAATACCCTGAAAAAAAAAAGGATTAAAAGGAAAGATATTTAAGTAAATCTTTTGTGGGGTCAATTTTATAATTTATAATTATAAGGGCTTTTTAGAAAATAAGGTTGAAACCCTAGTTTACATAGTCTAATTTTAAGCCAGCATATATGGACAGATGTTTTGAGAGAGGAGACTACCCAAAATACTGAAGTAGAGAAGGTTTGATTGCACAATTGAGGTGATATCTAAGGATTTAGAGGAAGTGTTAGGGAAAAGTTTCTTTTGGAATAGCTTTTGGCATTTCAAATTGTGAAACATATCAAGTTTTGGGGGTTTTGATGTTGTGTTGTGAGCAGGAAAAGAAGCTTTGTGATATTGGGATTGGATGGTCTTCTAATAGTTTCATTTTTATTGGCCAATTGGCATTATGTACATGAGGTTTGGAATTTATTCCTATTAAATTATTGGAGAGCTATTCATAAAGAATTTGTTAAGGTATTTTAGATTTATTTGATTTAATTTTTGAGGATAAATTTTAGTTGCTAAGAAGGCCTTGCACACTTGTAGGTGCTTACTTTATAAGCGTGCGGCAGTTGTCACGTGGCTATCTTTATACTTGGATTCGGGGCGTGACAATAACTAATGAGATTATCAAGCTTCTTCAATATAGGAAAAAGGATAAGGACAAACCTCCTAGGAAATCTAAATCCTCAAGGAAGGGTAAGAATGAGAAACTTCCCATCAAATGCCATGAGTGCAAAGGTTTTGGTCATATAAGGTATTGAGTGCTTAAAAGTCTAGTTCTAATAAGACTAGCTTAGGATATGCTGTTTCCTCCAGCCCCTCCTCCTCCAAGGCATCTGAATCAAAGACTATCTTTGTGCCCCAATCTGAGAAACGTAATAAAAGTATGAAAGCCAAAACTGATTTGTCTAATTCTAAATCCTTTTTTAGACCTCATGTTTGTCACCATTGTGGTGTTCCTGGACACATTCGCCCTAATTGCTTTAAGTTGTATCCTCATAAGCAACTGTACAAACGGTCACAGGTTTCCTCTCAAGGACCTACACATTTTTTTGGAGAGTTATTAAAAGCTTTGAGTTTTTTAACTCAATTTTAGGAGAATCTTAATTCTTCTATCCTTTAGTAGACATACTAGGACACGTGCCTTTTCATCTTCACGGCCAAAGACTCTTGTTATGTGGGTGAGAAAGGAGCCTAAGACTTAATTTCTTATCTATTTATCCTCTGCTTTAATTCTTTCTATCTAAAGTAGGACTCTCTTCGCTTGATTTCTTATTTGCTTTTGGAATCATGCTTTCATGCATCTGCATCTTTCTATCATGCCTTCATGCATACATATCTTTCTTTCATGCTTTCATGTTTTTTGTCTGTTTTTATTTGGTTGTTTAGTTTTTATTTTATTTTGTTTTCAAAATAAAAATAAAAAGGAAAAATCAGAAAAATACAAAAACAGTGTGTGTTTGTGTACATTGGTACTTATGTACCTTGGATGGCCATTGAAACAAAGTTTTCTAAACTTTGTATCTTTTGTAGCTTAGATGAGCATCTCCATGCACTTAAGCAAGTGAGCTTTATGACTCGTGTTTGTAATGAGTAAGATTAAGTAATCTCTTGCACTTAACACTCATATCACTCTTTTTGACAAGTAGGACTAGAAAATCCTAAGAGAAAGGCATAAATAATTGTCTTACCACTGTTGCCCACCAATCATGAAATGAAATCTATATGCTTCGGCATAGCAAAAGTGCAATGTCAATGACATCTATATGCTTCGGCATAGCAAAAGTGCAATGTCAATGACATCTATATGCTTCGGCATAGCAAAAGTGCAATATCAAAAGCTTAACATCATTAGGTATTTCTTTCTCTCTACTATATGCCAATGCATGATTTGCTATAAAGAAAAATATGCAAAGGAAAATAAATAGCAAAAAAAATCAAAATGCTTTTAAATATGATTCTAAGCGTGTATTCTAGGAGATGTGGGAGTTATAGGATGTACCTCGAAGGTGATAGTCCCTATCAAACAGTTATGATTGTGTGTGAGTTAAAGTGATTTACTCATATCTCAAATCATCAAAACATGTATACACTTATGCAATCTTACGATGTTTTTCACATATAACACGCAATATTCTTTGCTACTCTTGATACATGTGTAGATACAATGTGATTTAGCCATCACCAGGTTTACATGTGTTAATGTATGCTCACTAAACTGTCTTGACTTGTTTTCGAAATATAAAATCAGATAAACTTGTCTAGTGTGTGTGTGTGTGTGTGTGTGTGTGTGTGTTTGGGATCAAATTGCTTATCATTCTTTTGACGAGAGATGTTTTTAAAAACCTAAAATGTTGTTTGGATACTTGGTTGAGTTGGATACTTGATTGCATTCATATCTATGTTTTTCCCTTCTTGAAAAACTGTTTTTAAGAAATCTCGACACCTCTCGACACTTGGCTTATCTATCAAGCTCTTCAGTTGCTTTTTATCGCAATCTCGACACTTCTTGATAGATAGGTCAATCGATCGAGAAACTTTCTGTCTCCTCGATAGATCTCAATAGATCCTCGACACCTTCTTGATCTATTGAGGTTGGCTTAATAGCATCTCGACACCTCTCGATCTGTCGAGATCCTTTGCATGCATTGTTTTTCACATGTTGTGCATCTTTCTTTTATCTTGTCATCCATAGCTTCTTGTTTCATTACATTCATGCATTTTTATGGATTCTTTGTATCCCTTTGATCATCCTTGATCATCTTTATGCTTCTCGAGTAAAGCTTTCTAGCTTCTTGTACCCTTTGTCAATCATGACAAAAATGGGGAGAAATTGTGGAGAATATGTGGTTTCTTTTTAAGAATCTACATGTTAGGGGGAGAAATACATGCTTTTGTAAAGGGGAGATGTGTTTCATCTTGTTAGGGGGAGTGCTTACCTCCTTCTTCTTGTACACCGGTTTTATGACCATATTTACATACATTGTGCTTATCTTTGATATATATAAGATGATGTATGTCTTCTTTCACCTATCTTTACATGTGTTGTTTCTTTTCTATCTTTATACACATGTTTCTTATATTTTTGAATGCAGTCTATTATTTCTATTTCACATTAAGATGCCTTGATGAGTTTTGTTTAAAGTATTTCAGAAATACTGGTTGTCAAAGTCTACTTGCCATGAACTCTCTTCTTGCAAAGTTTTTCAAAAGTTTGTGTTAGGATAAATTTTATTGTATTCAACAAGTGAGTATTAGTTAAGTTATTTATGACTTCTCTCATATGTTCATTTGTTTGTTGTGGTTTTGTCACGGATTGCTAAAGGAGGAGATTGTTGGGACATATGTGATTCATGTTAGGAATATATGTCAATATTTATGTAGTTGGCTAATCTTTTGACAAAACACACTTTACTTGTAATTAGGTAGATCTAGGATGTGTTTAACATTTTAAGAAACATAATGTTCAAGTCTAGTATTAAAGTCATGAAGATTGGACCAAGAAACAAGTGAAGAAGGGCTATTCATTAAAGCTAGACAGATAGCTCGACACTTGCAGACAGATAGCTCAATAGCTACTTGACAGATAGCTATCTATCGAGAGTTAATGAATGAAGCTCGACAGATTCTCGATCGATCGAGGTATCTATCGAGGTTACGGGAATTCAGATTTCCAGATTTGATTTTTAGCCTAAGCTTATGTATTTGTGTAGGGTTTCTTTTCTCACAACCCTAAACATATATAAGGCTTATTTTAGAGGCCGTCACATAAGAGAATACAAGGAGAACATATGAAAAAGGTAACCGATGCCTTATTCTCTCTAAAAGAAGCTACTGCGTCTTTACGCCTTAGGGTCTTGTAACCAAGTGCTTCTTGATCTTCATTGCTGATGAAATGAAGAACTTTGCAGCCAAAAATCTTCTTCTAGTTGGGGATTAAGTCGCGTACTACGATCCGCGCAATTGGTTAGTCACGTATTGGGATTCATGCATCAAAGGGTGGTGTTCATATATTGAAGAGTTCAGAGGTTCTGAAGCGGTAGAAGGTTTTTGCTGTGAGTTCATCTACGAGATTATAGAGTCTAGGGACAAAGGTTTTGTACTAAATCTGAAATTTCTCTTTACTATAGTGGATTGCTTTCTTGGAAGGTTTCCCCCCGGGTTTTTTATGTGAAACAAGTTTGTTCCATTGGTTTTCCAGGGTCATCATATTTTGTCTTATTTACTTTTCCGCTGCATTCATTATTGACATGATATTGATGTTTATTTGTTTTAACAAGTTTTATTCATAATAAATCTAATTAACAACTTGGATTTAAAACTTATTAATTACTAGTCGTATACCTGCGCGATGCGCGAGAAATTTTGACATTTGTTTTAATTGATAAGTGAAAGAAGAAATAAGCACATGAAGCTTATAAGTATTATTCTTAAACTCAATATTATGTAATTATTTTTCTAATTGAGTATGATTGGATATAACGTATTATATTTTGTAAGTTAAGTGGTCAATAATCTTTAACTTGAATTATGAAAAGTTTGCTACAAACTCCATTTATAAACAATTTGCTTTTAAGACAACTATTTATAAATGTCCATTTTTAAAACCTGAATTGTTGTAGGAAAGAGAAATGACACCATGGTCAAAGCAACATTTAGATGTGTACATTTGAACATGATTTAGTTTGCAATTGAGCATACAGTTTATGCTTTTGTAAAAAAATTATGTAAATTATGTAAATATCTAGATCATGCATACGTTCATATGCTAAATCTTGCTTGAAACCAATATTTGTTTTTTGTAATATCATGGAATGATGAAGAATCTCTTTATTATGTTGAGGTACTACTTGGAATATCATCTTAATTTCTAAAAATTCGCATAATTGGAATATCATATATGCAATAGGGAAATAAAAACTCTCAGTAGGTTGATTTATGCCCTTCTCATTAAGAAGTTGGAGGGAAAAAGTAAAAAAAAAGTGACTCTTATGAGCAGAAAAATTTATACTTTTTACTCATTGCTGATTGAACTTTAGTTACATGGGCATTGATTGATTCTAAGAAAGTCATTGTTCTTCCAAATCAACTTTACTACTCCTGTTCTCCGAAGATTCATGCAGTAGCTTTGGAACTGTCTATTTCTTCAAGGTCTATGGCTTTCACCCAGGCACAACATATAAACCAATGATTTAGAAAAATAACCTATCAACTTAACAAAGCTCTTTCTCAAAAAACTTATCAAAGCTGAAGCCAAACACTCTTTTTTTTTATTACATAAAAGGCAAATTGTTACATTGACTATATGCATAGAGAGTTGAACATTGTTGAGAAGAGGGGGACCTCTTTGTGATGCACCAAGCCTGATAAAAAAAGAGTTAACGGCGGATCCAAAACAGCTTTCGCAAGAAAATTTTTAAATAATCAAAATGTATACATTATAGTGAGTCATTAGAAAATATCCAAGTAAGGCCATGAAAAACTGATTACTGACTTTCCATCAAAATTCCTAAGGATAAAAAAAAACACCAAATTTCAATAGTTAAATGCAGATACCACTATTCTGAGTCAAACCCCGATAGTATTGCAGCAATGATTGGTTTCCTAATGCTAAAGATCATCCGTATTATTTTGGCAAAACTTCTTGAGCTTCGAATATATTGACCTTATCCATTCTAATCAATTTAAATACTATTAGAATATTTAAAAAGTTTATTTAGTTGAATATAAAGACACACACAGAAGAAATATGCATTACATTGACATTTTACAAAATAGATCAACATTCTATTTTATTTATCTATGTTATTTTTATCACATTTTTCAATATTCCAAGAGTATCAGGAATTGAACAATAATATATCAAGCTACGAGCTTTGTCCAAAAATGATAATTTATTTTTGAAATACCCATTACACTGGTTCACTTTAGCAGCGAGCCATAAGAGATTTTTATAACATGCAAATCAAACATTTAAACTTCTGCATAATGGGAGAAAATGCAATTTGCACCAAACAAACCGAAGAAGAATGAGGGAAAACAGAAAAGGAAAAACTCACCTCAAAGAGACTTTCCAACCCTGCTTGTACTTTGGCAACTTCTGCGGAGGTGGAAGGAGAATTGAAAATCTATATATAAATATAAAAAACCAAATTAATGGGTTTTAGTTTTGAAGAGACGGGTATTGAAGTTTTTGATAAGAGGAGGAAGAATCCACACAAAGAGAGTTAAAGGAAGGCCAAAATGATGAATTTGATTTAATGGGCAAGTAAATAATGGAGAAATTTTAACCATTTTGTGTTTTAATGGGACATATGAGGAGTCTTGTGAATTGGATGAATAATATGACACTTCAATAGAATAAATAGAAAGTAGTAGTAAATGAGGAAGGAGGGTTTATTGGAAATATTAAAGAGGGAAGTCATAGATTTCTAAATGCATTATGTTAGAAATTTAGACCCCTTAAAACCTAAGCAGATTAACCTAGTTATTTAGCCTAGTGATTAACTTAGATAAATTAAGCAGTTCTAGGTTAACACCAATATATTATATCATGCAAAGTGCGGAAAGTAAAGAACAAACGATATGATAACCCAGTAAAACCAAACCGGTAAAAACTTGGAAAGGATTTAACCTAGCTATCCTCAAGTTAAAACAGAATTCACTATGAAAGAATTGAAGTTTACACAATAGCGACTCAGACTACTAACATCCTATTGCTACATCGAGTAGAAAACTTACTACCACGACCACGTGACAGCTCCGAGTCCATGGACTACTTCTTTCTTGAATTCACAGCAAGCATAAGCACTCTCGCTTGTATATCTTTAAGTTCTTGAATCTGCAACTGAATGATCACCAAGCTCTTGACATTAATCATGAGTTTGAAAACCCTAAGTGTATGTGAAGGCAAACACCACTAGATCTCATAAAAGATTCACACACACACACAGCATAAAGAACTCTTCTAAAACGTTGCTAGGGTTTTTTCTTTTATACTTAGGGCAAAACATAAAACCCTACACGTCAAACGGGCGTGGGCTAAGTTGGAAATTCTGCAGAAAAAACAATCTGCATGACTTTCGATCGGTCGAGTCTGCCAATTTAAGTAAACTATAAAAAATATAATTTTTGAATGATTTTCTATTTATGAGCCTTTTTTTTTTTTTTGTATAACTAAAAACAATTCAAGTTTATAAGTCATATATATATATATATATATATATATTAATAGCCAAAGTTAAGAGAAATCCCAATTAAATTCTAAATTGGAGTCTAATTTTGCATCATATGTGTCATCTAATTTTTAAATATATATGTCAAGTGAATTATTAGGTGCAAAAATTAAAGAGTTTAAATTCAATTAGATTCTAATTTGAATTTTAATCGGAGTTCAATTTTGCGCATGTGTTCAATCAATTTTTTTAATTTTTGTGGCAAGTAAATTATTGAATGCAAAAACAAAAGAGTTTAGATCTAATTAGATTCTAAATTATATATATGTAATTGTGATTGTTTTTAAATGTATCCGTGTATATGCATGGGATTACACACTAATATATATATTAATAGCTAAAACGAGGAGAAAATTTAATTAAATTCTAAATTTGAGTCTAATTTTGTATTACGTGTCATTTAATTTTTAAATTTATGTGTCAGGTGAATTATTAGGTGCAAAAATCAAAAGGTCTAAATTCAATTAGATTTTAGATTGAATTTTAATTGTAGTTCAATTTTGCGTTATGTATCTCATCTAATTTGTTAATTTTTGTGGCAAGTAAATTATTAGGGGCAAAAACCGAAGAGTCTAGATCCAATTAAATTTCAAATCATATATATGTATATATATATATATATATATATTATATGTAATTGTGATTGTTTTTAAATGGACTTGTGCATATGCACGAGATTACACACTAATTTGCTAATAAAATATAAGAAAAGAAAAGAAAATCTTAGATTATTTTAATTTTCTGGCCAACCCAAAGTACATGAAGAACATGTTACCCCTTGTTCTTCCAACAAAAATGAAAAGAAAAAAAGAAAATAATTCAATGTTTTTTTTTATTAAATTATTTATTTTAATTAGATTAATGTTTTTTTTTTTAGACCTGGCCTTTTTAATTATTTTAAATGCTGACATGGCATTCAAAAAATGCTAAATAAAATTTTTTATTATTATTTCATTAGCCACGTCAACATTTGAAGTGCAAAAAGTGCATTTCGTTTGTCATGTTGGACTTTTCTGTTAGTGGATAGACGGCAAAGACCAAAACGGAAATGATTTTCAATTTTTAGTAATTGAGGTAAGTGCGAAATCAATTTAAAAACCAAAATAAAAATTGACCCAAAATATAAGTACCAAAAGTTTATTTTCACAAAAAAAAAAAAAAAAGATCTTTCACCTAATGTTTTCCACTGGTACTTGCCTTCTTCTCAAATTGTGTGCCGCTACCTAGATATTTTCGGTCTAAAGTTTTCCACCGATACTTGCCTTCTTAGTCTCGTACTGATTGCCTAGATTTCTTCAGTTACGAGTGTATTCTTCCAAGTTTTCCAATGTTTTGCACAAACATCAAGGAATTCACTTGGCTGTAAGTCAACACAAGCGTTAATACGTAATAGTCTTTTTTGAGAAAGTCTTGCTCTAACATATCTTGAAAGTTAGACACGGTTTAATTTTAGCCAACCTGAACCTGTCTTTTGTTTGGCTGCGGGTAAAGTTTGGGGAATGGCAATATTGTTACCCATACTGTTAGGCCATCATTTTTTATGAATCATTTGATAAATAAATAAATAAATGAAACCAAAAATTGGAACCTGAAGCTTCCAGGTCACAAAACTGAGTTTTAATAATAATTATTATTATCCTTCTTAGAAAAAAAATATAATAATGATAATAATCGTAATAATAATAATAGCAAATATGAACAACATACAAATAATAATAATAATAAATAAGAGAATATATTAATTTATTAGACAAAAACAATAAATAGATTTTGTATATAAGAAAAAAATTTGAACTATAATTAAATAACTCACAGACTAGATGTGTGAAGACGAATGAATGATAAAGAACTAATCAAGTCTTGTGCAAGCATCCTTGATGTAGGAGACCAACCTGCCTCTATTGATCCATAACTCTTGTAGGCGAGGGAGGAACTGGGACCAGTAACTCTATTGTTGAAGGAATGCCTGATCCAGATAATTGGGACGGTGTCGTGTCCTCACGAATGCCAAACTTCGGAGCTAAGCTCAGCTTGGAGCAGGATTTCACACTCGACAAAAGAGAAAGATAAAAACAAATTATTCAACTACCAGCGCATTAAGGAAGATCATGGGGAGTCATAAAGGGAAGTAGTTATATCTCCTAGCTTGGGGGAAAGCCCCATTCGCTGAAAGCAGATTTCACCCCTCACACTACTTCGTTAGTGGTGCTTTGAGATCCATAGATGTCTGCCTCTCAAGATATAAAGATAAACAACATACAAAAGAAGTACTCCAATCTTTGTGTCTAGCAATCTTTGTGACAAGAGGGCCTAGCCCGCACATGCCTAAGCTCAATCTCTAATGTCCATCTTATGAGCATATATATAAACTCATATATTATATCTTTCCTTTCCTATGTAGAACTTAAGGATTTTCAATACTATAATATCATGGTCAACTGGACACATTAGGAGTTGTGAGCACCAAATCCGGCTTGAAAGATGGTGTTAGGCTCTGAGCTTCACCTGGTTTGACCTCCCCTGTCCTTTGTTCATGACCATCCCCAAATTTTCCCTTAATTCCCCCTATGTTTCCTAGTGTTTCCTAGTGTTTTCCCCTCTGTTCGTCCTTCTCTAGAAATTTTTTCCAACCCCTTACTCTTTGTCCTTCTTTCCCTTTTATAGCCTCTTGCTTGTAGGGTCCTCATCATTGCCTTCCCCACTTCACACTTATTCCCATGTCCCTCAGAATCCCAAGGGATCCTCACGACTTTAAAAGATTCCCTTGGAACTTGTTCTAGACGCCAATGAGCACTCGACAGTGAACTTCCCAATGGGCACAGCCTGCCCTTGATCACCGACCCTACCAAGTAAGTGTCCTGCTCCTGCTTTCCTCTTCACCCATCAATGTTTAGGATGATCACCTGGAACTCCCTTGGCGTGGTGTCAATTTACTTGTCATCCCAACCTTAGGGTTGGCCCTGCGATTATAAGGCCCAAGGTTAACTCCTTCCATGCATATCACGACAAGTTGCCTCGATGAGCCCCAGGCCCTGTTTTGGGCTCCGATTAAGTGGGTTTGTTTGAGCGTTCTGGGCCCAATCCCCCACAATAGCCCCCCTTTCCCCCGATCCTAATATCGCTTCGTGATATTAGGATCGGGGACATTAAGCTTGGCAGCTCGGTGGAGTCTTCGAATGAAACAACAGTTATGCCTCGGGAAGATAAAACATCACACCATAATTACTTTAGACATGACAGCTTTCATCCCTCACACGCATGGCATTTATTTTGCTTATTCAACGACCCTGATTAATCGACGCATTGATTAACGAGGCACCCATAAACAGAGACAACGGTACACGTCGTTCAACTGCTTTTCAATTTGCATTAAATGACCTCTCCCCCTATATATACTGCCTTTCCCTCTCTCATAGTTTTCTTTACATCTTTTCAAATTTGTAACTCCCTTCGTTCTCCTTTCCCGAGCCCATAGAACCCTCCTATGTCTATCCTTCTCACCAAAAAGTTACTTAGTAAGTCTTCCTTCCCTCATCTTTCTCATTTTCAATCTTTCAAAGTTATCTTAGTAGATAAATATGGGTTTCTCTCATCTTTTAAAATCAGATGCTAATGTAGAGTTGTTTAGGACCAAGTTCAACCTTCCTCGTGACACGAATATCTCGTTCTGCCACGAGGGTGATATAGAGGGTCAAAGACTTCCTCACTTTGTCTTTTTCCCTTTAATGTCCATATTATAGGGCAGAGTTAGATTTCCTGTAAATCCCCTCTTAATTAGGACCTTAGGTTTTTATGGTCTTTGCCTTGACCAGTGTCTGCCCAACTTTTACTAGGTAGTAAGTTAAGCCGGGCACCTAAACCAACTCTTCGACCTTAATTTAACTCACCATGACATTAACTTCCTTTACGCCATTCGGGGAAGTCTAAAACACGGTTACTACCTTCAAACTCGAAACACCATGATTAGGTTAATCTCATGCCTTCCCGATTCTAATAGGAACTCCGTAGGGGAGTTTGTTAGGGTGAGTGGGAACTGGCTCAACAGAAAGTTGACATGCCCGACCTCCCCCTGCCAGATAGGTCGGTATTTTTTTGACACGTAGATTTGCTTATAGCCCCGATTGTCACTGTTGTCTTTAGTTTTGTTTTTTTGTTTTTTTTTTTTTTTAACTGACCTCTCTCCATTCTTTGTCTGCAGACTCCAAAAGGTTCCAACCCGACCTCAACGTTGTACTCGTTGTGGAGCTGAAATTCGTCCATCGATCTAAGATATTCGTCCACTACGATGGATAATTGAAGGCCTCTCATTTGATCCTCTGGTGCACCCCCGCTTACACAAGTTATCAAGACTCAACGAGAGCTCTCACGGTTGGGAGCCCGCTCCTATTATACCTAGACGTATGTCTATCAGAATTCCTGTTGCTTGGTCTTACGAAGGAGGAGGCCAGACATCAAGGGCCTAGGGTTGTCTGAGCAGGATCACTCGAACCGATTTAAGTGACAACATGTTTTAAAGTCAGGCTGTGTATATTCCCATAGACAACCTAGTAGATGACAAACTGACTCCGCAAAATCCTCCTACTGTGATGGTTCAACGCTGCAACATAGCCTTTGAGCGCTAATTCCCCACGGTACAATCTGTTGGTGGATAAGTGGTACCCCCAGCAGCCTTTTAGCGAGCCACTCTTGCTGCTGCACTACAACAACAACAAAAAAGGAAGAGAAAAAGAGGGGTCGAGAGCCGTCATACCAAGTCCAGCGCCCCTCCCATGGACCAGACCGCAGTCACCATCGTGACCAGAATGTTGACCACCCACAGTGAGAAGGCATCTTAAGGGGCAAGCCCCTATTGGCAGCCAGTCGTGATTAGCTCTCACATGGCCTCAACCTCATCTGCTACTGGGTGGGAGTGCACATTCCAATTAGGAGATAATGTCCTTCTGACCGATTCATCTGTCCATACCTAGCTGAATGGCTTCAGTGGAGTGGTTTTTGACAGCCTTGGGAAGGCTCTATTGCTTCCCAATGACATGCACCAATATGCTGGTTGTTGGAACGATGATCTCATCTTCAAGTGGCACATTATAGCTGTGAGTAGGGTTGTCCATAGGTTGGGTCAGATTGGGTTTGGGGTTGACTCGCAAATTGGCTTAGGTGAACATAAAATGAACCTGCAACCGACCATTTGTTCGAATCAAAAACGACAGCTCAAGACTTCAGTTGAGCAGGTTGGAGTTGTCGAGTAATATTGAGTTTGAAACAAAAGAAGAAAACTGAGAAATCACAACCCAAGCAGTACAGAATTCAAAACCCAGAAGAACATAGACACGAAGAAATAAAGCCAAAAACACAGAATCAACACCAAAAGGACATAGAGAAATCAAGCCAAAAGAACACAAAAATCAAAACCCAAAGGACAGAGAAATCAACCCAAAGAACACAAAGAAATCAACCCAAAGGACACAAACCCAAACACAAATTCCAAAAATCACATAGCACAAACAAGAACTCAGATCTATGGACTGAAACGAAGAAAGAAAAAGAGATATAATGCTAAACCGGCACCACCACCACTCCCCTCACCCATCATTACCACATTCATCATAAGATCAATGCAAAATCTAAAAAAAAAATTACATCTTTTATTGACCCACCATAGAATGCACAAGATAAAAGGATATTTCAAGCAATTTTGAGGAGGCTTCGAGAGTTGGGTTTGACCAACATGACGATGATAGCGGCAATAGGCAAACTTGATGATGGCCGCAGCTGTAAGAATGGTTAGGGTTAGGGATTTGAGAGAGGGAGAGAGAGCGTGAAAATAGAATTCTAAGTAAAATGAAACTTCTCATGGGTTGGAATTTTTGCCTTATTTTTAAACTTCTCACTAGTTGGGTCAGTTTCTATGGGTTATGAGTTATGGAACCTGGAACTGAACTGAAACCCAAAAATTTATCTCTAACTGACTTGCATCCGACCCATTTGGGTAGTCTGATCTGCCCATGGGTCTTCTGGTCGAACGGGTGGGTCAAGTCTGACGGGCTGATGGACAGCCCTAGTTGTGAGTGCCCTTACTTTCTGAGTTTCCATTTTGGATTTAATTTCTTCTTTATTTAGTTGTGTTTCAATATTTCTAAGTGTTAGGTTTCGGTTTGTACTGATTCTCCTTATAATTTCTGTGGTCTTAGGCTGCTTAACTGACCGACGTGGTGGAGGGTCAATATAAGGGGATGGTGGAAGAAGCTAACAAGGAGAAGGCTCTAAAGCAAATGGCAGAGGCCAATTTCAATGAGAAGACCTTAGAGCTGAGCTCGGTGCAGCGCTGGGTGACTACGACTGAAAATTCTTGGGAAGTTGCCAAGAAGACTGCCGAGCAGCTGTAGACGAGGCTGGATGAAATCGAGGTCAAGCTAGCGGAGGCATCCAACGTTGTGTCGGCTCAGGCCAAGGAGCTCGCTGATCTTAAAGAATCATTGAACAATTGCGAGCAAGTCTACTACAACATAGGCTTCAAAGATGTCGGGAACTCAGTTGGGCCTATCATCTTCCAGTCCCGAAAGTACGGGCTTATAGAGGGCAGGATGGCCATAGTGAATGCCTTCAGTCTGCCGAAGAACTCCTCCTTCAGGGTTGCCAGCCAGGTCCCCTTGCCAGAAGATCCCCATGTAAATACTTAAGCAGATGACCAGGAGGAAGAATATGACGATGAAGGGGATGACAACTTGGGCATGAGGGAGTTATCCGAGCAGATTGATGCCTATGTCGTGGTGTTAGATGAAGAGAACTCGGGCAACACTATCCCAGCTGAGGCCCAAAGCATTCAGCCAACAGACCCAAGCCTTACTAACTCGAACGCCGCCATTGCCCCTGAGACCTCAACTGCCAACCCCCAGGACCCATCCAATTAGCTTACTTCTTACTTACTTTTTTTTTTTTTTTTTTTTTGCCCGATGTTTTGAACATTATGTATCTAACCAGATTTGGTGTCCTTCTTGTAATACACTAGAATATTTCTTAACTGTTTTGGATGTTAATGCTTTTATTTCATTTCTTTCCTTTGCAAAACTTGCCATTTCCTCCTTACTATGATTGAATTTTCATTGTCAACCAATTGTTTAACCGAGACTATCTCTTCTCTTTTGTATGCATGACTTAATAACCCGAAACGAGATAGTGCTTCCATGCCCGAAAAATAAAGCCAAGGCCATGTTTTTGTCTTTAGAGTAAAGTGACCATGGTTTCCTCATAGTTAGTGACCGGGGTCAAGCTAAGGCCATGTTTCTATCCTTAGAGAAAAATTATTAAGGTTTTCATATGGTCGGTGACCAGGGTCAGGCTGAGGCCATGTTTCTGTCCTTAGGGAAAAATCTTAAGGTTTCCACATGGTCGGTGATTGGGGTCAAGCCGAGACCATGTTTCTGTCCTTAGAGAAAAATCAATTAAGTATAACAAGCTTTTTGTATAATGACGTTGATTCTAAATTGTTCATTCTGTATTTATTTACAAAATAGAAGTACATCTTACAACCCTTTTTTTTACTACCATTTACTTAAGGGT
Organism: Lithocarpus polystachyus; assembly: GCA_033629205.1. Lineage (NCBI taxonomy): Eukaryota > Viridiplantae > Streptophyta > Magnoliopsida > Fagales > Fagaceae > Lithocarpus > Lithocarpus polystachyus. The sequence goes on from CM066166.1 coordinate 59,297,577, forward strand.
AATACTTCTTGAGATTACACACGTTCCATAGTCGGGGGAAGGGTTGTTCTTCCATATCTTCCAGGTAATAAGCCCTTATTCCAGCTATGGCTGTCACCCAGTAAGGTCCCTCCCATCTTGGAGCAAGCTTTCTCACGTTCCAATCTTTCATGTTCCCCATGGCCTTCCGCAGGACTAAGTTGCTCAGCACGAAGTCCCTAGACTTCACTCATCTGTTGTAACCCCTTAGCTAGTTTCTGTTGGTAATCCACCAGCCGAATGGTTATCACGTCCCGCCTTTCTTCTAATGTGTTCAGCATACTAAACAACCAGGCATCATTACATTCTTGATCGTAATTATGAACCCTCATGCTCAACAAATTCACCTCAATTGGTACCAAAGCTTCTACCTCGTATGTCATGGAAAAATGGGTCTCACCTGTTGACCTCCTTAGGGTGGTCTTGTATGCCCAGAGAACGTTTGGTAACTCCTCAGCCCAATTTCCCTTTGCTCCTTCTAGCCTTTTTTTAAGACCATTCATTATGGATTCATTCGTTGCCTCTGCTTGTTCGTTGCTCTGGGGATATGCCAGTGATGAATATTTTTTAACTATCCCAAGGCTGCCACAATATTCGCAGAAGGCTTTGCTATTGAACTGCAACCCATTATCCGAGACAAGTGTACAAGGCACCCACGATATTTTTCCAAACAAATTTTTTCACATCCATATCTCGGATATTTGCTAAGGCCTCTGCTTCCACCCATTTTGTGAAGTAATCGGTGGCAACCAATATGAACCTTCTATTGCCAGTGGCCTGGGGGAATGATCCTATTATGTCTACGCCTCATTTTGCAAAGGGCCAAGGACTGGTAATTAGGTTCAAATTCCTACCTAGTTGGTGAATGATCAGCCTATGCCTCTGACACTGATCACATTTTTTGACATACTCAGTCGCGTCTCTTTGCATGCTTGGCCACCAAAAACCTTGCATCATAGCTCGGTGAGCGAGGGATCTCCCCCCCCCCCCCCCCCGGAATGTCCCCCACATACCCCCTCATCTAACTTGGCCAATAATTTGGTAACTTTGTCTAGAAAGAGGCAGCGCAAATAGGGACCCTTGAACGAGCACTGATACAACTTACCATCTTGAGATAGCCAAAACTGAGAGGAGGTGCATTTAATCTTCTTAGACTCTTTAGGGTCATTAGGCAAAGACCCATCAGACAAAAAGGAAGTGTAAAGATCCAACTAACTTGGGTTCATTTCAGCCCCCGACGCAACTATTATAAATCTTTTCTATACTCGGCCATTCTAGCAACTCCGTGGAGATCATTCGGGGTATGTTCTCGTTTGGCGATAAGGCTAGGGTTACCAATGAATCGGCACGGCTGTTTTGACTCCTCGGTATCCTAGCCATTCTCATTTTTCAGAAAGTTGCCTGCAAGGTTCTAAATGATTTCAAGTACCGCTGCATGTAGGTATCCCTTGCTTCGAAGCTGTCCTCCACCTGGCTCACCACCAAATTTGAATTTGAGAACATCTCCACCTTTTTTGCCCCCAATTTTTGGGTTGCTTTAAGACCAAAGACGAGGGCCTCATACTTGGCCTCGTTATTGGTGGCATAGAAACCCAGTTTCAATGACCTTTCCAGTCGTACCTCCTCGGGTGATATCACTACTATCCCGATCCTCGATCCCCTTGTGTTCGAGGCTTCATCCATATATCCACGCCACTTTCTGGCCATGAGTTGGCATACACCAATTGAGGCCTTTGGCTCGAGTGTGAACTCTGCAATAAAATCTGCCAGCACCTACCCTTTTATAGCACTTCTGGGTTTGTACCATATGTCAAACATCCCAAGCCTGGTTACCCACTTGGCTATCCACTCAGTGAAGTTCGACCTCAACAAAGATTGGAGTAGGTGTTCAATAAGCACCCATACTGTATGGGCCTGGAAGTAATGCGGCAGTTTCCTCGTGGCATGTACAAGAGCTAGCATTGCTTTCTATAACAACATATATCTAGTCTCGGGATCTACTAGTGTTTTATTAAGGTAGTACACTGGCTTTTACACTCCATCCTTTTGTCTCAACAACACCAAACTTATGGCGTGATCAAAACCTGCGAGGTACATGTACAGATCCTTCTCGGGTTCAAGCCGAGACAGGATAGATGGGCTCACCAATTACACCTTTAACTCTTTGAACGCCAAGTCGCACTCCTCGGTCCATTAAAAACCCTTCCACTTCTTCAAAACTTGAAAGAAAGGCCTACACTTAACTATTAACCTTGAACCAAACCTGCTAAGGGTGGCAACTATCCGTGTGAGCCTTTGTACTTCCTTTGAGTTAGTAGGGGGTTTAAGGAGCTGTATGGCCTTAATCTGATAGGGGTTGACCTCAGTTTCTCTGGTAGTTATCATGTAACCTAGGAATTTGCCTGACCCTATGCCAAAAACACATTTGTCAACATTAAGCCACATTTAATGTTGCCTTAAGGTCCCAAACACTTCTACCAAGTTAAGGACATGTTCTATCTTTTTCTTGCTCTTGATGACCATATCGTCAATATAAATCTCCACCGTCTCACTAATTCGATCATGAAACATCCTGGTCATCATTCGCTGGTATGTTGCCCCAACATTCTTTAATCTGAATGGCATCACCGTATAATGATAGTTTGCCTCGGGGGATATGAAGGCGGTCTTCTCCTGATCCTTGGGTGACAGGGCAATCTGATGGAAGCCTTGGAACGCATCAAGAAAACTCATCATCTCATGCCCGACCATAGCATCCACCAGCTGATCTATCTTCGATACGGGGAAAGGATCCATTGGGCACGCTAGGTTAAGATCAGTGAAATCAACATAAACCCTCCACTTCCCGTTATTCTTTCTTAGTACTACCATGTTAGATAATCATTCGGGAAAAAACACTTCTTTGATAGCCCCCGCTTGCTTCAATTTCCTGATTGCCTTTTTCACTGCTTCCATATAAGGTTTCGCCAATCTTCTGGGTTTTTGTTTATTTGGAACGACAGAAGGATTAACATTCAATCGATGCATAATAAATGCCAGATCCACCCTGGGTACTTCATACAGGCTCCAAGCGAAAACGTCTAAATTCAGCACCAACGCCAGCAAGACCTCCACTTGATCCTCCAACTGCATATTTTTACCTATTTGAAAGAACCTATCGTCATACGACAGAATTCATACCCGAACTAACTCCTCCGCACTATCCACCCTTGACTGGCCCTCGGCGTCCTATAATTGCTATAAGTGCTCGACATCAACATGACCCTTTTGCTTGATCTCGCGGTTTATTGCAGCTACTAAGCACTGCCTCACTGCCTTCTAGTCAGTGCATACCATCACCACTCCATTTTCAAACTAGAACTTGATCTTCTGGTGCAGTGTGGAAGGTGTCGCCCCCATAACATGAATCCGTAGCCACCCCAAGATCACGGTTTACGGTAAAAAAACATTAACCACTTTGAAATTCACTTCAACTTCCTTTCCTTCGGTCACTACAGGGAGTTTTATCTGTCCTTTCGGTATCATTATCTTCCTGTTAAACCCTCCCAAAGGGGTATTGTACTTAATCAAATCCTCGAGCTTCAAACCCAACCCTTTATAGAGGTTGGGATACATGATCTCCGCCCCAATGCCCTGATCTACCAATACCCTCTTGACTAAAAATCCCCCAATCCTCAACGTCACCACCAAAGCATCGTTTTGAGGCTAAGAAGTTCCTTCTAAGTCCTCATCACTGAACATGATCTAGGCCGAGGCCTTTTTGAGCCTCTTCTCTGGTCAGTTTGCGTCCCCCATCTCTAGTGGAATCACAACGAACACGCTTTCCAATGACTCATACTTACTCCCCTAGAAACTGCATGAACGACTTCAATAATCCCAAGGGGTGGTGGGAGCACGTTGTTAGCCTGACTCCCTGAACTTTAACCCATGCTCTGCCCTTCTTGACTGACCAGAAATTCTTTCAGATGTGCCGCTTTCAATAGCTGATCTAAATAGTCCTTCGGCACTTGACATTGCTCGGTGGTATGGCCTTTCTTCCTATGATAAGTACAAAACAAACTTTGGTTCTATCTAGCCGGGTCCCCACCCATTTTCCCTGGCCACCGAAAAAAAGGCTCACTCTTATTGCGTTCTAAGATTTTATAAACCAGTTCCTTGAACGTAGCGTTAACTCCCTCGGCACACTATTCTGAACCTTCCATAGGCGCCCTTGGCTCTCTCCTAGTTCTCTGCTGAAACTTTTCAGGGCGATATTCTTTACTATACTGTGATGAGGTTGGGGCTTTACCTTTGCCATGTAGTCGGTCATCTTCCAGTCTCTTATACTCCTCAATCATTCTCATTAGCTAGTTAATGCTGACTCTTTAGGGAGGCCCATTCGGAAGCTGCTAGCTACCACTTGCTCGTTCCCCCCACCTATCTCATTATAAAGATCCTAATACCTGTTCGTATAAGATCGAAGGGTCTCACCACTTCTCATCCTCATAGATAACAAAGAACCGATCGGTTGAGGAACTTTGCTACATGTAATGAATCGGGCTTCGAGCACTTGCATTAACTCCCCAAAATTTTGGATAGACCCCTTCCTCAAATTGTTGAACCACCTCATTGCTTTCAGTTTGAGGCTAGAGGGGAACAACTTACACATCAATCCATCATTCTGAGAATAAAGCGACGTCATTTGTATATAGTGACTCACGTGCTCTATTAGGTCAGTTTTTCCATCGTAGATGGTGAATAGCGATCGCACGAACCTTCACGGCATTTCCTTACACTCAATCTCATCGGTGAACGGTGATTGGGCTGCTCTCCTTAATGCCTGACTCATTGCATCTAAAACAGCATTACAGTGTTAGTGTCTTTCGCGGTGGGGGGGATTCGCGATAACGTCCTTCAATTTCACGGGTTCAGTCTCTAGACCAACATGAGCCATCGCCTTGAGATGACTCATCGGCCACATAGTCGGGATGCTGCAATACTCTTCCTCACATATTCACCTATTAATATATATATATATATATATATATATTTAGGTGGACGGATCAGGTTGTGGAGGGTTAGAAATATCTCAACTCATTATTCAAACCAGCCTCCTAGATTATTACTATATATGCAATGTAATAATTGTTTTATTTATATTTTTAACTATAGAAAACATCTATTGTAAACACCCAATATGAGATTCAATACATCAGTGACGGAGACACTCTTGGACCATTGGGGGCAGTGGACCCCCTAATTTTTTTTTTAATTATTAGTATATATGTAGATATTAATTTAAGAACTTTTTTTCTATAAAATTACACTTTGCCCTCCTTAACAATATCATTAATTCTTTTGAGAGTAATGCTATAATAACAAACTTTTCTACAACATTTTTACAAACTGTTGAGATAGCAAATTCTTATTAGTTCGCATCTAGAACTACCACTTACATCACTTTTTTATATAACAATAACTACTAACCACATCAGCAATTTATAAAAACCTTTGTAACTCTAACATTTACATCATTTTAAATATTAAAAATTTATTTATAGATATAAAATCTAAAACAAAATATACAAGCCTAGAAAATTAGCCCAGCAATAAAAATTACCAATTGCAAAAAAAAAAAAAAAAAAAAAAGAAGCCCAATCAACCAATTTTACTCAAAACAACAACTCGGCCCTTAAAAAATTTTTAAACCAACTAATTTTGTCCTTACCCAGCAGTACACATCAAAGATACTAAAAAAAAAAAACCTCGTGGCTAAACAACAGATTCAGAGACTAGAACCACAACACGTAGTCGATAATAAAGCCGCCTCTTCTAATTCCAAGTCTTGGCTCCGTCTCTGCAATACATGCTTACATAATACAAAATTATCCAATCTATTCCATGTAAACTGAGCAATACTAAACAAGAGAATTTAATCATTTATGATGGAAAAAAAAAAAAAAAAACATACATACATAACTATATATGAATTAAGCTATCATGTATTCGAGTTTCATAGGATTTTGGTGATTTTTTGATTTGATCAACTTTTCATCTGTTTTTAACCTCATCATTTATATCCTTTTCTTTTTAAATATCATCGTGTTTAAGAAACAACACAACAATTATTCCCAAATTATCATATTTTGAAAAGCTAGCTAGCTGCCTGCCACTGGCCTTAACAACTTGGAAGTTGGAACTTAACTAAAACAATTTGCAGACTAATATGGATAAACCGAATGTTAACTAAAAATAATTTTAACATGAATTTAGATTAAAGTGATTTCATTACTGAACCAACGGCTCGTCAAATCGCGTTGTACATTCAAACACTGACACAATCATATATATAAATGTTACCACGTGACACAAATAAAATTAAAAAGTGATTCAAACGTTATTATTATAAAATAAAATTCGGTTGTTTTTTCTTCTACCTAGATTTCCAAATTTGGTGACTTTATTTTTGCATCTTATTTCTACACCTACCCTCCAAACCTTGAGAGAAGTAGCTGATTTTGTAACGTAAAATATAAGAGAATTGTATTTTGAATGATGTTCAGCCAAGAAATAATTAAATAAATGAAGGAGATAGCTAAAAGTCAGAAGAGTCACAAGAACATATTCAAATCAAGGAGACCATTAGCCAAGCGAAGCTTATTATAAAGTTGAGAGAGCGAATTTCACATCAACCATGGATCTTTCTTCCTCTCTTTTGTCACTGAAACTACCATTTATCAAACTGTTGCTCTCACTGTTAATAGTCACCATTAGAGGCGTGGCTGGAAGTTGCTACACATCTATCTATAGCTTCGGAGACTCATATGTCGATAGCGGAAATATGCAGTACCTGGACGCCGAAGTTTTCGGGTGTTATGTGCCTCCCTTCGGAGAGAGCTACTTCCACCTCCCAACAGGCCGTTGCTCTAATGGTCGTCTAATAGTAGACCTCACTGGTACGCATCCATGCATGCATGCTTGCACTACTCTTCAAGCTTCATATATTCAACTCCCAACTATGTTAAGCTTCTTCTTTTCATCTCTCTATTCTCTTTTGTTAATTTGTGGGTTTTCTTTGTTTTCTCTTCTATTGGGCGCAGCTGAGTTATTTGGAATGCCATTGCCACAACCATATCTTAAGACTTGGAATGAAAGTGTTGTAAATGTTCAAGAGGGTATAAATTTTGCAGTTTCGGGAGCAACAGTATTGGATGCATCTTTTTTCGAGGAAATAGGATCGGTTGTACTTACAAACGTCACTCTAAGATATCAATTAAATTGGTTCAAGGACTTTCTGGCCTCTCTTTGCAACAAATCTTCAAGTAAGTTAGCCATATAATTTTGGTCGTCATCTTCTTCTTTTTCTGTTCTCCCAACAACCCTTTCTTTTATTGGAAATGAATGGTAATATTTATGTTAATTTGGCAAAATTTAACTTAGTTATTCGGTGCTAATGAATCCTCTAATCTGCAATGTAATTGTGAGTAGCAATTCAGAGAAAGTAAAGACTGTTGTGGGGGAGCCATGAACTTAGGCGGGACAAGATTAAAAAATTAATCTTAATTAATTTTAACAACAAATATATATTTTTTATCATAATATTCATTGTCAAGAACGGTCAAATCAAAATATCAATATAACAACAAACACTTTGAACATATAATTTGATTCTTCAAAATAAATTAAAAATAAATTAAAAAAATATTAAGAATATAAAAATATAGCTGTGAAGTTTTACATGTGGCTGAATGCCTTGGATGCTTTAAAAAAATTATGTAAAATTTAACCTTTTATCTTTGTCTTGTAAATAGTTAAAATTTGGTTTATAACTTTGAGACGGAGTATTTTCTATAAAAAGTAGTGATAAAATTTTCTTAATATAATTTATTAATAATTATTATAAGAACATCCATTAACATAATCATTTATTTATTTTTTAGAATTTTATGCTTTAAACTTACTTAAAAGTTTGTAGGTTATTAGAGTCTCTATTTGGATATAGTTGAAAATTGAAAACAGTGTAGTAAAATAATTTTTAAATATATAAATAGTATTGTGAGACCTATTTTTAATTAAAATTTTAATAAAAAAATATTTATAAATCTCATAAATAGTACACAAAATCTACTGACATACCACTTTAAACCAATAAATACGTAGACATTTAAAGTGCGTTCTGTGTACAGTATACAGGATTCACTACAGACCTGTGTCCCACGTAAAACCAACTTCTGGTAAAAACAATAAAACCAAAAAAAAAAAAAAAACGTGAAAACATAAAACGCAAACGTCAAACCTCTAAAATCCAATCGCTCACCTAGTCTGGTAGTAGAAAAGTAGGTCGCTCTAAAGGTAGTTTCATCAATATTAGGTGGGGACCAAATTTTAATATAAAATTTGCTATAGGTCTATTAAAAAAATAAAAGTTGTCGCGGGAATTGAAGTGTAGCTATTACAAGCTATTGCATAGTACAACAGGTGGAGAAAGTTGGTTGTCAATGTACAGGGGTCTAAGATGACAATTTAGTACAAATTAGGCTGCGTTTTGGATCAACGTAAAATGAATTTTGAGGGTAAAATGAACGTAAAAAAAAGTAAATTTTTGTAAAAAAAAAAAATATATAGATTATTGGTTCTGTTATGAAAAATAATTTAAAAAATAATTTTTGGTATTTGGTAACATTCTAAAAATGTTATTTTCTTACAAATTTTTCACATTTTTTCAGCCATTTTCTAAGTTTCAAACAAATTTTATAATAGAAAAATTCAAAATATACACTTAAAAATAAAATAAAAAAACAAAAATCAAAACAAAAAAAAAATCAAAATCACAAGATCAATAGAGAGAGAGAGAGAGAGAGAGAGAGAGAGAGAGAGAGAGATCGGTTCGTGGGTGACTTGGTGGTGGCAACGGTGGGTCAATCTGAAGGTGGCGGCTCGATCTAGGAGTGGATCACTCACTGGGTCTCATGCACACGGTGGTCTAATTGGCTCAGGAGTGGGTCCGATTGGCTCAGGGGTAGGTCGTTCACTGGGTCTCGCACACACGGTGGTTCGATTGGCTGAAGGGTGGGTCCGATTGATTCAGGAATGGGTCGTTCACTGGATCTCGCGCACATGGTGGTCCGATCTATTTTCAGGCGGGGCGATCTCGCAGGTGCTGGGGTGCAATGAGACCGGTGCGATCTAGGTGCTTCTTATCGCCGGTGCTGGGTGCTCCTCTTGCTCTTTCTCCCTTTCTCTTTGCTGTTTCTGTCTCTTTTCTATTTTCCTGGGCTGTAATTACTTTGAAGGTAAAACGAAACCTGAAATGGCTTTACACCAAAGTGGCGTTATTTTACAATCAACACGGAATTCCAATTCCATTTAACCCAATTTTTAGTACTTGCCAAACACACACATGAGTGTAAAAAGATTTCGAAAATCCTTTGAAGCCAAAACAATCGCAACCTTAATAATATAAACTGGACTTTTTGGAAGTTTAGGATCAAGTAAGACTTTTTAGTACAATTTGATAATATAATTAAGAACATCTACGTTGGTGAATCATAAATTTAACAATATAACTTTATAAAATCTTACTTTATTTATTTTACTTTCTTACTCTACAATATACTCAATATTAATATATTTATATTTTTAACTATTTAATTAAAATAATAAAAAAATTATTAAAATAAAATAAAATAAAAAATAATCACCACAAAAACTTTTCAACCAGCCATAATCACCTCTATTCCCACTCCCCAGCAACAACCTCAGCCATAGCCCAAGGCAGAAAAAAGAAAAAACAAACCACCACCCAACACAGCCACAACCGCCATAAGCACAGCAACCACAACACAGCTACTAAACCACCACCAAACCACCATTTCAATCACAACCCACAGTCAAACCTACAAACAAACAAAAAAAAACCAAACCACCACCAAACCCATGGAAAAAAAAAAAAAAAAATCAAACAGCAAACCCCCAAACCCACAGTCACCAAAACACCACCACAAACACCATCACCACCACCACAGCCACCAAACCCACAGATCGGTAAACACACACACCCAAATGCAAAATCAACCCAGCCAACCACCGATCCCGGTCACTGATCCAGCAACAATCCACACCACCACCACCACGAACCCACACCGACAATCTCAACGAACCTAGGTGACACCATGAGACACCACGAAGAGAAGAACTCAAGAAAGGCTTGGTTCAGTTGAGAGGGAGATAGGGGCGCTGCTGGAAAGAAAGAGAAGTTGAAAAGAATTGAGAGAAGGCGGAGAGAGAAAAAAATAAATAAAAAATAGAGGGACCGAATATAATATAATATAATATAATATAATATAATATATATATATATATATATATTTTAGCCTTTGAGCTAAATGTACATGTAGGGGTGGCAATTTTGCCCCGACCCGCTTTGCCCCGCCCCGCCCCGCTTTGCCCCGCCCCGCCCCGTGCGGGTTTTCCCTGCCCCGCAAAGGTGGTGGGGCGGGGATGGGGTAATATTTTGTACCCGCACCCCGGGGCGTGGCGAGGATGGGTTTATTATTTTTATCCCCGCCCCGCCCCGCCCCGCACTAACAAGGACTATAATTGTAAATTTAGTAAATCCTAAATCACTAATATTTAAAGTGAATCACAAGAGAACAAGACATGAGATAAACTATTTTTTATTCTAAAACCCTAATGCTATTGCCGCCCTTTGACCCATCCCTTTACTCTATAGTCTATACGTGTTTTTCAAATTTCAAGCCAAATTCTACTCCAAGTCTATAAAGAAGAAAGTGGTGTCACTACATTAGGAGAAAGCGAAACTTATTCTTAAAGAACTAGTTAAGTTTTATTTGTTATAAGACAACGTTTATTTTGTTAAAAAAACTAGTCAATTATTCTTGATGATTTTGTTCATGCAAAGACAATGTTTATTTTGTTATAAGAAATTTTGAATTATGTTGTTACGTATTAGACTATTTAAATATTTGGTTTATTTAAATACTTGGATACTAAAACATTTTGTTTTGTTGTAATTTATATTATTGTATCAAAAAATTTATTTATATATATAAAATTGTATTAGGGGCGGGGTGAGTCCCCGCGGGGCCCCAAGGGGCGGGGATGGGGAAAGGTAGTTTGCCCCGCACCCCGGGGCGGGGTGGGGACGGGGAAGGGCAACAACCATGCGGGGCGGGGACGAAGATCCCATCCTCCGGCCCCGCCCCGCCCCATTGCCATCCCTATGTACATGGCTCTACTAATGTAGCCTTATTTTCGTATATAGTGATAGTGATGGTAAAAGTAGCCATATAGTTTTTAGGAACCATCAATACTAATACTTTAAAGACTTTTTAGAAATTCAAGAGTCAAATAAGACTTTTAGTACAATTTAGTAATATAAGCGGAGGACTTTTTGAAAGCAAAAAATTTATACATATTAGTGGCACGATTTCCCCCCCCCCCCCCCCCCCCCCCCCCCCCCCGGGTCTGTTAAACATGATTTTTGTTATTGTGCATATCAAAAAAAAAAAAAAAATTATTATTATTGTAAAACACAGTTGCTTAGATATCCATTTTCTTCCTTAAAAAACAAGTAAATTTTCTCTAATAATGTAATGGTGATTTACAGAATGCAATGAAATCATTGGAAGCTCTATATTTCTTGTTGGAGAGATAGGCGGCGATGACTATAATTATATGCTCTTTTCTGGAATAAGCCTAGAAGATATGCCAGCATACGTGACACTGGTGGTAAAAGCAATGGCTATAGCCATTAACGTAAGAGCTAGTGCTTATACTGTAGAGAAATATTTCTTTTCTTTATAACAATTTTTCTTAATATAGCATTTAGTGTATGTTTGGCTAGCTTATTTTTTATCAATTTATTTTACTATTCAGCTTATTTTTGTTGCTATTTATAGGTTTTACTGCACTTTTTGGTACTATTTATGAGCCACATTTACTATTTAACTAATATTTATTTTTATCTACATTACTTTCAATAAAAAGTTTTCAATTTTAACAAAATAAACAGATCTCAAACAAACCGTTAGTGTGCGTTTGGATGGCACGTTTCTCCCCCAAGTGTTTGCGTTTTTTTAATAGGTCCTAGGGATACTGTTCATAGACCACCAAGAATTGAAAAACACAACCATGGGTTTTGTTACAGTGTTTTGCTTTTAAAAAAATATTTTGCTACAATATTTTCAATTTTTAACAAAATAAGCTATATCTAAACACATTTTTAATTTATTACTTATTACTTAAAATAATTTTTAGTTTTGTACCTATAACTAGAAGTGATATTTCGCCTGCTACAAGAACCAAGAGGTATTCCTCTCGCTGATAATCTTCTTGGTAGTATTGTCGTGAAGCCTAGCTATCAACCTAAGGGGCGGATGAGTAAAGTCAAAATAGGACCTTAGATAGGTAAAGGCAAGCGCGTAGGGGCGGACAAGTTGTTCATTAGGGCGAGTCTCAGCGAGACAGACATATGAAACCTTAGGCTTTGGCAGAATGTTCACTATTCCTTTCTTTCTGCGTTGGCCAATCATGGGATTAGTCTTGAATTTATGCTATCGGCTATTACTTATACTCCAACAAACAAGGAGTTTTTTTTAAATCAAAAAAAAAAAAAAAAAAAAAACAAGGAGTTTTAAGAATTTTGCTTCAATGAAAAGAAATGTCTAAAATTTATATATTTACTATTAGGGATTTGTACTTTTCATTTTTTAAATATCTCTCTTGAACTAAACATGTTCCTCAAATACTATCTCCCAAATGATCTATTTAAAAAACAATTTATGTTTGTATATATGATTTAAACTATTGCCTTGCAGGAGTTGATTGACTTAGGGGCAGTGACTCTATTAGTTCCTGGAATCTTGCCAATTGGTTGCAGTCCATCCTACCTAACAAAATATGAAACTGAAGATACTGAAGAATATGACCCTGAAACTGGCTGTCTTACAAAGTATAACAAGCTTGCTGAGTACCATAATGAACAACTGCAGAAAGAACTACAAAGTATTCAAGCACTAAATCCTCAAACCAATATCATATATGCAGATTATTACAATGCTTCAATAAATTTCTTTCGTTCTCCAGCCCAATATGGTAACTTAATCTTCTTAATAATTTTCGTTGTTTCCCACATTATTACCAAAATTGATTGAATATTATTATATATGTTAGAAGAACTCTTGCCTGAGAAAAATGAACAATAGGATGGCAAGAAAGTTAATTAATGGGACATTCAATTGCCCCATTTTCTTTCTTTCTTCTTCTAACTTCTTTAAGTACAAGTCTCAAAAAGATTTGAATCCAATTTCTTTTTGTAGAAGCCCTTTGATCCCTTATATTCAAAAGCGTTAAAACCCTTTGAAGAGACAATATTTATTATACCAAAAGCTTTGGTGCTAATTAATGTCTATTTCAGGGTTTACTCGTGAAGGAACACTCAAATCATGCTGCGGAGGGGGAGGCCCATACAATTATAACGCATCACTGGGATGCGGCCAGCCATCGACAATTCTTTGTGATGACCCTTCACAGTATGTTAGTTGGGATGGCGTTCACTTAACAGAAGCAGCATATGCATGGATTACCGTAGGTTTACTGGAAGGGCCATACACCACTCCTCGACTTAGTACCTTGTGCATTTCAGAAAATGCCAAAAAAATTCAAATGACCACACATGTAAATAAATCATTTTCGGAGCATTAGACATTAATTTTAATATTCTATGAGTTTTAGCATTAGGCATTTTTTTTTTTTTTTCACTTTTTGTGGAATAAAACTTTTCTTTAGATTATTTAAAACATTTCAAGTAAAGTAACATTTTCTTTTAGTCATTTTTAATTAAAATTACTTGGTTTTGTGAGCTGTTTCAATTTTACGTATAATAACATTGGTGGAATCTAGTATCCCTCCACTGTTTGTGTATATATATGAACAAACATTATTTTATGTGCTATTCTTCAAGTTCTCCTCTTAAGATTCAACTATATAGTTAATTAAAAAATACACTTCCTTCCTATATAAAAAATTCATATATCAAAATTTTATGAGAGGAAATTAAGAAACAGCACCTTAAATACTGTACCTAAGTCTTTCTATATATATATATATATATATATATATATATATATAGAAGAAGATATTTTCCAATTTAGACAACACAACAGTTATTCTGAAAAAAATATACAAGAGAACAGGTTTTGGGAATGAAAGAGATCTCACTAAATCTAGGATGCATTGGGACAAAAACTTGTACTTCAAAATCATAGTGCAAGTATCCCATCGCAAAAATGACCATAAAGTAGCATTGAATTCGAAAGTGAAGAGTTGAAAAAGTTTTGCGTTTTACATTTTGAATAACATGTTTTTTATAGTACTAAACCTATTTTAGATCTATCCAGTTATAAGTAAAATGCATTTTGTCAAAGAACTAGCCAATTACAATAAAATATGACCCTAACATCTACAATACCGAGGCTAATTTCAACGCCAAGCATGAACATTTAGTCATTTTCTCACTCTCTCAAGCCTAGCCAATCTTTAAAAAAAAAAAATGGCTTTGTTGCAAACAATCTGTCCTCGCCCATTTAGACCAATATATCGAAGAAAAAAGAAGATTTTTCCTGCAAAAAAAGCTCCATTTCAGATCTCTATCAGCAATTTTGCAAAATCGGTTCAACCATTCCAGTTTTTGGATTTTCTGGTTGAACTGCCAGTTATCGATTAACTCTACTTTTTCTTACATTTTTGGTTTTTAAGCATAAGCAGACCGGATTGTTGCCCAATTCTCGGTTGAACCAGCCGTTCCGGTCTAATTTTTAAAACCATGAAAAAAATAAAAGAACCATCGATTGTGACAAAATATAGTCACATGTGATATTGGTATTGCATAATATGAAGATAAAACTGTCAAATATGAGGAGAAAAAAAAAAAAAAAAAAACGAACCATCGAATGTGACAAAAATGTAGTCACATGTAATGTTGGCATAAGAGATTAAGCTATTGTTGGATGTTGGGGGGGGGGGGGGGGGGAGGAGGGGCAATGGCCCCCTAGATTTTTTAAAGAAATTTTTAGTATATATATAATATATTATTTTTATAAATTTGTTTCAATGAAATTGCACTTTGCCCCCTCAAAAATATTACTAATATTTTTAAAAGATATAAAAAAATATTAGCCTAGTAGCAAAAATTAAGCCCAAACAACACCCCAAAACAAACCCAAGCCCAAAAAAAAAAAAAAATCAAAGCCAATTCTAACTAGAGATCTAACTAGTCTAAGAGTAGGAAAACACCCAACGGCATGGCACACATATTATAAAAGGGAAAAAGAAGTGGATTTCTAAACCACTCAACAAAAAAAAAATAAAAATAAAAATAAAGCCTAACTTAAGGCAGAACACAGAAGACCTTAGACTGAGGAGTTGGGTAGTAGCAAGCAACAAAAGCAGAGGCAGACTAAGCACACCATGCCTGACTCCACTAGCCACCACAAGTCTACAGCATCACCACCTTACCCCTATCAGCTAAAGCCTAGTAATTTATATCCAATTTCTTTTATTTATTTATTTTTGGATGAGAATATTGTATCCCTCCCTCTCATATCTGAATCTCTAATGCTTGTTTGATTAAATTGTGAAGAAAATTTTTAGAGAGGCAAAGATGAGAGACATAGAAGCAGGGATGGTAGATTTGTCTAGAAGAGACTAAAGAGAAAGAGTGAAAGAGAGAACTAGAGAGGCAAACTTCTAGAGTCTAGACTCATCTTTCTCTCTTTAATCAATGACAAAAAATATATATATATATATATATATATTATAAATAAAAAATTTTTACTAATGTGTGCCATTTTGGAAAAAGTTTATCGAACATTGAAAAAATTGACAATTTTTTTAATTCTTAATAAAACTTTTTTAAAATTAAATTTGTTAATACGTGCCCTAAAGGCCTAAATAAAAAGCTGTTCAGCCAGCAGTCATCTCTTTGTTTAATGAAAAAGCATAAACAAACACAACACACAACAGTACAACACCAGCAACACATCAACACCTATTGCAGCCCATGTGATGTTATATGCTTTTTACGTAGTTTTGTCCGTCAGTAGTTTGGTGTCTTTTAAAAAAATTAAAGAGATGCTCTTTTGGGTAAATAATTAAAGAAATTTTTTGCAACTTTAAAATGTATTGGTTAATTATTGAGCACTTATGTGCATAATGCTTGTCTATTTTATGTAATAATTGTAGATTATTGACCATATAATGACATGATAATTTCAAATTATATTTTATTTGTAGATAACGAAAAAGTCAACTACCATATTTGATTTTTTCAATAGAAAAGAGATTTTTTGGAACTTTAAAATTTATTGGTTAATTATTGAGCACTTATGTGCATAATGCTTGTCTATTTTATGTAATAATTGTAGATTATTGACCATATAATGACATGATAATTTCAAATTATATTTTATTTGTAGATTATGAAAAAGTCAACTACCATATTTGATTTTTTCAATAGAAAAGCTTCAAATGATTTAGAAGCTCATACTAGTGGTGCGATATTGCCAACCACTAATATTGAGGAAAATCTTGATGTCCCAATTGAGGAAACTCTCGACATCCCAATTGAGGAAAATCCTAATGAAGAAATTGAGGAAAATCTCAACGCTTCAATTGAGGAAAATCTCGACATCCCCATTGAGGAAAATTCTGTCTCTCCTAACTTCAAGTTCTGACTCCATCCCTAATTAATACTACATAATGTGAGGATGAAACCATTAAATATGACGTTTTGATGTACTATACCCAAAAAAGGTACCATAGAATTACCCTACAAATGTTCAAAAGGCATCCGAACACTTTTTTTAAATAATGGTAGGCAACTAACTTCTTTAAGAGATGCAAAAATCTGGTTAAGTAAGGGTGTCTTACATTTAACGCACAACTGCATTAATCCTTGGACAGTTGCTTTTGTTATTAGACAACAATCTATATATTCAAAAAAAAAAAAAATCTATATATTCAACATACATTTCTGGCAACTCATCTTCATCCACGGTTATTGTCATGAAACCTTTTCCCCTCCTATCCTTCTTATTCTTCACTTTGGGGACAGTACTATCAAGTCCTCAGCGATATGAGTCAATTTTCAACTTTGGGGACTCTCTTAGTGACACAGGCAATTTTCTTCTTTCTGGCGCCCTTGCATTTCCAGTGATAGGGAAGCTCCCTTATGGTGAGACCTTTTTTCAACACGCAACTGGCCGGTGCTCCGATGGACGCTTAGTGGTTGATTTCATTGGTATTTTGACTTGCTTTTCTTCTTCCTTCATTATTTTTATTAGTTAAATTCCTATGTTCAATTCACAACAAGATCATATGAAAATGAAATTGAGCAAGCTGTGGTTTAGAGAACAAAAACATGGGTTCGAATTAATCTAAACTCTTCCACTAAATAATAATAAAACAAAGAAAACTATTTTTAAATGCTAAAGCAGTGATACAAGTAACAAAGTTAATAAGGCTCTGTTTGTTTCAACAATGATATTTTCTAGAAAATGAGTTATTTTTAAAAAAATATTTTCTATAAAACTATCTCATTTTCCAATATTTGGTAACAATTTTAAATGAGTTAAAAAATAACCTCCTAAATTTTCTTATTTAACTTGCTGTGAGATAGAGTTGTTTTCCAAAAAAATTTTATGAAAAACAATCTCTAAAAATAAGCCATACTTTTTTTATTGATCAAAGATAATTTTCCGTTGACTCATATTTTTTTATGCTACCAAATACTAGAAAATAAAAAAAACTATCATTACAAAAAGTTTTCCATCGAAACAAGGAGCGTATATCTAAGAGTAACCAAAAATAGGTCCACGTCCAGCTCTTCAAGACTACTCAAATTTTTGCAAGACACTAGGTACAGTGCTCAATAAGTTTGTAAAGCACTAGCGCTTTGTACGATTTATATATATATATATATATATTTATATATATATATTTAAAAATTTTCACTCTGCTAACTAAAAAAATAATAATTTATGATGAGTATTTCCATTGAATGTGAGCAATTCCAATAAAGATGCTAAATTGACTAGAAAGTCAATTTAGCAACCAATTCCTTAAAAATGTTTCTACAGCAAAGAAGTAAACTCAAAAAAATTAGAGTTAGAGCTACACTTAAACTTAAAACAAAATTTATTTATTTATTTTAATGTGGGGTTAAAAAAAATAGTATTTTAATGTGTTGATGGTTGTGATTGTTATTTATTGTGTTAAATATATTATTTTATTGTGTTGTTTATATTATTTTAATGTGTTAAATGCTAAAATAAAATCTTTAATATTGAGTGTATTATAAAGTGAGATATTAAAATAGATAAAATAGTATTTTGAGTTACTAAAAACTATATTTTTAAAAAACTTTGCTATGAATGTTGGATAAGAAAATAAAGAGTTTGCTATATTAAGCGTAATTAAAAAGTGAGTATAGAAAAATAACTTCACTTTAAAATCGATATAGATTGTAAAATCCCATGTAAATCCCATGTCAACGTTAAATTATTAATCAGCTGTGGTGATATTAAAATGTAGCTGAGGCATATGCGCTGCCATATCTTCCCCCCTATCTAGCAATAGACAATGGTCATGATTTCAAGCACGGAGTAAATTTTGCTGTTGCTGGAGCCACCGCACTTGATCCACAATTCTTCAAAGAACTAAAAATGGAATCACTCCTATGGACTAAGGACTCTTTGAGCATTCAGCTTGGTTGGTTTAGGAAGCTGAAGTCCTCCCTCTGTACGACCAAACAAGGTGACATTTACCTAAAACCTGTAATTACACTAATCCTTTTTTTTTTTTTTATCAACATAAACTTTTTATGATATATACAACCTTTCATTTCTTTCATAGATTGTGACAACTATTTCAAGAAGTCGCTCTTTCTCGTGGGAGAGATTGGTGGAAACGATTACAACTACGCTTTCTTTGTCGGTGGAAGCATTAAAAAGCTTCGAGCTTTCGTCCCCGTTGTCGTTGATGCAATTACTAAGGCCACCAGTGTACGTAAGCTCACTCATAAATGATCAAACTCTTCATGTCGGCCTAGACAGGTGGCCAAAGTCATCATTAAAATATTACAAATATGATACTTACAAAAATTTTGAATCACAAAAAAATAGTAATTCAAAACTTCCTTTATTATATATGTTGTTTAAATGACACCCATATATTTATCACATCAATTTTTATTTTTTTGTACTAAAATGTGTGATAACTTTATCATTTTTCTAAACTTAAAAAAAAAAAAAACACATTAAAAATTTTACTATTATTTTTTATATTTTTTACGCTATAAAATGTTTTTACAGAAAACACTTTCATCATTTTATAGCGTTTGTTTCATTGTAAAATTTTTTGTTTAACTTTAAAATATTTTCCATTGACCTTAAAATTTTTGTAAAATATTATAAAACGTTTTATCTTACAAAACTTTGATAAAACATTTTACAAAAACATATAGTGACCATCCAGCAGCTAGTGAATATAACTGATAGAATAAATGATGTTAGGAATATTACAAATTTAATTTATTATGTAAGTATTACAAACTGACGTATCACTAATAATAAAATGAAATTCAAACACTCAATTGTTATCATATTGAAGTGTGCACATTTCATATTAATTTTGCATCAGTTTGTAAGCATTTTGTAATAAAATTTAGCATTTTTCCAGTAAATTTAAATAAGTTAATAAATGAGTATCTAAATCACTTATTATTATTATTATTATTATTAGTAACACGTCAGTTTGTAAAAGTTATCATAGCATCACTAGGCTGGCTAGCTCTCTCTCTCTCTCTCTCATGAGATTTCACGTTTCATGATGATTAGGCATTGATAGAGGAAGGTGCGGTGGAGCTAGTGGTGCCGGGTAATTTGCCAATTGGGTGCTCAGCCATGTATATGACCTTGTTTCAAAGTCCTAACAAAGCTGACTATGACCCAAAAAATGGGTGCCTAAAGGCTTTTAATTCTTTTGCTAAGTACCATAACAATCAGCTAAAACGTGCTCTCGAGATGCTGAGACAGAAGTACCCACATGCAAGGATCATTTATGCAGACTATTATGGTGCAGCCATACGATTCTTTCACGCACCGCGACATTACGGTGAGCTTTACATGTTTCTTCCATTTATGTGTGCGTTATTATTATTATTATTATTATTATTATTATTATTTTTTTTTTTTTTTGGTTGCAAAATCAAGACCTGTAAGTAACACATAAAAAAAGATGTAGACAATACACTAATATTAATATTCAAAGTCAAATTTCCATATATACAAAGATTTAATTTTTGTCACAACGTATAATAATTAACAGTCATTTTGGAAATGAATGACATGCTAAGATGAAATCAGGGCCGGCTCTATATAGAATGCAATTGATGCATTCGCCTAAGGCCCCTTAAATAAAAGAAAGCCCCCACTTGTAAAAAAAAAAATTATATATAATATATTTATTTATATACTTTAATTAAAAAAAATTAAACACTTTTATTGATTAATAAAATGCATTAAAAAGACTGCATTATATCCTAAAAATGCAAAAAATTTTAGCCTTGATTGGTGTACAAGCTGTGTTGCACAGTTGCGTACTGTGCAACACAGGCTTTACAGTTGCGCACTGTACAGCACAGGCTGTACAGTGCGCAACTGTGCAGTAAACCTGTCTCTCACTTTTTTTTTTTTAATTTGAACATAGTTGCTTATTTTATCTATTATTATAAATTATTGTATTAATTTTAAATCTTAAAAAACAAGAAAAATAGATTTTAAATAAAAAAAATTCAATATATATATATTATTTAATTAATATTTAAATATAAAAAATTTCAGCTTAAAATTTTTGCCTAAGGCCTCTAAAATTGTTGAGCCGGCCTTGGATGAAATCCACTTATTTTAAAATGAATTAATAGAATTTTAAAAATTCATTGAGACAGTTATTCTAAGTACACCTTAGAGGATCTTAATCGAACATTGCATGAACCAACTTACTAATGGTGTGATGTCATCCCAATGGACCAGTCAATAGTTCCATTAAAAGTGAGTCACTTTGTTTCAAGAACCATGTGGACATACCTACTTTACTTATTTCCTACTTGAAACTCTGCAACTGTTTGATAAATACAATCACATTTATACCACTCTTTTGGCATTAATCCAATTTACTCTTTTTATTGGGCATGTGGCATTGGTTGATGACAATATTTTGTGTGTGTGTGTGTGTATATAAAAATATATATATATATATATATATATAAACTATAAGTTTGCTTTTTTTTTTTTTTTTTTTTTTTTTTCTTGAACCTAAAGATACTACTTGTGCTACTCATAATCTAGCCTAATGGGACATGGAAATTTACCATTTCTGATGTTCCAAGCTCATTTTTGGAGGTTAGAGAGGTAGGGATCATGATTCTCTCTTCATTTCAAATGAAATAGGAGAGAGTTCTTGGTCTTGACTGTTGATCAAGCCATTAGATTGCTTAATTAGTCTAGCTGGAAGTTTAATCTATGATACCCATGCAAAGTTAATTACAGCATTATCTAAGTTTCGGCTTATTGATGCATGCAGGTTTTTTCAATAGTACTCTAACTGCTTGTTGCGGAGGGGGTGGACCATACAATTTCAACAATTCAGCAAGGTGTGGTCACATTGGATCCAAAGCTTGTAATGATCCATCAGCTCATGTAAACTGGGATGGAATTCACTTAACAGAAGCATCTTACAGGCATATTGCTAAGGGTTTGATCAGTGGCCTCTTTTCCACTCCACCCCTATCCTTTCCCCTCTGAGATAGTCCAGAACACATCTCAATGCTTGGCACACGAGAAGGGCTAAACCAAGAAAAAACAAAATTTCAATTAAGATTTTTTGTTCCAACTTGCTTATCTACCTGGCTTTACCTAGTCGGTGGATTTAAAGTGTCACTTTTCTCGTTGGTTGGGCATTAATGAATGAGTAGTCTGTGATCCTTCGCTATTGTATGTTACTTTATTTCCTCTAAATTCCTGTTGTGCATTACGTAACTAAAGACTTATGCGTCTAAGAAATTCTCTTGTGGTCAATGTTATTAATTGTGTGTTAAAATTTATTATTGATTAAATGATTATATTTAAAGAATTTTATAAAATTAAGCTCTCCACAAGAGTTATTACCAGTAAAATTTTATATGAACATTGATCAAAGAAGAAGCCACTAGCTGTTACTGATCAGCTTGTTGAAGTGGATATGGACAGTAGCAAAGAACAGATTATGCAACACAGTTGTTACTATCTCTTGGTTGCTCTGGATGAGTGTTATTTGCTGCACAAGATTGGTTCTAGTTTGTTGAAGTTATCTAATTGTTTAGGATTTGTTTAGGAGTTATTAATGGTTATCTTGCTTATGTTTATAGGGTTGCTTTTCAAATAATGACTTTACTTGGATGTGTCCAACAGAGATAGGAGTTGATGTTATTTTATGTTATTTTATCTTTATCAATTAGGAATGCATCGTATACTCAATTGGAGGCTATATATAGCCTGCATTTATTAATAAGAATTCATTTGAATATTCTAGTAAAAAATTAAGCCTTTGCTTGCTTAAGGAGGTCTCGGTTATCCCTTGAGAGCATAATCAGAAATTTGTCCTTCTTTATTATTAATTTCTAGAATTTTCTCAATCTAATCATAGCCCCACGCGGGAAAAGTGGTACAACCTGACTTCCATGGTTTCGAAACAACAGAAAGTGATGAAGGAGATACAAGAGGTGCTTGCTGCAATGCATACTGGTTCTGAAAAGCATACGAGTACTCATAGCAGCGAAAGGGCAGAGAGTTCTCATCGGCATGGTGAGGGAGAAATATTTTTTAGGTAGATTCAACTAAGGATAGTGGGGCTCAAATGGTTCGGTTATCCCAAAGGTAACCAAACTTGACTTTCCACACTTTAACGACATGGAAGATCCCACCAATTGGGTGTGTAGAGCTAAACCCTTTTTTGAGTTTCAAACAATTTCCATGGAAGAGTAGTTACCATTGGCTGCTTACCACCTATAGGGAAAAGCTCAACTTTGGTATCAATTAATTAAGGATGAAGGGGAGGAACTCACATGGACTACACTTAGGGAAGGGTTGTACACAAGGTATGGGCCAACTGAATATGTATATTTCTTTGCTGATTTTACTAAACTCAAACAAACTGGAACAGTACAGGAGTATCAAAGTCAATTTGAGAGACTACTTAGTAGAGTAGGCAAATTACCAGGTCCTCAACAAGTTGGGTGTTTTATTAGCGGTCTTAAAGACTACCTGAGAGTTGACGTTCATGTTGGAAAAATCATGTTTGTATCGCATACAAAACATACGCAGCGAAAAATTAACGGATCTACTTCATTCGCAATTGATAACATACACTATGTAAGTTTTAGAATATAGAATCAAGAGAGTGTACCTTGGTATGGTGAATTTCAAAACCGAAGATGAAAAGCACTTGGGAAAACTTTTAATCTTCGCTCCAATTCCACTTGATGCCCAAGATGTGTGGTTTCTCAATCAATTATGTGTATATGTTCTAGAGAGCATGTGAAGGAGTCTCTCTCTTACACCAACATACAAACCATTTTCATATTCATAAAAATCTATATGTTTCTCTTTATATAACTGATTATCTAATTGGGCTAGCCTTTTGGGCCTTCCTAATTGGGCTTTAGTGTGTGGCTTGGAATAGGACCAAAAGGAAACAAATAAGACTCTAGCTCCAATGAGCCTTGGGCTTTTCTGTCAACTCTTGACAAGTCCAAAGTTACCATTAATTATATTTAATACCACTATATAAATATAATTACACTCTAGGCCTTATCAATAAATTATTTCCCAAGACTTTATTATACATGCAACCCCTTCATAAAATATTCGTAGTAATACAAAATCATGAATGTAGACTGCCACTTTGTGAATTAATACATCTTAATCCTTGAGTACCCGGTTTAATCCTTTTAAAGTTATTCATCATATATTTATGAAATCTAATTTCATAAATATATACTTTAGTCTTACTAAAGTAGTTAGGCCTAACTCTCTGAATAACTGAACCCATTAAACTTATCTCAAATGAATATTTTATATTTCCGTTAAGAGACTATAAATTCCATCTTGAGAATATATGTTCCATCAACACTAAATATGGCTGACCAACATACTGAGATTTTGACCAATACTTTAAATCTCACTCTTAATATATCAAAGTAACCTACACTTCATGATCAGGTTCATTATTCTCTTAGTATTAAGAGTTCATGTAAATATAAGTGTGAGATTTATTATTCATTTGACAGTCGTTAGGAGAATAATAAATCTCACAGGGATCTAGTTCAGTATGTCTTAACTCTTAAAACATATCAACTATAAGTCTCCACTTCCATGATCAAGACAAATCATCTTAGTTAATATGTTATAGTCTTCGTAGATGAAATGCCCAATTTCATTACCGACTACGAACCAAAATTTCGAGTTTACAAAGAACTTGTGGTCTATATCTTCTGTGACTAAATTACATAAATCACATAATATGCATTTCATGGACTATATGATAATGTCTAAATATTCATGTTTCTGTTTCTATCATTTTAGATAAGAATAAAACAACTTTATTAATCACAATATTAAGTCGTACATCACTTAATACATAACGTCATACATAATATCATACATGGCATATTACAATAGGATTTAGGGCACTAATCCTAACAATCTCCCACTTTTCTTAAAAACTATTGTGCACTAATCTAACTCTCATTCCCTCCAAATGTGACTAGAAAGTCCTTTGAGGCAAGGCTTTGGTAAAGGAATCTGTTAGATTATTTGCATTTTCAATCTTTGCTACCACCACATCTCCACGAGTAACAATGTCTCGAATGATGTGGTACTTTCTCTCAATGTGATTTTCTTTCTTGTGATTCCTTGGATCTTATGATTGTGTAACTGATCCACTATTATCACAAAACAATGTGAGAGGAACTTGCTCCATTCTCATAACACTAAGATCAGAAAAGAATTTATTGAGCCAAACAGCTTCCTTTGCTGCCCCACAAGCAGCAACATATTCAGCTTCCATGGTGAAGTCCGTAATACAAGATTACTTAACACTCCTCCAACTTATGGCTCCACCTCTCAAGGTAAACATACAACTTGAAGTGGACTTTCTGAAATCTAGATCTGATTGAAAGTCTGAATCTGTATAGCCAATGGGAATCAAATCCTCACAACGGTAAGCAAGCATATAATTTCTCGTTCTCTGTAGATACTTGAGAATATGCTTTACAGCTTGCCAATGTTTTGGTCCTGGATTTGATTGATATCGGCTGACCATGCTAACTGAATAACAGATATTTGGTCTAATACAAAGCATGGCATACATGAGACTTCCAACTACAGAAGTATAAGGGACTTGTCTCATCATATTTTCTTCCTCTTGTGTCTTAGGCCTTTGGTCATCAGACAGAGGAACTTCATGTCTGAAAGGAAGTAATCTTTTCTTGGAGTTTTGCATGCTAAACCATTCTAGAACCTTATCTATATATCCAGCTTGTGATAAGCCTAACATCTTATTCTTGTGATCTCGCCAAAACTTGATCCCTAGAATAAAGTTAGCCTCACCCAAGTCTTTCATATCAAATTGGCTTGACAACCAAACCTTTACTGATGAAATTACCCCTACATCATTTCCAATAAGTAGAATATCATCAACATAAAGCACTAGGAACATTACTACTTTGTCTTGATGTCTTTTGTACACACATGGTTCATCAAGATTTTATTCAAAACTAAATAACTTGATTGCTTGATCAAATATGATGTTCCATAACCTGGATGCTTGCTTAAGTCCATAAATGGACCTTTTCAACTTGTATACCATATGCTCTTGATTCTTTGCTATGAAACCTTCCGGTTACATAATA
Organism: Lithocarpus polystachyus; assembly: GCA_033629205.1. Classification (NCBI taxonomy): domain Eukaryota; kingdom Viridiplantae; phylum Streptophyta; class Magnoliopsida; order Fagales; family Fagaceae; genus Lithocarpus; species Lithocarpus polystachyus. The sequence goes on from CM066166.1 coordinate 59,323,600, forward strand.
TAGATTTCCTCTTCAAGATTGCCATTGAGAAATGCAGTCTTAGCATCCAGTTTTCAAATCTCATAATCATAATGAGTAGCAATGGATAAGAGAATTCTGATAGATTTAAGCATTGCTACTGGTGAAAAGCTTTGTTCATAATCAATACCTTCTTTTTGAGTATACCCTTTCGCCACTAGCCTTACTTTAAAAGTTTCAACCTTTCCATCTATTCCTCTCTTCCTCTTGTAAACCCATTTGCAACCAACAAGTTTAATGTCGTTAGACGCCTTTACAAGATCCCAAACTTGATTGGAATACATGGAATCTAATTCAGATTTCATAGCTTTGACCCAATGATGTGCATCTACATCATTCATTGCCTTTTCATAAGTGTAGGGATTCGATTCATCCTCTTATGAGATAGCTTCATAAGTTTCTCCCAAACCTATGAATCTTATAGGAGGCCGAACAATTCTCCCACTACGACGAGGCAATTGTGTACTAGACATCTCATGAGTAGTATCTTTTGGTGTATCCAATATAGTCACATCATCCCTAGTTACATCCATTGGTTGTTCATTTACAGATTCATTCATTTCAGGTAAAACAACTCTACTTCTAGGAGTAAAATTATTCATATAGTCATTTTCTAAGAATTTAGCATTTGTACTAACAAAAACTTTGTTATCTTTATGACTATAGAATACATAACTCCTAGTTTCTTTTGGATAACCCACAAGCAAACACACTTTCGATTTTAGTTCCAATTTATCAGGCTTCCCTTTTAACACATGTGCTGGACAATCCCAAATGTGGAGATATTTCATGCTAGGCTTACACCCACTCCATAATTCCATGGATGTTTTAAGAACGGATTTTGATGGAACTAAATTCAAAAGATGTATTGCTGTATCTAAGGCATAACCCCGAAAAGAAATAGGTAAAGTTGAATAACTCATCATGGACCTAACCATTTCTAAAAGAGTCTTATTCCTTCTTTCTACTACACCATTTTGTTGGGGAGTTCCAAGTGCAGTCAATTGGGATACAATCCTATTTTGAGTTAAGTAATCCTTGAAATCCCCAAGAAGGTATTCGCCACCACAATCAGATCGAATGGCCTTTATGCGTTTACCCAATTGATTCTCAACTTCAGTCCTAAACTCTTTGAACTTTTCAAAGGCTTCAGACTTTCATCTCATTAGGTACACATATCTTGAGTAAACATCGGTGAAAGTGATGAAGTACTCATAACCTCCTTTTGCTTAGCCTGACATAGTTGAAGGAAAATTACATGTTTGTATCGCATACAAAACATACGCAGCAGAAAATAAACGGATCTACTTCATTCGCAATAAATAACATGCACTATGTAAGTTTCAGAACATAAGAACAAGAGAGTGTACTTTGGTACGGTGAAATTCAAAACCAAAGAGAAGAAGTTCTTGAGAACACTTTCAATCTTCACTCCAATTCCACTTGATGCCCAAGATGTGTGGACTCTCAATCAGTTCTATGTGTTTGTTCCAGAGAGAATATGAAGGAGACTCTCTTTCACATGCATATAAACATACAAATCATTTCATTCTAATATAAAATTTTGTACGTTTCTCTCCACGTAATTGATTATCTAATTGGGCTAGCCTTTTGAGCCTTTCCAATTGGGCTTTAGTGTGTGACTTGGAGTGGGACCAAAAGGGAACAAATAAGACACTAGCTCCAATGGGCCTTGGGCTTTTCTGTCAACTCTTGACAAGTTCAAAGTTACCATTAATTATATTTAATACCACTATATAAATATAATTGCACTCTAGGCCTTATTAATAAATTATATCCCAAGACTCTATTATACATGCAACCCCTTCATAAAATATTCGTAGTAATACGAAGTCATAAATATAGACTGCCACTTTGTAAATTACTACATCTTAATCCTTGAGTACCCGATTTAATCCTTTTAAGTTATTCATCATATATTTATGAAATCCAATTTCATAAATATATACTTTAGTCTTACTAAAGTGGTTAGGCCTACCTCTCTGAATAACTGAACCCATTAAACTTATCTCAAAGGAATATTTTATATCTCTGTTAAGAGACTATGAATTCTATCTTGAGAATATATGTTCCATCAACACTAAATGTGGTTGCCCAATATACTGAGGTTTTGAACGTAACTTTAGATCTCACTCCTGATATATCAAAGTAACCTACATTTTATGATCAGGTCCATTACTCTCTCAGGATTAAGAGTTCATGTGAATACACGTCGTGAGATTTATTATTCAATTGACAGTCGTTAGGAGAATAATAAATCTCATAGCGGTCCAGTTCAATATGTCTTAACTCTTAAAACATATCAACTAGAAGTCAACATTTCCATGATCAAGACAAATCATCGTAGTTAATATGTTATAGTCTTCGCAGATGAAATGCCCAATTTCATCACCGACTACGAACTATAATTCTGAGTTTACAAAGAACTTGTGATTTATATCTTCTGTGACTTTTCACATAAATCACATACTATGCATATCATGGACTATATGATAATGTCCGAATATTCATGTTACCATTATTTTAGATAAAAATTAAGCAACTTTATTAAACACAATATTAAGTCATACATCATTTCTCACATAATGTCATACATAATATCATACATAGCATCATACAATAGGATTTAAGGGCACTTATCCCAACAATAGGACCACAAACATCCGTATGAACTAATTCAAGCAACTCTTGAGCTCTTCTACCTTTTGCATTAAAAGGTCGTTTGGTCATTTTTCCTTCCAAACAAGATTCACAAACTGAAAATTCATCAAAGTCCAATGGCTCTAAGAGACCATCTTTGATCAGTCTTTGAATTCTGTTTGGATTAATATGACCTAAACACAAGTGCCAAAGATATGCATCATTAGTAGAAAGAAACTTTCTTTTTAATGATTTTACATGAGAGTTATTATCTAATTCAGAATTGTATAATTCATACTTATCAGGAGTTAAAATATAAAGACCATCTATAATATTGCCAGAAAAGATAAACATTTTATCCTTCTTTATTATAACATTGTTTTTAAGGATAACACAATATTTATTTTTACCCAAATAAGTTGCAAAAATTAAATTCCTACGAACATTAGGTACATACAAACAATCTGCCAATATTAAAACCCTAGACTCAAAGCATAAATTAAACACTCCAATGGTTACAACCGGAATCGTACTCCCATCGGCCAAGGTTAGAAACAATTCCCCTTTTTTAAGCTTTCTGGTCTCCTGAAACCCCTGCAAAGAATTACAGATATGATTAGTAAAACCTAAATCCGCACACTAGGAATCCGTGAGATTTTTTACCAAACATATTTCAAGGAGGAATGAGCTATTCATACCCTTATTATTGGCAGCCTTGAACTTTGGACAATTTCTCTTCCATTGTCCTTTCTCACCATAATAGAAACATTTTCCTTTCAGCTTCTTTCCTTTGTCGACAACTCCTAAAGCAATTTGTTTACCCTCTTGCTTAGTGAAGTCCTTCTTCTTCTTCTTCTTCTTACCCTTACCTTTCGACTTAGGTTGAGAAGTAGAAGCTTCACCCACATTGGCTTCAAGACTAACACTAGAAGTACCAAGGATGCCTTCTACCGCTACCAACTCATTCATTAATTCAGACAAAGAATAAATCTTTAAGCCATCCAATGTATTCAGATTAGAGATTATTGTAAGACATTGCTCTCTCACTGAACTACCTTCAGCCATTTTGGTATTATAAATTTGTCTCATGATTTCTTGCCTTGCAGAACGGCCTCGCTCACCAAACATCTCCTTCAGACTTAGCATAATGTCCGAAGCTAGTTCTACATCCTGCATTTGATGCTGTAAAACATTTGAGATAGATGCTAGGATGTAGCACTTGGCCATCTCATTAGATTTCTGCCAACAATCATATCATTGTTTTTCCTCAAGGGGAGCATCTAATGAAGGAAAACTAGGACATGTTTAGTAAGCACATATTTGTGCTCTTTAGCAGTGAGAACTATATTCAAATTTCTTTTCTAGTCAACATAGTTAGATCTAGTCAGTTTGTTTTGATTAAGAATGGTAACAAGTGGGCTAAATGATGCCATATTCAAATCTGAAAATAATAAACATGAATATAATAAGTAAACTGGACATTATCAATTTAGCATATTAACACATAATATGGAACCTTAATAAAACTATAATATAATATATGCAACGACAACCCAATCCCGCAATTAATATTCCTCAGAAGCGAGGTCATACCAATCATTATGATTAAGTGAGGATTATCCTCATTATAAATGCTATCATGGTAACTCTTACCAAACAAAAATAATTTGCTGCTTTTCCTTTAGTCTGTAAGTAATAATGCCATCGCTTCGAAGGGAGGTTAACATCATACTTAGTCTAGTGTATACTATTGCCTAGAATCAATGTGAGTTACCAAGTAACTCCACGGAAGCGGGGTCATTCTCGATGTAAAAACGCACTTCATCTATCTTTAAGAAGTTTAACCTATAGTACCATGAATTAAACACCCTCCGAAGGGAGCAAGGCATATACGCCAAGGCGAGGTGCTTAATCATACTACTATAAATCGACAATGGAGGCCGTGAGATCCAGCCCTTGTATCTCTCTCCCACTAGATGTTTTAAAATAAAGGTTTTTAAATTATAAAACATGCATAATCTAATTATACATAGCCTTGCACCTTATACATATGTAAAACACTTAGAAAATTCTGAATACTCAAGCTCGATTGATTCTCGACAGCTGTTCGATCGATCGATATACAAACTTGATTTCTCGATAGCTGCCCGATAGCTGGTTGATCGATCGAGAAAGCTTCTGTAAGCTCAATAGATTCTCGATAGCTTCTAGCTTGATCGAGCTTCGCGAATTTTGAATTTCCAAAATTTTCTAAGGCAGTTTTTTAACGACTTTTCATGAACAAACAAGCATCATTTGAACATGATAGATTGAGATTGATATCAAAACTAAATTTCATTGATACTATAGCCTTAAAGTTCAATTTAACATACTTAAATTCAAATTTAAACAATATCATAACATCAATATCAGTTTTTATCAAATCATAGTTCCAATAACCATGCAGAAAATTAAATGCAAATATAATCTTCTAACATTATGAAACTATTATCTCTAATTCTAAAACTCACAAAACATGTTTTACAGATTGGAATTGAAGACCGCTCTAATACCAATTGTTGGAAAAATCATGTTTGTATCGCATACAAAACATACGCAACGAAAAATTAACGGATCTACTTCATTCGCAATTGATAACATACACTATGTAAGTTTTAGAATATAGAATCAAAAGAGTGTACGTTGGTATGGTGAATTTCAAAACCAAAGATGAAAAGCACTTGGAAAAACTTTTAATCTTCACTCCAATTCCACTTAATGCCCAAGATATGTGGTCTCTCAATCAATTATGTGTATATGTTCTAGAGAGCATGTGAAGGAGTCTCTTTCTTACACCAACGTACAAACCATTTTCATATTCATAAAAATCTGTATGTTTCTCTCTACATAACTGATTATCTAATTGGGCTAGCTTTTAGGCCTTCCCAATTGGGCTTTAGTGTGTGGCTTGGAATGGGACCAAAAGGGAACAAATAAGACTCTAGCTCCAATGGGCCTTGGGCTTTTCTGTCAACTCTTGGCAAGTCCAAAATTACCATTAATTATATTTAATACCACTATATAAATATAATTGCACTCTAGGCCTTATCAATAAATTATTTCCCAAGACTTTATTACACATGCAACCCCTTCATAAAATATTCATAGTAATACATAGTCATGAATGTAGACTGCCACTTTGTAAATTACTACATCTTAATCCTTGAGTACCCAGTTTAATCCTTTTAAAGTTATTCATCATATATTTATGAAATCTAATTTCATAAATATATACTTTAGTCTTACTAAAGTAGTTAAGCCTAACTCTTTGAATTGCTGAACCCATTAAACTTATCTCAATGGAATATTTTATATTTCCGTTAAGAGACTATGAATTCTATCTTGAGAATATATGTTCTATCAACACTAAATGTGGCTGCCCAACATACTGAGGTTTTGACCGATACTTTAGATCTCACTCCTGATATATCAAAACAACCTACACTTTATGATTAGATCCATTATTCTCTCAGGATTAAGAGTTCATGTAAATATAAGTCGTGAGATTTATTATTCATTTAACAGTCGTTAGGAGAATAATAAATCTCACAGTGGTCCAGTTCAATATGTCTTAACTTTTAAAACATATCAACATATCAACTAGAAGTCTCCACTTCTATGATCAAGATAAATCATCTTAGTTAATATGTTATTGTCTTCACAGATGAAATGCCCAATTTCATCACCGACTATGAACCAAAATTCTGAGTTTACAAAGAACTTGTGATCTATATCTTCTGTGACTAAATCACATACTATGCATCTTATGGACAATATGATAATGTCTAAATATTCATGTTTCCATCATTTTAGATAAGAATAAAGCAACTTTATTAATCACAATATTAACTCATACATCATTTAATACATAACGTCATACATAATATCATACATGACATATTACAATATGATTTAAGGGCATTAATCCTAACAGTTCAAGCACTCAAGCCTACAGCTCTAACATCTGTAGTGGGGTTGAAGCAGGCATCTCCAGCGAAGGCTGTTTAATACATCAGATAATAAGAAGCCAATTGTAGCATCTAATTCAAGCCCACCCCAATTAATGGTTGCTAACATCGCCATCCGGAGGCTAAATCCAACAGAAATCAAGGAGTGGCGAGACAAAGATTTGTGCTTTTATTATGTTGAGAAGTTTGGGCCCAGTTATTGTTGTAAACGTCTCTTTTCCATTGAAGCATGTGTTGGGTAAAATACATGTTCATATCACATACAAAACATACGCAGCGAAAAATTAACGGATCTACTTCATTCGCAATTGATAACATGCACTATGAAAGTTTCAGAATTTAAGAACCAGAAAGCGTACCTTGAAGCGGTGAAATTCAAAACCAAAAATCAGAACTTCTTGGAAATACTTGTAATCTTCACTCCAATTCCACTTAATGCCCAAGATGTGTGGTCTCTCAATCAGTTTCCAAGGAGAGAATAAGGGAGTGTCCGACACTCACATACAAACCATTTCATTCCTTGTGTAATCTTGATGAAAAACACTTATGAAAAGACACGTAAAATTCTGTATGTTTCTCTCCTTATATATAACTAATTATCTAATTAAGCTAGCCTTTTGGGCCATTCCAATTGGGCTCTAGTGTGTGGCTTGGAGTGGGACCAAAAGGGAACAAATAAGACTCTAGCTCCAATAGGCCTTGGGCTTTTCTGTCAACTCTTGACAAGTCCAAAGTTACCATTAATTATATTCAATACCACTATATGAATATAATTGCACTCTAGACATTATCAATAAATTATATCCCAAGACTTTATTATACATGCAACCCCTTCATTAAAATATTCGTAGTAATACAAAGTCATAAATATAGACTGCCACTTTGAAGATTACTACATCTTAATCCTTGAGTACTCAGTTTAATCCTTAATGTTATTCGTCATATATTTATGAAATTCAATTCCATAAATATATACTTTAGTAACTCCTTATTAAAGTGGTTGGGCCCAACTCTCTGAATAACCAAACCCATTAAACTTATCTCAAGGGAATATTTTATATCTCCATTAACAGATTATGAATTCCATCTTGAGAATATATGTTTCATTAACACTAAATGTGGCTGCCCAACATACTGAGGTTTTGATCGTAACTTATAGATCTCACTCTTGATATATCAAAGCAACCTACATCTCATGATCATGTCCATTATTCTCTCAGGATTTAGTGTTGATGTAAATAGAAGTTGTGAAATTTATTATTCATTTGACAGTCATTAGGAGAATAATAAATCTCACAGCAGTCTAGTTCAATATGTTTTAACTTTTAAAACATATCAACATACCAGCTAGAAATCTCCATTTCCATAATCAAGAAAAATCATCTTAGTTGATATGTTATAGTCTTCGTAAATGAAATGCTCAATTTTATCAGACTACAAACTAAAATTCTGAGTTTATAAAGAACTTGCGATTTATATTTTCTGTGACTAAATCATATAAATCACATACTGTACATCTCATGGACTAAAATAATGTTCCATTAGTTCATTTATAGATAGTCTCATATAATTAAATAATTTAATTATTTATGACATGCCAATAAATTAGATTTTAGGGCATAAACCCCAACAATCTCCCACTTGCCCTCAAAGACAATTTACCATATATCCGACACTTATCTCCCTTTAGAATAATTTATAGTCACTTTAAGGCAAGGTTTGGAAACAAGTTTCAGCCATATTTATTGCAAAAATTATCTTTTTCTACTACTACATCTAAAGTACTCATATCTCTCTAATGAAATAATACTTATACTTAATGTGCATCTTCACCATTTAGGATGAACACATATCTTGAAGTCCAACTTCATGAATCACAATCAAACTATAAGTCAATATTTGTACATCTAGTAACCATCAAAACCTCACTTTTGTAGACAAGCATATAATCTCTCATTCTCCTAAGATATTTGAGTATATGCTTTACTCCCACTAAATTAAGTGATCTTTAATTCAATTGATATTTGCTTACTATGCTCACCGCAAAATAGATATTTAGCCTAGTATATAGCATAGCATAAAGAGTTCCTATTGATATGATATTAGGAACCATCTTAATATGCTCCTCCTTTTATATGTCTTAGGACTATAGTCCTATATAAAGGAACTTCAAACTTAAAAGAAAAGAATCCTTTCTTGAAGTATTACATGCTATACTTGGCTAGAATCTAATCTATTTAAGCAGTTTGAGATAGACTCAATATTCTAATTTCTGAATTATAACAAAGTTTAGATTCTTAGGATATGACTAGTCTTTCTCAAGTACTTTATATCAAACTGGATTAGACAACAAAAATTCTATTAATGACAATATCTCTACATCATTCTAAATGATTAGAATGTCATCAACATACATTAAGAAATTTATTATTCTATATAGCTTTCACACACATAAGGCCTTTTAATACTTGATCAAAATCAAACAAATTGATTGCTTGATCAATGATGATATTTTATGATTCAGATGCTTGCTTTAGTCCATAAATGGAATTTAAGCAACTTGCATACTAAACACTACTGTTTCTTTGCTATGTACAAGTCTAGTTACATCATATAGATGTCTTCCTCAAGATTGCTACTAAAAGAAGCTTTTTTGATATCCACTGCCATATTTCATCCAAATGAAATATAATGGATAAGAGAATCTTGATAGAGTCAATCTTGACTATTGGTGAAAAAATCTTTTCATAATTGAACCATTTCTTTCTGAATAAATCTTTTTGCTACTAATCTTGACTTTGAAGGTTTGCAACTTCAAATCTATCAATCTCATTTACTTGTAGACCTATTTGAAAACAATAGGCCTAATGCCATTAGGCGCCTCTACAAGTTCTAGACTTCAAATAGAATCCAATTCTATTCACATAACATTGATCCAGTAATCCATATTCAAATCATCTATTGTCTTTACGTAGGACCGATGATCAAATTCATATCCTTGTGGAATAACTTCAAAAGTTTATCTCAAAAGTATGAATTTACTTGGTAATTAATAATCCTCCCACTACGATATTGTACCAGTGTACTAGCTATATATCTAGAATAATGTCTTGTGGTGTATCTAATACAACCATCTCATTTCTAATTGTATTTTATAGTTGTCTTTCAACAAATTCTGACATCTTTCTTTTAGAACAATTATACGTTTTGCTTTAAGATTATTCACATAATCATGATCAAAAACTTTGTATTTGTACTTTACAAACATTTTGTCTTCTTTATGACTACCAAAACAATCTTTTGCAACTCCTTTTGGATACTCATTATAAACACATATTTTTTTACCTTTTGATTTCAATTTGTTAAACTTCCTTTCTAGTACAAATGCTGGACATCTCTAAAAGTGGAAGTATCATATACTAGGTTTTCACCTAATCCACGATTTGACAAATGTCCTAGGAACAAACTTTTGAAATCAACTTAAGAAAAAGTATAGTAATTATTAAAGTATATCTCCAAAAAAAATAAGCAAATGGAAATACTTATTATGTACTTTACTATTTCTAAAAGAGTCTTATTCATCCTTCATGTATGTACTGACTTAAAGAAGTCAGTGGAACTTTATTCCTTTACGTTAAAAGATCTCTAGATCTTATTATCCTCTAAATAGAATTCATAGACTGGGAATATAACAAAATAATGATTCTAAAAGCCCATCTTTCACCAATCTTGAATATCATTTAGATTAATAAGATCTAGGCATAAGTGCAAATACATACAATAACAAAGGATGTTACTTTCTCTTTAAAAAGTAAAACATGTAAATTTCCATCTAGAAAATAATCATGGACAATGCTTAGATTTACCAAAACAGAAACACTTTCCTTTTGGTCATGCTTTTGAATCTAATTTCCTTTTGGCAAATACTAGGACAACTTACATGTCCAACTGTTTGGTATTATAATTCATTTTCTTATCAACTTTACCTTTCAGTTCAGGCTAAGAATTTGAATTAAATCATATTGATCCTAGCCTTAGCTTTTAGGATGTCTTCTGTTGCGTAGAACTCACTCATCAATTTAGATAACATAAAAAGAATTTATTTTCAAAACAATCTAAATTGATCAAATGATTCTAACAAGGACTTGTGGATCATATCCATATGAGATTAACATTTAATCTCTACATCCAAGAATTCCAATTAATTTTTAAAATTAAAACATTTTCATAAAATGATATAGAATTGGAACTCCTTAAGCTTTTCTTAACACTCAATATGATTCAACCAAACATCCTATTTAGACTTAATATAAAGTCTAAGTCTAGTACTAACTCTTGCGTCTCATGCTATAGCACACTTGAGATAGAAGCCAATGTAACATTTTAGCATTTCAATGGAGACTATGATTACATCATAAGCTATCTTCCATAAATGCATCATGCATAGAAAATTATGACAATGCTGAATCGAAACATATTTATGTACTTCAGCTCCTTTAAGCATAATGTCCAAAATTATTTCTTAGTTAATGTGATTCACTTAAAATAGTAGCTAGAGAACAAAATTATGACAACTTTATTTTGAGACTATGAACATAATTACAGGGACATTATATTTTGCGTTCATAACCATATAGTATGAAACCCAAAAAATACTATACTAGGTGCAACGACAACCTAATCCCGCAATTAATATTCCTCGGAAGCGAGGTCATACCAATCACTATGATCAGGTGAGAATTATTCTCATTATTAATGCTATAATGGTAACTCTTACCAAACAAAAATAATTTGCCGCTTTAACTTTAGCCTCTAAGTAATAATGACATAGCTCCTTTGGGAGGTTAACATTGCACTTAGTCTAGAATCATATGTAGCCATATTTCATCTCCCTTATAATGTTTAAACTTGTAGTACCATGAAACAAAACACCCTCTTTTGGGATCGCAAGGCATATATGCCAAGACGAGGTGCTTGTTCATACTACTTTAAATGGGTAAGTTCAATCTTGTAGTACTATGAAATAAACACCCTCCTTTGGGCTCGCAAGACATATACGCCAAGATGAGGTGCTTATTCACACTACTATGAACCGATAATGGAGGCCATGAGATCCAACCCTTGTATCTCTCTCCCACTAGAAATTTTAAAACAAGTGGATTGTCATGAAATCATTGTGATCTAATCACAATTTTAACCCTACATATCAAATGTGTTTAATTGTTTAAATTCAATGTAATGTTACTAAGTCACGTCACAATAGCGTAACGAACATTCGCGCTATCACAAAGAAGTTTAACCTTGTAATCCGTGAAGTAAATAACCTCCGCATGAAATGCAAGAATCGAAGTCAAGACAAGGTATCTATTCACATTACAATAAACTTAACAAAAAGGTTATTTCAGCACTCCCACTCATTATTTGGGTTTTTCTTTAAATAATTGTGATCCAATCACAACTTATAACCTTACACTTGATAAAGACTCTAATCTTATTAGAATCGTTAACTAAAATGGAAGTCCTAAACTATTTAGGATTCCTTAAACACTAATGAATCAAAAATTAGTTATATAGTACTCTATCCTTAATTTACTAAATAAAAAGTTCTAATCTCATTAGAAAATATATATATACCTTTTAATTAAGCTTTAATCACATTAAAACTTCTAATTAAAATAAATTAAGGATTTTCAATCATACAACAATTCCAATCTAATTAGAATGTTTCTTAAAAGACAAGTCCTAAACTATTTAGGACTAAGAGTTCTATTTAACTAATATCTTTGATCTCATTAGATCTTTTAGTTAGAACCATGTGTAATCTCATCACACATTTCCTTACACTTTATACATTTGAAAACATTTAGAAAATATTCAAAATTCCCTTCAAATGTATTTTCACGAGAATCTCGCGACTAAGCTCTTCCCGCAAAAAAGCCATAAGGAAAAATAGTGAAAACACAAAATTCAGACAGAAATTTTCCTTACTGTCTCGCGGGTATCTCGCGACTAAGCACTTCCCACTACAACGAGTTAAAGCAAAAAATTGAAAACACAAAAAATCAGACAGAAACTTCTGCTACTGTCTCGCGACTGTTTCGCAAGTAAAGCTTACCCGCGAAAAGTTTTTGTCTTCAAAATCATGTTTCGCGAGTAACTTCGCGGGCTGCTAACCCTCGAAAAACCCGTGTTTTCAATTTTTCAGAGCAGTTACAAACAGTTTTCAACGATTTTTCATGAACAAAAACCATCATACGAACATGATATGCAGAATTTGATATCAAAACTGAATTCCATTAATGCTATAACCTTAAAAATGAATTTAACATACTTAAATTCAGATTTAAACAACATCATAACATCAATATTAGTTTTTATCAAATCATAGTTTCAACAACCATGCAGAAAATTAAATACATAAATAATCTTCTAACATCCTGAAACTATTATATCTAATTCCAAAACTCACAAAACATGTTATTCAGATTCGAATTGAAGACCACTTTGATACCAATTTTTGGGTAAAATACATGTTCGTATCACATACAAAACATACGCAGTGGAAAATTAACGAATCTACTTCATTCGCAATTGATAACATGCACTATGAAAGTTTCAGAATTTAAGAACCAGAAAGCGTACCTTGGTGCGGTGAAATTCAAAACCAAAAATCCGAAGTTCTTGGAAAGACTTTTCATCTTCACTCCAATTCCACTTAATGCCCAAGATGTATGGTCTCTCAATCAGTTTCCAAGGAGAGAACAAGGGAGTGTCCGACACTGACATACAAACCATTTCATTCCTTGTGTAATATTGATGAAAAATACTTATGGAAAGACACATGAAATTCTGTATGTTTCTCTTATTATATATAACTAATTATCTAATTGGGCTAGCCTTTTGGGCCATTCCAATTGGGCTTTAGTGTGTGGCTTGGAGTGGGACCAAAAGGGAACAAATAAGACTCTAGTTCCAATGGGCCTTGGGCTTTTCTGTCAACTCTTGAAAAGTCCAAAGTTACTATTAATTATATTCAATACCACTATATGAATATAATTGCACTCTAGACCATATCAATAAATTATATCCCAAGACTTTATTATACATGCAACCCCTTCATTAAAATATTCGTAGTAATACAAAGTCATGAATATAGACTGCCACTTTGAAGATTACTACATCTTAATCCTTGAGTACCCGGTTTAATCCTTAATGTTATTCATTATATATTTATGAAATCCAATTCCATAAATATATACTTCAATAACTCCTTACTAAAGTGGTTGGGCCCAACTCTCTGCATAACTAAACCCATTAAACTTATCTCAAGGAAATATTTTATATCTCCGTTAAGAGATTATGAATTCCATCTTGAGAATATATGTTCCATCAACACTAAATGTGGCTGCCCAACATACTGAGATTTTGACCATAACTTATAGATCTCACTCTTGATATATCAAAGCAACCTACATCTCATGATCATGTCCATTATTCTTTCAGGATTTAGTGTTAATGTAAATAGAAGTTGTGAGATTTTGTAAGTTCGTTTAGACCCCTTAAACCCAACAGATTAACCTAGAGAATTAGCCAAGTGATTAACTTAGGTAATTTAAACAAAACTAGGTTAACACAAATATATCAAAAACAATAAAGCAGCGGAAAAATAAAGAACACAAAGATCTGATGACCCAGGAAAACCAAACCGGTAAAAAACCTGAGGAGGATTTAACCTAGCTATCCTCAAGGTAAAATAGCAAATCCACTAGAAAGAATTGAAGTTTACACAATAAGACTTAGACCACTAACATCCTATTGCTACCCAATGTAGGAAACTTACTACCACGACCACGTGACAGCTCCGAGATCCACGGACTCCTTCTTTCTTTGACCTTTGCAAAACACAAACACCACCGTTTGTGACTTTGAGATCCCACTCAAGGGTTTAGCAACACAAACTCTCCTGTTTGTGACTCCAAGACCACCCTTGAAGGTTTAGATCATCAGCACCTTTGATGACTAGAGAAGGCAGCAACTTCAGCAATACCGGATCTCGAGATTCTTCAAGGAACAACACCGGTAGAAGTTATATGAGAGATTTTAGGAACAAAAACCTAAATACAAAAGAGGCACACTCTTCTCTCCCTAAAAAGCCTTATAAAAAATGTGCTTAGGGTTTCCTTTATATAGTGGGAGAAGTAGATTTGAAACCCTCATCCTTAATGGGCTAGAACTGCTGTTTGGGCCAACTTAAAATTCTGCGGATACGATTCTCGATCGGTCGAGCCTGTTTTTCGATCGATCGAACCAGGCAGATTCTGAAATCTTCTTTCTGCGGCTTGTATGTTCTTGTGTGCTTACGATTTGTCAATTGTTCTAAGCTCTTAGAACCTAACAGCTTTATTATTCATTTGACAGTCGTTAGGAGAATAATAAATCTCACAACGGTCCAGTTTAATATGTCTTAACTCTTAAAATATATCAACATACCAACTAGAAATCTCCATTTCCAAGATCAAGACAAATCATCTTAGTTGATATGTTATAGTCTTCGTAGATGAAATGCCCAATTTCATCATCGACTACAAACTAAAATTCTGAGTTTACAAAGAACTTGCGATTTATATCTTCTGTGACTAAATCACATAAATCACATACTATGTATCTCATGGACTAAAATAATGTCCTATTAGTTCATTTATAGATAGTCTCATATAATTAAACAATTTAATTATTTATGACATGCCAATAAATTGGATTTTAGGGCATAAACCCCAACAGCATGTTTGCCTGACGATGATATAGAAGTAAAGGATCAAGAAAATGAAGAGGAACAAGGCTCTAATGAAGGGAAGGTTACTCACAATTCTGATAGACTCAGGGAGCACCTATAGGGCCCGTTTGTTATCATTTTTTAAACAACAATTTTCAGTGTTTAAACAATATTACACATATTTTCACATAGTTTTTTACCCACACGTAATTCCAAAAAATACAAACAATGTTACTAGATTAAAGCTGCAGCCGTGTAAAGTGGGCAGGTTTGATGTGACAGTAGCAAATAGAGAGAAGTTGATGAGTGGAGGAAGATGTCAAGGGGTACAGGTAGAAATGCAAAGTAATTCTTTTGTCTCAGATTTTTATTTATTACCATTGGAGGGGTTTGATGCAATTCTGGGAACACAGTGGTTAATTACTTTAGGCCCTATCCTATGGGATTTCTCAAGAATAAACATGAAGTTTAGGATGGAAGGAAAAAAAAATAGAGTTCTAGGGTCTAACAAAACCAACTAATAGGTTGGTTAAAAATTAAACAAGAGATCAAGAAAGAGAAATGGGGAGTTTTGCTGCAATTGTTCTCTCTCTCTATGCAAGTGTACCAACAACACAGGTTGGTAATTTTGCAGATACAGGATCGCTTTCATAATAGGTGCTGTCTTCGTTCCAAGATGGCTTCCACCTTCAAGAACTCGTGATCATCGAATTCCCTTGACAATAGGAAGTCAACCAATTTCGGTGAGACCATATCGTTATCCTCATTTTCAAAAAGCTGAAATTGAAAAATTAATTTCAGAAATGTTGGAATTAGGAGTAATCCGGCTAAGCCATCGTCCCTACTCCTCTCTTGTCATTCTTGTGAAGAAACACAATGGGTCTTAGAGGCTTTGCATTGATTATAGGGCCTTGAATCAAATCATGATGAAGAAACACAATGGGTCTTGGAGGCTTCAATGAGTTGCTTGATGAGTTGCATAGAGCTTGTTGCTTCTCCAAACTAGATTTGAGATCCGGATACCATCAAATCTGAATGCACTTGGATGATATCCTAAAAACCACATTTCGTACTCATTAAGGCCACTACAAGTTTCTAGTAATGCCATACGGTTTCACTAATGCCCTATCCACATTCCAATCCCTTATGAACGAAATTTTCAAGAATTACTTGCGAAAGTTTTTCTTAGTATTTTTCAACGATATTTTAATTTACAGCAATAATTAGGATGAGCATTGGATTCATGTCGAGAGGTACTGTCCATTTTAAGAGATCATAAGTTATTCGTGAAGAAGGAAAAATGTCAGTTTAGCCAAGAATGTATTTATTATCTAGGTTATGTGATATCAAGGGAAGGAGTAGTGGTAGACCCAAAGAAGGTGCAGGCCATGTTGGAATGGCCCAAGCCAAAGATACTTAAGGCTCTTAGAGGATTCCTGGGGTTAACTCGATACTACAGGAAATTTATTCAAGGCTATGGGAAGATTATTGGTCCTCTCACATCCATGTTAAAAGAAGATTCATTCTCCTAGAACCAAGAGGTAGAGAAGGCTTTCGAACACCTCAAACATGCCATGACTCGAGCACTAGTAATACCTCTTCTGGATTTCACTCAACCATTCATAGTTGAATGTGATGCATCAGGCACAGGTATTGGCGTGATTCTCATCCAAAATAAGAAACCAATTGCATTTCTAAGTCAGGCTCTACATGGAAATAATTTGGCGTTATCAACTTATGACAAAGAAATGTTGGCCTTGGTGTTAGCAGTGAAGAAGTGGCGGCCGTATCTCATGGGGAATCGGTTCATGGTAAGGACAGATCAAAAGAGCTTTAAATATCGCTGGGAGCAGAAAATCAACACAGCATTATAGCAAAAATGGCTCACAAAATTGATGGGCTATGACTTTGTCATTGAGTATAAGCGGGGAAGTGAAAATGTTGTTGTTGAAGAATTTTCACGTTGTGCAGAAAGTGGAGAACTCATAGCATTGTCTCAACCTAAGCCATTATGGTTGGAACCCATTAAGCAGGAGGTCCAATCGCAACTGCAATTACTACGGTTAGTCAAGCTATGTGAAGAGGATGAGGTAGTGGGTCCATGATTGTTTTGAGAAGGAATTCTTTCCTTCAAGAACATGATTTATTTATGGGAGCAATCCCCATATATAACATCCATAATTGAAGAAATTCATTCCAACACTCATGAAGGTTATCTAAAAACATTACAGTGGGTCCGATCAATTTTTTATTCGAAGGAGATGAAGAAGCATGTAAAAAAGTTTATTCAGCAATGTGATGTCCGCCAACTCTAAGGTTGAGAATCTCTCTCCAACCGGCCTACTTCAATCGTTACCAATTCCCACTCAAGTTTGGTCAAATATATCCATGGATTTCATTGATGGTCTTCCTATTTCACAAGGTAAGACTACTATTTTTGTTGTTGTGGATAGACTACCGAAGTATGCACATTTTGTACCTATCTCTCATCCTTACACTACAGTTGGTGTGGCACAAGTATTTTTAAACAATTTTTTCGATTGCATGGCATGCCGCAATCAATTGTTTGTGATAGAGATGTAGCTTTTACCAGTGCCTTCTGGAAGGAATTATTTTGATTGCGGGGAACTCATTTTAATTTCAGCTCTTCATATAATCCACAAATTGATGGACAAACTAAGGTTGTCAATCGAACCTTGGAGATGTATCTGCATTGTTTTATAGGTATAAGACCCAAAGAATCGGTACGATGGATCCTATGGGCTGAGTTTTGCTATAACTCAAGCATGCATTCATCAACAAAAATGACCCCGTTCGAAGTAGTCTATGGAAGGAAGCCATCTACCCTGCTGTCATATGTTCTTAGTGCAGCAAAGATTGAAGCTGTGGAAAAGGACTTGTAAACTTGGGATGAAGTTTTGCAGGAGCTCCATCAAAATATCAAGGCTGCCCAAGCACGGATGAAGCAAAATGCAGACAAACATCATAGGGAAAAGGAGTTCAAGGTTGGTGATTGGGTGTATTTAAGGCTCCAACCTTACAGGCAAAACTTAGTAGCTTTTTGTAAGAATCTCAAGCTATCACCCCGCTATTATGGTCCTTTCCACATCGTTGGACAGGTAGGAGTTGTGTCTTATAAGCTTAAGCTACTTGAAGGGTCAAAAATTCATCAGGCGTTTCATGTTTCAAACCTTAAGGAGAAGTTAGGTGAACAAGATAAAATGAATCCTGAGTTGCCTAACTTGTATGACACTAATAGTATCAATCCCACTTCATAAGAAATTTTGGATAGGCAAACTAGGTGAAGGAAAGAAGAGGTTTTGGTACATTGGCAAGGGTTATCACTAGCAGACACCACATGGGAAGAAGTTGAAGGTTTACACATCTGATTTCCCAATCTGTCCCTTGAGGAGAAGTGAATTCCTTAAGGGGAAGGGATTGTTATGGACCAGCTTATTGAAGTGGATTTGGACAGCAACTTAGAACAGATTATGCAACACTGTTGTTACTATCTCATGGCTGCTCTGGATGAGTGTTATTTGCTGCACAATATTGGTTCTAGCTTATTGAAGTCATCTGATTGTTTAGGATTTATTTTGGAGTTATTAATGGTTATCTTGCTCATGTTTATAGGGTTTCTTCTCAAATAATGACTTTGCTTGGGTGTGTCCAACAAAGAGAGGAGTTGAAAATAGGATAGGAGTTAATGTTATTTTATCTTTATCAATTAGGAATGCATTGTATGCTCAGTTGTAGGCTATTTATAGCCTATGTTTATCAATAAGAAGTCATATGAATATTCTAGTAAAAAATCAAACTTTTGCTTGCTAAGGAGGTCCCGGTTATCCCTCGAAGCATAATCAGAAATTTATCCTTCTTGTTTACTGTTAATTTCCAGAATTTCCTCAGTCTACCCATATCCCCACGGGGAAAAAAGGTGCAGCACGTGGCCAAGGTGGGGGTTGTATCAGTAGCACACACGTGCAGCGAGCCTAGAGCCCATCCAGTGAAACAATAAAGCTCTCCATGAAGTTAAACAGTAAGCCCGAGAATAAATTTGGAGAACTGATTTTTTTTTTTTTTTGTTGATTGTTGCTCTCAGCAACAAGTTCTAGCAAAAGTTTTTCCAACCCATGCATGCTTAATCAATTAGCCCAGCCAAAAATCCAGGCTCTTGATACAATTATTTGCTGAGGTTTATTACTTTAGAGAATCATTTTACTATTTGAGCCACCTAATTTTTATTTTTATTTTATGGTTTTCAAGAGTCGGACCATTGACTTCCAACAATTGGTTAGTTGAGATGGAGCGATTCTTTGAACAAATGGCAAATCAACATGAAAAAAGAACAAAGTTTCTCTTCAAACAAGTTTGGAGAGAAACTTTTCAAACTTCTCATATATATCTTTTTTTTTTTTTTTTTGTATAAATTTTGAAAATCTAACTATTTCATGTTCCTTATATTCTTAACATGCATATCAAATTTCGTTGAAATTAGATATTATTTACTATTCGATCAATATAGTTATTTTTTATACACAATTTTAGATTATAAAAATTTGAAATATTAACATTTGTTTGATAAAATAGCAATTGATCTTTGATTTTCTTGAAATTTTACATGTATGAAGAATATAATAAGAACATGCATTCTAACAGTTAGATTTTCAAAATTCACACTCAATATAAATATATATGAGAAGTTTGTAGAGTTTCTCTAGTTTGGAGAGGAACTTTGTACATAAAAATAAGTTATATATTATGGAAAATGCGAATTAGTGGGAAATCTTTGGAGTATTAGTTGGAGCGATTATTGGGACTTTCACTCTTTAATTGGTATGATTCTGTAATTAATAGGGAAAAAAAATGAAATCGAACCTTAGAAAATTTGTGCACCATCACATTGATTAAAAAGCATAGAAATTTTCTAGACTGAAAAGATAGTGTGACACAACCAATTGTACTTATTTAAAGAGCACATGGTGAATCTTTGTACAATTTCTAATTCTGAGCCCACTCCTCCTATGTAATCTTCCATCACCTAATGAATTGTCTGCAAAGGTCAAAGGCGACAATGAATTAGTCGGGGTGTCTCAAGAGGCGCCCATTAACGTCGAAGGTAAAACTTCACACATGGGCAACAGACGATATTGTTGGGCCACCAAAATTTTGCTTTAAGACAGAAGTAAAGGTGCCAACACCGAATGTTGCTTCCACACTTGTACAATAAGTTGAACCAATTGATCAGACTAAACGACATGGTCAAATATTTGAACCATGTGTGATAGATTTTATTCAATTAGTTGACGAATCTATACTACTAATAAGAGGATTTCCCTATTTCTTTTTTAATAGTTACGTACTAAAATATATTCATATAATTTTTGAAATAACATACCTTTTAGTTTAATTTTTTTTCTTATGAAAAATAAAAAATGTTAAAAGAGTAATACTATCTCACGTACAAACGAAAAAAAAACTGTTATTCTTACCACCCATTTGTATTTAAAATTTTGATTTCTATCTGTACTTGTTATCTATTTGCATTCAAATACTTCAATTATGTTTATAAAAAAAATAAAAAAAAAATACAAACTTGCTTCTACGAAGAAAAAAAAAAAAAAAGAAACCACTACCTCATGTAAAAGCTACTCATTCTTATCTTGTTTTTAGATGTCTGATTCCTATATATATTTGTTATCTATTTAAATTCAAATACTTCAAATAAATTTATCAAAAAAAAAAAAAAAAAACAAATACTACTTCCCAAAAAAACCCACTACCTCACGTAAAAATTACTCATTCTTATCCCATATTCAAATGTTTAAATTTTATCTATATTTGTTATCTATTTGAATTCAAATAGTTCAATTATCTTTATCAAAAAATAAAATACAAAATTACTTCTTCCAAAATGTTAAAAGAGTAATACTATCTCACCTACAAAAGTAAAAAAAACCTTTAGTTTAATTTTTTTTTCCTACAAGAAAGAAAAAATCGCAACTCCTAATTTTAAAATGAAGATAAGAGATCTGCATTTTAGGAAACATGTTTCTATTTAGTTTTTAACCCTTATATCTACAAATTTTTTTTTTTTTTTTTTTTTTTTTTGCATAAACCACCTAAATTTTAAAAACACTAATTCATAAAGATAAACTCCATGTTTAAAAATATATCACCACAATTAGATATGATTAATTTTAAAAAAATAAAACTCACATATCCTGCACTCTCAATTCTCTCTGCGCCTGTATCCTAAAAAAAAAAAAAAATCTCTTTACATCATCCAAGTGCATTCCCCAACTTCATTTCCAATATAACTCTGAATTGTAGTCTACCTTGGTATTTAATTATCATTGCTTCATCATCATTTTGAAAATAAATACTAATGATTTTTTATTATTCTCAATCTCTAACATTGTTGAATTTTTAGGTTTTTGTGATGGTTTAAGATCTGAGAAAAGTGGGGGAAATTGTGGAGTTACGGAGTACACCTATGCGGGTCTTTGTAGTCAACCTTGGTATTTAATTATTGTTGATTCATCAGAATCTTGAAAATAAATACTAATTATTATTTTATTCTCAGTCTCTATCATTGTTGAATTTACAGGTGTTTGTGATGGTTTGAGACCTGGAAGGTATGAGTAGCATCCCACCACCTCTCAATGAGGCATTGCACCAAAGTAGCACTTGTGGGCCTTTTCGGCAGAAGGCCAAGGATAGGCTAGAAGCCCGCTTCTCGAATGTAAGCCCTAGTTTCGGGAACGAGGAGGTTATACCACTCCACCACCTTGTTGGTGCTTCCCCTACCAGCATAAGGGGATGAGGACTGCAAAAGAAAAAGATAACATTAGATTTTGGATTCAAGCAAAAATGATGAAAAATGATGTTTTCGATGCAAGAATAGAGATAAAAAGAAGGATGCAATGATGTTCCGATACAAAAATGACAAAAGGAGGTGTTAAGGATTGCATATAGGAGTGAAACAGTTGAAAGAGAAGTGAAAATGGGCAGAGTAAGGCCTTTGCCAAGCGTCTCATGTACCCGGGTCAAGGCCCACGCACGCAAACAGGACCCCGCGTACACAGACCCATCCCCATGTAAGCAGAGCCTTAAGAACAGACCTGCATACACAAGAATAGAGCTGCATACGCAGGCTCGAGCCCACGTCGGCAGAAGCATAGACAGGAAGAGTCCTTCAACATTTCCAAGCATATATCATCCAAAATCAATCCTAAACATGTTCCTACCCCTCCTAATGTGTCAAGTTTTCATCTAAACCCATCCCATAACAAACCCCAAGAATTTACATGGCCAAAAACACATCAAACTGGAAGATCAAAGAGAAACTTGAAAATGAGAAAAGTTTTAAAAACTTACAAATTTAGCCATAGGGATGTGATTCTCTAGTTGGTATGTCAACGAAGGAGGCTCCATCAATCTCACCACCCCACTCCAACGGGTGAGGAAAAATGCATCAGAGGAAAGGAAGTAGGAATTCTTCTTGGCCTTGGGTGCCATTAGGGGAGACAAAGAGAGTCCAGAGAGAAAATGAGAGAATGAGGGAATTTTGAGAGAATGAAAGAGTCAGATGGTGTGAGGAAAAGAGAGAAGAGGGAAGTTTTTATAGAGAGAGAGAGAGAAAAAAAAAAGAGGAAATTGAAGAGTTAGGAAGAATGTGAATCGATGAGGGAGATGAAGAGAATGAAGAAGAAAAAGAAACCGTCGTTAACCATTGGGAAAAATGAAGAGGCAGGAACAAACCTGATGGCTATACTCATGTAGTTTAGGCCTCACCACTAATCTAAGTGTAGTTTAGTCATGAACAGTAAAAAAAATCAAAAAAAAAAAAAAAGAAAAAAGAAAAACAACTCAAGATTACCCCAATTAGGCAAAAAGTCACCAAGGACCCCCGAGTGAGCAATAAAAGAAGCAAAAGATTCTTCCCCCGATGAAGCATGTACATCCCAAAACCATTTCCAGCAAATCACATAAACTCAAGGACACCATCTCCAGTAAGGAAGCAGAAGATTCTTCCCTAGTGGATTAAGCATATCTAGAACATCACCCCCATGGAGGAAGCAAAAGATTCTTCCCCGATGGATCAAAGCATATTTAAACAATCCCCAGTGAGGAAGCAGAAGATTCTTCCCCAGTAGATCAAGTACACCTAAGTATCCCTTGTGAGGAAGCAGAAAATTCTTCCTCAAAGCCCTCAGCATACCATGAAGGAAGCAGAAGATTCTTCCCCAGTGGATCACACATCTACAAAGTCACACTACTCCTCAGCGAGTCCATTTCTACAACTCCTTGACGAGTTTCTCATCCCAAAGTAAGTCATGAAAGAGGAAGAAGATTCCTCCCCATGCATACCTACTCCTTAGCGAGTTTTCACCATCCCTGGTGGATCCAACAATCAAGATTACTCATGCACATATCCTTTGGAAATTGAACATGTAGGCACCGTAGAAAAAGGTAGAGATAGTGATAGAGAAAGAGACCAAGGTTAACCCGAGGCAAACGCCTCACCAGAAAAGGTAGAGAAAGAAGTGAAAAAGACAAGAGGAGAGAATCACAAAGAGAAGTTTAAGGTAAGAGCCCTGGATGGACACCACAAATATTGTATCCTTTTGTTTTTTGTTGGGTTAGCTTGAAGAGCACCCTTATTTGTTTTTCTTTTTCTTTTTAAGTGACTTTAGGATAGTGAGTCACTCGCCATTTGCTTGCAAGTGGAAAAATAGGTTCTAGGATAGTGAACCTGTTGTTGCTTATTTCCTGATCAACAAAGGTGGAACTTCGGACATACGAATCCTACACAGCTCTCCGGAGTTGCACCCCGCCCCATGTATGCATGATGTGTGTCATGTGCGTGGGTTGGGCCCGGGCCGTACGTCAAAACAAAATGTTGTCTCTTATTCTTTTGATTTTGTCAGCAAAACTCACAAATCAAAAGAGGGGCATTTGTAGACACCGCATTTTACACCCCTTATGGCTTGGGCCCCTGTTCCCCAATGATGCCTAAACTTTAAGGCCCAAGGCCAATTTAGAGTTCAATTAAATATCAAATTGACTTAAAGAGTGTTAAAATGGAAAATATAACTTTTAAATGAGAAAAAAACTATTTTTGGAAATTAATAACCAAAGTGGCCCTCAACCCACATACGTGGGCCAACGCCTGCGTACGTAGGCACACTTCTACGTACACAGCTAGGGTTTCAGAGACATAAAAATGGCAGGTTTTCTACAATAATGATTGTGGTTTGGAATGAATCCCACATCGTCTAAGAGCCGTTCCAAACCCCATTTTTTCCACTATATAAAGCCTTACATGGTACATTTTCAAGACACATAAATCACACAGAAAAAATACAAGATTCTTTAGGAAAATAGTGAATTAAAAGGGAGTTTTTCATAAAACACTCTCAAGTCTATTTTGTTTAATTGAGACCTTTACTAGCCCCAATCCTTTTAATTTAACATTTGCTAATCATGTGTTTATTGATTGTGATAGATTTGACAGAGGGGAACGGTAAAAAATCATGCCTAAGAGCTTTTTACTTTAAGGTATTCATTTTAGCTTTCTTTTCTTTATTGTCTTTCTTTTGTCATTTTAATATGTTTTTCTTGTTTAGTTTATGTTTGTTTAGCTTAGCTTTATGTTTGTGTGACGTTTATAAGCATGCCAGGTTGTTAGGTTTATGTTTTTCTTTTATGCTTTTTTTTTTTTTTTCTATTTCGTGTTTTTGGGGTAGGGTTTTTGAACAACCCTGCGCACGCATGTCATGAGCATGCATACACAGATCAAATCTTGCGTATGTGGGATTTGGCTTGCATACATTGGCCTTTCTCTGCGTACGCAGGCATTTGCCTTGAAACCCTAATTTGGATTTCTGCTTTGTTTGGTTTATTGGTTTCACATATTTTGCCTATGTTTAAGTCCTTTTTACATACATATCTGTATCTGAGTTCCTATTTCACATGTTTTATTTTCTTGTTTGCTTTTAACTTGTTAGATTAGGGTGTTCTTGTTTAAGATGCTATGTACATGTATTCACATGCTCATGCATAAAGCCATAGGTGCTGTGTTGCTGAAAAGTAAGTAAAGGTAAGTCATGTATTGGTATGAACACGCATTTGATGATGTATATTGTTTGAATATTTATTTTATGTCTTTTAATTCCAATTACATGCTTCATATAAATTTGTGATTGCCATGCCACCTTGCTGCCATGATTGAGTTACTGCCTTACTTTAGATGTATAATATGATGGGGTTTTCACACACTAGATGAATGCTAGGATTTGTATATGTGTGTGGTTTGGTTTCTTATTGATTTATAGATAGATAAGTATGTGTTTTGGGATAATAACGCCATGTTGTATGCTAGTGTGTGTGTGAGTATAGATACAAGTGTTGAACATGTTTTTAATGAGGTTAAGATGTAAGACACAATGATGGGAGGCCAGCCTTAGGGTTGGGTGGTCTTGGGTGCCTAAAACCTTCCTAAGAACGTACCAAAACTTCGAACTCATATCTCTGGTAGTAAGAACAATGGTCCTTCCTCGAAAGGACGCTATGTATATGGTTCCTAGACCATCACAAAAACTAGGTGGCAACTCCGACGATTTTCGTTATGTCCATAGCGGGCATGTCCCTGATGGCTTGGCCACTTCAATCCTCTCTGGCTGACTATGAAGCTGAGCAATTTCCCTGAACTGGCCCCAAAGACACACTTGTTAGGGTTAAGTCTCAACCTGTACTTGACAAGGCACTTGAATAGCTTTCTCAAATCAATTAAATGATCTCTAAGAGTATGTGACTTGGCAATCATATCATCCACATAGACTTCAGTCTTCTTATGCATCCAATCATGGAACAGGGTTACCATGGCTTGCTAGTAGGTCGCCCTAGCATTCTTCAACCCAAATGGCATGACATCGTAGGTGTAGGTTTCCCAATGGGTGGTGAATGTTGTCTTGGCTTTGTCCTCTTTAGCTATCTTGATTTGGTTATAACCCAAGAACCTATCCACAAAGGAGAAGAACATGTTGGTCGCGGTGTTATCAATCAGGGTATCGATATGTGGCAAGAGAAAATTATCCTTCGAGCTGGCCTAATTCAAATCTCTATAATCGACGCATATGCGTACTTTCCCATCCTTCTTTGGCATGGGAACAATGTTGGCAACCCAATCAGAGTAGGCTATGGTGATAAGAAAACCGGTTCTCAACTACTTTTCCACTTCTTCTTTGATCTTCAGGATAGTCTTAGATTTCATCCTTCGAAGGACTTGTTGTACTAAAAGGCATTCAGGTTTAACTCAAATCTTGTGGACCACGATCTTTGTATCCAATCCTGGCATATCTTGATAAGACCAAGCAAAGATTTCCTTGAATTCCTTCAACAGAGCTATGAGCTCACCTTTCATGTCCTTGGGAAAGTTTACCCTAATCTTGGCGCGTTTTTCCTTCTTGCCATCGTTGGCTAGGTTTATCACCTCTGTCTCTTCTATAATGGGCTTGGAGCCTTCACTCTCTCTGTTCAGAGTTTATAGGATGTCTCGAGGTATGTTCAGGACCCCTTCCATTCCTTCAACATCATGATCCAACTCTATTGTCTCATTCACATCATCCATACCCTCGTTATGGCAAAGAGACAATGTACCCACTTGGGAATCAGAATAGATTTTATAGAGCGAAACATTTATGAAGAAACATAAGATAATTTGCACACACATATTCATACGAAAGAATATAAAGAGAGATGCAAGAATTTCCTTGAATAATACGCTGAATATTTCATTAATGGATTATAGGTAAGGGAAAACAAAGTTCATGCTTGATAATGATAAAAGGGAAATGCTCTTTTTTGTTGTTTCTAGGAAAACAAACTGGGGAAATGAACAGGAAATACAAATAAAGTAGGAAATGACATAAGCATGCAAAACAAACTAGTTATGCTATTCCAACCCTCTCAGGTGATCGGGAGGCCCAATCACTCGATAATGGAATATACTTTTTACTCAGTCGGTGCAACCACAAAGAAAGGCTTGATGGTCCAAAGGCCTGCCATCTTGCTTGGCATCCTTGGTCAGATAGTAGAAGTTGGATTATCTTTGGGAGATACGACAGCATTTACAGAGAACTCTTCGGGACAGAGCTGAATAATGCAAGCCAGATCAAGCTCATCGTCTTCCAATTCCTTGAAAGGTTCTGGCATAATGACCATGGCTAGAGCCAGAAAAGTGGTCCTGATATGGGGAATAGACACTCCCGAAGTGGCACACTTCCTTTTCTTGCCTCTGGAAGTTTGAAAGAGTTCTTCATGAGTGGGTTCGTACCCCAAACTGAATCTTCCTTTGTTATCTGAGGGTTCAATGAAAGCAATGCTCCCATGTCCTACGGCTCCAAGGCCTTGGCCTAATTTGTAACCAAACTTAAGCATCGCCTTTACGGCCATTAGAACTGCTACAGGCCAGCTAGACTCAGGTTCTGAAGCATTGTGAATCATGGAAACTAGCTCGAAGCTATGGAAAGAAGCTTCTAGGATAGCATTATCATCGATGTAGGGGATAGATGTCTCCTGGAAGATGGTCATGGGCTCTTTAGCCATAATGGTGATGAACTAATTCTCGGAGATGAACTTAAGTCTCCGATGAAGAGTAGATGTGATTGTACCTAATGTATGCAACCAGGGCCTCCCTAAAAGCATGTTGTATAGAAATTCCACTTTAATAACTTGGAAGTTGACCAGGATGGATCTCGGGCCGATCTCAATCATTAGCTCAATTTCGCCTTGTATTTCATGACGCATGCCATCAAAGGCTCTAATGATCATAGTGCTAGGCTTAATAAGAGACATATCCACCTTCAGGCGCTCAAGAGTGGCCATCAGGTAATCATTCAAAGCTGATCCATTGTTGATGATTACCCTTGCGACAATCATGTCTTCACATTTGACCACGATATGCATAGCCAAAGTATGATCTTTACCTTCTGAAGGCAACTCATCATCTGAAAGAGAGGCCTAGTTGGTGGCCAACACCAATGATACCATACCCTTGAAGGAGGAGTCTGTAATACCGATAAGAACATGCATTTCCTTCAACACTTTCAATAGAGCTTCATAATGGACTTCGAAAGATAGCAACAAGACTAAAATAGAAATATGAGTTGGAGATTTGTTCAATTGCTGAATCACACTATAATCAGCCTTTCCAGATGGTTTTCAAGAATTTCTCGGCTTCTTCAGTGATGACTTTATTCCTAACTAGCTTGGTTGTGCTATTGCCAATCTCTTTCCTCATTTTTTCTAATTCCTCATGACAGGCCAAGAATGTATTGACCTCTTGTGATGAATTAATTGATTAATTAGCAAGTTTATTAATTAATCAAATTAACATATAAAATGCGTGACAGCACAAACAAATCACCAATTAAACTAAATGCAATGGAAATTAAATTGACACGGTGATTTGTTTATGAATGAGAAAAACCAACACGACAAAAACCCCACCGGGTGATTTTAAGGTCACCACTCCCGAGAATCTACTATTATCACAACAAAAGGATACAAGTAAAGGAATCCTAGTACCTTATACCCAATTGGACTTACTTAGTAGTGACAATCTCTTCTTTTCAATGCACAGCTCCCAGTACGTGACTAACCAATTGCACGGATCCCAGTACGCAACTTCAATCACCAAATAAAGATGGATGTTGGCTGCAGAGTTCTTCAGTTCATCACACGATGAAGATCATGAAGTTGCTTGGTCACAAAACCCTACGGAGTACAAACACAGCAGCTTATTTACAAGAAAGATAAACTAGGGCAAATTCTGTCTCTGGTCACAATTTGTATGAACAAACTTTGTTCCACACTCGTGCAACTTGTGTCACCTATGACGGCCCTTAAAATAATCCTTATATATGTCTAGGGTTGTGAGAAAAGAAAGCCCAAACATATAATCACAGATTGGATGAAAAATAGTCCTGGAAAACTGAACTTCATAAACCTCGATAGATACCCTGTCTGTCGAGCAGCTATCGAGCCTCGAGCTAAAACAGCTTTCTTTAAATCTCGATAAATGCTAGCTGTCGAGCTTTAATGAATAGAACTTTCTGACTTGATTCTTGGACAGACTTGCATGGCTTAAACACTTGATCTTGAAACAAGGTTTCTTGAAGCATTAAACACATCCTAGATCTACCCAATTACAAGTAAAGTGCGTTTTGTCAAAAGATTAGTCAATTACATAAAATAATGACATATATTCCTAACAATGAATTACATATGTCCTAACAATCTCCCCCTTTGGCAATCCGTGACAAAACCACAACACATAAATGAACATATGAGAGAAGTCATAAATCACTCAACTCATACTCACTTGTTGAATACAATAAAATCTATCCTTAAAGAAACTCTTAAAAAACTTTTCAAGAAGAGAGTTTATGGCAAGAAGACTTTGACAACCTGCATTTTGAAACACTTTAAACAAAACTCATTAAGGCATCTTAGTGTGAAACAGAAATAATAGATTGTAAGAAGCATGTGCATAAAGAGAGAAAAGTAACAACACATGTAAGGGTAGGTGAAAAACATACATCAATATATAAAGAATATGAGTAGAATGTATGTCAAAATAGTCACAAGTCCAGTGTACAAGAAGAAGAAGCTAAAAGAAGCTCCTACAACAACGAGGTAAACACTCCCCTTAACAAGATGAAACACAACTCTCCCTTACAAGGGCATGTATTTCTCCCCCTAACATGTAGAATCTTAAAAAGAAACCACATTTTCTCCCCCTTTTTGTCACGATTGACAAAGGATACAGGAAACTATAAAGCTTCACCTGAGAAACATAAAGATGATCAAAGATGATCAAGGGGGTACAAGGAATTCATAAAAATGCATGAATGTAATGAAAAAAAATTCAATGGATGACAAGATAAGAGAAACATGCAAAACATGTGAAAAACAATGCATGTAGGAGGATCTCGATGGATCGAGAGGTGTCGAGAAGCTATCGAACAGAAGCCAACCTCGATGGATCAAACAGCTATTGAGCATCTATCGAGCATATAGAAACTTCCTCGATGGATCGAGAATCTATCAAGAAGCTATTGAGAATGCGATAAAAAGAAGCTGAAGAGCTCGATGATAGCCTAGCTGTTGAGAGGTGTCGAGAAGCTGTTGAGATTACTTAAAAATAGTTTTTCAAGAAGAGAAAAACATAGACATAAATGCAATCAAGCATGCTACTCAACCAAAGATCTAAACAATATTTTAAGCTCTCAAAATCATCTCTCAACAAGAAAAATGACAAGCATTTAGATCCAAAACACACACATACATCAAACAAGTCTAACCAATTTTATATTTCAAAAACAAATTAAGATAGTTTAGTGAGCATACATTAATACATGTATTCCTTGTGATGGCCAAATCACATTGTACCTGCACATGTATCAAGAGTAGCAAAGAATATTTCGTGTTGTGTGTGAAAAACATCGCAAGTTTGCATAAGTGTATACATGTTCTGACAATTTGAGATTTGAGAAAATCACTTTAAATCACACATAATCATAACTGTTTGATGGGGACTATCACCTTTGAGGTACATCTTATAACTCTCACATCTCCTAGAATACACGCTTGCAATCATATAAAGTATTTTGATCATTTTGCTTTTTATCTTTCTTTGCATATTTTTCTTTTGATAAGCATATCATACATGGGCATATAAGAGAAAGAAAAGAAATACCCAATAATGTTAAGCATTTATATTGCACTTTTGCTATGCCGAAGCATACGGATGTCATTTCATGATTGGCGGGCAACAGTGGTGAGATGGTTATTTATGCCTTTCTCTTAGCATTTTCTAGTCCTTCCCATCAAAAAGAGTAATATGAATGTTAAGTACAAGAGATCACTTAACCTTACTCATCACAAACACGAGCCACAAAGCTCACTTGCTTAGTTATGCATAGAGATGTTCTTCTAAGCTACAAATGATACAAAGTTTAGAAAACTTTGTTTCAATGGCCATCCAAGGTACACAAGTACCAATGTACACAAACACACACTGTTTTTGAATTTTTTTTATTTTTATATGAAAAACAAATAAAACAAAACTGAAAATTAATCACACAAAAACATGTTAAATAAAACAAAGCAACGCAGAAAACTAGAATGGCTCAAAACAATAAAACAAAACACACAAGTAATGCAAAAACAAAAATAGGAAGGGGAGAGAGAGAATAAGTGACTAAATCACTTGGAGCCTTTTTCCTTCCACTCTTTGGAGGAACCTTTCCTTTGTGCAAACCTTTGAATCAGCAGTGAGGGGGAAGAATTGAAATTGTTCAAGTTTGAAAGGATCGTGAGGCCTTTGATAAGATCTCCAAGAGGATTAAAGGAGGATGGAAACTGATTCTGGTTTCCCAACGAGATCATGTTGTTGCTCTGTTGAGTAGCTAACCACTTATAGCAATTAGGTTGAGTATGTCCAGCTGCTCCACAGTGATGACAGAGATGCTGCTTCTTCTGTTTAGGCTTTTGAGCATTACCCTTCTTAGCCTTAGAGTTTTTATTCTCTTTCTTAACAAGTTTAGGGAGTGCTCCTAAGATAGATTTGCCCTTGTCTATGTTTTCACTAGCTAATTCATTTTTAACATCATTGTTCTCAATTTCAACATTATTAGCAGGTGGAAAAAAAAATCGTAGTACTAGTAGAAGCAATATTAGGAGAAGAGAAAGCATACCCTAAACCAGTTTTGTCAGAAGCAGATTTCTGTATACTAAGCATCTCATCAAGCTTTGCACTTGAAGTCCTCTTCAGCTGAGCTCTGACTTGGAACAATTCTACCTCAAGCTTCTTGGTCTTCTTAGCTAAGAAATTATTCTCAAATCTCAGTGCTCCAATAGTCTGATTGGCTTCATTAAACTTTGTAGAGATTTCTTCTCACCCGAGCTTTACATCACTAAGCTTCTTGGTGGCCAACCTATACAACTTCTCATGCTTTTCTGAGACTTTGTATAACTTTGCATAGGCTATGTGGATGTCATCTTGTTCATCCATATTCTCAAACTTAGATTCCACCAATTCCTCTTCTTCATCCACATCATTAACAATCCCTTCAGTAGGATTCACAATGGTGGTAAAGGCATTTAAGATCCCATCATCCTCATTATTAGAATCATCCTCAAGCTTAATATCACTCAATGTAACAGCAAGTGCCTTGCTCTTCCCAATGGTCTTAAGATGAGTAAGACACTCTTGTTTCATATGAACGAAGCCTTGACACCTGAAACACTTAGGTCTTGAGGGAACAGTGTACTGACCGCCATCTCTAGAATCCTTCTTCTCTTTGTCTTGTCTCTTAGACCGAGAAGAACTCAATTGCCTACGGTCCTTATCGAAGCCCTTTACATTGGCACTCTTCATGAACTTCTTGAATTGCCAGGTGATGTAAGACTTCATCTTAGAATCTTCTTCGTCGGAAGACTCATCTGTGTCACTGCTCTTGGCTTTTAGTGCCATGCTCTTACTCTTACACGTTTTCCTAATCCTTGTCAACCTTAACTCATAAGTCTGCAAGTTGCCAACCAGTTCTGTCAAAGGAATTTTATCAATATCCTTTGATTCCTTAATTGCAGTGATCTTGGTATGAAATCTCTTGTATAGAGATCTAAGCACCTTTCTTACAATCTTGGGTTTAGGAATGGTTTCCCCAAGATTAAAAGCTGAGTTCACTATGTCCTTGAGCTTGGCATAGAACTCATCAAATGACTCATCCTCCTCCATCTTCATCTCCTTAAAGCTGGTAATGAGCCTCTGAAGCTTTGAGTCCTTGACAGCCTTGGTTCCTTCATAGGTTGTTTGGAGAATGATCCATGCTTCCTTAGCAGTTTCAGTGGAGGATATCTTCTTGAACTCCTCATTTGTGACTGCAATGAACAGCGCATTCAATGCCCTACTGTTGAAGTTTGCTGCCTTGATCTTAGCATCATCCCAGTCGGCCAGCGCTTCTGTAGGCTTGGTCTAGCCTATCTCCATTGCTTGCCAAACTTTCTTATCTAAAGACTGCAAGAAAGCTCTCATGCGTACTTTCTAGTATGCATAGTTAGTGCCATAAAATAAAGGAGGTATAATAAGAGACTATCCTCTATCCATGACAAACAAGGGTCAATGGATCACACAGCAAAGATTAAAACCTAATCAAAGTGTGCCTACTCTGATACCCTTGTACCTTATGCCAACCTACAGTTGAATCCTTACCCAATACCCAATTGGACTTGTTCTGTAGTGACAATCTCTCCTTTTCAATGAACGACTCCCAATACGTGACAAACTATTTGCATGGATCCTAATGCGCAACTTCAATCACCAACTAGAGAAGGATGTTGGCTGCAAAGTTCTTCAGTTCATCACACAATGAAGATCATGAAGTTGCTTGGTCACAAAACCCTACAGTGTACAAACACAGCAACTTCTTCACAAGAAAGATGAACTAGAGCAAATTCTATCTCTGGTCACAATTTGCATGAACAAACTTTGCTCCACACTCGTGCAACTTGTGTCACCTATGACGGCCCTTAAAATAATCTTTATACATGTCTAGGGTTGTGAGAAAAGAAAGCCCAAACATATAATTACGGATGGGATGAAAAACAGTCTTAGAAAACTGAACTTCATAAACCTAGCCAATTACATGAAATAGTGACATATGTTCCTAACAATGAATTACATATGTCCTAACACCTCAAGAGCGTAACATCGACCACTCCTAGTGAGTTTGGTTAGGCCAGAAGAGATATTAGAGAAAACCTCCTCCTTTCCAATTTTGGGCAGAGATCAAAGTGACATCGTACTTCCATGAGACACAATGGCTATCTTTGTAAGGGAAGGGTTTTGGCATACGAATGACCATGCCTACTTGAGTTTGCAGATTTGGTGCTGGGGAGAACATCTTTAAACCGATGATAACTAGACTAGGTAAAGCTGCGTCTAATGCCTTTGGGCCAAGTATCCCAGAGATTCCTAAGATAGACCTTGGTAGAACTAGAGGATCAAAACCTCGAATGGCGAAGACGACAGAGGTTCCTTTTTGGATAAGTCCTAGAGATGGCTTTGTGAATACAGGCAATGCTAAGACCAAAGGAGTGAAACCTTCAATGGCTAGCACAATTTGTTATTTCTTTGGAGTTGGTGCCTCAAAATCTATAGGTGATTCTATGATCTCTTCGATAATGACCGAAGTTAGAGAAGCTGGCGCCCTTATCCCTAGAGGGGCCTTACAAAGGCGCTCTTGCAAGTATTCGCCCCAATCTTCTCTTAATCCTATTGTCATTGCACTGTGGCTAGTTCCAACTTGGGTACTCAGAGGGCATAGGCCAGCTGCCATGCAATCATTCCTCCGTACGACTTCTCTTTCAATCCAGATAATGCCACGGCCAGCTACAATCGAACGGGTAAGTCGGTCCCCACTGTGACAGAATGAGCAGACTTCCTAGTTGAAACTTGGGGCTCCTATGTTCTCTAGAAAAATGTGAATTTCTTGGGCTAGAGCACGTAGCATGGCTTTTCAAGGGAATGTGGGGGAAGAGAAATTCGGAATCCTCTATTCCATTATGGAGATAGCATTCACATTCTCTTCTAGATGAGGAGGCAAGGGATTAGTGATGACATTCAACCCGGTCATGTTGTCAAACTGTATCAGCTTGTTGCCAGTGAGATCTCCGATTCAGTATCTCAACTTTACACACTCTTCCAAGGTATGCCCTTCGGCCCCGAAATGGTGTTTAAATTTCTTAGATGTATTGAAACTGGGAAGAGGTGGACTGTCTCTAGGCTTCGCAAATATTGGAGTCATTAGCTTCTTCTCCAACAAATAAGCATAAAGCTCTGCTATGTGCACTTGGGTGACTCGCGCCACCTTTGGGCATACTTGAGGAAGGATTCCTCACTCTTCTTTTCTATCCTCTGAAGAACTGTGCAGTCGAGCGCTATCTTAGTATTGAATCGAAAATACTCCAAAATTGCATTGGCCATCTTTCTCTAGCTAGAGGTCTTTTCCAATCTCACATATCATATGGCTGCAGGGCTAGTCAAGCTATTAGGGAAAATCTGGCAAAGCAAAGGATGATTGTCTCCATAGGGTGCCATCTTCCTACAGAACATGCACGGATGGGCACAGGGATCTCTAGTGCCATCATACATGACAAACTTGGGTGCCTTGAATTTGGGAGGCATAATGACCTGAGGAAAATTGGTCAAACTGTCTAAGTCGACACTTCCTCAGGCGCTAAAGCCCTCTATGATACGGATTTTCTCAATAAGGTTTTCCACTTGGCTTTTGACCTAATCGTAACTGGACTCTGAGGATTTATCCTTAAAAGGATCTACTTCTTGGTTGTTCCCTTGTGGGGTGAATGGTGGCATGGTTTGGCCCTAATTTGGATCTGGTGGAGGCCAGGTCTTGTTTTTAGAATGGGGTGTAGAGCCCTTTAGAGTGGGACCAGATGAATCTCTATTCCCTCCTACCACTAGCTGTTGCATCATGTGCATCATTTCTACCATCTTCTCTTTCAAGAGAGCAATCTCGTGAGTGTTTTCCTTGATGGGAGAAGGACCACTAGTAGACATCTCTTTAGCATGAGACCTAGTGATGATAGGATCACAATGTGATGGTAACTTGGATTGTTTCCTTTGAGCAATCTTTTCTCTTTATGATCCTAAAAGAATGGGATAGGAGAGAGATCGGATACATTTGAAAATTTGAAAATGTGGAAACATAAAACGAACACGAAGTTAGTTTAGGTTCTTGCTTCATTTAAAATGCACCTATTATTAATTTTTATATTTTTTGAAAATATTGGCTTGAACCCTTGATTGGGTATTTATCATGGTGAGTTTCTATAGTGATACGGATTAATGCACAAGCTTGGCAAGTAACCGAAACTTTTATATCATGCTCGAATTTGCAGGTTAGACCCTTCTCTTTCTTGGGAAAACAGATAGAAAATATAGTTTTGTATCTCATAAAAAAACACACAGTGGAATATAAACGGATCTACTTCATTCATGTGAGATATCATGCAACGTCTGAGTTTTAGAAACAGAGGACTAGAAAGCATACCTTGATTCAATGAAATTCAAAACAAATGAAGATTGGACTTGAGAAGCCATTCAATCTTCACTCCAATTCCACAATATGCCTAAGATGTGTGGTCTCTCAATTAGTTCTATATGTAATCTTTCAAGAGAAAAACCAAGTGTCTCCCTTAAGAAGAATTCTTATTATTTTTTCATTTCAATCATAGATATATTTCTACACTTGACAATTACTTTATATAATAACTCTTATTAAATAAATAAGTGATTATGTAATTGGGTTAGCCTTTTGGGCTAGACCAATTGTGCTTTAGTGTGTGGCTTGGAGTGGGACCAAAAGGGACAAATAAAGCTCTAGCTCCAATGGGCTTTAGACTTATCTGTCAACTCTTAACAAGCCCAAAGTTACCATTAACTATATTTAATACCACTATATAAATATAATTGCACTCTAAGCCATATTAATAAATTATATCCCAAAAATTGATTAAACATGTAACCCCTTCATAAAAATATTCGTAGTAATACAAAGTCATAATATGTAACTGTTACTTTGAAAATTACTACCTCTTAATCCTTGAGTACCCAGTTTAATCCTCTAACTTATTCATATATATTTTATGAAATCTTATTTCATAAAATATAAAATTTAGTAATTATTTACTAAAGTGGTTAGGCCTAACACTCTAAATAACCAATCTCATTAAACTTATCTTAAGGGAATATTTTATATCTCTATAAAGAGACTATGAATTCCATCTTGGGAATATGTGTTCCTTTTTGGAATAGTTATCTGTCAGATAATTATCAATTTAAATACCCTTAAAAAAGGAGTCCAAATTCAGTGAAAACTCAAAAGCAGGCTTGATACCCAAGAGGGCCTGTCGGCACTCTTAGAGTGTTGATTGGCGCAAATGCTCGGCCCGACTGGGGAACTTCTTCATTAAGATAAAACCAATCTTTTTCAAATTTTTAGAGATGAGGACGCGTTCCAATTTGTATATGATCTTATTCAGCTTATTTTTTTAAGCATCCTAACCTCTATAAATAGAGGAAGAGGATCAGAATTCAGGGCCCTTCTTTTCTGACTTCTCTGCTGCCCTTACATTAAAGACGTTCTAGAAGCCTTGGCTTTAAGAACTTCTTTTTTGTAAGTATAGTATTTTAGACCTTAAAGAAGTGAAAATTTCTTTGATTTCTAAAATATTCTTCTATTGAAGGGAACGCTCATGCAAGAGGTATTCAGTTTCATTCTTATGTTTATTTATTTATTTATTTATTGTCTCTTTTATATTAATTAATATGTTGTGATTGTTCATTGCATGAATTTTGTTAATATATGTTTGATTTAATCATGATCTTGTTCATAATTCATAATTGCCATGTTTATATGTTTAGTTAGAATTTTCTTTGACATGTTCTTTAATTGATTAACATGTTTTAATCATTCTTTGAGTTCCAAATCTGCAACTAATCACCGAAACTCTTTTTTTAAAAACAAAAACAAATCTGTGTTTTCACTAAATACAGATTTAAAAAAATTTTCAAGTCAAAAACAGATCTGTAATTTCACTAAATACAGATCTGAAATTTTTTTCGAGTAAAAAATATGTCGGTATTTACATTAAATACAAATCTGAAATTTTTCTAATTACAAAAACAGATCATTATTTTCACTAAATACAGATCTGAAATTTTTTTGATAAAAAAAAATAAATGTATTTTCATCAAATACAGATCTAAAAATTTTCTAAAAAAGTTGTCTTCTTGAATAGAATTGCAGAATTTGAATTTCAAAGAATGAATGGACATTTAGGTTAAGTTTTTTTTTTTTTTTTTTTGTCTCATTCCATAAATATGTGATGCATGCATAATAAATTTGAATTATGAATATGAATCCTCTTTTAAAAATCCATATTTGTTTTATCCTTTACAAAACAAATCTGATTTTTATTAACCAAATCCCATTCTTTTAACCTTTACAAAACAGTTCTGATTTTTACTAACCAAATTCTTTTTTTTTTTTTTATCCTTTACAAAATAGATCTGATTTTTCTTTGAGAAGAGGATATATTCATAAAATGAATTTTTTTTAAACTAATTTTTTCAAGTAAAGTGTTTGTTACATGCATATCATTCAATGTCATACAAAAAGGGTATATAATGGTCATTAGAGTCTAGAAGACCAGACTCTATCTGGGCGGAATGGGTGCCTAACACCTTCCCATTCCGTAACCTAGCCCCCAAACTTAGGTTTTTTGGATAAGTAGACTAGTGTTTTTTCTTTTGTTTTTGGTAGATTGTAACTAGGACCAAAGCTTTGTAAGTTTTACATAGATTGTATTAGGACCAAAGCCTTGTAAAGTTATTCTACCATGATGTAATTGTATTTCCATGATCAATTAATAACATTCGAGGAATTTTTGGACATGTAATTGTATTTTATTTTTCTTTTTTCTTTCTTTTTTTGTATAAAAATAAGTGGTGACTCCACATAATTACCCCAAAAGTGGTGCCCTAAGCACTCGAATGTCTCTTTTTTTGGGAACACCCCGTGCGGTCTCTCACAGAGGCGACACCACTAGGGATGTTGAGGGCTAAGTTTCGTGTTAGACTTCTAGTGACCAATTATATACCTTTGTTTTTTTGTATGATGTTTTTCCTTGTTTGGCTATTTATGTTTTGAGATGTTTGTATGAAATTTTTAGTTTGTGTTGCCATGTTGATTGTTAAAAGCTTTCCCTAACTGTCATAGTATATGCCATCAAAACAACAAATATGTATGCACCCATCTCAACATATGGAAGTAGTAACTGATGATGCAAAAAATCAGCAGTTGAGCTCCTTGTCGTAGCGGATGGACAATGCTGCGGTTGGGGCCGTCTTTGTTGGAGGAAAACCTTCAACATGAATTGGGAGGAAGAGTAACACGCCGGTGTGGCATTAGCCAAACTGCCTTTAATGCTTAAGTCAGTAAGGGAGAAATATTTTAAAGAGAAATAGACTGGAGAGTGATTTTTGGTAGAGTATTTGTGCGTACCTTTAACTTATTTTACCTTCTCTTTTATAGTTGAGTGCGTAATCAATGGGCAATGAATTGTGGTATTTATGTTCAACGGATAGTGCGCCACAAAATCTTTGTCTGAAGTTCACAGCTCATTCTGTGACCGTTGCTCCGTCCGTTACGTGTTGTCACTAATGAACATAATAAATGTTTGACACCGCCTCTTGGATAATGACGGTACCATCTTAATGACGATCGTAAATTTCTAACTCATTAGCTGCCCCCTTGTTCAAATCTTCGTCTGTTGGACGAGATGAGCACATATTCGTCTGACACTTCGTATTCTATGTACTGCACATTTAAAACGAGTTGATTTTTAAGCAGTTGGGTGCCACATGTACGGTCAAGATGCGTTCGACGTGTAGATGTTTCTTGGTTTTCTCGCGAGTACTTTGGCCACTTTTTTCGCATTTTTCCCTCATGTTTTCTTTCTTCTACAATCTTTCCTTGTTCAGGTTTATTCTAGGGTTTATCTCTCCTTCAAGCTTCCTTTCTCTGTCCTACGTTCCCTGGTAAGTTCTTCATGCTCTAGTTTCTTTTCCTGCTCTTCCATGGTAGATTACTCTTCTGTGAAGGTTCATTGTCCTTCAATAGCTTTTGTTTTCTCTCGTCTAGGTTGTTTACTTGAGTCTGTAGAGGGAGAGTGTCTCAAGTGGGTCGTTCTCTTCATAGGGGAGGACTGTCCATATAAGTTTATCCTTTTTTCGTTATTCCCTCTAGTTTCCCACTCTGCTAAGGTAGTTAGGTCATTAAAGATGTCTAAGGTTAGGTCTAGTGACTTAGAGATGGGGTTATCCTCGTTCGATGATCGTGTGATTTCTGAGGCTACTTCTCCTTCCACCCCTTATAAAGCTTGGACAATTTCATGTTCCCTCATAGGAAAGGACCAGAAGCAAATCAGGGATAGGTTTCAGTTCCATGATTCAATAAAGATTAGGATCTTGAGTGACAAGGAGAGGGCCTATCACTCTTATGCTCACAAAGTCTATTTTTACAAGGCCAACTTCACTAGTGGTCTTCGTTTCCCTGTTCACCCTTTCATTAAGGAACTTTTTCTTATTTGCACGTTGCTCCGGCATAGTTAATGCCTAACTCTTGGCAGATTGTCGTCTCCTGTATGGTAATGTGGATGTCTACCAATGATGGTGACATCATTAGGAAGGACGAATTCCTTCATTTTTATCGTCTGAGAAAATTAAAAGACCCTAGCTATTATAAGTTTAAGCCATGGGATAGGGCTTCTAGGTTAATACTTGATTACCTATCGTCTCTCCAAAATTGGAAATCAGACTTCTTTTTTGTTTCTGGAAGTGGTTGGGAGTTCGTCCATGGACAAAGCCCCCAAGTTTTTTTGTAGTTGGGGAATTCCCGTGTCTGGTATGTCTTTCTCGCTTTTCTCTTGTTTTTCGTTTCTTTTTGTGAGTGATGATGGTATTTGGCTTACTTGTGCTTTTGTTTGCAGTTTCCTAGTGTCCTCATTTGAAGAAGAGGTATCAGCATCATGCCGAAAAAGTAAAGGAATTTTTGGACAACGTCAAGGACTTTGACGAGCTCGTTTCTCCTCAATCTTTATTTCTTCACCTCTTAGGTCTGGAACTGTCTACTAAGGTTCGGTGAAATTTGGAAGTTGTGAAGAAGAGTAAGTGCTTCTTCCCTTTTCTCTCTTGAAATCTTGAGCTTTTATCTTCTCTTTTTTTTTTTTTTTTTTGTTCTTTTTTTTATATGTTTTCTTCTTCCCTTTAGGAATGACAACTAGATTCGGTAACCAAAAACTAGCCAAGGCTCAAGAGAAGAAGGCCAAGGGTGGCATGTCAGTGGTCTCCTATCCAAGAAACATTCAAAGACGGGTGACATTCTAAGGAAGATCCCGTGGTAACTCCTCCTCCTGCTCATTCGCTTGCTAAGCATCTTGCCTCTCCCACTTCTTCTCTAGAGGTAATTGCCTCTGCTAGAAAGGATACTAGGAAGAAGAAGAAGGTGGGTGGCAAATCTTTCCTTCCTACCTTCTGGGACGATGCTGACGCAATTGCTCTGAAGGCTTATGAGGCACTCTCCTTGGATGACCTAAGTCCTCCGATGGCAAAGTCGTCTATCGAGGTGATGTTGTCTCACACTCAAAAGCTTGTGCAGGTATGTGTTGATAATGTAGGTTGTCTTTACTTCTTCTTTTTCTTTGCCTCTGCTAAGAGAGATTTCTTGTAGGCTTTGGGGGAGTCTCTGTTTGTTTCTAGGAAACTGCTTGACTTGGAGAAGAGGGTGGCCACATCTGAGCCTATAATCAAATCCCTTTCTGCTAAGAATGAGATGTTTAAGAACAAGGTTGCCATTCTTACTATAGAAGCTGAAAATGACAAAGAACGCGTGGCAGCCTTGGAGAAGAGCCTGCATGTGGAGAAAAATTTTTGCAAGCTAAAGGACAAGCAGATTAGTGACTTAGAGCTGCAATTGCAAAAGGTTGGGGCCACGGTAGTAAGGAACTTTAAGGACTCCAAAGAGTACTCTGATGAGTTATGCGGGTACTCTGATAAAAAATAAATAAATGTATTTTCATAAAATACAAATCTGAAAATTTTCTAAAAAAGTTTTCTTTTTGAATAGAATTGCAAAATTTGAATTTCAAAGAATGAATGGATATTTAGGTTAAGTTTTTTTTTTTTTTTTTTTTTGTCATTCCATAAATATGTGATGCATGCATAATAAATTTGAATTATGAATATGAATCCTATTTTAACAATCCATATTTTTTTTTATTCTTTACAAAACAAATCTGATTTTTATTAACCAAATCCCATTCTTTTAACCTTTACAAAACAGGTCTGATTTTTACTAACCAAATCCTATTTTTTTTTTTATCCTTTACAAAACAGATCTGATTTTTGTTCATAAATTCTTTTTTCTCAATCTTACAAAACAGATCTGATTTTTCTTTGAGAAGATGACATATTCATAAAATGAATTTGTTTAAACTAATTTTGTGGCCAAAATTGGAAATTAACAATGTTTTCCAAACAATATAATTAATAGATACTGATTTCAAACTATATTTTTTACTAGCATCTCGAGTCTTTAAGACTCGATTTTCGCCTGTAAATCGAGTCTCAAGGACTCGATTTTCATGGTCAGATTTCCTCCGATGTGGCATTTTTTCCATGTGGCATCTACCTGGAAATCGAGTCTATAAGAATCGATTTATATACACTAATCCTACAAGACACCAACAGACTTAAAGAACCCAGAAGCCACAAACGATACCAAAAAAAAAAAAAAAAAAAAAAAAAAAAAAAAAAAAAAACCAGCTGAGTAAGTTCCTAGAAGCCACAAACAACAAACAGACCCAAAAGCCACAAACAATAGAGGATACGAAAACCCCAAAACCCACGAGAACCACTGCCGGTACAGTTCTTGGGTTCTGTAAGTCTTCAGAATCGGAGCAACACAGCCAACGGCGATCTTCGATGGCGTGGGTCGATGGCAAAAAAAAAAAAAAGGACGAAGACTTTCCAAAAGAACAGCACCCAGCGAGCACAGGGATACACCTTCTCATCTCATCAGAGGAAAAAAAATTAAAAAAAATTAAAAAAAAAAAAAAAAAAAGATGAAGACTTACGTAGAAGGACAGCACCCAGCGAAGAGGACGAAGCCTAAAAACAAAGAAGAACAAGGAAGCACCAGAAAATCCCTAGAAACAGAACCCATTCTACACAGCTTTTTCAACCCACAACCACACACGGCCAACGTCGATCTGAAGCCACCCACTCCGATCTCGATCTTCAACGGCGATCTAAACCCGACCCGAGCTGAAGCCATCGACTCTGGTCTGAAGCCACTCCGATCTCTTCCTAGTTTCTGGGATTTTTTTTTTTTTTTTTCATTCTTTGTAGTTTGGCTTGTGTTCTGTTTCTGGGTTCTTTTTCTCTATTTCTTGTTTTGAGCATTGGAATGCTTAAATTTTTTTTTTTTTTTAGTATTCT
Organism: Lithocarpus polystachyus; assembly: GCA_033629205.1. Lineage (NCBI taxonomy): Eukaryota > Viridiplantae > Streptophyta > Magnoliopsida > Fagales > Fagaceae > Lithocarpus > Lithocarpus polystachyus. Next base: position 59,367,212 of record CM066166.1, read on the forward strand.
GGAAATCAAGTCTTCACCACATGGAAAAAGTGCCACATCAGACTCACCAGACCATGAAAATCGAGTCTCAAAGACTTGATTTGTAGGCCCAAAATCGAGTCTTTGAGACTCAAGATGATAGTAAATTATATAGTTTATAAAATTGGCCTACAAACTAAATAGTTCTGAAATTGGGCTTAATTCCCAATTTTGGCCTAATTTTGTCAAGTAAAGTGTTTCTTACATGTGTATCATTCAATGTCATACAAAAAAGGTATATAATGGTCATTAGAGGCTAGCAGACCAGACTCTATCTGGGCGGAATGGGTGCCTAACACCTTCCCATTCCATAACTTAGCCCCCGAACTTAGGTTTTTTGGATAAGTAGACTAGTGTTTTGTCTTTTGTTTTTGGTAGATTGTAACTAAGACCAAAACTTTGTAAGTTTTACATAGATTGTATTAGGACCAAAGCCTTGTAAAGTTATTCTACCATAATGTAATTGTATTTCCATGATCAATTAATAATATTCGAGGAATTTTTGGACATGTAATTGTATTTTATTTTTCTTTTTTCTTTTTTTTCTTTTTTTGTATAAAAATAAGTGGTGACTCCACATAATTACCCCAAAAGTGGTGCCCAAAGCACCGGAATGTCTCTTTTTTTGGGAGCACCCCGTGCGGTCTCTCACAGTGGCAACACCACTAGGGATGTTGAGGGCTAAGTTTCATGTTAGACTTTTAGTGACCAATTATATATCGTTGTTTTTTTGTAGGATGTTTTTCTTTGTTTGGCTGTCTATGTTTTGAGATGTTTGTATGAAATTTTTTGTTTGTGTTGCCATGTTGATTGTTAAAAGCTTTCCCTAACTATCACAGTGTATGCCATCAAAACAACAAATATGTATGCACCCATCTCAACATATGGTAGTAGTAATTGATGATGCAAAAAATCAGCAGTTGAGCTCCCCGTCGTGGCGGATGGACAATGTTGCGGTTAGGGTCATCTTTGTTGGAGGAAAACCTGCAAAATGAATTAGGAGGAAGAGTAACACGCCAGTGTGGCATTAGCCAAACCGCCTCTAATGCTTAAGTCAATACGGGAGAAAGATTTTTGAGAAAAATAGACTGGAAAGTGATTTTTGGTGGAGTATTTGTGCGTACCTTTAACTTATGTTACCTTCTCTTTTATAGTTGAGTGCATAATCAATGGGCAATGAATTGTGGTATTTATGTTCAACGGATAGTACGTTACAAAATCTTTGTCAAAAGTTCACAACTCATTCTATGATCGTTGCTCTGTCCGTTACGTGTTGTCATCAATGAACATAATAATTGCCTGACATCGCCTCTTGGTTAATGATGGTACCATCTTAATGACGATCATAAATTTCTGACTTATTAGCTGCCCCCTTGTTCGAATCTTCGTCTGTTGGATGAGATGAGAACATATTCTTCTGACACTTCGTATTCTGTGTACTGCGAATTTATGACGAGTTGATTTTTAAGTAGTTAGGTGCCACGTGTACGATCAGGATGCGTTCAACGTGTAGACGTTTCTTGGTTTTCTCGCGCATGCTTTGGCCACTTATTTTGCATTTTTCCCTCATGTTTCCTTTCTTCTACAATCTTTCCTTGTTCAGTTTTTATTCTAGGGTTTGTCTCTCCTTCAAGCTTCCTTTCTCTGTCCTGCGTTCCCTAGTAAGTTCTTCATGCTCCTATTTCTTTTTCTGCTCTTCCATGGTAGATTACTCTTCTGTGAAGGTTGATTGTCCTTCAATAGCTTTTCTTTTCGCCAGTCTAGGTTGTTTAGTTGAGTCTGTAGAGGAAGAGTGTCTCAAGTGGGTCGTTCTCTTCATGGGGGAGGACTGTCCATATAAATTTGTCATTTTTTTGTTATTCCCTATGGTTTCCCACTCTACTAAGTTAGCTAGGTCATTAAAGATGTCTGAGGTTAGGTCTAGTGACTTGGAGATGGAGTTATCCTCGTCTGATGATCGTGTGATTTCTGAGGCTACTTCTCCTTCTACCCCCTTATAAAGCTTGGACAATTTCATGGTCCCTCATGGGAAAGGACAAGAAGCGATTCAGGGATAGGTTTCAATTCCATGATTCAGTAAAGATTAGGATCCCAAGTGACAAGGAAAGGGCCTATCACTCTTATGCTCACAAAGTTTGTTTTTACAAGGCCGACTTCACTAGTGGTCTTCGTTTCCCTGTTCAACCTTTCATTAGGGAACTTTTTCTTATTTGCACCTTGCTTCGGCATAGTTAATGCCTAACTCTTGGCGGATTGTCATCTCCTATATGGTACTGTGGATGTCTACCAATGATGGTGACATCATTAGGAAGGACGAATTCCTTCATTTTTATTGTCTGAGAAAATTAAAAGACCCCAGCTATTATAAGTTTAAGCCGTGGGATAGGGCTTCTAGGTTAATACTTGATTACCTATTGTCTCTCTGAAATTGGAAGCCAAACTTCTTTTTTGTTTCTGGAAGTGGTTAGGAGTTCGTCCCTAGACAAAGCCCCCAAGTTTTTTTGTAGTTGGGAAATTCCTGTGTTTGGTATGTCTTTCTCATCTTTCTGTTGTTTTTCGTTTCTTTTTATGAGTGACGATGGTATATGGCTTACTTATGCTTTTGTTTGCAATTTCCTAGTGTCCTCGTTTGAAGAAGTGGTATCAGCATCATGTTGAAAAAGTAAAGGAATATTTGGAGAATGTCAAGGACTTTGACGAGCTCGTTTCTCCTCAATCTTTATTTCTTCACCTCTTAGGTCTGGAACCATCTACTAAGGTCCGAAGAAATTTGGAAGTTGTGAAGAAGAGTAAGTGCTTCTTCCCTTTTCTCTCTTGAAATCTTGAGCTTTTATCTTCTCTCTTTTTTTATTTTTCTTTTTTTTTTTATATGTTTTCTTCTTCCCTTTAGGAATGACGACTAGATTCAGTAACCAAAAACTAGCCAAGGCTCAAGAGAAGAAGGCCAAGGGTGGCGCGTCAGTGGTCTCCTATCCAAGAAACGTTCAAAGACGTGTGACATTCTAAGGAAGATCCCGTGGTAACTCCTCCTCCTGCTCATTTGCTTGCTAAGCATGTTGCCTCTCCCACTTCGTCTCTAGAGGTAATTGCCTCTGCTGGAGAGGAGTCTAGGAAGAAGAAGAAGAAGGTGGGTGGCAAATCTTTCCTTCCTACCTTCTAGGACAATGCTGACAGGGTTGCTCTGAAGGCTTATGAGGCACTCTCCGTGGATGACCTAAGTCCTCTAATGGCAAAGTCGTCTATCGAGGTGATGTCGTCTCACAATCAAAAGCTTGTGCAGGTATGTGTTGATAATGTAGGTTGTCTTTACTTCTTCTTTTTCTTTGCCTCTGCTAAGAGGGATATCTTGTAGGCTTTGGGGAAGTCTTTGTTAGTTTCTGGGAAACTTCTAGACTTGGAGAAGAGGGTGGCCACGTCTAAGCCTATGATCAAATCCCTTTTCTACTAAGAATAAGATGTTCAAGAACAATGTTGCCATTCTTACTGTTGAAGCTGAAAATGACAAAGAACGTGTGGTAGCCTTGGAGAAGAGCCTGCAAGTGGAGAAAGATTTTTGCAAGCTAAAGGACATGCAAATTGGTGACCTGGAGCTGAAATTGCAGAAGGTCGGGGCCACGGCAGTAAGGAACTTTAAGGACTCCAACGAGTACTCTGATGAGTTGTGCGGGTACTCTGTGGAAGGCTTCAACCTTCTTAAGAAGTGGATGGCAAAGCATCATCCTAACTTGGACCTTTCTAGCCTGGTTATAGGTGATGTAGAGAAGGAGCTCTTGTCTGATCGTCCTTCCGAGGCTATGGCAGAGACAGAGGAAACCATAATCGTTGCTAAGGTAATGGAAGAGGCCGCAACTACAACCCCTGCAGATCCTGTCCCTGATGAGCAGTAACTTATATGTTTTTTTCTTTCCAGATGTTCTTTCTTTTCTTTTTTTGTAAGGCAAGAACAATATCTCTTTTGGGCCCGCTGTTTAGGGTAGCTTTAACAATTCCTTTGGGCCCGTTGTTTTTGGCAATTAAACAATTTCTTTGACAAAGATAGGTAGGTTTATGGACTTCATGCTTTAGCTGCAGCAAACAATCTTTTATGATGATGTTAGTTGTGCTGAAACAACTTTTTACACTTAGCTTGTATTTGAACAGCTCTTTATCTTTAGTTGTGTTGAAACAATTTTTTTAGTGAGTCATGTTTGAATGACAATTCTGGTTGTGTTTGAACAACTTAGTATTTTTTAGCTATGTTTGAACAGCTTTTATTGAGTCATGTTTGGATGACGATCTTAGTTGTGTTTGAACAACTTAGTATTTTTTAGCTGTATTTGAATAGCTTTTACTGAGTCATGTTTGAATGACGATCTTAGGTGTGTTTGAACAACTTAGTATGTTTTAGCTGTGTTTGAACAACTTTTCATTGAGTCGTGTTTGAATGACGATCTTAGTTGTTTTTGAACAATTTAGTATTTTTTAGCTTTGTTTGAACAGCTTTTATTAAGTCATGTTTGAATGACGACCTTAGTTGTGTTCCAACAACTTAGTATTTTTTAGTTGTGTTTGAACAGCTTTTATTGAGTCATGTTTAAACAATGATCTTAGTTGTGTTTGAACAACTTAGTATTTTTTAGCTGTGTTTGAACAGCTTTTTATTGAGTTATGTTTGAATGACGATATTAGTTGTGTTTGAATAACTTAGTATTTTTTAGCTGTGTTTGAACAGCTTTTTATTGAGTCATGTTTGAATTATAATATTAGCTGCGACGATCAGAAATCTGAGTTGCTTCTTTCCTAGAGGGAATGGGCCCATAATGTCAATTCCCCATTGGACGAAGGGCCATGGTGAAGATATGGGTATCATCGTCTCTCCTAGTCTCGTCTAGACATTTGTGAAGCATTGACACTTCTCACATGCTCTGACGATGTCGTATGCATCCTTTTGTAAAGTTGGCCAGTAATATCCTACTTTAAGTGCCTTTCCTGCTAAAAATCTTATTCCAGCGTGATTTCCACAAATCCCCTCATGTATCTCGCAGAGTACATAATCCGCTTCTTCTGAGCTGGCACATCTTAGATAAGGGAGTGAATATCCTCATCTGTACAGCACATCATCAATGATGATGAAGCGGGCTGCTCTAATTTGTATCTTCCTTGCTTCTGCCTTATCTTCAGGGAGCCATCATTCTTTCAAGTAACGGATGATGGGAGTCATCCACCCGTCTTGTTCTTTTATCTTCAAAACCTGCTCACCTTTTATGCTTGGTTGCCCCCTTATCTCTATACATAGTTCGGAGGTCGCATTATAGTCATCTGGCGAGGCCAATCTTGCTAGGAAGTCCGCTTCTATGTTTTTGGACCGAGGGATTTGCACAAAGTCTAAGCTGTTAAAATGCTGTGATAGTCGCTGGACGATCTTCAAGTACTACTGAATTCTTTCATCTTTGGCATTGTAATCTCCCTACACTTGTCCAATTATTAGTTGAGAATCAGCTTAGACAATAAGACTCTTTGCTCCTAGAGCTTTTTCTAGACTTAACCCTGTTAGCAATGCTTCGTATTTTGCCTCGTTACTTGTTACTGGGAATTGTAATCTGACTGCATATTTCATTGTTTCTCTTTCTGGAGATATGAGAACTACTCCTGCTCCTCCTACTTTCTTCATGGTTGACCCATTCGTTTGGACCGTCCATGTTTCTATGAGGGGTTCTTCTTCCTTACAGGGGTAAGTGACCTTTACAATGAAGTCTGCTAACACTTGGGCTTTGATTGATGCTCGAGGCCAATATTCAATGTCAAATTGGCCTAATTTAATTGCTGATGGAGTTTTCTAGAGGCGACCAATAATGCGAAAGCTATCTTTCCCATCCTTGGGTAGCTTGCTTCTGCTCCCTGGAATGCCTAGCTGGTATAATAAACTAGCTTCTAGACGTTCCCTTTTTCTCTAATCAGTGCCCAACTTATTGTTGAGTTGGATACTGCTAAGTAGAGATACAGCTTCTCTCCCATCACCAAGGGGCATAACAGAGGTGGCTTCATCAAATACTCCTTTAACTTGGCAAGAGCTTCCTCGCATTCGTCAGTCCACTAAAAGGCTTTTTTCAATACCTTTAAGAATGGCATGCACTTGTCCGTTGCCCTAGAGACGAATCTGTTTAGGACTACAACTTTTCCTGTCAAGCTCTACACCTTCATCACTGTTGTTAGTGATTTGACTTCAATTATTGCTTTCACTTTGTCTGGATTTGCCTCTATACCTTGTTGGGACACCAGGAATCCCAAGAACTTTCCTAAAGCAACATCAAAGACGCACTTTGCAAGGTTTAATTTCATATTGTACTTACGTTGTGTGCTGAAGGTTTCTTTCAGATCATCCAAGTGGTTGGCTTCATCCTTGCTTTTGACTAGCATATCGTCTATGTACACCTCCACGTTCCTTCCAATCTGGTGAGAGAACATACGCTTCACCAATCTTTGGTAGGTGGCTCCTACATTCTTTAGTCCAAAGGGCATAACTTTGTAGCAGTACAACCCTTGGCTGGTAACGAATGAGGTCTTCTATTGATCATCTTCGTCCATAAGAATCTGGTTGTATCTAGAAAATACGTCCATGAAACTTAACAGCTTGTGTCCAGCAATTGTGTCTACTAGCTAGTCAATTCTCAGCAAAGGGAAGCTATCTTTTGGGCAAGCTTTGTTCAGGTTTGTGAAGTTGACACACATTCTCCATATTCCATTGCTCTTCTTCACCATCACCACATTTGCTAGCCAATCTGGATAGAAGACTTCCCTAATGAAATCAACTTCTAGTAGCTTCTCTACTTCTTCAGTTATAGCTCTATTGCGCTCTGGTGCATATATTCACTGCTTCTAGGTTGACGTTGAGACAATGCTGTATGATATTCCTATCAATTCCGGGCATATCCTCGTGTTTCCAATCGAAAACGTCTTAGTTTTCCTTTGTTAGGGCATATGTGATTTGATGTCACGAACATATGTCAATATTTATGTAATTGGCTAATCCTTTGACAAACTCACTTTACTTGTAATTCGGTAGATCTAGGATATGTTTAATACTTCAAAGAATAAAAGTTCAAGTCTGGTATTGAAGCCATGCAAATCTGTCCAAGAAACAAGTAAAGAAGTGCCGATTCATTAAATCTTGACAGCTGCTCGACAAATAGCTATCTATTGAGGTTAATAAGGCTCGACAGATACTATCTATTTAGCTATCTATTAAGAATTACAAAATTCAATTTCAAGATTTGATTTTCGATCTATGCTTATGTATTTGTGTAAGGTTTCTTTTCTCATAACTCTATACATATATGAGATTTATTTTAAAGGCCGTCACATAAGAGAATACAAAGAGAATATATGCAAAAAGTGACTGATGCTTTATTCTCTCTGAAAGAAGCTACCGCGTTTTTGTGCCTTAGGGTTTTTTTCCAAGTGCTTCTTGCTTTTCATTGTTGATGAAGTGAAGAACTTTGCAGCCAACAATCTTCTTCAAGTTGGTGTGTTAGTCACGTACTAAGAGTTGTGCATCATTGGTTAGTCACGTACTGGGATCCGTGCAAAAGGGTGACGTTCATATATTGAAGAGTTCAGAGGTTCTAAAGCGGTAGAAGGTTTCTACTGTAAGTTCATCTACGGGGATTGTAGAGTCTAGGGACAAAGATTTTGTACTAAATCTGAAACTTCTCTTTACTATAATTAATTTCTTTTTGGGAAGGTTTCCCCCCAGGTTTTTTACTGTGAAACAAGTTTGTTTCATTGGTTTTATAGGTCATCATATCTTATCTTATTTACTTTTCCGTTGTGCATGATAATTGACTTGATATTGATGTTTGTTTGTTTAAGCAAGTTTTATACATAAATAAATCTAATTAACAACTTGGGTTTAAACCTTGTTAATTCTTTCAACTGGGGTCTAAATTTCCCAACAAGTGGTATCAAAGCGGGTATTCTCTGATTGGATTAATTTCCTATGTGCGATCCTTGACCCCCGTTGTCATGGATCGTGGACAATCTCTTTTGATTCCTCTTTTATTTGATGGCACTAATTATGCGTACTGGAAAGTTCGTATGAAAGTTGTTTTGCAGGCTCTAGGTGAACAGGTATGGCAAGCTATTGAAGTTGACTGGGTTAAGCCAAAGGAAGCGCCAATGGATTGGGATGATGCAACAATCATAGCGGCAAATTTCAACAGTAGGGCCTTGAATGCTTTGTTTTGTGGGGTGACCAATGAGGAATTCTAGAAAATATCATCCATGAAGTTCCCAAGGAAACATGGACCATTCTTGAGACCATTTATGAAGGTACCAAGGCAGTAAAACAGTGAAGCTTTAATGACTCACTAGTAGTTTTGAAGAAATAAGGATGGAAGAGGATGAGACCTTTGATGAGTTCTATGCTAAACTCAAGGATATTGTGAATTCTGCTTTCAATCTTAGAGAATCTATTGCAGAATCTAAAATTGTTAGGAAAATCCTTAGATCCTTACCTGAAAGATTCCATGCCAAGATCACTACCATTGAAGAAGTAAAGGACATTGATCAACTTTCTTTGACTGAGCTTGTAGGGAACCTTCAAACATATGAGATGGGATTAGGCTCAATGGGAAAAGGTGGAAAGAGTAAAAACTTGGCTCTTACAGGTATAAAGGAAGAGATTGATGACTCTGAAGATGAAGATGGAAGCAAAAATGAAGATGATAATGATGATGAGGATAAGGATCTAACCTTCATAACTGATGAGATTATCAAGCTTCTTCAATTTAGGAAAAAGGATAAAGGCAAACCTCCTAGGAAATCTAAATCTTCAAGGAAGGGCAAGAATGAGAAACCTCTCATCCAGTGCCATGAGTGCAAAGGTTTTGGTCATATGATCATATGAGGATAGAGTGCCCAAACTATCTTATGATGGAAAAGACCATGAATTCAAAAGATAAAGGGTTGGTTGCTACTTGGATTGATACTGAGGATGACTCTTCTGATGAGTATATAGATGAATGTGGTTACTTTATAGCTCTTGCTGCCTCAACCGATAAGGTAATTGTGGAGAGTGCTAGTGATAGTGGGGATTCTTCTGATAATAAAGTACCCAAGAAGTTGACCCTTCAAGAACCCTATGATAAGCTATGCACTAAATTTATAAAATCTGAAAAGACTTCTCATCTTTGTAGAAATGAGCTTAATGAGGCAAAACTGAAAAAGATGACCTGTTAGTCAAACTAGATGAGACTACAAGGTTGGTTGAGACTCTTGCTGTGGAAAACACCTCATTAAAAAAGAAGGTCAAGAATCTTAAGGTTGAGCTTAGTCAAGCTAGAACTCAAATAGAGAGGATTTCTACTGCAAAGCTTAATGAGGTATTGAGTGCTCAAAAGCCTAGTTCTAATAAGACTGGCTTAGGATATGCTGTTTCCTCCGGCCCCTCCTCTTCCACGACTTCTAGATCAAAGACTGCCTTTGTGCCCCAATCTGGGAAAGATGATATAGGTATGAAATCCAAAACTGTTTTGGCTAATTCTAAATCCTTTGTTAGACCTCATGTTTGTCACCATTGTGGTGTTCCTGGACACATTCATCCTAATTGCTTTAAGTTGTATCCTCAAAAGCAAGTGTCCAAACAGTTACAGGTTTCCTCTTAAGGACCTACACCTTTGTTTGGAGAGTTATTAAAAGTCTTGAGCTTTTTAACTCAATTTCAAGTGAATTTTAATTCTTCCATGTCCTTTAGTAGACATACTAGAACATGTGCCTTTTCATCTTCACGGCTAAATACTCGTGCTGTGTGGGTGAGAAAGAAGCCTAAGACTTAATTGTATTTTCTATTTGTTCTCTACTTTAATTCTTTCTATCTAAAGTAGGACTCTCTTTGCTTGATTTCTTATCTGCTTTTAGAATCATGCTTTTATGCATCTGCACCTTTCTATCATGCCTTCATGCATATGCATCTTTCTTTTATGTTTTCATGTTGTTTGTCTGTTTTTGTTTGGTTGTTTAGTCTTTATTTTGTTTGTTTTTCAAAATAAAAAAAAAAATTGAAAAATTAGAAAGACACAAAAATAGTATGTGTTTGTGTACATTGGTACTTGTGTACCTTAGATGGCCATTGAAACAAAGTTTTCTAAACTTTGTATCTTTTGTAGCTTAGATGAGCATTTATATGCACAACTAAGCAAGTGAGCTTTAGGGCTCGTGTTTGTGATGAGTAAGGTTAAGTAATCTTTTGTACTTAATACTCATATCACTCATTTTGACAGGAAGGACTAGAAAATCCTAAGAGAAAGGCATAAATAACCATCTCATCACTGTTGCCCGCCAATCATGAAATGTCATCTGTATGCTTCAGCATAGCAAAAGTGCTAAGTCATAAGCTTAACATAATTGGGTATTTCTTTTCTCTCTCTTATATGCTCATGCATGATATGCTGAATAAAAGAAAATATACAAAGAAATAAAAGCAAAAAGATCAAAATGATTTATATATAATTGCAAGCGTGTATTCTAGGAGATGTAGGAGTTATAGGATGTACCTCGAAGGTGATAGTCCCCATCAAACAGTTATGATTGTGTGCGATTTAAAGTGATTTTCTCATATCTCAAATTATCATAACATGTAGACATTTATGCAATCTTGCGATATTTTCACACACAACACACAATATTCTTTTCTACTTTTGATACATGTGCAGGTACAATATGATTTGACCATCACAAGGAATACTTATGTAAATGTATGCTCACTAAACTGTCTTAACTTGTTTTTGAAATATAAAATTAGTTAGACTTGTTTAGTGTGTGTGTTTTGAGATCTATGTGCATACATTTTTCTTGATTGAGAGATGTTTTTAAGAGTTTAAAATGTTGATTGAATCCTTCGTTGAGTTGCATTTTTGATTGCATTCATGTCTGTGTTTTTCTCTTCTTAAAAAACTGTTTTTAAGAAATCTCGATAGCTCCTCAGCTTCTTTTATCGCAATCTCGACAGCTTCTCGATAGCTCCTCGATCCATCGAGGAAGTTTCTGTATGCTCGATAGCTTCTCGATAGCTGTTCGATCCATTGAGGTTGGCTTCTGTTCGATAGCTACTCGACACCTCTCGATCCATCGAGATCCTCCTGCATGCATTATTTTCACATGTTTTGCATGTTTTTCTTATCTTGTCATCCATAGCATCCTGTTTCATTACATTCATGCATTTATATGGATTCTTGTGCCCCCTTGATCATTTTTAATCATCTTTATATTTCTCGAGTGAAGCTTTCTAGCTTCTTGTACCCTTTGTCAATCATGAAAAAAAAGGGGAGAAATTGTGGAGAATATGTGGTTTCTTTTTAAGATTCTACATGTTAGGGGGAGAAATTCATGCCCTTGTAAGGGGGAGTTGTGTTTCATCTTGTTAGGGGGAGTGCTTCCTTCGTCTTGTACACCAGTCTTGTGACCATGTTTACATACATTGTGCTTATCTTTGATACACACACACACACACACACACACATATATATGATGATGTATGTTTTTCTTCACCTACCTCTACATGTGTTGTTTCTTTTCTATCTTTACACACATGTTTCTTATATATTGTATGCAATCTATTATTTCTGTTTCACACTAAGATGCCTTGATGAGTTTTGTTTAAAGTGTTTCAGAAATACAGGTTGTCAAAGTTTACTTGCTAGAAACTCTCTTTTTGCAAAGTTTTTCAAGAGTTCGTGTTATGATAGATTTTATTATATTCAACAAGTGAGTATAAGTTGAGTGATTTATGACTTCTCTCATATGTTCATTTGTTTGTTGTAGTTTTGTCACGGATTGCCAAAGGGAGAGATTGTCAGGACATATGTGATTTGATGTTAGGAACATATGTCAATATTTATGTAATTGGCTAATCTTTTGTCAAAACGCACTTTACTTGTAATTGAGTAGATCTAGGATGTGTTTAATACTTCAAAGAACAAGAGTTCAAATCCAGTATTAAAGCCATGCAAATCTATCCAAGAAACAAGTGAAGAAGTGCTGATTCATTAAATCTCGACAGCAGCTTGACAGATAGCAATCTATCGAGATTTAATGAGGCTTGATAGATACTATCTATCAAGGAATCTATTGAGAATTACAAAATTTAGATTTCAAGATCTGATTTTTGACCCATGCTTATGTATTTATGTAAGGTTTCTTTTCTCACAACCCTAGATATATATAAGGCTTATTTTAAAGATTTTCACATAAGAGAATACAAGGAGAATATATGCAAAAAGTGACCGATACCTTATTCTCTCTGAAAGAAGCTACTGCGTCTTGGCACCTTAGGGTTTTATAACCAAGTGCTTCTTGATCTTCATTATTAATGAAGTGAAGAACTTTGCAACCAACAATCTTCTTCAAGTTGGTATGTTAGTCACATACTGGGAGTCGTGCATCATTGGTTAATCATGTATTGGGATCCATGCAAAAGGGTGGCATTCATATATTGAAGAGTTCAGAGGTTCTGAAGCGGTAGAAAGTTTCTACTGTAAGTTCATCTACAGGGATTGTAAAGTCTAGGGACAAAGGTTTTGTACTAGATCTGAAACTTCTCTTTACTATAGTGAGTTGCTTTTCGGAAAGGTTTCCCCTAGGTTTTTTTACTATGAAACAAGTTTGTTTCATTGGTTTTTTTAGGTCATCATATTTTGTCTTTTTACTTTTCCACTGTGCATGATAATTGACTTGATATTGATGTTTATTTGTTTTAATAAGTTTTATACATAATAAATCTAATTAACAACTTAGGTTTAAAACTTGTTAATTCTTTTAACTGGGGTCTAAATTTCCCAACAGCCTTCAAGAAGGAAATCATCTTCTCTTTCTCTGGAGTTAGGAGTGCTGATCCTATCTTCGACACCTTCGTTGAATCTCCTGGGACAATCTCAACTTCTTGTGGTGTTTCTAACGGTTCGGGGATGGGTTTTGGCTCGTTGATCACCCACATGTGATTCTTCCCAAATGCTAAGGCAGCTTGGTAGCATTCTCTTGCTAGAACTTGGTCTTCTCTGATTTCTCCTACTCCATAGGCTGTTGGAAACTTTACCTTCAAGTAATATGTTGACGTCGCTACTTTTAGCCTGTTAAGTGCAGGTCTTCCCAGGATGATGTTGTACGTTAAAAGGTAGTCATCTATGAGTAAATGAATTTCCTTGATGACCTGTTTTAGGTAAGTGCGTGCAATTACGATTAAAGTGACAATGCCCCTAGGGACGATTCTATCCCCAGTGAAGCTTACCAGAGTTGAGGTGAAAGGCCTAATCCTTTCTTATCCAATTTCATCTGCTGAAATGCAGGCAAGTAGATGATATTTGCTGAGCTTCCGTTGTCAATGAGCACCCGGTGGATGTTGAATTCTTCTACTCTGAGCATGATTACCAGTGGATCGTCATGAGGTTGCCTAATTCTACGATTGTCTCTCCCTAAGAAAACGATATTAGGCTTGTCATTCTTTGGCATCTTCATTGGAAGGAGCCGTAAATGAACACTTTTTATTTCATTTTCATAGGCTTTTTTTAGGGACTTTAGTGTTTCGCCTACTGTTAGTCCTCCCGAGATCGTCTTTATCTCTCCTACAGGAGGTTTGCTATCTCCTACTCCCTGAGTTCTGTCCTGATCGTCCTTCTGTTGGTATCTATGGGGCTTCGTCTTCCTAACATACTTCTATAACTTCCCTTGCCGGATTAAAGTCTCCCCCTGGTCTTTCAAATGCTTACACTCATCGGTACAATACCCGTGGTCCTGGTGCAACCTACAGTATTTGCTTTTGTCTCTTCTTTCTATTGGAGTGCTAATTAGCTTTGACCATTACAGGGAGCGATCGTCACTTATTTGGATATGGACTTGCTCAATTGGCATTATTAGAGGTGTAAAGTTGGTGAACTTTGGCTTCCTGTCTAGAAGTTCCTTCTTTTTCCCTGTGGTCTGCCCAACACTTCGAGTCTCTTTCTTCTTGTTGTTTGCTGCTTGTTCCTTCATCTCTCTTCCTCTTTCCTTTCATTTCCTTTGCGAGCACCGCGTCTTTTTCATTCATATACTTTTGAGCTTTTCAAAGCAACTTCATGATTATTTTTGGTGGACTTTTAGTGATTGAAAAGAAGAAATCCCTAGGCAATAACCCTGCTTGAAAAGTTGTTAAGATGACTTGATCTTCAGCTTCGTCTACCTGCAATGGCTCCTTATTGAATTGGGTAACTTGCTGTCTTAGTGATTCTTCTTCTGCTTGTTGAATGTTGAGAAGATGCCCAGCTAGCTTTTTGTGTCTTTGTCCCCCAATGAAATGACGAACAAAACCCTTGCTGAGTTATTCGAAATCTGCAATAGTTCTAGGGGGTATCTTGCTAAACCATACTCTGGCTGCTCCCTTCAATGTTGTTAGGAATGCCTTACACATCACCTCGTCTAGGGTCATTTGCAATAGCATCAGTGTCTTGAATGATTCGATGTGATCCAAGGGATCCTTGGAACCGTCATACGACTCCAACTGTGGGAGATGGAATTTCGGTGGGAGGGGATAGTTCAGCACTTCAGTAGTGAATGGTGAGTCCGTCCTTTGAATCATCTCATCCAAATTCTCTCTGCCTTTGTCCTTCATAGCAGTTTTTTGTTTGTCCATCTCCTTCCTCATCTTGCGAAGTTCATTCTCCACTCTGGTGGAATCTTCTCCTGAGGTCCTGTCTCGCCTATTGGCTTGAGAGTTTGATTCTTCTTCACTCTGGTTTTCACTTGTTCGCCGACGTTCTGCATTTTGGAATTCCATTGTCTTTCGCAGTTTTTCATTCTGGTGAGTCAGCTCTTCCGCATTAGTCAAGGGTAAGTCCGTCCTTGGATTTGTTATTGTTGCATAGCATCTGGCTGAGGTGCAACCTCTGCTTCCATCTCGTACTTCGAGGAACTCTTTTGTCACTGGGAAAGATGGCTTGAATGATTAGCATCCCCACAGACGGCACCAAACTGATGATGCAAAAAATCAGTAGTTAAGCTCCTCGTCGTAGCGGATGGACGATGCTACAATTAGGGTTGTCTTTGCAGAAGGAAAACCTGCAAAATGAACTGGGTGGAAGAGTAACACGCCGGTGTGGCGTTAGCCAAACCGTCTTCGATGCTTAAGTCAGTAAGGGAGAAATATTTTAGAGAGAAATAGACTGGAGAGTGATTTTTGGTAGAGTATTTGTGTGTACCTTTAACTTCTATTACCTTCGCTTTATAGTTGAGTGCCTAATCAATTGGCAATGAATTCCTGTATTTATGTTCAATGGCTAGTGCGTTACAAAATTTTTGTCTAAAGTTCATAGCTCACTATGTAACTATTGCTCTGTCCGTTATGTGTTGTCATCAATGAGCGTAATAAACGCTTGACGGTATCATTTTAATAACGATCATAAATTTCTGACTCATCAGTAACCATGGATCACCGGTCTTCATTAGATTCGGGTACCTAGTGGTGAACTCACCTACTCATAGCCTAAAGTCACTGGATCATTTCTTGTTGACTATCAAGGATAGACCATGCCATTTAGACCAACGTAATGTTCATTACATTATAAGTTGGGAGGTGTAACGACCTAGCTATGGGAAACAATGAAACAACAAACCCACCCTACAATGTAATGACTTAGAACCTACCCTTAGGCTGGTCTATGTTAAAATTACATTACGTTTTGCGTGTGTTTGTTTGGTTGATAGATTGATGTAGATGGGAACCTAGCTTTGTTTGACCCAACCAAGCCTTTTCTTAGGGGATAATTTGGTCAAGATCAGAAGGAAGACTCCAAAGAGAATCCAAGACCAACATTCAAGCTAGTAGTTACAGTTCTAAGCCTATCACGGTACTAAAGCTCGTGAGCATAGAAGGCACTCCACTGTTACAATATCATAATCCTGTGTTCAACCTGCAAGACAACCCAAGCCACAAGAAGTCCGAAGACTCCATTACCATGGCAGAAAGGGAAGAGCATCCAAACACTAAAGAACCCGTGAACACTCAAGAGCTACTAAACAACATGGTAGTTAGTCAAATTCATTTGAAGGAAGACATGAACCTTATCGTACAACAGTTTCAGAACGTGAAGGGTGGTCAAGAGGAGAACAAGACCAATCATAATCCCCCTGATATGGAGGGTGGGAAGAAGATCAACGGAGGTTAAGCAAGGTGGAAGAGATGACCAAAAGGGCCTGTAAGATGGAGGACCTCATAGATTACCAATCACTCTCAAGTGCCGATTGGCCCAAATGCTCAACCTGGTCCGACCCAGAAACTTCTTGATTGAGATAAAACCTATCTTTTTTGAATTTTTAGAGATAATAACGCATTTCAATTCGTATCTAATCTCATTCAAGTTATTTTTTTAAGCATACCAACCTCTATAAATAGAGGAAAAGGATCAGAAATTAGGGCCTTTCTTTTCTGACTTCTCTACTCCCCTTGTGTTAAAGACGTTCTAGAAGCCTTGGCATTAAGAACTTCTTTTTTGTAAGTAATGTATTTTAAACCTCAAGGAAGTGAAAATTTCTTTGTTTTCGAAAATATTTTTCTATTGAAAGGAACGCTCATGCAAGAGGTATTCAGTTTCATTCTTATGTTTGTTTTTTTGTTACTTTTCCATTAACTAATATGTTGTGATTGTTCACTACATGAATTTTCTTAATATATGTTTGATTTAATTATGATCTTGTTCAGAATTAATAATTGCCATGTTTATATGTTTAGTTAGAATTTTCTTTGACATGTTCTTTAATTGGTTAACATGTTTTAACCCTTCTTTGACTTCAAAATTTGAACTAATCACCAAAACTTTTTAAAAAAAACAAAAACAGATCTGTATTTTCACTAAATACAGATCTGAAAATTTTTTTGAGTAAAAAACAAATCTGTATTTTCACTAAATACAGATTTGAAATTTTTTCGAGTCAAAAACAAATTTCTATTTTCACTAAATACAGATCTGTATTTTCATTAAATACAAATCTGAAAATTTTTCTAGTCACAAAAAAAATCTGTATTTTCATTAAATACAGATCTGAAAATTTTCTAAAAAATTTTTCTTCTTAAATAAAATTGCAGATTTTGAATTTTCAAAAAATGAATTAATAGTTAGGTTAAAGTTCCTTTTTTTTTATGTCATTCCCTAAATATGTGATGCATTCATAATAAATTTGAATTATGAATATGAATCATCTTTTAAAAATCCATTTTTATTTTTTTATCCTTTACAAAACAAATCTTTTTTTTTATTAACCAAATCTTTTTTTTTTTTTTTATCTTTCACAGAACAAATTTGATTTTCATTAACGAAATCCCTTTTTTTTTTTTCCTTTACAAAACAGATCTAATTTTTATTAACCAAATTTCATTTCTTTTCCCTTTACAAAACAGATCTGATATTTTGTTAATCAAATTTCATTTTTCTCAACATTACAAAATTGATCTCTAATTTTTCCTTGAGAAGGTGACATATTCATAAGACGAATTTGTTCAAACTAATTTTGTCTAGTGTTTGTTACATGCATATCATTCAATGTCATACAAAAAGGGTATATAATGGTTATTAAAGTCTAGAAGACCAGACTCTGTCTAGGTGGAATAGGTGCCTAACACCTTCCTATTCCGTAACCTAGCCCCCAAACTTAAATTTTTTGGACAAGTAGACTAGGGTTTTGTCTTTTGTTTTTGGTAGGTTGTAACTAGGACCAAAACTTTGTAATTTTTACATAGATTGTATTAGGACCAAAGCGTTGTAAAGTTATTCTACCATGATGTAATTGTATTTCCATAATCAATTAATAACATTCGAGGAATATTTGGACATGTAATTGTATTTTATTTTTTCTTATTTTTTTGTATAAAAATAAGTGGCAACTCCACAATTATCCCAAAAGAGAGGTGCCCTAAGCACCTGAATATCTCTTTTTTGGGAGCACCTTGTGCGGTCTCTCACAGCAGCGTTTTTCAAAGACGAACGCCACTAAAAAAAGCTACTATAGGCCCTCTCTTTTGTAGTGTCATACACTTGAAATTTTTAAATTTGTCAATATATTACTAAATTAAAGTCTACTATCATGTAAAAATATTTACGTGTGTTAGGACATATGTGAATGATGTTAGGAACATATGTCATTTAGAATTGGCTAATCTTTTGACAAAACGCACTTTACTTGTAATTGGGTAGATCTAAGATGTGTTTAATACTTCAAGGAACAAGGTTTCAAGTCCAAATGTTAAAGCCATGCAAATCTATCCAAGAATCAAGTGAAGAAGTGCTAGATTTTAAAACTCGACAACTAGCTCAACAAATAACATCTATCGAGGTTTAAAAGGCTTGTTTAGTCCAATGCTCGATAGCTGCTCAATAGATAACCTATATATCGAGATTTATGAAAATCAATTTTTCAGATCTGATTTCACACCAATCCGTGTATACTTGTTTAGGTTTTCTTTTTTCACAACCCTAAACATATATAAGGATTATTTTAAGGGCCGTCAAAGGTTGCGCAAGTGTGAGACAAAGTTTTGTTCATGCAAATTGTGACCGAAGACAAAATTTGCCCCAGTTCATCTTTCTCTTGAAGAAGCTACTGCATTTGTACATTGTTGGGTTTTGTGACAAAGGCGTTTCGTGATCTTCATCGTGTTGATGAATTGAAGGACTTTGCAACCAACATCTTTCTCAAGTTGGTGAGTAAGCCACGTACTAGGATCTGCGCATCGATTAGTTTGTCACGTACTGGGAGCCATGCATTGAAAAGGAGAGATTATCACTACAAAACAAGTCCAATTGTGTATTGGGGTAATGGTTCAACTGTAGGTTAGTATAAGGAATTGGAATTCCTTTACCTGTAACCGCCTGTTGTGATAATAGTGAATTCTCGGGAGTGGTGAACTTAAAATCACTCGATGGGGTTTTTTCCTTAGAGGTTTTCCTCATTTGTAAACAAATCACAGTGTTAACTTTATTTTCCGCTGCATATTAAACTAGTTGGTGATTTATTTGTGTTACCATGCATTTTGCATGTTAATTGATTTAATTAATTAGTTTGGCTAAATCAATTGGTTAATTTATCACAAGGGGTCAATACATTCTTGGCCTATCAACATGTAGAAGCTAAAATAAATTCAATCATGTGCTCTCTAAAATGGTAAGAAACTGTTAAATTCAATGAAATACTATTTTTTGGTTCATGTAAGCATGAAAAAGGGTTGTATGTTTTTTTGAGTGGTTGTGATCTATGACTATGATTATAAATTAATAAGTTTTAAGCTATATTGTTTTGACATCTCATTTGTGTTTGAATTTTCCAATGAATGTAATATTGTAAACTTTTAAAGGTACTACAAAAGTTTAAAATCTGAAGTTTTTAAGAATGTGCAAATTGTTTGTCGTTTTATGACAATTGGGTCTCGTCATCTCTTGTATTTAGGTTCATTGGAAAAGTTATGGAGCTAATGAAGACACTTGGCAGCCAATTAAGGAATTGATGTATTACACGGAATTGAATGTTGTTACATTTTTATGGGATATGCTATTTCTTATATATTTTTCTAATTATGCATGTAGATTTTTTATAGTTACGACCATTTTACAGGAATTGTATTAAGACTATGAAGGAATTTGTCAACGATAGTTACAAGTCAAAGATCTTACCTTTAGCAATAAGTTTGTCGTAACTGCAAATAGTAGGGATATTTCATGGATATTTTGGTTATTTTAGAAATTTTAGAGATATTTTGGTCAGTTTAGTGGTTTTTGAGCATATTTGGTTATTCTAGAAATATCAATGATATTTTGGTCATTTTAGAGGTTTAATGGGTATTTTGCTCATTTTAGAGATTTTGGGGGTATTTTGGTCATTTTAGTGGTTTTGAGCATATTTGGTGATTTTAGAAATATCAGGGTATTTTGGTCATTTTAGAGGTTTTGTGGATATTTTTTCTCGTTTTAAAGATTTGGGGATATTTTTGTCATTTTAGTAGTTTTTGAGCATATTTTGTGATTTTATAGAAATCAGGTTTTGGTCAAGTATGGATATCCGAGGGTAAACAAACTAGGTAACAATTAGGTATGGATATTAATTGGATAAAGTAATTGGGTATCCATGAATAAACTAATCGGGTTGGATATGAATATACCCTACCCATACCCGATCCATGGTCATCCCTGTTGGCAAAAGCCATGAGAGAAATCCACTCATATTGCAACAATACATTTTTATAAGGTTCCAATCTTATTTCTTAATGGACCAGAAATACCCAACTACTCTTTATCAAGAAAACTTTTTTCCTTTTCATTTGAAGGAGAATTCTTGTCTTCTATACTAACAAAAAAAAAAAAAAAACATTTTCTTCTATGTTCAGAAAATTCAAAAGAAAACTAATAAGAATTTTAGGTAATATTCAACAAATAGATTCACAGAAATAAAATGGTGATGATATTTTTACATATGGCAGCTGGAGGTGAGAAAAAGAACAAAAAATAAAAATTGCAAAATGTTTATGGAGAAAAAAAAAATTAGTTTACGGTCATAAGCGATTAATTTACGAGTCCCATGTTGGACCAAAGGCAGAAATTCCAGTAGCCTTGCATGCGTTGACAACATCTCTGCTTCCTTCTAGATTGCTGGTAACAATAACAACTTTAGTGTTCCAATTTCTAGCAGCATCAATGCTCAGTTGAGACACATTGGAACGACCAAACACAGCAGTATCATGGACAATCACCTTGTCTTTTGGCCACCCACTTACCATTTCTTCGATTTCTTTTCCAAAGTTTTGTTCAATTCCCTTGGCTACCCAAATTAACCGCACATCAACAGAACATGGCTGCAAAAGGAATCATAGAAACACACAAATTCCTGAACCTGTTGCCACCAACAAAACCCTATCATACATATTAACAAGATAAGGCTAGCCCACAGAGTGCACTTTTCGAACCCACAAATGGCTTGGTGGATTTGACACCAAGGACTTTGTGAAGTCACCAACAGCACCAGCTAATATCATGTGATCTTTCTTCCCATCAGAAATTATGCCGAATGCGTGTCATTCCGATAAAGGGGATGGACTAATCCTACCCAATATACCAGCTATTACTCCATCAAACTTGACAATTGTGGCTTGGCCTGAAGGAGCCAAGACCTTAATGGGGACACGTCTTACTGTCACCCAGGCAAGATGATTAAGAAAGTGATGGACACGGTGAACCAAAGTTCTTGCCGTTTGATCAAGCTGGAACTAATGTCTTTTTTGTAGGATTTGGTTTTTGGATAATAAGAGATTGTAAGAATAATAAAGACCCAGAGAAGAGCAAGAGCAATCCATCCAGCAAAGCAATGTGTTCTTTCGAATACATTTTGATGAAGATGGCGAACTAGAGGGAAAGCCGCCGAAGAAGAGAGGCAAAGAAGGCAAAGAATGGTGGAGGCTACACCTATGATCACAGGTGAACTGTTGTCTCCATCTTTGAGGGTAAGGACTAAGGCATACATGAGCCATGCAATTGAAGAGACACCACAGCTACTATGAATACCTCTGAGACTTTGGAGAAGGGATGTTGTGGCTGTCTTAATAAAGAGAGGCACCCATGACCTTCCCAAGTGTTGGGAAATCATCATGTTTGTATCAAATACAAAACACACGCAACGGAAAGTAAACGGATCTACTTCATTCGCAATTGATAACATGCACTATGTAGGTTTCAGAATATTAGAACAAGAGAGTGTATTTTGATGCGGTGAAATTCAAAACCGAATGAAGAAGTACTCGGGAAGACTTTCAATCTTCACTCCAATTCCACTTGATGCCCAAGATGTGTGGTCTCTTAATCAGTTCTATGTTTTCTAGAGAGAATATGAAAGAGTGTCTCTCTTCCTTATATCATTATTACACATATTAAACATACAAACCATTTTATTCTATATAAAATTCTGTATGTTTCTCTCCACATAACTGATTATCTAATTGGGCTAGCCTTTTGGGCCTTCCTAATTGGGCTTTAGTGTGTGGCTTGGAGTGGGACCAAAAGGGAACAAATAAGACACTAGCTCCAATGGGCCTTGGGCTTTTCTGTCAACTCTTGACAAGTCCAAAGTTACCATTAATTATATTTAATACCATTATATAAATATAATTGCACTCTAGGCCTCATTAATAAATTATATCCCAAGACTTTATTATACATACAACCCCTTCATAAAATATTCGTAGTAATACAAAGTCATGAATATAGACTGCTACTTTGTAAATTACTACATCTTAATCCTTGAGTACCCGGTTTAATCCTTTTGAGTTATTCACCATATATTTATGAAATCCAATTTCATAAATATATACTTTAGTCTTACTAAAGTGGTTAGGCCTAACTCTCTGAATAACTGTACCCATTAAACTTATCTCAAGGGAATATTTTATATCTTCGTTAAGAGACTATGAATTCCATCTTGAGAATATATGTTTCATCAACAATAAATGTGGCTGCCCAACATACTGAGGTTTTGACCGTTACTTTAGATCTCACTCCTGATATATCAAAGCAACTTACATTTCATGATCAGGTCCATTATTCTCTCAGGATTAAGAGTTCATGTAAATACAAGTCGTGAGATTTATTATTCAATCGACAGTCGTTAGGAGAATAATAAATCTCACAGCGGTCCTGTTCAATATGTCTTAACTCTTAAAACATACCAACATATTAACTAGAAGTCACCACTTCCATGATCAAGACAAATCATCGTAGTTAATATGTTATAGTCTTCGCAGACGAAATGCCAAATTTCATCACCGACTACGAACCAAAATTCTGAGTTTACAAAGAACTTATGATCTATATCTTCTGTGACTTTTCACATAAATTACATACTATGCATCTCATGGACTATTTGATAATGTCCGAATATTCATGTTACCATTATTTTAGATAAGAATAAAACAACTTTATTAAACACAATATTAAGTCATACATCATTTCTCACATAATGTCATACATAATATCATACATAGCATCATACAATAGGATTTAAGGGCACATATCCTAACAATCTCCCACTTGCCCTAAAGACTATTGTGCACTAATCTAACTCCCATTCCCTCCAAATGTGACTCGAAAGTCCTTTGAGGCAAGACTTTGATAAAGGGATCTGCTAGATTATTTGCACTTTCAATCTTTGCCACCACCACAATCCACGAGCAACAATGTCTCGAATGATGTGGTACTTCCTTTCAATGTGCTTTCCTTTCTTGTGATTCCTTGGATCTTTGGATTGTGCAACCGCTCCACTATTGTCACAAAACAATGTAATAGGAACTTGCTCCATTCTCACTACACCAAGATCAGAAAGGAATTTCTTGAGTCAAACAGCTTCCTTTGCCGCCTCACAAGCAGCAACATATTCAGCTTCCATGGTGGAGTCTGCAATACAAGATTGCTTAACACTCCTCCGACTTATGGCTCCACCTCCCAAGGTGAATACACATCCTGACGTGGACTTTCTGAAATCTAGATCCGATTGAAAGTCTGAATATGTATAGCCAACGGGAATCAAATCCTCACAACGGTAAACAAGCATATAATCTCTCGTTCTCCGTTGATATTTGAGAATATGCTTTACAGCTTGCCAATGTTGTGGTCCTGGATTTGATTGATATCGGCTGACCATGCCAACTGAAAAACAGATATCCGATCTAGTACAAAGCATGGCATACATGAGACTTCCTACTGCAGAAGTATAAGGAACTTGTCTCATCATATCTACTTCCTCTTGAGTCTTAGGCCTTTGGTCATCAGACAGAGGAACTCCATGTCTGAAAGGAAGTAATCATTTCTTGGAGTTTTGCATGCTAAACCGTTCTAGAACCTTATCTATATATCCAGCTTGTGATAAGCCTAACATCTTATTCTTACGATCTCACCAAAGCTTGATCCCTAGAATAAAGTTAGCCTCACCCAAGTCCTTCATATCAAATTGGCTTGACAACCAAACCTTCACTGACGACATGACCCCTACATCATTTCCAATGAGTAGAATATCATCAACATAAAGCACTAGGAACATTACTACTTTGTCTTGATGTCTTTTGTACACACATGGTTCATCAAGATTTTGTTCAAAACCAAATGATTTGATTGCTTGATCAAATCTGATGTTCCATGACCTAAATGCTTGCTTAAGTCCATAAATGGACCTATTCAACTTGCATACCATATGCTCTTGGTTCTTTGCTATGAAACCTTCTGGTTGCATCATATAGATTTCCTCTTCAAGATTGCCATTAAGAAATGCAGTCTTGACATCCATTTGCCAAATCTCATAATCATAATGAGCAGCAATGGATAAGAAAATTCTGATAGATTTAAGCATTGCTACTGGTGAAAAGGTTTCCTCATAATCAATACCTTCTTTTTTAGTATACCCTTTTGCCACTAGCCTTGCTTTAAAGGTTTCAACCTTTCCATCTACCCCTCTCTTCCTCTTGTAAACTCATTTGCAACCAACAGGTTTAATGTCATTAGGCGCCTTTACAAGATCCCAAACTTGATTGGAATACATGGAATCTAATTCTGATTTCATAGCTTGGACCCAATGATGTGCATCTATATCATTCATTGCTTCTTCATAAGTGTAAGGATCAGTTTCGGCCTCCTCTGAGATAGCCTCATAAGTCTCTCCAAGACCTATGAATCTTATAGGTGGCCTAACATTCCTCCCACTACGACGAGGCAACTGTGTACTAGACATCTCATGAGTAGTATCTTGTGGTGTATCCAATACAGCCACATCATCCCTAGTTTCAACCATTGGTTGTTCAATTACAGGTTCATTCATTTCAGCCAAGACAACTCTACTTCTAGGACTGAAATCATTCATATAGTCATTTTCCAAGAATTTGGCATTTGTACTAACAAACACTTTATTATCTTTATGACTATAGAATAAACCTCTAGCAGTTCCTTTTGGATACCCTACAAAGAATACCACTTCTGTTTTAGACTGTAACTTGTCAGACTTTCCTTTTAACACATGTACTGGACAACCCCAAATATGGAGATGTCTCATACTAGGCTTACGCCCATTCCACAACTTTACAGGTGTTTTAGGAACAAACTTCGAAGGTACTAAATTCAGAAGATACATTGCAGTATTTAAGGCATATCCCCAAAAAGAAGTTGGTAGAGTCGAATAACTCATCATGGACCTAACCATATCTAAAAGAGTCCTATTCCTTCTTTCCGCTACACCATTTTGTTGTGGAGTTCCAGGTGCAGTTAATTGAGATAAAATCCCATTTTCGGTTAAGTAATCCTTAAAATTTCCAAGAAGGTATTCGCCACCACGATCAGATCGAATGGCCTTTATGCGTTTACCCAATTGATTCTCAACTTCAGCCCTAAACTCGTTGAACTTTTCAAAGGCTTCGGACTTCCGTTTCATTAGGTACACATAACCAAATCTAGAGTAATCATCAGTGAATGTAATGAAATACTCATAGTCACCTCTTGCTTGGATTGACATAGGACCACAAACATCCGTATGAACTAATTCTAGTAACTCTTGGGCTCTTCTACCTTTTGCATTAAAAGGTCGTTTGGTCATTTTACCTTCCAAACAAGATTCACAAACTGAAAATTCATCAAAGTCCAATGGCTCTAAGAGACTATCTTTGATCAGCCTTTGAATTCTGTTTGGATTAATATGACCCAAACGCAAGTGCCAAAGATATGCATCATTAGTAGAAGGAAACTTTCTCTTTAATAATTTTACATGAGAGTTATTATCTAATTCAGAATTATATAATTCATGCTTATCAGGAGTTAAAATATAAAGACCATCCACAATATTGCTAGAACAAATAAATGTTTTACCTTTCTTTATTACAACATTATCTTTAAGGATAACACAATATCCACTTTTACCTAAATAAGTTGCAGAAATTAAATTCCTACGAACATTAGGTACATACAGACAGTCTTGCAATATTAAAACTCTAGTTTCAAAGCATAAATTAAACACTCCAATAGTTACAACTGGAATCCTACTCCCATCAGCCAAGGTCAGAAACAACTCTCCTTCTTTAAGTCTTTTGGTCTCCTGGAACCCCTGCAAAGAATTGCAAATATGATTAGTACAACCTGAATCCACACATCAGGAATCTGTGGGATTTTGTACCAAACATATTTCAAGAAGGAATGAAATTTTCATACCCTTATTGACGGCAGCCTTGAACTTTGGACAATTTCTCTTCCAATGTCCTTTCTCACCACAATGGAAACATTTTCCTTTCAGCTTCTTTCCTTTGTTGGCAACCCCTAAGACAATTTGTTTACCCTCCTGCTTAGTGAAGTCCTTCTTCTTCTTCTTCTTACCCTTGCCTTTCAACTTAGGCTGAGAAGTAGAAGCTTCACCCACATTGGCTTCAACATTAGAAGTACCAAGGATGCCTTCCGCCGCTACCAACTCATTCATTAATTCAGACAAAGAATAAATCTTTTTGTTCATGTTATAATTAAGTCTGAATTCCTTGAATGACTCCGGTAGTGACTGGAGTATCATATCCACTTGGGATTCTCCATCAATGTTGGCACCCAAAACTTCTAAAGTATTCAGATTAGAGATCATTGTAAGACAATGTTCTCTCACTGAACTACCTTCAGCCATTTTGGTATTATAAATTTGCCTCATGGTTTCTTGCCTTGCAGAACGACCTTGCTCACCAAACATCTCCTTCAGACTTAGCATAATGTCCGAAGCTAGTTCTACATCCTGCATTTGATGCTGTAGAACATTTGAGATGGACGCTAGGATGTAGCACTTGGCCATTTCATTAGATTTCTGCCAACGATCATATCGTTGTTTTTCCTCAGGAGGAGCATCTAATGAAGGAAAGCTAGGACATGGTTGAGTAAACACATATTTATGCTCTTCAGCTATGAGAACTATGTCCAAGTTTCTTTTCCAGTCAACATAATTGGTTCCAGTTAGTTTGTTTTTATTAAGAATGCTAACAAGTGGGCTAAATGATGCCATGTTCAAATCTGAAAATAATAAACATGAATATAATAAGTAAACTGGACATTATCAATTTAGCATATAAACATATAGTATGGAACCTTAATAAAACCATAATATAATATATGCAACAACAACCCAATCCCATACTCAATGTCCCTCAGCATAGAGTGAACATTAAATACTATGATTGATTGAGAACTATTCTCATTATTAGTGCTATCATGATAACTCTTATCAAACACTTAATAATATGCCGTTATACATTTGGCCTCTAAATGATTATAGCAAGAACTCAGCATAGAGGATATTATAATATTTAGTCTAGTGTATACCATTATCTAGAATCATGTGTAGCCACATTTCATCCCCTTAACAGGCTTATCATGTAGTACCATGATACAAAACACCCTCCGCATGGAATGCAAAGCTCGAAGCTAAGACAAGGTGTTTGATCAAACCACTATAAACCAAGAAATTCAATCTTGTAGGACCATGAAATACATATTCTCCGCATGGAATGCAAAGCTCGAAGCTAAGACAAAATATATATTTCACACTACTATGAATCAACAATGAAGGCTGTGAGATCCAACCCTTGTATCTCTCTCCCACTAGATATTTTAAATTAAAGGTTTTTATCTTTTAAATATGCATAAACTAATTATACACAACCTTGCACTTTTTCTTATGAAAAAGGCGTAAGAAAAAATAGCGAAAACACAAAATTTAAGGTTGAAAACACTTAGAAAAATTTCAGATTTTCTTTCTTTCGATCGATCGAATGTGCCCCTCGATCGATCGAAAAAATTAAACAATTCAAACTAAACCTTCTGTCTGATTCGATTGATACTCGATCGCTTCTCGATCGATCGAAAAGAAAATTTGATCGATCGACTATCAATCGAATATTAATCGATTCAAAAGATTGATCACTGTTTCACTCGATCGATCGAAAGTAAATTTCGATCAATCGAAACTCGTGAAACTCGGATTTCCAGAATTTCTCTTGGACAGTTTTCAACGGTTTTGCATGAACAAACAACCATCATACGAAAATGATAGACAGAAATTGATATCAAAACTGAAATCTATTGATGCTATAGCCTTAAAGATCAATTTAACATTCTTAAATTCATATTTAAACAATATCATAACATCAATATCAGTTTTTATCAAATCATAGTTTCAACAACCATGCAGAAAATTAAATGTATAATCCTCTATCAACTTGAAACTATAATCTCTAATTCCAAAACGAACAAAACATGTTATACAGATTTGAAATGAAGACCGCTCTGATACCAATGTTGGGAAATCATCATGTTTGTATCGCATACAAAACACACGCTGCGGAAAGTAAACGGATCTACTTCATTCGCAATTGATAACATGCACTATGTAGGTTTCAGAATATTAGAACAAGAGAGTGTACCTTGATGCGGTGAAATTCAAAACCGAATGAAGAAGTACTCAGGAAGACTTTCAATCTTCACTTCAATTCCACTTGATGCCCAAGATGTGTGGTCTCTCAATCAGTTCTATGTTTTCTAGAGAGAATATAAAAGAGTGTCTCTCTTCCTTATATCATTATTACACATATTAAACATACAAACCATTTTATTCTATATAAAATTCTGTATGTTTCTCTCCACATAACTGATTATCTAATTGGGCTAGCCTTTTGGGCCTTCCCAATTGGGCTTTAGTGTGTGGCTTGGAGTGGGACCAAAAGGGAACAAATAAGACACTAGCTCCAATGGGCCTTGGGCTTTTCTGTCAACTCTTGACAAGTCCAAAGTTACCATTAATTATATTTAATACCACTATATAAATATAATTGCACTCTAGGCCTCATTAATAAATTATATCCCAAGACTTTATTATACATGCAACCCCTTCATAAAATATTCGTAGTAATACAAAGTCATGAATATAGACTGCCACTTTGTAAATTACTACATCTTAATCCTTGAGTACCCGGTTTAATCCTTTTGAGTTATTCACCATATATTTATGAAATCCAATTTCATAAATATATACTTTAGTCTTACTAAAGTGGTTATGCCTAACTTTCTGAATAACTGTACCCATTAAACTTATCTCAAGGGAATATTTTATATCTCCGTTAAGAGACTATGAATTCCATCTTGAGAATATATGTTCCATCAACACTAAATGTGGCTGCCCAACATACTGAGGTTTTGACCGTTACTTTAGATCTCACTCCTGATATATCAAAGCAATTTACATTTCATGATCAGGTCCATTATTCTCTCAGGATTAAGAGTTCATGTGAATACAAGTCGTGAGATTTATTATTCAATCGACAGTCGTTAGGAGAATAATAAATCTCACAGCGGTCCTGTTCAATATGTCTTAACTCTTAAAACATACCAACATATTAACTAGAAGTCACCACTTCCATGATCAAGACAAATCATCGTAGTTAATATGTTATAGTCTTCGTAGACGAAATGCTCAATTTCATCACCGACTACGAACCAAAATTCTGAGTTTACAAAGAACTTGTGATCTATATCTTCTGTGACTTTTCACATAAATCACATACTATGCATCTCATGGACTATTTGATAATGTCCGAATATTCATGTTACCATTATTTTAGAAAAGAATAAAACAACTTTATTAAACACAATATTAAATCATACATCATTTCTCACATAATGTCATACATAATATCATACATAACATCATACAATAAGATTTAAGGGCACATATCCTAACACCAAGAACTTAACCGCGAGCCAAAAAACAAGAAGCAAGAAGGCCTCGCTCCTACACAGTGTCAAAGCAAGTATATTGGCAATGGAGAAAGGGGCAGTCCTATTCTTCCCATACGAGAAATGCCCCATGATTGCAAGAACCAAGCCAGTAATGTCTAGAATCAAGCAAATTGAAAAGAGTCCCTTGTACACTGTTTTAAACCCTTGGTCGAGCAGTATAACTGACAGCCTCGACTTCTTCTTTCGAGATGGCTTTGATGCTTGTTCATGTATACTAGCAGTCAAAAGTGGAAGTGGGGTTTGCTTGATCTGTTCCTCTACGTCGTTCCCTTGTTGCACAACCTCCAAACCAATATCTTCATGATTTTCATCGTGCAGGTCAAGATCACAAAAGTGGCTGCTGCTTTTGCTTATAGACCTTTGTATAAAAGAAGGAAACTCTTTGGGAGAGCCAGGCCAAGTTATTTTGATGGCAAAGGGATCTGCATGAGGTTTGATCTCAAAAGCCACGCCTCGACAGCTCGAAGACCTTTCTTGGGTTTGCATATTTCCTATCACACAAGCAAGGAAGAAGACACGGGGTTTCAAACTGTGTGATTTTCATGCACGAAAGAAATGCTACTTATACAGAGCGGACACGGAGTATACATTATAATTTTTTTACATTAAACTCGTGACTTTAAGTCACAAGTTCAGAATAAAAAAATAATTATATATACTTTATGTGCAATAATGTATGTGCACTAATTATTACCAAAATATGTGTGATATAATCTATGTGAAATAGTGTGAAATAATATTTTCTTTCTCAAATTTGCCATAACATGCCTCCATACTTTTTTATCTGACTTTGATAGATCAAAGTCAAGTGCTATCCAGTTTCTTAAAAAAGTCTAAAGTTAACCCTGTATCAAAATGGAATGCTTTGAAAAATGAGTCTAATTATTACACTAACGGATTTTTAGGGCCATTTGATAATGTTATTCTAGTAATGTTGTTTATATTTTTTGAAAATACATGCACATGAAAATGTGTATGAAAATACGTGTAATATTATTTAAAAACTGAAAACTATTGTTTAAATGCATGTACTAAACGGATCCTTAGATTCAACAAGTCCTTAAAAATTGACGTTGGCACACATACGAATATTAAATATAGACCTAGTCAAGAGGCTTTCTCGCGTAAGAACATCTTTCTGTGTTCACTTCTGTTTTCTTTATTTATTTTTCCTTTAATATAAAGCAATGTGATTTTTTGATTAGTACTTTCAAATTTTAAACTTTAGTTGACTTGAATGGTTTTTTGGGTATTGAAAAGTGCTTGTCTTTCACTTAAATTTTTCTTCCTTCATAAAGAAGGCTTCTCTTCATGCAATGTTCGTGATTTCTTTTGTTTAGGATAATAAAAGATAATTTTTTTTATTAAGATAATTTTTCTATAATTCAATAATTAGGACATTTGAATTGTAGAAATTTTTATTGAAAACACAAAGAGATGTTAATTAAGCTACAAGACTGACTTTTATTTTCTTAGAACTAATTAAATATGATTTTGTTAATATACTTGAGAGCTAATTAATATTTTATGTCAATGGTGCACCTTGAATTGCCTTTGTCTGGTTTGTACTCCATCTGTTTGATATGTTTGATTTTTATTTTTTATTTTTTGTGAATTGATGTGTTTGATTAATGATCGGGTGAAAACTTACAATTAATATTAAGGCTAGCTTCAATCTCCACCCCAACGTTAATTCGATGGAGATCTAACTTGTCGCATCCAAACTCATCTTGAAATTTGGAGCCAAAAGAAAAGTTGTATGTACCGTGTGCTGAGACACATGTATGAGTAATTATTGTTGCATATTTGTCCAATTTTGGTGTGTGAATAAGATTCTCTTATTTCTTGATAGGGTCAAATTTTGCATGTCTTGGCATATTCAAGTCAAAACGTATTTTTGATGTAATTAAGTTTTAGTTAAGATTTTTCATTAAGTATACGTGTGGTACCAATTGAAGACAAAATAAGAACAAGCTCAAAAACTACTCAAAATGTTTCAACTACTATCTCGGCATAAGTCTTGATAGCAGTTATTTTATCGAGATTTCTTAAACCTCGATAGCAAGCTCGATAGCTGCCGATCAATCAAGTTTGGTTTACGCAAAATTAGAACAAAATGGGCAAATGCCCTTTTCAAGCAAAGAAAGTAGCATTTTGCCCTCATTCCCAAACTAATTAGGGAAATGTCCCTTTTTTGAAATTCGATTTTCTCAAAATCGAGTTTTAAAAAAAAAAATTTGAGCCCTATAGTGGCGTTTTAAGGAGCCTATAGTGACGTTTTCAAGACATATAGTGACTTTTATAACTCGACCTCTACGAAGTTGAGTTATATGCAATTTTTTTCTTTTTTTTGCCTATAACTCGACTTTTTAGAGGTCGAGAAACATCACTATATGTCTTGAAAACGTCACTATAGGCTCCTTAAAAACGCCCACTATAGAGCTTAACTCGATTTTTAGAAAATCGATTTTCAAAAGAGGGGCATTTCCCTAATTAGTTTGGGAAGGAGGGCAACATGCTACTTTCTTTGCTTGAAAAGAGCATTTGCCCATTTTATCCTGCAAAATTACAAATTCTATTTTAGATGACATGGTGACCTTTAGATTTGTGCACTAGGGTCCAAGACAACTTAATTCTATTTTTAATAGCTTTAAAATTCTAAGAATGTTGAGGGAGTGGAATGGGCATTATTTCGGCTATAGCTAGAATGTGGATAGATATATAAGTTTGATTAGTACCTCATCCTATCTTATTAATGGAAAAGTATTAAGTATTTCTAGAGTATGGATAAATGGTGCTCTCTCCTCTCTCATTCATGATGGACTCTACCACGATTTAGGCCTTATTTGGTTTAAAAAAATGGTCACTCATCACTCATCACTCAATTTTCATCACTCATCATCCATCACTCATCACTCATTACTCATCACTCTAAAATATCACACCCAAACAACATTATCACTCAGTTACCATCACTCAATATTTTCACACTATTTGTGGGTCCCATATCTGTCATTGGTACAGTTTAGTTTTTTTTTTTTTTTTTTTTCCAGATCACCCGAACCAGTGAAAAAAAAAAAAAAAAAGAGAGGAAGAAGACGAACTAGATTAGAAGAAAAGGAAAAAAAAAAAAAAAAAGAAGGAAGAACGAAGAAGACCAGATCAAAAGAAAGGAAAAAAGAAAAAGAAAAAAAAGGAAGAAGATGAACTGGATGAAAAAATAAATAAATAAATAAATAAAGAGAGGAAGAAGACGAACTGGATCAGAAGAAAAGAAAAAGAAAAAAAAAAGAAACCAGATCACCAACGAAGAAGAAGAAAAGAAAAAGAAAAAAAAAAGCTACCAGATGACCGAACCAAGAAGAAGAAGAAAAAAAAAAACTCAAAAGTCAAAAAGGACGGCTGAACAGTATAAAGTGTTATATTTAATTACAAAAATGCCATTGAGTTATAAGTTATGGAAACTGAAAACAGATAAAATGTGTTTTCAGTTTTCATAACTCATCACTCAAAAATCAAAGAACTGAGTGATGAAAACCATAACTCAAAACTCATCCAAACAAAACATTTTACAATTGAGTAATGAAAACTGAGTATTGAGTGATGAAAACACTCAAACCAAACATCACCTTAATGAGTAGACCCCACTATGAATATAAGAAAAGTGAGCATCATTCTCAATATTCTGAAAGTACCTAAGAATTGCTCCTTTTTATTGGATAAGTATTTACCTCATCCAATCAAATTGTATAAACATTTGGTCAATTAAATAGGTAAGATTTCTATGAATAATAATAATAACAATAATAATAATAACAATAAATAAATAAATAAAGATTCTGTGGACCCATACTCACTTTCACTAAACTTTCTCAAAAACAAATATAATGAAAACGTGTAATACCACCTCGAAATGAAATGTCATATGGGGCCCATGATCAATACAAAGATTTTTTTTTTAATTTATAAAAAAAAAAGCCCTTAAACCCATCAAAACGTGTAAGTTTTGTGATAGTAGGACCAGGCCCAGCTGTATTTTCTAGTTATATTCATTACGTTTTGGGTTTGGGTTTGGTTTTTTTTTTTTTTTTTTAATCAAAACACAAAACTATACTTTTGAAATTTTATTCATGAACATGTGTTAAGCATAATAAATGATTGCATGCCTATCAAAATAAATAAATAAATAAATGATTGGATAATGTTTAACAAGTGTTTATCATTTTGGAAATTATATTTTGCAATATATATATATATATATATACTTGTTTTTAAATGGAGAAAATTTTGGTTACATATGTATTTGCGCGTGCATTTTTAAATGTTTCTATTAATCATATCATTCAACTTTATGTGGATGTAGATTTCAAAGAATCCTCCTAAAAAACTTCCAATTTATTTTCCTTGTGTATCTTGAGAAAATGAAAAATTACATTTTCATTTTTTTCCTCAGCGTCACACATCTGCCTTTCACTCTTCAATCTCTCTTTTTCAAAACCACACACACACAATGCCCTTTATAGAGCCCCCTGCTACCTAGCCTCAAAGTCCTAATTCAAATTCAAATCATATTAATTAGGAGTCTTAGACTTGTAGGCCACTTCTCTTACTTCTAGTAGGAATATGAGTACCAGCAATGACAGTGGGCAAAGACTCCTATTCCAACTTGAAGTAAAATTCCATGTAGGCTGGACTTCTAAGTGCCGTGCACCTTAACAGGGTAGAGCTGGACATAGTTTTAACTTTTAACCCATTCTTCAAGGGGTTGGTTATGAAAATCCTTTTGTGTGTAATCAGTTGGTTTCGGTCTTTGTGATTTGGCGATTTCGGTTGGTTTATCGGTTTTTTTACACCCCTTATTACAAAGGGTATGTCAAATTTCCCATTTAGAGATTTTATTCATGAGCACGTATTAAGCATAATAAATGATTGAATGCTATTTATCATTTTGAAAATTATATTTTATAAGGATAAAATTGAGGTATAGTACTTAAGTGCTATTTCTTAAACTCCTTTCTTAAAAGTCAACCATGTGGTTACTTAACTAAAAACACATTTCCATCACATGAGAAAAAAGCCATATGGTTGAATTTTAAGAGGGGAACCTAAAGAAACAGCACCTAAAATACTATACTTAATGATAGGCCAAGAATATATTGACCACTTGTGATAAATTAACCAATTAATTAGCCAAGTTAATTAACATGCAATATGTGTGGTAGCACAAAGAAAAATCACCAACTAAATTAAATGCAGCGGAAAATAAAGTTGACACGGTGATTTGTTTACGAATGAGGAACACCTCCAAGGCAAAAACCCCACCGGGTGAATTTAAGATCACCACTCTTGAGAATCAACTATTATCATAAAAAGCAGTTACAAGTAAAGGAATTTCAGTACCTTATACCAACTTACAATTGAACCCTTATAACCCAATTGGACTTGTTCTGTAGTGACAATCACTCATTTTCAATGCACGGCTCTCAGTGCGTGACTAACCAATTGATGCACGGATCCAAGTACGTGACTAACAAACCAACTTGAGAACGTGACTAACAAACCAACTTGAAAAGGATGTTGGTTGCAAAGTTCTTCAGTTCATCCAGACGATGAAGATCAAGAAGCTCCTTGGTTACAAAACCTTACAGCATACAAACGCAGCAACTTCTTCAAGAGAAAGATGAACTAGGTCATATGTCTCCTACACAATATGCTTGCAACAACAAGTGCAACAACCTTATGACAGTCCTTAAAATAATCCTTATATATGTCTAGGGTTGTGAGAAAAGAATACATAAATACATACACATGGATATACATGAAATCAAATCTGAAAAACTGATTTTTGTAAATCTCGATAGGTAGGTTTTCTATCGAGCAGCTATCGAGCATCAGGCTAAAACTATCTTTTAAACCTCAATAGATGCCATCTTTTGAGCTAGCTGTCGAGTTTTAAAATACAGCACTTCTTCACTTGATTCTTGGACAGATTTGCATGGTTCTAACTCTTAACTTGAACAACATGTTTCTTGAAGACTTAAACCATCCTAGATCTACCCAATTACAAATAAAGTGCATTTTGACAAAGGATAAGCCAATTCTAAATGACGTATGTTCTTAACATGATCCACATCTGTCCTAACACTTAAGTTTTGTCTATTTTACAATATAGACTTGTAAGATGTTTTTATATGGAGAAAATGTGTAAGAATAAGAATAAATTGACATGTGTACTTTGTGTGCAGTAGTCATTATTCAAAAGAAAAACAAAAACGAAGGCAGGAATCTTAAGAGAGAGAGAGAGAGAGAGAGAGAGAGGCCCTGGTGGCAAGAGCTCAAGATGCATGGAAGGTCAACAATATGCGCCTGAATATTGTCAACGACAGAGCAAAAAACACACACACTCACGGAACCAAGATTTTCAAAAAATTCTTTGTGACTTCAGGGCTTCAAAGTTAAGTTAATTTGCATCCAAATTAACTTTGCCACTAGGTTTGTTACCTCAAGGCTTAGGGAAATATTCAATAATGGGGTTACATTAAAATTACAATAACAAATGGGGCATGCTATTGAAATCAGACAAACAAATATGGAAGATATAGAGATACAATCTCATTGCAGTGAGTTTCATAACTTAACTAGTTGGTATTTTCAACTGAAACATTTAAAGTTCAAATGCCCCATCCTCAACTATTGATATATATATATATATATATATATATATATATATAAACTACATTCTCACTTATAGTAAACTTCACATATACTATTTTCATTAAGGGTAAAGTACGTATTTAGTCTCTATCTTTTACATTATATTTTAATTTGATCCTTAACATTTCAATTGTGTCAATTTGGTTCCTAATCTTTCAGTATCATTTCAATTTAGTCCTTGTCGTTATTTATTAGATGAAAATTACTGACATGACAAAAAACCAAAATAAAAAATTAGTTTAGGTTAATGTGACCATAAACTAATTTTTTATTTTGATCATTTGCCATGTCAATAATTTCTATTAAAGAGATAACAGTAGGGACTAAATTGACACGGCATTGAAAGGTTAGGAATGGAAATTAACATAATTGAAAAGTTGGAAACTAAATTAAAATATGATGTAAAAGATAAAGACTAAATATGCAGTTTACCCTTCACTAAATCATTTATTTTATTTTTTTACAATGTGATTTATTTTATTCTTTTAATATTCTAATAAATTGGCATGACACTAAAAAGTTAGGAACCAAATTAACATAATTGAAATATAATGTAAAAGATAGAGATCAAATACATAGTTTATCCCTTATTAAATCATTTATTTTATTTTTTTGCAAAGAGATTTTTTATTTTTATTTTTTTATAATTGCGAAGAGATTTATTTTATTCTATTAATTACACTAGATTGTACATAAAAAACTGATCATACTTAAGTAAGAGTAGTAGCACCGGGCCCATACCACAAAGAATGTTGGGTTTCTCGCAGTACGTGCACCCACCAATACCTGAAACTCATGTGATGTGAGAGCGTTAGATACCAAATACAAAATATCATCTTTCAATTCTATATGACATGTGACATGCCTTTTATCAAAAAAAAAAAAATAATAATAATAATAATAATAATAATAAAATCAAAAAGATGTGCGACATGCGACATGCCACTATGGTAGGCTTTCCTCAATAAATAAATTTAATATTGCATGGGCCAATGGCCCAGAAGTCAAAATATTAACGTTTATAAATTTTTAGCCGAAGGCCTTTAAATTTCTGTCCAATATACGTATTTGAGGCCCATGAAAACTGCATTGAACAATAAACCACCCAAAAAAAAATCATTTCGCTAATACTTAAATTTAATGTAGATATTTATTTAAATATAATTGAAAATTTTAATATTATAAATATATAAAAAGTAAGAAAAATTATACCTAAATTTAACCCTTTTATTTTATCCATCACCTTCACATGCCCAGCCATTTTTTCCCCTGCGTGGCAGCATGGGACGTGATTAAAGACAAACGGGAACAAGAGCAGGAGCGTATAGCAGCGTGGCTGTACTCGGGGCATGAATGTTGTAACCATGATAACTATATTTGATTTGATTTGATTTTTTTCCTTTTCCTTTTGGGGATAGGGATAGCTATATATATTTGATTGGAATATAGATTTTTTGTTTGCTTTTGTTTTGTTCAATCAGCTGACTGGTTAGTGGTTAACACTTAACACATCAAAAGCAAAGGCCGTTATCATTAATTGGGTGCAAATGGTGAAAGTAAAATGGGACACAGCCAATGTGGTATTTACGTATCGATACATGTATTGGATGTATGATAGATTTTTTTGACTCAACGAGTTAATGGTATAGCCTCATGTTTCACATCATATTATTTCCTATGAATTTTTATTTTTATTTTTTATTTTTGGGGGGAGTTGGCGTGGGGCTGGTGAATAATAATTATATGGATTAAGAAGGCAAAAGAAGTGAAGGGACCAATCTCAGACTTCCGGGGAAAAAAACCAAAGTGAAATTTTGATGAGTTGTTCACTCTTGCCTAAGAATTAATAATAGTAAAATACCACGAATTAACCAAAAATAAAAGAGTTAATTTTATTTTAGTAAAATTTTTCTTTGTTTCCTATATATATATATATAAAAAGAAGAATGCTGAGAATGGGTTAAATAATAAATAATGCTGAAAATGTTGAGGTTGTAGAGTAACAATTTTGGTCAGAAGTACCATTTTCGAAAAGAAATCAAATGGATCAAAATAAAAATTCTAAACTGCCTTAAGCTTTTAGAGGAAAAATGTAATTAAGTAAACTTCATATATCTGCAACGGAGGGTTCGCTTGGAGGACTATTGGTTCAAGATGATGGCTCTGGCCGGCCAAGAGATATCAATATTTTATTTAATTCATGGATCAATTCGACACGAGGTCCAGCACTAATAGAAGTTGCCGACTATCCTAGTAGCAAAGGAAAAGGGCAGGGCCTGAAATTCAGACCAGATCAGACTCTTCTCTGTTTGAGCTACTCCCACACACTGACCGGAAGATCTCAGTTGTCTTGGACTAGACAAGTACGTAGAGATTGATGAATCGTATCAAGATAAGCAATGTATTTTGTAAGAAAAGTAAAAGTTATGATCATATTTATTACTATTTTTGTATACTAATATTAGATGACTAGCTTCATCACACACACGTTGATTTTTCTTTTTCCTTTTTTTTTAGGCACATTCTTAGAGGCTAAGAAATAAAAATAAAGTTCATCCTCTACAGATAATTCAATTCCCATCTTAGTCAATAGTTTTTACATATCAAACATGATTTTTTTTTTTTTTTTTTTTTTTTTTTTTTTTTACAAACAGCACATACACCATGTACTTTTGAATTGATAAACTTTTTCTTTTCTAGTTCTTTCAATTTGAGATGAAGAATAGAATTCAAATATTGCTAGAACGATAATTTCAAATCAATTCTTAACCCGTTTATCAAGCATTGGAGTCTTCTTCATAAACAACCACTGGAAGATCCATATCAATTACACCTAACTAGACAGTTCGTTTATCAAGCAGTGGTGTCTTCTTCAAAAACACCTACTTGAAGATCCATATCAATTGCTTACTGGACAGCCCGTTTGAGTGCTAGTCCCAATTTTAAGGGAAATACCTACATATTTCTTAAAGTAAAAGACAAAAGTGAAAGGGAAATGAAGAAGATTGAAAATTTTAAAAGATAGGGAAAAGGAGAGATAGCCAGTCAACCATATCAAAATTTGTAAATTAACAAAGAAAATTAAGATCTTTTGATCTTCTGTCCAGAAAGGGGAAAAAGTATATATTATGATTATTAATATTATACACGTGAAAGAATCTTAAAAGAATTGAGTAACAAATTGTAAACATAGTTCATCAAGACAAAATCATCAAAAAATTTATCATAGTTATCATGAGATATGAGGATCTTGTTGATGCATTCGCCACTACCACTGCGAATCACAAATCCTCCAACCATACAAATGAAATGATTTGATGTTCGGGAGTATTCATCAACCTGAAGAGAACAA
Source organism: Lithocarpus polystachyus (assembly GCA_033629205.1). Classification (NCBI taxonomy): domain Eukaryota; kingdom Viridiplantae; phylum Streptophyta; class Magnoliopsida; order Fagales; family Fagaceae; genus Lithocarpus; species Lithocarpus polystachyus. The sequence continues at coordinate 59,407,121 of CM066166.1, forward strand.
AGAGAAAATTATGTTTGAATCATTACATACAACATTCAAAGAAGAACTAAAAGGTAAGGAAAATGTTGGAATAAAAAAAAGTGGAAATGAAAAATTCTATACTTTTAATATATAGAGATTTCGTTCTTCCTAAAAACTAAAAATAATAACATAAAGACAGAAGATTTCATAAATCAATATCAATATATATTTTATTTAAAAACAAATCAATATTAATATTCAAGTGTAAACCTGTTTTTTTTTTTTTTTTTTTTTTCTTGAGAGGAAATGACGATAGACTTTATTTATTGAAAATCACGTTATACAAAATACAATGAGAAAAAGAAAAAAATGGTTTGTATAAGGTAATTTATCGTATAATTAAATTTTGTTTTTGGTTTTAATTCGTATGTTATCAATCTCACTTATTTTAAATAATAATAATAATAATAATAATAATAATAATAATAATAATAGTAGTAGTAGTAGTAGTAGGGCAAAACTTAAGTACGATATCTTAAGTACAGTACCTAAGGTTCCCTACTTGAAATTTGGACATCTGTTCAATTTAGCAGCCTAAGCAAACGGTGTTAAAACTATTTTTTTTTTTTTAATTTTCTTCTTCTTCCTTCTTTTTCCTGTACTGCAACTTCAAGAAAACCCATGGCTTCAAATCTTTCAAATGGTAAGATCTATGCCTTTCGCTAAAGAATAAATAGATATCATCTTCAAAAGCAAACAAACAAAAAAAAAAAAAAAAAAAAAAAAAAAAACCTAGCAAAACGATAAGGAAGAAGGGGAAAAAAGCAGTAAGCTTCCTTCAAATCAACCACCGTGACCCTTCCCTTCCAAACCCAAAACCCAAAAAAAAAAAAAAGAAAAAAGAAAAAAAAAAGAAAAGAAAAGAATATCTCATATCTCTCTCTCTCTTTGTTTCCTTTCTTCTTTTCTGATCTATGATTCTCTCTCTCTCTCTCTCTCTCTCTCTCTCTCTCTCTCTCTCTCTCTGTGTGGACAAAATAATGAAGAAATCAGATTTTCCAGCACTAGACGTGCTTATTTGCACAGCAGATCCATACAAGGAACCACCAATAGGGTTGGTGAGCACAGCCTTATCAGTCATGGCTTATGACTATCAAACAGAGAAGATTTTGGTCTATGTATCAGATGACGGTGGTTCACAGCTCACTCTCTTTTCTTGGATGGAAGCTGCAAAGTTTGCAAGTCATGGGTTACCATTTTGTAGGAAGATGAACATAATAGATAGAAGCCCAGAAGCCTATTTTGCATCAATCAAAGGCAACTGGAGATTTGAAGCGTGGGTTCTCTTGCAGTTGCAGTACGGGAGAAAGAAGGAAGAAGGAAAAAAAATTTTAGCATTAACACCGTTTGCTTGGCTGGTTAAATAGGTCAGGTGTCGAAATTTTAAATAGGAAACTTTAGGTACTGTACCTAAATTTTTCTCATAATAATAATAATAATAGGTTATACAGAAATCCACTAATTAGCACCTCAAGTAGATTTGAATGTCGATTTCAATGGAAGACATAAAAATCTTATTTATACATTCATTCAAAATATTTAATGGTTAGTTTTTCTTTTTATTATTTTATGTATAAATTATTTTATAGTTATGACTTTGTTTATGTTTACATTTATATTTTTCACATTTATATTATTTTGTACCCTTATATATACTGTAGGGACACAAATATCTAGTCGTTTGGGTGGGCTAACAGAATAGCGGGAGGCCCAACAAATATTTAATACCCAACAATGTATTTGTAAAGAGAGTGGATCAAAGATTATTGGATTGGACACATATGGGTTGAAAGCCCAAATATGGTGGTGTTCAGATGTGTATTAATAAGATGATCGAGAGTTACAATACTCTCTTCAACACTGTCCGAGGAGAATATCAGTACAAGTGTTGTTAATGAGCTTTTCTCTTTCTCTTTTCTTTTCTTCCCCCCCCCCCCTTTTAGTTCCTTTTTCTTCTCTTTATATGCCCTCCCATTTGCATGGGCCCTCCCTGTTCATTCTTGTCCCATCCCTCTCTTCCTGAGCCTTCCTGAGGCAGCTGTAAAGGAGGAGATCACTGTTTAGGAGTCTTTTCACATTAATGCGGCCATGATGTTAGTTGCAGAGCCATAAATGCGGTGGCAGCAGCCTTTCACTTAATATCTGATTTTCATCATCAGTCTTCGCGGTCAACACAAATTAGGGGATTCTTTGGGGGAGATAAGATTGAGACTGGGACGCTCATTCGGGACACTCTTCCAGCCATCCGAGCAGTAGGTCTCCTCGGACAAGGCCTTCTTTTACAAGATTCACACTTCAGCGTCGAACCAGGTTGGACAAGTACTCCATGAGATGTTGTCCTCGGACGTCCAGGTCTCCTCGGACAAGCACACGGCCCAGGATCTGATGTTGGACAAGCCCACGGCCCAGGATCTGATGTTGGGCCCTCTGCCCCCACAATAGCCCCTCAAAGTTCCAGTGTTCTCCTTTTATCCGAGGAGAAAGGTGGGACTTTGATTTCCGCCAGGCTGAAACCCATCAAGCGCTCCAACAACTCCACGTGGATGTGACGTTTCGCGAGACTTCCACTTTCCAAAGACGCTTTGGAAGTTGTAGCGCATCCTTTATTACTCTGGGTGGCGCTCTGTCCCCTTGATCAACGGCTGGAGGTAGATCGTGCGGTTGGGATTTTCCTATGAAATTTTGAGCGGGATACAGTCCACCACTTTCGCATGCTAGGTATAAAAAGGTCGTGAGAAGGTGGGTTTCCTCACTTTACCTACGTTCAAGCATCCAGTATTCCAATACATACTACCAGCATTCGTTACATCGTTTTAGACATTCCGAGGAGACCTTTATAAAGATCCCTAGGTTTCTAAGAGCTTTTCGAACTTACAATATCGTCCTCCTTCGTAAGTATTCTCTTCCTTAGTCATTCCATCTTGGTTAAGTATCTCGGCCATCTTCGTCCTCCTTTCCATCTTCGCCTTTAGGGGAGTTTCTTAGCAAGCCTTTACCCTTAGATATCGATATGGGTAGATTCAAGAACTTAGTTGATACTCCCGCAGCCATAGAGCGTTTTAAGGCGAAGTATAATATTCCCGAGGGGGTTAGCCTCCGTTACTGTTCACCAGAGGACATCTTAGTTTCCCGGAGGACCGGGGAAGTGGTCATCCCTGTGATTGCCTTTTTAGAAGGGGGAATGTCCATTCCCATGGGTGACGTCACTAGGGAGTACCTTAGGAATCACAGATTGTGTCCACACCAATGCGCTGCCAATGTGTTTAGGATTCTGGGGTGTGTAGATGCCCTTAACGAAATGATGGGCCTAAGACTTACCTGGCATGACGTCGTACACATGTACGAATGTCATTCCCTGAAGGAGGGGGGATACTACTTGAAGTCCCGCTCTCCGGTCGTAAAAATGATCTCGTGCCTCCCAAAATCCAACAAAGGCATGAAGGACGATTACGTCATCGTCTCGGGGGCATGGCATGATGGCCACCACTGTCCGACCACTGAGGGGGAGCCAGGTGGGGTACTCTGGGATTAGATTAAGACGATTATAGGGCTTGCAGTTTAGATTTGCCTTTATTTTACTGTACATACGTTTAGCCTCGGAATCGTGATGACTAACTTCGTGTTTTTTTTTTTTCTCTTGATTGTCGTTACAGATAGACGGTTCGTCTCCCCCAACATCAATTTCGTGAACGTGCAAGGGTTGAATTACCTGTTGCGCTCGGAGGTATTCCCCCATACGGACGGCCAGCTGCGTGCCGCTCATTTGATATTGGACTTCACTCCAATATCCGATAGCTTCCAAGACGTCGGGGACTCTATCCGATCAGGGGACAAGAGGATTCACCGGATAGACGTGTCTCGGCAAGGATTCTTGGCAAGCAAAGACCTTCCCCCAGTCCCTTGGCCGCTTCAACAAGTTGCCCCTCAAGAAATTTCACGAAGGGAAAGCTCCGCCTCAACTCTACCATCATTGGAGGCAGAAATAGACCAATTCCACTTCGAAGGGGAGGAAGAAGTACAAAACCAACCTCTCGACTCTCAACATTCCGAGACCCCGGAAGACATAGAAGAGATGCCTTTACAGCCGAGGAAGGGGTTGAGAGCCTTGATAGCAGGGCGGAACGAGGGGACATCCTCAAAAGAGGCCCCTAAAGAGAAGGAGGCCAGCAAGCTCCCTCCTCCGCCTCTACCAACCACCACAACCGGTCTCCTTCCTATCCCAGATTTAAAGAGGAAGAAGAAAGTTGTGGAATTAGACGCCGAGGAGGGCGAAGTGTCTCCTCGGCAGCAACGAGGAGGGAAGCAGCAGAGGAGGGAAGATAAGAGGGTCTCTCCGCCAAGGGCCCGAAGTGAACCCCATTCTCGAGAGGTTCAGCAGCCACAAGTTTGGGCTCCTCGGCTGGAATTGGATGGAGCTCCAATCACCGTGAACGCGTCCATACGCGAGTTCCAAAATGGCCACTCGGGATATGTCGCCGAGGCCCTGGAGCGCCCGCTGCTTCTCCCTCGGGATATGGACACAGTGAGGGCCTGGAGGCAGGCCGACCTCTTTATGTCCATGAAGAGGGACTTAGCCATGGTAAGTCCATGGTACTCTTTGTACACATATATAAGATTCAGTTGCGTCTAAGTTACATATTTTCATTACCTTCATATAATTTGGTGTTTCTTATCTTGCAGCTGACTCAGCAGGTTTATGTCGCGGAGGATTGGGTCAGGGACGCCCGCAATCTGGCCAGGGCCGAGACCCAATCCCGCAAAGAAGTGGAGAAGACCCTGGGGGAGCTTAAGCATCAAAAGCTCGAGCTGTCCAATAGGCTAATAAAAGAAGAAAGGGACAGGAGGAGTGCTCAGGCTGGGCTGCAGAACGCCCAAGACCAGGCCGAGGACCAGCGGAAGAAGCTACATATGACCGAGATAGAGCTGGCCACTGCGAGGCAACTGGTTTTAGACCTTCGCACCCGAGCCGAAAAGGCCGAGAAAGCTGAAAAAGAGGCCAAAGGGGCGCTGAGGGCGGCAGAGGCCGAGAAGGAGGCTGCATACCTCCGAGGCATTGAGGAAACTGAGCGGAGGCTTGCAGAGGAGGTAACTGAAGTTTGCAGGGACTACTGCCAATCCACATGGGAGGAGGCTTTGAACATGGCTGGAGTCCCTGCTGACTCGGAACTTAGGCTGCCAGGGAAGACGTATTTCCACCCGGATCTTGCCTTGATGCCAGCCGGCCCCTCCTCCTCGTCTCCTCGTGCCTTAGAGCAAGCGAGCCAAGCGGTGATTCCACCCGGAGCGGCTCAGGAAACTCAAAAACAGATAGATGCTCCGGATGAGGCACCGGTATCCACGGACCCTGATCGAGTCGAGGACGCGGCTCCCTCAGCGACCCTGCCAAGCGATGAGGGTCACCCCCTTTCCTAGGTCGGGCAAGTTTAGAGTTAGGCTGCTAGGGTACTTTAATTGCTTTTGAGAATAATTCCAAATTTGTACTTAACGAGCAGATCATATATTTAACTATTGTATTTTAAATTTGTGAATCAATGAAAGCATTTTGCCAGACTTCATCCGTTTCCAATTTCTGTTTATTTCTTTGCGCAAGGTTTATGTTTATGGACAGAAACCCAAAACCCTGGTTTTGACTTAATAAGTGCTGAGTACAATTCGTCGTCATAACATTGACTCGTTAAATTAAATAAGAATAAATGCTTAGAGTGTGCAGCCTGAGCGATTGTGTAGAATTAATTCTTTGAATGATTCTAAGAACACGATTTGAAAGGATAGACTCGTCTGAGACTTCATGTCACCTTTAAAGGAATGAGTGGAGAGTGACATCTCATCCGAGATGGTTGATCCGATAGATTGAACCAGACATGGATTACGTTCAACACTTATGAGCGTTAATTTGCCCAAGGTAGGTGGTCCGAGGAGCCAGGCCCGACCAAGGTTCTGTTTAATATCTAGTAATGTTAATTTACCCAAGGTAGGTGGTCCGAGGAGCCAGGCCTGACCAAGGTTCTGTTTAACACTTAGTAGTGATATTAATTTACCCAAGGTGTGTGGTCCGAGGGACCAGGCACGACCCAGGTTCTGTTTAATATCTAGTAATGTTAATTTACCCAAGGTAGGTGGTCCGAGGAGCCAGGCCTGACCAAGGTTCTGTTTAACACTTAGTAGTGATATTAATTTACCCGAGGTGTGTGGTCCGAGGGACCAGGCACGACCAAGGTTCTGTTTAATATCTAGTAATGTTAATTTACCCAAGGTAGGTGGTCCGAGGAGCCAGGCCTGACCAAGGTTCTGTTTAACACTTAGTAGTGATATTAATTTACCCAAGGTGTGTGGTCCGAGGGACCAGGCACGACCAAGGTTCTGTTTAATATCTAGTAATGTTAATTTACCCAAGGTAGGTGGTCCGAGGAGCCAGGCCTGACCAAGGTTCTGTTTAACACTTAGTAGTGATATTAATTTACCCAAGGTGTGTGGTCCGAGGGACCAAGCACGACCCAGGTTCTGTTTAATATCTAGTAATGTCAATTTACCCAAGGTAGGTGGTCCGAGGAGCCAGGCCTGACCAAGGTTCTGTTTAACACTTAGTGATGAGCAGCATCAGAAACTGTAATAAGAGAGTTGAAAATTTTATTTAGTAGTAGTACCTTTTCAGGTTATTTACATTCCAGGGATGCGGCACAGCCCTTTCATCTAAATCTTCTAAATAAAAGGCTCCTATCCCAGCCACTGACAGAATACGGTAAGGGCCTTCCCAGTTAGGTCCCAACTTCCCCCAGGCCGGATTCTTCGCCGTACCAACGACTTTTCGTAAAACCAAATCTCCAGGTGCTAGTGGTCTTAGTTTGACATTGGTATCATAACTTTGCTTGAGCTTGTGTTGGTAATAGGCTAGTTGAACTGCAGCACTTTCTCTGCGCTCGGCGATTAGGTCCAGATTGCTCCTCAGCTGTTCGTCGTTGTGGGCCGAGGTGAATGAACTGGTCCTGAGTGTGGGAAACCCAGTCTCTATGGGAATGACCGCCTCTGCACCATACGTCAAGGCAAATGGGGTCTCTCCGGTAGATCGCCGAGGAGTGGTCCTGTATGTCCAGAGCACATGCGGTAACTCTTCCACCCATTTTCCTTTGGCGTCGTCCAACCTCTTCTTGAGACCGTTCACTATGACTTTATTAACTGCCTCAGCTTGGCCATTTCCTTGGGGATATGCGGGGGTGGAGTATCTGTTTGTAATGCCCAGTCCACTGCAGAACTTTCTGAACGCTTTGCTGTCGAATTGGAGCCCATTGTCCGAGATGAGGGTATGAGGCACCCCGAACCGTATAACGATACTCTTCCACACAAACTTCTGGACGTCAACATCCCTGATGTTGGCTAACGGCTCGGCTTCAACCCATTTGGTGAAATAATCTGTTGCAACAACCAAGTATTTCTTACTTCCGATTGCCTTAGGGAAAGGCCCAACAATGTCTAGGCCCCACTGAGCGAAAGGCCAAGGACTTGACAGAGGATTCAGGACTCCTCCCGGCTGATGTATATTAGGGGCGAATCTCTGGCACTGATCGCACTTCTTCACGTACGCCTGTGATTCTCTTTGCATGTTCGGCCACCAGTACCCCTGAGTTAAGGCCCTGTGTGCTAGGGACCTTCCCCCAGTGTGACTGCCACAAACTCCCTCATGCAGCTCCTCAAGGAGCAACTCAGTAGCATCAGGGTGTACACATAGCAGATAGGGTCCGGAGAAAGAACGTTTGTATAGCCTATTGTCCTCTGAAAGCCAGAACCGAGGGGCCTTCCTTCTTACCTTGTCGGCTTCGGCCTTGTCAGCTGGCAAGACATCCTCTCGGAGATAAGATATCATAGAGTCTATCCAACTCGTCCCTACCCTGGCCTGACAGATGCTAGGCCCTTCAACTTCTTCCGAATGCCTCTGTACGTCTTCCACCAGGATAAGCCGGGGTAGCCCCTGATCTGAGGTGGTTGCAAGAGTCGCCAGAGAATCCGCGTGCGTGTTACCACTCCGAGGAACATGTTGCAAATCGAATGACTTGAACTGCGACTGCAGCTGTTTGACCTGCTTCAGATATTTCTGCATTCTTTGATCACGTGCTTCCAACTCTCCTCGGACTTGGCCAACGACCAAAGCTGAGTCCGAGAACACCTCAAGGACGCTACCCCCCATTCTTCTGACCATAGACAAACCGATCAGCAACGCTTCGTACTCAGCCTCATTATTAGTTGCCGAGAAGTTTAGCCTTAAAGATTTTTCGATGACAACGTTCTCGGGGGATATTAAAACTAGCCCCACTGCTGAACCTCGTTGGTTGGCTGCACCGTCCACATACAATTTCCAGGATTCAGAGTCTTGCACGGCGATGAGACCAACTGAATTTTCATCCGTGGGAATTACTCCAGTAATCTCATCTAACACGGGCTCAGCAAACTCGGCCAACAGGTCTGCTAGTACCTGCCCCTTGATCGAGGTGCGAGGCATGTACTTTATGTCGAAAGCCCCCAGTATGGTACCCCATTTAGCAATCCTTCCCGTATAGTCTGCACTCCTGAGCAGCGACCTGAGCGGGAGCTGGGTAAGGACCACAACCGTATGTGATTGGAAATAATGAGGGAGCTTACGAGTGGCATGAATTATCGCAAAGATAGCCTTCTCGAGTGGCAGGTAGTGGACCTCGGCCTCATGAAGAGATTTACTCACATAGTAAACAGGCTTCTGGACACCATTGTCGACTCGGACAAGTACCAGACTTACCGCATGTGTGGCTACCGCAATGTAGGCGAATAGGATCTCGTCCGTCGAAGGGCTAGACATGATGGGTGGTCGAGCTAGGTATTCTTTCAGCTGTTGAAAAGCTAGAATACACTCCTCATTCCATTCGAATCCCTTCCACTTATTAAGTAGTTGGAAGAAAGGTCTACACCTCTCCGCGGACCTGGAGATGAACCGGTTAAGAGCGGCAGTCATCCCAGTCAACTTCTGCACTTCCTTTGGGTTCCGAGGAGGTTGCAGACTGTTAATTGCCTTTATTTGATCGGGGTTCACTTCGATTCCCCGATGAGTAACCATATATCCCAGGAATTTCCCTGATCCAACGCCGAAAGAACACTTCGAGGCGTTGAGGCGTAATTTGTGTTTCCTTAAGATCTCAAAGATATTCTCCAGGTCCCCGATGTGGTCGGGCTCAAGCTTACTTTTGACCACCATGTCATCAATGTATATCTCAATGCTCCTCCCTAGCAGTGGTTCAAACATTTTTGTCATCATTCTCTGGTAAGTGGAGCCTGCGTTCTTCAGGCCAAACGGCATCACCTTGTAATGGTAGTTCCCAATGGGAGTCACAAAGGCCGTTTTCTCCTGATCGTCCAGGGCCAGGGGGATCTGGTGGTATCCCTGGAAGGCGTCCAAGAAGCTCATTCGTGAATGCCCTACGGTTGCATCCACCAATTGATCGATCCGCGGCATAGGGAAAGGGTCCTTTGGACAGGCTCGGTTCAGATTGGTGAAGTCCACGCATACGCGCCATTTCCCGTTTTTCTTCTTCACCACCACTGTGTTAGCCAGCCACTCGGGGTAGAACACTTCCCTGATAGCCCCAGCCTGCTTGAGTTTATTCACCTCATCCTTGACAGCGTCAGAATGTTCTCGGGATGAGCACCGAGGTGGCTGCCTTTTAGGTAGTGCAGCCGGGCTCACATTGAGGTGATGACAGATGAACCCGGGATCTACCCCCGGGGCTTCGTAGGAATTCCAGGCAAACACGTCCACATTACCCCTAAGGAAAGACACCAACTCTTCCTTTTCCCGAGGGGGTAGCTGATCTCCAATCTGGAAAAACTTGTTTGGATCTTCTCCGATAACGATTCTCTCCAACTTTTCGCATTGCTCCTCGGTAGGGTCCTCGGCTCCATGGGGATCCGGGAACGTTGATTGCTATGAATGCCCGACTGAGGTGGTCATCAGCTCGGCATCCTGTTGATGCGAAATGGCAGCTATGAGGCACTGCCTTGCCATAGGCTGGCTTCCCATTATCTCCTCTACTCGTCCTCCAGACGGGAACTTGACCTTTAAGTGCAACGTCAAAGAAACTGCCCCCAAGGCATGGAGCCAAGGTCTGGCCACGATGGCCGTGTAGGGGGAATAAGCATCCACGACGATGAAGTCAACTTCAACTATCTCGGACCCTGCTTGCACAGGCAGCCTAATCTGACCCTTTGGGATGACGGTCTTCCCGTCAAAACTGACTAGGGGCGATTCGTACGCAGTCAGATCTTCAAGCCATAGGCCCAACCCCCTGTACAGGTCTGGATACATAATCTCGGCTCCACTCCCCTGATCGACCATCACTCTCTTCACGTCGTACCCTCCTATTCTGAGGGTAATGACCAAGGCGTCGTCGTGGGGTTGTATTGTCCCCACCTTGTCCTTATCCGAGAAGCTTAATGCTGGTCGGGCCTCCATTCTTGCACGTTTCGCCTCTTGATTATCTGCCTCAACAGGCGTTCCCAAGATAGACATCACGCCTGAAGGGCAGGATCCAGTTCTCCTGGGGGCCACGAAGATAACATTAATCGTGCCCAAAGGGGGCCTTGATGAGGCAGTCGCCGAAGCCCCTGGCCTAACATGATCTGCCTGGCTGTCTGGCCGGTAGACGAACCGCTGCAACTTCCCGTCTCTCGCCAGTTGCTCCAAAAAGAACTTCAACGTTCTGCAGTCCTCGGTGGTGTGCCCACGCTCTTGATGATACTGGCAATGAAGGCTCTGGTTGCGCCTCAGGGGATCTCCTCCCATCTTGTTCGGCCATTTGAAGTATGGCTCATTCTGAATTTTCTCTAGAATCTGATGAATGGGCTCTCGGAATACGGTATGAACAGCTTGAGATACAGCAGATCCGGACCGCCCACTATAATCTCTCTGCGGCCTGCTATTGCTGTATCGGTCCGACCTGAAGTCCCTCCTCTCTTGAGGGACAGCCTTTGCTTTTCCCTTTCCAAGTAATTGGTCCTCTTCGACCCGCTTGTATTCATCTATGCGATCCATCAGTCGGCGCACGCTCCTCACAGGTTTCTTGGTCAGAGACTTCCTTAGGTCGTGCTCGGCTGGTAAGCCGACCTTGAATGTCCTTACAGCGACATCATCGAAACTTCCTTCGATCTCATTAAACATCTCCCAGTACCTGTCTGAGTAGGTCTTTAGCGTCTCTCCTTCGCGCATGGACATGGATAGCAAGGAGTCTAAAGGCCGGGGTACCCTGGTATTCGTCACGAACCGAGAGCAGAAGGCTCTAGTGAGCACCTGGTAGGATCCGATAGAATTTGCTGCGAGACCATCGAACCACCTCATGGCCGCAGGCCCCAGGCTGGAAGGGAACACCTTGCACATGAGGGTCTCGTTCCGAGAATGGACAGCCATTTTTTGATTAAAATGACTCACATGCTCCACGGGATCAGTCCTGCCGTTGTATGCGGTGAAGGTAGGTTGTGTGAAACGTCGAGGAAGGCTCCCTCCTTCGATACCGCGCGTAAAGGGCGACCTGGAAATTTGATTGAGTGCCCTTGTCATGGTATCACTCCCTGTGCCCCTTGAGTACGTATTTCTGCTCCTGCGGTCATGGCGATGTTCTTCCTCGTAGGAGAAAGACTCGCTTGGTGGTGTCCTGGAGCGGGGTCTATAACTATCATCTTCCTCATCTCCACAAGAGTCATCCGTGCCAGATGGGCTGCTTGACGGATTACGTTTCCTCCGTGTGCGACGCAACTCCCTCTCGAGTTGATCAATTTTACGTTGCATGGCCATCTGAGTCTGGCCACCAGCATTCCGGCGTTGACTCCTTGCAGTATGGTTCGTATGCACGCTTCCTTCGCGATCCCTCTGGCGCTCGAGGTGCAAAAAGTGGTCGATGTGCTGAGAATTAGCTGACTCCGCTCTGTCTGCTCTAACCATAGTTCAAGCTGGAACGCACAGGTATCACAATAATCTTCCCACAGACGGCGCCAATTGTAGGGACACAAATATCTGGTCGTTTGGGTGGGCTAACAGAATAGCGGGAGGCCCAACAAATATTTAATACCCAACAATGTATTTGTAAAGAGAGTGGATCAAAGATTATTGGATTGGACACATATGGGTTGAAAGCCCAAATATGGTGGTGTTCAAATGTGTATTAATAAGATGATCGAGAGTTACAATACTCTCTTCAACACTGTCCGAGGAGAATATCAGTACAAGTGTTGTTAATGAGCTTTTCTCTTTCTCTTTTCTTTTCTTCCCCCCCCTTTTAGTTCCTTTTTCTTCTCTTTATATGCCCTCCCATTTGCATGGGCCCTCCCTGTTCATTCTTGTCCCATCCCTCTCTTCCTGAGCCTTCCTGAGGCAGCTGTAAAGGAGGAGATCACTGTTTAGGAGTCTTTTCACATTAATGCGGCCATGATGTTAGTTGCAGAGCCATAAATGCGGTGGCAGCAGCCTTTCACTTAATATCTGATTTTCATCATCAGTCTTCGCGGTCAACACAAATTAGGGGATTCTTTGGGGGAGATAAGATTGAGACTGGGACGCTCATTCGGGACACTCTTCCAGCCATCCGAGCAGTAGGTCTCCTCGGACAAGGCCTTCTTTTACAAGATTCACACTTCAGCGTCGAACCAGGTTGGACAAGTACTCCATGAGATGTTGTCCTCGGACGTCCAGGTCTCCTCGGACAAGCACACGGCCCAGGATCTGATGTTGGACAAGCCCACGGCCCAGGATCTGATGTTGGGCCCTCTGCCCCCACATATACATACGCACAAGAGCACACATAATTATAAACATAAATGTAGAGGTTTCTTTGTTTGTACAAAAAAAAATTGTTAACTTAGTTTATAGATATTTATAAGTTGAATTGAAAATAATCTGGCATTATAGCAAGTTAATTAGCTTTGAGTTGACCAACTATATGTAGGATGTAAAATGTCGATGCTTATTCAATAAGCTCAAAATTTATGTGTAATATACCAATGCCTAATCTATATATATAATAATAGGTAAAGCAGAGAGAAAATCTAATTAAATTTTCAATTAAAATTCAATTAGTGTCTAATTTTACGCCACGTATCTCATCTAATTTAAATTTTAGAATTTTGTGCCAAATGAGTTAATTTAGGTAAAAATTGAATTTCAATTAGAGTTTAATTTTGTGCCACATGTTCCATCTAATCTAAATTTTTAAATTTTTGTGCCAAATTAGTTAATTTAATGTTGAAAACGAGGAGTCTAATATAATAAACCATAAAAAAAATAATCATATATATAATATATAATTGTGACTGTTTTTAAATGTACTCGTGCATATGCATGAGATTACACACTAGTTTAAACAATAGTGGATGAAGGGGCCAAGTTAATAAGAATAAATGTAAACATTGAGGGAAAGATATACAAAATTTAAATTTTACAAACGAAAATTAAAATTATCTCAAACCCAAAAGTTGTAATTTGAGTTTTTGACAAAATTAAATAAGATGTATAAATAATTTGGAGAAAAAAAAAACTTGTAGATTAGATAGTAACAAAAAAAAAAGGTTTAGATTGAATTTCACTTTGTTTCATTAGTCTTGTTGATCAGATCAATTAGAGTTTAGTAACTATAGTTTGCACAATGCATCACGTTTATCCTTGAGTAGAGTCGTTATATGCAACACCTAAACACTGAGGCATTGGTACATGAAGGAAGTGTGACAAGATTTATGTAAAACCTCAATATGCATGGCTTCTCAATCATTTTATATATGGGAAAAGTTGTATTGTTCAACCATTGGATTAATTTTTTGGAGAGGATAGTATTGTTTTCGTTAGCCCCCAAAAAAAAAAAAATAATAAGTATAAGCAAAACTGTGTTATGCAAGGTTGTCAAAACGGGATTCTTCGTAGGATCGTAGGAGGTAGGTGGGATTGTAGATTGTAGGATTGGATCGTGGATCGTAAAATCTTAAATATTTTTAGATTTAAAAACAAAAAACACATTAATAATGACTTTGTATGTTAAATAATCACGTAAATTATGATTTTATCCATAAAAAACAAAGATTTGCATCATATGATGCAATTTGCATGTCATACATCGTTACGTCTGTACTAACGAAACAAATATATCTAAGTTTTGACCCAATGTATCTAAAAAGTTCAATAAATGTTTAATTAGCAACCAAATACCAAAATATTTATCAACACATGGAAATATTTTCCAAGTTCCAAGTTTAAAATCCAAAATAAGTTATCAAATGGAAACTAGACAACTAAAATATGAAATTCAAAAGTACGATGAATATTAAGGTGAAGTGAACATTTAATTATCCTCATTCTAGAGTTCTTATAACCACCATCCTAATCATCATCATCCAGTTCATCATTTATGTAGACATTATATAATTATATACTAAAGCTGCAAAAAAGATCAAGATACTTCTTTACACTCAACTGTTCAAGTTATACCACTCAACAACAATTATAGAGCATGCTCAATAAAATCAATCAATCAATATACAAATACAAGTATACTAATAAAATTATATATAAGAAAACATTTTAGTAATAATAGAACACAAATTAGTATATTAATCAAACAAATTTAACAACATTATCACTTAAAAGGTAGCAAAGCCAATATAAATTCTTTATTTAGAAATGATAAAGTATTTCTTCATTTTGATTACAAGTGGATTAGAAACTAGAAAACATTTGCTTAGGTTAACATAATTATATAAAAAAAATAAAAAGTCATACCATCACAACATAAAAAAATAAAAACTCTTAATGCTTCATCAAAACCAAAAACTTATCCCATAAAAAAAAAAATTGATGTTTTGGTAGAATCGGTAGGATCTCATACAATCCTACGATCCTATACGATTCTACACGATCTTACATACAATCTTACTATTCTTACAACCCTAGTGCGATTCTAAACGTTTTGGTGAGATGGAATCGTAAAAACGTGTGATCTTACGATCTAAATTGTGATTTTGACAACCATGGTGTTATGTATATATATACTAAAATTAGTGATGGGATAGCAAGAGGTATTTATTGATCTAGCTAGCCTACTGATAATGAATAATTTTATAGACAATCATTCTTAAAAAAAAAATTTACAACTTGCTAATTTGTGCGATTATGAGTGATGAATATTTACTATCTTGTGTGACCCATGACTTTACGTTTATCGCTTACAAACGCACAAATCTACAAGTTGTGAAATAAGTTATGAGAATGGTTGCGTCTTTGATAATATTCTTGCTAAATAAAATAAATAAATAAATAAATAAATAAACTAAATTCAAGTAACAAGGATATGAAGATCACTGGAAACTAAACCCACGTAGGAAAGAGAATGCCATTACATAAGACCACTTGATAATATATTCTTCTGGAAAGAAATAAGGATACCTTTTTCATTTCATCACACATCTTTATTGTCATGACCTATCTACTATATGCAAATTGTGGGTACTTTCCTTAAAGAAAAAGTGTTGCTACTTTCTTTTTGGACTAAAATTTTCAGTTAGATATAGCAGACTGTGTGGAGAGAGAGAGAGAGAGAGAGAGTGATACACAAATGAACAACGTCCAAACTGCCCCTTATTTAACACTAATATGACATTCCTAATCCTAAAGGACTCCATTACCTAGATATATAGGTAATTAAGCCAGGGACTCAATCAAGTTGTGTCATATTACATTATTAAACATTCTTTCCTTATTTAATTTCCTCCTAGATCTAAAAGCACAACCAAATTGACAAAGCAAGCAACTCAAACAAAGTATTCAAATATCTTCTAAAAGTATCTCCAACAGTATCTCATATTTATATAAACATTCAACTATCAGGTCCTTCCACTTCATGATCCATCATTTTCCATGAACCATCAAGTTGTTGAACCATACCCTTGTTCTGCACACATCGCCATGACGCCGGAACAAGATACTCTTCCTTCAAACCATCCATTGTCTTGTTTACGAGTACAATATCTCGATGAACCTCCAACCTGAACCCTCCTAAAGTCCCATGCATTCCAGCAACTCCATGCAAGTAACCCTCCAAGTTATGCCAAGTTGACAAATTTCCAGGACTCTTCAAGTAATGAGATTTGCGATTATCTATTGTCAACTCGTCTCCAACATCGGAGTAACCTATGAAAGGATAGTCAGGAACAAGATCTGGAGCATTGCGAATACGTAAGAGTCGAAGATCTTTATGTTCTGAGAAAACTTTCTTGAAGTTGGAATCCCCCACATGAGGGCTGGCAAATACTATTGCTGTTACAGGACAAGCTTTATTTGGCTGGTCTTTTAGCTCGTTAATTCTATTGGCAACTATGTCAACCGCATTTAGAGTTGCAAGTGCTGCACCTAAGCTGTGACCAGTAACAGTTATACTGATTTCCTCGTTCTTGAATTCTTCAACTAATCTCTTAATTTCACCTAGAACCTAAATGACAAAAATAGCAAACAATATTTAAGTTATTGCTAAGATGTTGTAATTCAATAACATTGCATGCTCTTTTTTATGTGGAGAATCGAGGTTTGAATCCTCTCTCTTTGACTCTCCCCCATAGTTGCTACTATTGAATTATCAAAACGAATACTTTGATTATCCTTTTTTACCTTGATTCCGGTCTAATTTTATTTAAATTACTATGTTCTTACATATTGTCACCTTTATATCTTATAAGTAACTCTCTTAATTAAATTTTGAACTTATATGGCTATAGGCAAAAAAAAAAAAAAAAAGTATCAAAATTTACCTGGTTTCTGGCACTAGTCTTGTTGAATGGAGAACGAGCATCATCAGAAGTGTATATGGAATACCAACCTTGCTGCACCTTAGGATCATCCTTATCTCCAACTCCAAGTAATTTGGAAGCTGAAACCAAAAGAAATTCTAGATCATTAATCCACTCCAGGGTTTGTACTGTTCCTCTCCAAGCGATCACAATATCCCTCCTTCCTAACACGGCCTTCCCTTCGTCTGTGGCTACCGCAACATACCCAATCCAATTTGATTCCTTGCTCCATGCCTCCCTTGATAATGACTTTATGATAAACGCATCAGGAACATCGATGCTCGACGTTGCATACAAGAACTTGGTGACACGATATTTGAAAGGATTTCCTTTCTCTAAATTCACCTTAGAGAAGAAATCCTTCTTCGCATATCGGCTACTTCCCGCAAACTTAGACACCTTCTCTGTGTCAAATGCATCATATGTAGCTTGAGCCATTTCTCCATAATGAATTATGTACCTTCGAAGATCAATGTCTAGAGGCTCCAACAAATGCTTCCAGCTATTCTCGCCGCTAAGAAACCTCCACTTTTTGGCTATGCTATCCATCTTTTTCTTCTTGCCTTTCCACCTTCTAAGGATGAGTCCTATTGCATGCTTTATATTATGTACTACTTGAGCTATCATTTAGAACCTTTCAAATTTAGAATCAAATTTTAATTTTCTCTCAGTTAGGTAACCAAAATCTAAATACTAGATTTTGAGAATGAAATGTCTCTGTCTAGCTGCCTTATTAGTATTTTAAAAAACTCTTGACATATTCATATGCGAATGTTTCATCTCACATTTAACTATTGGTCATATTCGCTCTATTGTTCAATAACTTGGCCTAATAACTCAAGTCATTCTAAAGCCAGAACTTTCTTTTTCCCATCCCAATAAAAAATGATTATTCATTGGATAATTATTGTTATGTTAGCTAGCTAGCATAGCAATACCATGAAGTCAAATAACCTTTGGTACACGCCGATTAGTTCGTACAAATCCTCATACTAAACCACATGTTACAAAAACGTTAATACTATTATATATAATTAATCGCCTCCCACGTGAGCTTGTGAAATACTTTTAAGGTATATTTCACGTGGCCGGGCTAATAATTATTAGGTAAAATTAGGCAAAAGGATAACATTCGCAAAAAGTAAAATAATAAAATAGAAAAGTTAACGAGCTGGATTTTCGAAGCTTTATTAATTTCAATGCTTCAAGCGACATACTAGCATTCCTTTAGGATAAGTAACTGAAATTCCCAAATCTGATGGCAATACTGGATCATGTGACTTGTGTGGTCTACACTGCTAAGTTAAGTGGTTATGACCATGGCACATCCTTGGCTTTGAAGGCCTTCCCACCTTTCTTTTTTTTTTTTTTTTTCTTTTGCTTTTTCTTTTTTTACCGGCCAAGATTCCAGTATAGCAAAATTATATACTTCCCAAACAAAATTTATCATTAAATAATAGTAACAAGACGTGGTTGAAACTAGCTCTCTATATTCAAATATATTTATAGAAAATTACAATTAATTCCTTGGAGATTATTCAAAAGTAAACGGCACTTCTTATTATATAGGTGCTTTAATTTCCATATATTCTTATTTACTACATAACCCTATTAAGTTGGTTTATTTTCAGTAATTGCTATTTTTTTTTTTTTTTTTTATTGTTTGGTTCCTACCCCATTAGTCAAGTATGTGATCCCATAGGTTTGGATATACACTCTACACTTGACAGCGGACCACTTATTCCCACATCACAAATATTGCCTCTAGTTATCTATTTCGTGTAGGTTGATCTAAACCAACTCATCAAGACACGACTAGTCTTGCCTTCGAAGTTTTCAAAAGAAATATATAAGGAAAGCATATGAATATATATGATTGGCAGCCGAAGAAGGCATGTATATCGATTTGTCGATGAGATACTTTGCCACCCTGGCCAGAAAAGGCAAGTTAAAAATGACATATACTGTTCACTAATGCGGTGATGTTATGGTATGCATCACATTCCAGCTGCTTCATGCAAGCTGACTAGAAATTACATATAAGGACTCCCTAATGAAAGTCTAGGCATAATATTGAAATTAATTACATAATTCATTGCAAAGGTAACGTGACTAAAATTATCTGTGGATGTTCATTTCAATTGTGAAAGAGTGGGTTGAATAAATTTTTCTCCAAACCAAGTTGAAAATTAACTCTATCTAGGGACAAGGGATAATTTTTCTCCAAACCAAGTTGGAAATTGAAATGGAATAGCCATGATCAATAGTGGAATCACTTTAGGGTCTACCTAGCTAGAAAATGGGTCCGGTTGAGTTAGGCAGTAACAGATTCTTTTTTCCTTTTTTTGGGCAAAAGACTGCATTGTCATAAGAATCCTTACTTCCTAAATTGGGTTGAGTTTGCAAGAAAGTACAAAGGCACACTGAACTATCTTTTCCAACCAATTTGCAGTAAAATCATATTGTACCTTGTAAATAGTACCTACTACTTACCAAAGACTAACCCAATATTTTTTTTTTCTTTTTCATTTTTTTTTAATATTAAAAAAAAAAAACGGCTGTACTACCGTACGCCTTTAAAACAGATATTAGTAAAACATTTTAAGAAATTTTTTATCGGGAATTGAAAAAATTGTCAAACTTTTTGACGGTTTTTTCAATTTCCGATAAAATTTTTCTAAAATTGATTGTTAATGTAGAGCATACATTAACCAGATCAAAAAAAAAAAAAAAAAAAAATCAATACGCAAAACATTCAAATCCACAAAAATAAAAATAAAAAATCCTCAAACTCTTGGAACAACAGTATAAGTTTAAATTGGCCATTAATGTGAATAATGATAACAGTCTATGGGAAGTTTAGCAAAAACATGAACACGGGTAAAATAAAAACATGATTAAGCATAGTCTTGCGCTAACCTTCTTGTGACTGCAGAGATTAATGAAGTTGTTGCCATTGCGCAGAAACAGAGAAAGAGATTTCTAACTCTTTGAGTTGAGGTTGAGATTATGGGCAGGATTCAGTGGACCGAGAACCCTATATTAACTACAAATATTTATTGATAAAGATGTGGCGGCATCTTCCATTTGGAAAGAACCAACTAGCTAGGTCTTATTTTTTTGTGGAAATTAAACTACCAAATAAGAAGTTGACCAAAGATTTTTTTAAAAAAAAGTTCGATGATTACTAATCACGGTGACTTCTTTATTGCTTTAGTTAAAATGTTAAATGACTCAGCTTAGAGAATGAAGTTCGGAACCCTAGCACCAACCTAGGTTTTGAAGTAAGGAGCAAAGAAGCAACAAGAACTATTTCTTTATGAAATGGATCTTATTCTAATATAATGAGTTGGCTGGCAAGCGCGACAAAATTAGCAGCATATATTAGTAGTCAACAACGAACTTGTCTTTTCTCGACAAAAATAAAAAATAAATAAATTTGCCTTAGACCGCGCTTATAAAAAATTAGTTACCTAAAAAAGATAACAAATATTAATAAAAAAAATATAAGCTTTTAGAATTAAGTATAAAATATTAGATAAAGAAAAAATAAATAATCATTTAATATGAATTGCACCTCAATTTGGCGATTAATTTTATCTACAATACAAAATTCTAATATAACTTAAGAATTTAATTAAAGCCAATCAATAAAGAATTAAAATTTTATAACTATTACTATTCAATAAATGAATTAAATTATCTTCAATTACCAACTCAAAAAAAAAATAAAAAAAAATAAAACTCTTCAATATATAAAGGGTCAAGTATGGGTCAACCCATCCTAGAAGCTAAGTGGGTTGGATAACTTGGATCGTATCGACCCATTTTTTCCTCTAAGTCCAAAAATCATGTATCTGGTTGGGATCTAATTTTGTTAGGTTTTCTTTAGGGATAGGGAACTACGACATCCTAAAATTGGGGGAGGGAGAATTCCTTGATAGATATTGATTATGTAAATCGATTGCATAATCCTTCAAGCCCTTAATTTTTTGTATAGTTAAAACTTCAAGTTGATGCTATTAAATCAATTGAGAAATTAATCTAAGGTTTTGTTTTAACCAAAGAATTATAAAAATTATTATAAAACTTCAAGTGTTATGTATAATTAATGTGTAATGTGACGTTTAAATAATACATATAGAGGTTAAGTAATTATTAAAAGTTCTATTGATTGATGTGATTCGATCACTGTATAATTGGTTTTAGGCTGCACTTTTGGATCTTAAGAGAAGAATATGAAATCTTGTAAAAGAAAGTAAATTTTTTCTTAATTAATTATATTTTGTTTAAAATACAATATTTCATTTATTAAATATTCCTTTCTCTTTATTTACAAAATTGTTTTAGTTATATGCTGATTTAAAGAAAAATCTAGAATTTCTTCCTTATTAAAATATTATAAATTTATTTGGTTCAGTTGGTTATTTATTGTGTTAAAACATCTTTCTCTCTCCCTTGTGTGTGTGTGTTTGTTTCTCAAAAAAAATTGGTTATTTAAAAACTTTTTAATCCGGCTGGATCAAACATCAGTAAATTTTGTAAAAAGAACCAAAGATTTGAATAAAAAATTCATTTGGACAATAATACTATGACATTTAATTTTTGGATATGGACTAAAATAAAATTGAATATATTCTGTAAATTAACTGGATAATTTGATTTTACTTTGGACCCTACAAATGGAGATATATACATTGGCACAAAAACTTTCGGATCTTACTACCGGCCTACATGTGATTTTAGGCCGGCCTAGGCACGGGACATAGACCATAGTCATAATAAGATAGTTAAGCACAATAAATTTAATGCATGGAATATGCATGCATGTCTATCATTTCAAGTACAGTGAAATTTTTTATGCCTTTGGAAGTCATTGCTAATTATGTCAATTTTCCAATTGAACTATGATGCAATTTCTAAGTTTGTGAGATTTGTTTTTCCTATGAATGTTTTATTATTCATCTGTTTTTCTTGTATTTGTGCTTTATCCAACTAGTTGAGATTTGGTTGCTTACTAAGATATAGAGCTTACCTCTTATTTCTCTATTTTAGATTTTGAGGATTAGAGAGTCTGTGCTACTACCATTGAGGTGGTACGCCTGAGATGAATATTAAGATTTGTATTAATAAATTACAAACACAAATCCATAGGACTGCTGGAAAATTTGAATTTGTGAATTTTTTGGTCGATTGTAATCTTCTAAGAAATCTCTTTTAACTATTAATTTAATGGAATTATTTAGCAATGTTTATGTACCTAAAATGTCATATAAGATAGGTGATGAGCATTATGTAAGGTTTGGTTCAAGTTATACTTATGGTCCGTTTAGGAACAGCTTATTTAACTGAAATTGAAAATTTTTTACTGAAAGTATTGTAGATAAAGCTAAAAAGTAGTTGAAATAGTACAGTAAGATTCATGAATAGTATCAAAAAGTGCAATGAGACCCATGAGTAGCAAAAATAAGCTGAATAGTAAAAAAATTTGACTTTTTAAGCCAATGTCAAATGCATATTTAGTATATTTTAAGCAATGTTGTACTACTCATTATTTTTTTTAATATATGCGAATTTTAACAAATCCATTGTTATATAATATTAAAATTAATTTTTTCTTATACCCTACATGGTTGCAAAGTTTTAAGATGAACCGAGAAACAAACTCAAATATTAGGAAGTTCTTTTTCTTCTAAAAAAAAAGGCAAATGCACTTGGAAACCAAGTCAATCCAACCAACCCCGGACTATTTTGTGGGCCGGTTTTGAATTGACCCTTTAACACGTTCAAAAAACTCTTACTCTTTGCCGTCTTTGTACTTTAGGTTCAAACAGGTTAACGGGTTGGAATCTAATTTTGTTCGGTCTAGTGGATTATACAATAATTTAGAATTGGCTGCTTCTACTGGTCTGGTCCATTGGGGGAATAAACAAAACGGGGTTACCACCTTGGGTGGTTTCTCTCTTTTAGGCCATTTTGTGACGACTGTCAAAGCATTTGACTCTTTTATAGATGATGCAGTCAGATTATATCAATGGGGGTAAAGGCTCTTTATTCTCCAGGAAAGTAATGAAAAAGTTGTTTTATTCTTCTCTTTCAGCACACAAACACACATGCGCTTGGGGTTGATTGATGGATCAATTACAATTTGCACTCTCTGAACTGGGCTAACCCACTTCACTATCCCTTTTTTTTCTTTTTCTCTAGTAATTAACTATAAAAAGGGTTTTTTTTTTTTTTTTTTTTGAGAGGAACTAACCATAAAAAGGTAAGTGGCTAAAATGATCCATTTATCCCAGCCCTTTGCAGCATGGTCTTAGCTCTAATCTAATTGGAATGGATTTGGATTAATCCATGCAATAATTGTATGATGTAAGAGTTTGAAAGGTAAAAAAAAAGTCAAAAATTAAAAGGTGAAAAAATTTTGATCCAATGATTGAAATTAAAAGTGAATTTTTAACTTTTAATCCCAACCATTGTTACACTATTAAATTCTATTAGCATGGGATCCATGATTTATCATAGGCTTCCATTCTTTGAGTTTTCTTTTTTCTTTTTCTTTTTTAGAAGAGCTTCCATTCTTTGAATTGATAAATAAATATTCAAGGTTCAGTCATTTAATATGACCTCATTCATTAAAAAGGGAATAACATAACGAGATATATAAGTCGTCGATCATACCATTAAAAAGAATTATCACCGACTGACTTAGTTGTTTTCTATACTACGCTAAGCTAATTAATGCCATAGATTCATAGAAAGAAGGCTAGTGTGAGAAGAGGATCTTACGCTAGGTCAAATGTATGAATGGTGTATGAATAGAGATTATCAAAAAAAACAAAAACAAAAAAAAAGTACGAATAGAATTTTAAGTTTTGCATTCATATTTCATATCCCTTTCACATTACCTCCTTGAATTTTTATTTTTTATTTTTTAGTGTTAAGTGATACTTCCTTGATTAATGCCCGGGTGTTTCATTGATAAACAAATGAGCATATTATCAAAGTGATGCATTATTCATGCATGACGACAAGCAATTGGGAAGACAATTTTACCCTGAGAGAAGTCAACTCACATTAAAGACAACCTTTGGCCAAACCAAAAGATTGAAGCACAGTTATGACAATACAAGCATAACCCGCAATATTGGTTTCCCAGTATTCTTAATTATTACAGTATCCAGAAAAAATTGTACTGACAGTCATTGGTATAACTCGGAGAGGATCATGTACTTTAACCTCGTAAACCAGATTAAACCAGCTCGGCGTTAAGGAGACGCAGGCTAGGCTTGCTAAGGAGCTGGCCAAGGCGTGCAGGGAATTCTACAACGTGACTTGGGACGAAGCTCTCAACGCTGCAGGAGTCCTTGCAGACTCGGCCTTGAGGCATTCTGAGAACGTATATTACCATCCACATATCCGAGAGGTTCCAGATGCCGCTCTCTCAGAAGCCCCTAATGCTGCTAAGGCTAAGGAAGTTGAGGCTAGGGATGCTGACCCTGAGGTCCAGGGCACTGCTGCAAAGGCAAAGGAGACGGAGGCTAAGGCAAAAGAGGATGATCCTAAAGCTAAAGAAGTTTCCGTTGCCCAGCCAAGCCAAAAAGTAGACTCCCCTGCCCCCAAGGACAAGGCCTAAACTTAGGGTTTTCTTGTTTTTTGCTTTTGCAGTTTCATTTTCTGTTTTTGGTTCTGTAGCAGTTGTATGTTATTGTAAACAGAAATGTAATGTTTAATTCCATGAATGAAAGTATTTTCCCTTCTTTTCTCCATGTGTTCCTTCACTATGTTTTGTGTCTTAATACTTCCAATTGCTCTCAGTAAATATTTGTTAGTATAATATGTTAAGTTTTGCAACTTAAAGCGTACTTTGCCGCACATTTATCAAATTCTAGGAAGTTGTTGGTACGATTTACTATATACTCAAAAATACTTGCTCGAGAAGCTAGGCTTGACTGGAATTTATCAAGCAACATGGCATTACGTGTGACAAGATGTTAAGTGTAATAAGCCTTAGAATAATTATGTGGAGTGTTAATTTTTCCAAAGTAGGTAGTCCAAGGGACCAGGCATAGCTTAGGACCTGTTTAACACCTTAGGAAATTATGTGGAGTGTTAATTTTTACAAAGCAAGTAATCCGAGGGACCAGGCATAGGTTAGGATCTGTTTAACACTTAGAATTATTTTGTGAAGTGTTAATTTTTCCAAAGCAAGTGGTCCGAGGGACCAAACATAACTTAGGATCTGTTTAACACTTAGAATTATTTCGTGGAGTGTTCATTTTTTCAAAGCAGGTGGTCCAAGGGACAAGGCATAGCTTAAGATCTATTTAACACTTAGAATTATTTCGTGGAGTGTTAATTTTTCTAAAGCATGTGGTCCAAGGGACCAGGCATAGCATAGGATTTGTTTAACATTTAGAATTATTATGTGAACTGTTAATTTTTCCAAAGCAGGTGGTCCGAGGGACCAGGCATAGCTTAAGATCTGTTTAACACTTAGAATTATTTCGTGAAGTGTTAATTTTTCCAAAGCAGGTGGTCCAAGGGACCAGACATAGCTTAGAATCTATTTAACACTTAGAATTATTATATGGAGTGTTAATTTTTCCAAAGCAAGTGGTCCGAGGGACCAGGCATAGCTTAGGATCTGTTTAACACTTAGAATTATTTCATTGAGTGTTAATTTTTTCAAAGCAGGTGGTTCGAGGGACCAGGCATAGCTTAAGATCTATTTAACACTTAGAATTATTATGTGGAGTGTTAATTTTTCCAAAGCAGGTGGTCCGAGGAACCAGGCAGAGCTTAGGATCTATTTAATACTTAAGATTATTTCATTGAGTGTTAATTTTTCCAAAGCAGATAGTCTGAGGGACCTAGCATAGTTTAGGATCTGTTTAACACTTAGAATTATTATGTGGAGTGTTAATTTTTCCAAAGCAGGTGGCCCGAGGGACCAGGCATAATTTAGGATCTGTTTAACACTTAGAATTATTTCATAGAGTGTTAATTTTTCCAAAACAGATGGTCCGAGGGACCAGGCATAGCTTAGGATCTGTTTAACACTTAGAATTATTTTGTAGAGTGTTAATTTTTCTAAAGCAGGTGGTCCGAGGAACCAGACATAGCTTATGATCTGTTTAACACTTTAGGAAATTAGAGTAATTAAGCATCATACATAAAGCAATGAACACAAAAATGTGATAAAGCATATTCTCATTGATAATAATACCTTTTTAGGTTGTTTACATTCCAAGGATGCAGTGTCGCTTTATTTTCTAAATCCTCTAAGTAGTATGCTCCTATTCCAGCCGCCAATGTAATTCGGTACGGCCCTTCCCAATTAGGTCCCAGTTTCTCCTAGGCTGGATTCTTTGCAGAACCAACCACTTTCCTCAATACCAAATCTCCCGGCGCCAATGGCCTCAATTTCACATTGGCATCGTATCCCCGCTTAAGTTTATGCTGATAGTAAGCCAAATGGACCATGGCATTTTCCCTTCATTTGTCAATTAAGTCCAGATTTCTCTCTAGTAAACCGTCGTTGTTGCTTGGGGTGAAAGAGCTCGTCCTTAGCGTAGGAAATCCAGTTTCCAATGGAATAACGGCCTCGGCACCATAATTCAATGAGGAAGAAGTTTCATCAATGGACTTCTGAGGCGTAATCTGGTACGTCCATAGAACATGGGGCAGTTCCTCCACCCATCTTCCTTTGGAATCATCTAACTTTTTCTTCAGCCCACTTACTATGACCTTATTCACAGCCTCGGCTTGTCCATTTCCCTGAGGATAGGCTGGGGTAGAATATCGATTGGTTATTCCTAGCCCGCAATAGTATCTTCTAAAAGATTTGCTGTCAAACTGAAGTCCTTTGTCCGAGATGAAGGTATGGGAGACTCCGAACTGAGTAACTATGTTCTTCCAAATAAACTTCTTCGCATCTACATCCCAGATGTTGGCCAGTGGTTCTGCTTCAACCCATTTAGTGAAATAATCTGTGCGGACCACCAGATACCTTTTGTTTCCTACTGCTTTTGGGAAGGGGCCCACAATGTCTAAGTCCCACTGGGCAAAAGGCCAGGGGCTGGATAAAGGATTAAGCTCTCTTCCCGGTTGGTGGATGTTTGGGGCAAATCTCTAACATTGATCACATTTCTTCGCATATTCTTGAGCTTCTCTGTGCATGTTGGGCCACCAATACCCTTGAGTAAGAGCTCGATAAGACAAGGATCTACCCCCCATGTGGCTTCCACAAATTCCCTCATTTAATTCCTCCAAGAGGATTTCAACTGCTTCGGGATGTACACACAACATACGGTCCTAAGAAGGACCTTTTATACAACTTTTGATCTTCGGACAGCCAAAAGCGAGGAGCCTTCCTCCGTATCTTATCTGCTTCTAACTTGCTCTCAAGTAGGGTGTCGTCTTTAAGAAATTGAATGATAGGGTCCATCCAGCTGGAGCCTACCTTTATCTGGTGAATCGATAGCACTTCCCTTCTCAACCCGAAAGGTTTCATGAGGTCTTCAACAAGAATTACCCTCGATAGACTCTTTGCCGAGAAGGTTGCCAATGTTGCAAGCGAGTCTGCATGTGTATTTCTACTTCTAGGAATTTGCATTAAATTGAAGGATTCGAATCCGGACTGCAAATGTCTGACCTGGCGTAGATATTTCTACATTCTTGGATCCCGAGCTTCTAACTCTCCTCGGACTTGACCTACAACAAGTCTAGAGTCTGAGAATATATCCACTGTCTTTCCACCCATCCTTTGGGTCATGGTCATCCCTACTAGTAGAGCTTCATATTCTGTTTTATCATTGGTGGCCGAGAATCCAAGTCTTAACGACTTTTCAATCGTAATGTTCTTGGGGGAGATCAGAACTAGCCTCACTCTAGATCCTTTGAGATTTGAAGCACCATCAACATAGATCTTCCATGATGAAGCTCATCCCACGGAGATTACTCTAACTGAATTTTGATCCATGTTCTGTTTCTCCATACCTTCCTCCATTGGGGCCTCGGCGAACTCAGCCAAAAGGTCGGCCAGGACCTACCCCTTTACAGAGATACGTGGCATGTACTTAATGTCATAAGCCCCTAACTTTGTTCCCTACTTTGAGATCCTTTCGGTATAATCAACACTTCTGAGCAAAGCCTTGAGTGGCAATTAGGTCAGGACGAGAACAATGTGAGACCGAAAATAATGAGGGAGTTTGCGTGTGGCATGTACTACAGCTAGGATAGCCTTCTCGAGTGGCAAATATCTGACCTCGGCCTCGTGCAAGGATTTGCTTACGTAATACATAGGCTTCTGTACGCCGTTATCGTCTCTTACTAGCATTAAGCTCACCGCATGGGTGGTCGCTGCGATATAAGCAAACAAGACTTCGTCCACCTCGGGCCTGGACATAATCGGGGGCCGAGAAAGGTACTCTTTTAATTGCTGGAATGCTAGGGTGCATTCCTCTGTCCATTCAAAACCCTTCCATTTATTCAATAACCGGTAGAAAGGTCTGCACCTATCTGTAGACCTGGATATAAATCGGTTCAAGGCAATAGTCATCCCTATCAGCCTCTACACTTCCTTGGGATTCCGAGGTGGTTGCAAGTTGTTGGTGGCCTTGACTTGGTTTGGGTTAACTTCAATCCCATGGTGAGTGACCATGTACCCTAGAAATTTCCCTGACCCCACACCAAAGGAGTATTTGGAAGCATTGAGTCGTAACCCGTGATCTCTCAAGATTTCAAAGATGTTACCGAGGTCACTAATGTGCTCGGACTCTTTCTTACTCTTAACCACCATGTCATCAATGTAGATTTCGATGTTTTTCTCCAGCTGTAGTTCGAACATCCGTGTCATCATCATTTGGTAAGTAGACCCCGTGTTTTTAAGCCCAAAAGGCATCACCTTGTAATGGTAGTTCCCGATGGGGGTGACAAAAGCCGTTTTCTCTTGGTCATCCAAGGCCAAAGGTATTTGATGATAGCCCTGGAAAGCATCCAGAAAGCTCATCTGAGGATGTCCCACGGTTGCATCTACCAACTGATCAATCCGAGGCATGGGGAAAGGGTCTTTTAGACAAGCCTTGTTCAGGTCTGTGTAGTCCACGCATACCTGCCATTTGCCATTCTTCTTCTTCACGACCACGGTGTTTACCAGCCAGTCGGGGTAAAACACCTCTTTAATAGCCCCGACCTGCTTAAGTTTCGCCACCTCTTCTTTGACAGCGTCAGAATGTTCCTTAGAAGAACGCTGAGGAGGCTATTTTCTGGGGGTAACAGAGGGATTAACATTCAGGTGATGGCAGATGAAATTCAGATTTATCCCTAGAGCTTCATAAGCATTCCAAGCGAATACATTAATATTCTGCTTCAAGAATTGCACTAATTCTTCCTTTTCCCGAGGAGGCAACTGAGCGCTGATTTGAAAGAATCTTTCTGGATTATCTTCGATAATGACTTTCTCCAATTCCTCACACTCTGCCCCCTCGGCCCCACCACTAGAAATTGAGCCCTTGGACTCTAATTGCTATAATTCCTTGTCGGCGAGAGCCGAGGACTCTGGCTCAGGTTGGTGCGTGATAGCAGCCACCAAACACTACCTGGCCACAAACTGACTTCCAACCAGCTCTTGAACCCAATCCCTAAACGGGTACTTCACCTTGAGATGGAGGGTGGATGAGACGGCCCCAAGGGCATGGAGCCAAGGTCGTGCCACGATAGCTGTGTACGGGGAGTAGGCATCCACCACAATGAAGTCCACCTCCACCACCTTTGAGTCAGCTTGGACTAGCAGTCTGATCTGTCCACACGGAACAACAACCTTTCCATCAAAGCTGACCAATGGCGAATCGTAACTGGTCAGATCTTCCGGTTTGAGGTTAAGCCCCTTGTACAGATCTGGGTACATGATCTCAGCCCCACTGCCCTGATCTACCAGCACCCTCTTCACGTCGTAACCACCAATCCTGAGGGTAACAACTAAGGCATCATCATGAGGTTACATGGTTCTGGCGTTATCCTCGTTTGAGAAGCTCAGAGTTAGATTAGCCTCTGTTTTGGCCCTCTTAGGTTCATGCCCAGAAGCCTCAGCGCCCGGACCAACTATTGACATCACCTTGGAGGGACAAGATCCGGTTCTGCCCAGTGCGGCGAGAAAAACGTGAATGGTGCCTAAAGGGGGCCTCAAATATGTGCCGCCTTGAATCCCTGACGTTGTCTGGTTCCCTTACCCACCGGGTTGGGTCAAGAACTGCTTCAATTTTCCATCTTGGATCAATTGCTGAAGATGGCTCCACAAGTTCCTACACTGCTCGATCGTGTGACCCCGCTCCTTGTGATATTGGCAGTGCAGACTCTAATTATGCTTCGCAGGGTCCCCAATCATCTTGCTCGACCATCTAAAGTATGGCTCGTCCTTGATTTTTTCCAAGATTTGATGTACAGGTTCTCGAAATAATGTGTTAATGGCCTAGGTAGGTGGGGGTCCGAATTGCCCTCCAAAATCCTTTCGAGGCCGACTGTTGCCGTAACGGTCAGACTTGAAATCCCTCTTCTCCTAAGGGATAATCTTACCTTTGCCCCTCTCCTGCTGTTGGTCTTCTTCAACTCTTTTATAATTGTCAATCCTATCCATGAGCTGGCGCACGCTGGTTGGGGGTTTCCCGATTAGGGACCTTCTCAAGCCGTGCTCGGCGGGCAGGCCGACTTTGAAGGTTCTGGCTACCACGTCATCAAAATCACCCTCTATCTCATTGAACATCTCCCAATACCTGTTGAAGTATGTTTTCAAAATCTCCTCCTCTCACATGGACAAGGACAACAGAGAATCCAGAGGTCGAGGGACTCAGCTGCATGTGACAAAACGGGACCCAAAGGCCTGGGTAAGCTCTCTGAAAGAGATAATGGAACCAGCTCTTAGACCGTCGAACCACCTCATCGCCACAGGCCCCAAGCTAAACGGGAACACCTTGCACATCAGAGACTCGTTCTTAGAGTACACCTCCATTCTCTGATTGAAATGGCTGACATGCTCGACAGGATCTGTACGGTCGTTATAGAGGGTGAACATAGGCTGGGTGAACCGTCTAGGAAGTTGACCCTCCTCAATCTTGTGCATGAAGGGAGACTCAGAGATTCGACTCAATGCCTTACTCATAGCATCATTTCTCAGGCCCCTCGAAGATGAACCTCTAGTCCTGCGTTCTCGACGATAGTTCTCCTCATACGAGAAGGTTTCACTCGGAGGTGTTCCTGATCTATGCCCATACTCGTCATCCCTCTCACCATCAGAAGAAAGGTCAGATATTGAGGGACTTCGCCTTCTTCGCTCCTGACGTAACTTCTTCTTCAGACGGTTGATCTCTCTCTGCATGGCTTTGGCACGTTCATTATGAGAGGCGTGGCTACCACCCTTAGAATGACTCTCACCAGTATGGGTGATATGCACACTTCCCCCCTGACCTTCCCGAGGGTGGCCTTCCCCTTAAGACTCCATAGATTCCAACTGGTGTATACCCGAACCTACCATGATCGAAGGTCTAAAACTCTAAGCAATCAGCCATTTCCCACAGACGGCGCCAATTATAAGGACATGAATTCAGCTCACCAGCCCAAACTGGATGGGGCAGCCCAAATGGTTCCTAAACAATGAATTTTTAGAGAGTAGGATGCAAAAGCTGGGCTAGATTGATTTAAACAGTCAATACAATAGGTCAAGGTCTCCAGAATGGTGAGACAACAAGTTTGAATTCAGTAAAACTAATTCTCAAATAAGAATCCGAGAAGGTCAATTATAACACTTGCTGTCCTTTTTTTTAGAAAATAGG
Organism: Lithocarpus polystachyus; assembly: GCA_033629205.1. Classification (NCBI taxonomy): domain Eukaryota; kingdom Viridiplantae; phylum Streptophyta; class Magnoliopsida; order Fagales; family Fagaceae; genus Lithocarpus; species Lithocarpus polystachyus. The sequence continues at coordinate 59,438,803 of CM066166.1, forward strand.
TTACACTTGGTCTCTTTCTTCCTCCCCCCTAAGGAGGATTCCTTCATCTTATACAGTTCTTTCAAGATCATCTTCACTCTACACTTGTCAATTATCATAGTCCTTACTTGAGTGCATGTCTCATCATACATCTTCTTTTGGCTTTCTGTGAGTTGCGGTGGCCAAGGTTGCACTGTTCAAGGGTCTTCTCCACATAAATATGGTCAGAAGAGTAGGTGCGGCACATTTAATGCGGTGGTAGCAGCCTTCCCTCAAATAAATTGCGATCTAGGATTCTGTATGTCCGTTTTCCTCTCCTCGAACTTTATCTCATCCTCGGACATAGTTGGAGACCCAATGCGTGGTTTTGGGCCTTTAACCCTTCGAGGCCCAATACATGATTCTGGAGTCCCAGGCTCTATGAGGCCTGACACACAGTCTTGGGCCCCTGTCCCCACATGGTTAATTACTTAATATTTCTTATGATATAATTGATGTAGAATAGAATTTTATCAATTTTTATTTCAAGTAAAAATGACAGTAAAAATATTATTAAAAACTTTAATGTTGTACATCAGAAACTATTAAGTCAAAGTCGCACACACAAGCGTGTCTTCTACCCAACATACAATATCATCATATTAGAGGGACTCAGTTGCAAATTTCTTGACTACTCCATGACCCTTGCTTGTAAGTTGTAACCACTGAAAAAAAAAATCCAAACTTCCAAACTTTTAAAAAAAAAAGAAAATGAAATTAAGTAAAGATATACTTACATAGAAATTTGGACCAATGAATATAATTTTACCAAATATTATTTATGATCTAAAAGGATATTTGAGGAATTCTAAATTTAATTTAGTTAGACTTTCAAAGAAATATGGGAGGAATTCCACGTACTAAGAAATTAGCACAAAGCACAAATAGAATTTTAAAATATAAAAATAGATAAACATTTATTAAGTTTTAACAATCAATAAGTAAAAGAAACTTGGAATCAGATTGCACTACAGCACACATGAAAGACATGTTTTGAACCAAAATTTTCTAATTGATAGTCAATTAAAAAAAAGAACAAAACACTTGCAAACTAAATACATAGAATAGCCAAAACCTAAAACACACAAAATAGTTCAAAAGTTGAGAATTTAAAAAAAAAAAAAAAAAAAAAAAAACTTACCTAAGAGAAACTAAGAACTTAAATGGGTGTCCCTTGTTTTTCTTATTTGTAGCAGACTTCCTTTAACACAATATTCATACATGAAAAATTAGAAACAAATAACAATAAGTAAGATTAATTTATTTAACCAAACTATCATGTACAAATACATATGCGTAAGTTGCAACTTGAAAAAAAAAATAAACAAAAACATAAGGTGCAAAAAGGATTCTATGGAAAGACCATTAGTGAATATATATAAGTTTTTTGAAATTTCGATAATAGATTTTTAGTTGGAGTAGGATTTAAATTTCTTAAACTTATATGTATGTTACATTGCATGTTTTATTAAAACATTTATTGTTATTTTATCTAAAGAAATTGATAAAAACAAACAAGTTATTGTTTTTATCAACTGAAACTTAGATGCATGTTGCATGTTTTGTTAAAACACTTATTTGCTACTTTATTTAAAGAAATAAAATTGAAAGAACAAATAAGTTGTTGTTTCTATCAAGTGAAACTTAGATTCATTTTACATGTTCTATTAAAACAAGTATTGTTATTTTTATGTAAAATGCATGTTGCATATTTTGTTAAAATACTTATTGACTGAAACTTAAATGTGCGTTCCATGTTTTGTTAAAACACTTATTGATTGAAATTTAGATGCATGTTGCATATTTTGTTAAAACACTTACTGTTTTTTTATCTAAAATGCATGTTGCATGTAAAACACTTATTTTTACTTTATCTAAAGAAGTAAAAAATACTCACATACCTCTAAACTTTGAAGTAGTGGCCAAAACACCCCTTGAACTTTTTTATTGGCCAATTTACTCCATAAACCTTAATTTACATACCGGCCAAATAAGTATCTCGGTTAGTCCCAAAAAAGAGCAAGGTCTTTGAAAGCCAAACCCAGTTATTTGTTTCTTACAATCTTAAGCTTTTCTTGTTCAAAAAGCCTAACCCAGACCAAGTTCTTGGTTTCTTAGAAGTCTTTAGTTTTTCTTATTGAAAAACAATACCCGGTTCTTTTTATTTTTAAGAAAAAGGTCACACTTAGGTGAACAAGTTTCGATATTTTAACAGCTTCTTGCTTCTTGAAAAACCATACCCAGACCAAGTTCTTGCTTCTTGAAGCTTTGGCAAGCCCATCAATATTTTAACAGCTTCTATCTCAAGAAAAAAAATAAAAATAAAAATAAAATAAACAACTTCATTCTGGTTTAAACTAGCATAAAGCAAATGTTAAATATACCTAAACTATATTGTTAGTTTGTCTGCGAATTTATATGTGTATATAGACCTACCAATTTCAACATATCTATGGGGCAGGTACTCTCAATATAAATTAAAACCACAAGGGCCTGTTTGGTAATGTTGTTCTAATAACGTTGTTTGTATTTTTTAGAAATACATGTGGGTAAAAAAATGTGTGAAAATACGTGCAATTTTATTTAAACACTGAAAACTGTTATTTAAACAACGGTAACAAACGGACTACATCACGAAGACCTTGTTTTTCTTTGGAATTGAGTTTTTTCTTTGGGTTTGAGTTTTTTTTTAAGCTCGAGTGAGATATACGTGACTATTCCGTTAGTTTTTTAAGTAGTCTAACTGAGGTACTTATTTGGCAGATATGTAAAGTTTATAGAGTAAATTGGCTAATAAAAAGTCCAGGGGGTGTTTTGGCTACTACTTCAAAGTTCAGGGGGTGTGTGGGCATTTTTCCCTCTAAAAAAATTGATAAGAACAAATAAGTTTTTGTCTCTATCAACTGAAACTTAGATACGTGTTGCATGTTTTGTTAAAACACTTATTGTTATTTTATCTAAAGAAATAAAAAAAAAAAAAAAAAAAAGTTGTTGTCAATCTTTACTTAAAAATTGTTTTTATCTAAAATATTGTTATAATTTGATGAAGCCACTTGGCACAATCACGACTTCTAAGCCTAACTTTATTATATAGTGTATGATACAGTATATTAATTAGAGTATTTTCATTTATGATAAACTTCTCTTAAAACTTTTAATTCTGAAAATAAATATAAACCATTACTATTAGAATAAATATTATTTTTAGAAATAGTTATGGTCTCTTTTGACAATTTTGAACTTTAATTATTGAACATTAGATTTTAGTAATGAATTCGTGTGGAAAACTATTAATTCTCTATTTTTAATTTTGATATAAAAAGAGAAAGAATCTATTTACTATCAATGTGTTTGGGAGATTGAAAATTTTTACACTCTTAAACTACTGCAAACAATGTAAAATGTACAAACATAGTTCACAACATTTGAAAAGTGAACAATTTTTTTTTAAATAATTTTGATTCATTAAAGTTTTGGGTCTTGATTAAAATTTTTACGTTGTAAAACAAATAAACAATGGCCAATAGAGACCTTAATTTTTATTTTTTATTTTTACTACATAGAGGGCTTTCTTTTTTTATTATTTTTTTTTTTTTCTCTACACTACAAGAAAAATAAATATAATATATTATATTGTATTGAAGACCTTTTTCCATTTGGCATACGGCTTTAGGTCATTACCTAAATGGCATAAGGCTATGATACTTTCCATTATTGAAAAATTTATTCAATATAGTGGAGAATAAATAAGAGCATTACACTTACATGCATGGTGATAAAATTTCCTCTTTTTCATTAAAAAAAAAAAGATAAAAATAAAAAGGGTAATTGCAATAAAATTAAGGGGTAAATAAGAGTAAAACAAACGAATCTAGAATGAATTTATTGTCATTATAACTCACACTGGAAGGCTTCTTTATTTTCCTTTTACAAACAAACAACCCTTCATATTTTTTACTCCACTCTTAAATCTAAGAACACAACCAAAAAGTTCTAATAAACAACAAAAAGCAACTTAAACCAAGTAATGAAATGACTTCAACAAGTAATTTCAACCACATATATTAACATTTAAAGATCCCTCTCATCTTCTTCATGGTCCATCAATTTCCATGAACCGTCCGCTAGTTGAACCATACCCTTGTTCTTCACACAAAACCATGAAGCCGGAATAAGATACTCATCCTTCAAATTATCTGTCATCTTGTTCACGAGTGCAATATCACGAGGAACTTCCAACCGGAACCCTCCTCGAGTCCCTAGTGTTCCTGCGACTCCATGCAGGTAACCCTCCAAGTCATGCCAAGTTGATAAATTTCCAGGACTCTTCAAGTAACTCGAATTGCGAGTATCTATTTCCAACTCTTCTCCAACATCAGAGTAGCCTATAAATGGATATTTTGGAACAATATCTGGAGCATTACGTATACGCAAGACTCGAAGATCCTTATGTTCAGAGAAATTTTTCTTGAAGCCGGAGTCTCCGACATGAGGGCTGGCAAATACTATTGCTGTCACTGGAAAAGATTTCCCCGGCTGGTCTTTGGGCTTGTTAAATCCATTGGCAACTATGTCAATCGCATTTAGAGTTGCAAGTGCTGCTCCCAAGCTGTGGCCAGTAACAGTTATACTGATTTCCTCATTTTGGAATTCTTCAACTAGTCTACTAAGCTCACTAAGTACCTGGATGACCAAAAAAAAAAAAAAAAAGCAAATAAAATTTTAATTATCATATTTAAACCTTGAATTTGGTCGAACCTTATTTTAATTACTATTTTCTTAACATTTTTCCATCTACTACATTTGTCAATAAGAAATTCACCCTGTTTTTTACATAGATAAAATATGATTGAAACCTTTGGTATTAATTCTATAATAATTATTTTATACAATGAAGTTAAGACAACAATTAATTAGTTCTTTTATGTAAGCAAAATTTAAATATAAATTTTTTATTCGAAAATAAGAGCTTCACAAGTTATATAAACTCCGCACTTGCCTACCCGACTAGCCTGGAAGCAATTCAATTTACCCTCTGAATTAAATTATAACTTATAATAGACAAATAAAGTATCAAAATATACCTGGTTTCTGGCACTAGTCTTATTGAAGGGTGAACGGGAGTCATCAGAAGTGTAGATGGAATGCCAACCATGGTGCACCTTAGGATCATGCTCAACTCCAAGTAATTTGGAAGCTGAAACCAAATTAAATTCTAGAACATTAATCCACTCCAGGGCTTGTATGGTTCCTCTCCAAGCAATCACAATATCTCTCCTTCCTAACTCGGCCTTCCCTTCATCTGTAGCTACCGCGACATACCCAATCCAATTCGATTCCTTGCTCCATGCCTCTCTTGATAATGACTTCAAGATAAAGGCATTAGGGACTTCGATATTTGATGTTGCATACAAGAACTTGGTCACTCGGTATTTGAAAGGATTGCCATTCTCTAAGCCCACCTTAGAGAAGAAATCCTTTTTCGCATATCGGCTACTTCCTGCATACCTAGATATTTTCTCTTTATCAAAGGCATCATATGTAGCTTCAGCCATTTCTCCATAATGTATTATGTATTGGCGAAGATCAATGTCGAGGGGTTCCAACAAATTCTCCCAGTCATTTTGACCACTAAGACTCTTCCACATTTTGGCTATGCTATCCTTTGTTCTCTTCATGTTTAGCTACACTTTGTAAGGATGTACTACTAAAGCATGCTTTATATAGCCGATTGTGAAATCAAAGACTGCGTTTGAAATACAGAGCCAAATTTGGATCAACATCAACTTCATCATCTCTGACGTTTTCTTCCTTTGAATCTACAACTAAAATCAAATATTATAGCTAGATTGTGAGAATGAAGTTTGTCTTTGTTTAGCAACCTTAATAATAGGCTGAAAACGATGATAAATTCTTGTGCGGATTATTTTTTATTTTTTTTATTATTTTTTTTTTATCTATGGCACTTAAGAATGGTCAAATCTGCTCTATTTGTGCAATAACTTCCAAATTATAAATCGTCATTACTGAGCGATATCATTAAGTTAATAAAAACAGATAGCGACACCATTAAGTTAAATAATCTTTCGCACATGAAAATTAATTTTTCAAATTCTCTTCTTGCCACTGCAAAATGCAAATGATATATATAAAAAGTAAATCTTATAAATAATTCTGGGTCAACACATACAACCTAATCCCACTCAAAGAACTTGTCAAATACTCATATGGCTCATATGGTACATCGATCTCATGTGTACTATTGTCTTAATAATACTTTATGCTATTGCTTTTATAGATACAATAGAATTCAACCCATAATTCTATGATGATTACTCTTCATCATCAGGCCAAGACAAAAAATTTTTTATTAGAGAGTTTCACAACCTATGACGTCCATTCTTGATCATAACTCTTTATCATCGGGTCAAGATACCAATCAGTTTTTGGTGTAGGTAGAAATTGAATCTCAAATTTTTTATTCAACCATCACAGACTTTACCAGTTAAGTTGACAGGAACCCACAGGCCAAGACAATAATTGGACATAACAATATCATTAAATTCAAAAAAATAATTGTTAAAAGCTTTATAACTCAACTGCTTGATACCTCCTAAACTTTTGAAGTTTTAATTTAAGGACAAAGTTTAGTTACAAAATTAATTATAGCCTTAAACTACAAACTTACTTAATATATTTTTATTGAATTTGAATTTTGATAAATCCATCGTTTGATTACATCTTCTTTTTATATCCCCTATACTTGCAAAATTTTTAGAAAATTAAAAATCAATAGCTACGTCATCAATTAAGTGTTTAAATTATAAATTTTTGTAATTTACAATTATGCATAAAATATAAGCTTAAAGATCATATAGTAAATAACATCTGATTGACGCAAAAATTGACATATGTATTAAGAGGACCAAAATGGGCATTTGCCCCTTTCGCCCAAAATAAGTAGCAAAATGCTCATGGTCTGAAACTATCTAGCAAAATGTCTCTATTTTGAAACTCGATTTTTAAAAAAACGAGTTTCAATAAAAATTAAAATTAAAATTAAAAAAAAAACTCGATTTAATGAAAATCAAGTTACTTGCAAAATGTTACATGGAACTCGAGTTCCATGTAATATATATATATATATATATATATATATAAAGTTTTTTGCCTATAACTCTATTTTCTAAAAATCGAGCTTTTCATTGAAACTCAATTTTTAGAAAATCGAGTTTAAAACAGGGGCATATAACTAAATAGTTTCAGAACATGGGAATTTTGCTACTTTTTTTAGATAAATGAGCAAATGCCTATTTTGGCCATATTAAAAGTATAAAGAACATACAATTTAATGGTTAGATTTTCAAAATATATAGTAATGTTTATTTTATTGAATAAGATTGTAATCTTATGCTATAACTAAATTTGTAACTAAAATTTTTCCTTAATATAATGCTTCAAGAAACGTGCTCGTATTTCTTCAAGATAGCATGCACAACTGAAATTCCCAAGTTTGACGGTAATATAAAATCTTGCAACTTGTAAGCCCGGCAGAGTTGTTAATCCAAGTTAATTGAGGATGACTGCCCATATTCTTGGCTTAATGAAGGCCTTCCCACGTTTTTTTCACCTAATTTTTTATGGAGCCCAGAAAGTCCTTCCCCACGAGAAAAATATTTTATGTTGATCGATCAAGGGTCAAGGTACAATAATCCATGTGGCTATCAAATTATTTAATTTATTCATTGGCGTACAAAACAAAACAAGGAAAAAGGCTTTTTCTTTTCAAAATATATAGTTAGATCTTTGATTGCTTCTCTTGTATTTTTTTTCAATTTTTCCATCTTATGTTTTTTGATAATTATGTTCTTCCTCACAAGAAGCGAAATGCTTCAGAAATTTGAGTTAATTTTAACAAAATAGAAAAACAATTAAATTTTTTTAATGTAAATGAGTAGCAATGCATTAAATAAAAATAAGTCAGAATAGTCGAATTAATTGGGATCACGAATTTCCTGACATGATATAAGCCCCAATTGGATTAGTACAATGATTATTAAATATAAATTCAATGGTTATTGTACTTTTAAATAATAAAATAGTATGTCATACATTTAAAAAATTATAGTAAATGTGTTTAGGTGAACTTAAGATATCTATAACGAATTATATTGCGTGTATCCTTTGTATTATACTTTTCAACTCGAGAGAAGCCAGTGTATTATTCAAAGTAAGGAGTAGGTGAAATTTCATGCATGAAACCTTATCAAGGGATGAAGAGAGGTCAGTGTTAAAACAATGGTTCATAAGTACTGAAAGGAAGATTTCCATGGTCAGATTTTTTAAGACATAGTCAAACATGTTCCATTTATGTTTGCATCTTCACTCTAGACTAGACGCAGACAGCGGAACTACCTATTCTCGATGACAAATATTGATTGTTAAGTTTTTCTTGCAGGTTCATCTAAACCACCTCAAGAGTCAAGACCCAAGCAGTCTGGCTTTGAAGTTATGGAAAGAACATATGTGGAAAATATGAAGATGTTTGAGGATCTCGTAGAAATAATTCATCTTTTACTTCTAAGTTTATCCACTTCATGTATGTATTCAAACCACCAACTAAACCAATCTGACGGGTGTTTTCTTTAAGCTTAGGTTTAGTTGGGTTTCGATGACTAAATTTTCAGCCCAAGTAATAAGATCAATTTGATTATAAAAACAAAAAGGAAAAATGTTATTTTGTTTCCTAAACTTTAGGAAAAGTTTTGTTTTTCATTTCTAAATTTAAAAAAAAAAAAAAAAATTCATCCTCAAACCAATCCAAAATTATCTCAACCCAACTCAATCCCTATGGTTGGATCAGATAAGATTTTAGAACTAACATGAGATTTTTCAACCCAACAAAGCCCAAATTTGGTTTGAAAAATACCCCTAACCGAACCCAACTCAATTTATGAACAAAAATTTCTGTAGCATGCCGGCCAGAAAGTTGGTATAACATTTGTTATTAGGTCATCAACATCAAGTTGTATTGAATAAAAAAATGAAGGGTCCTCAGCTAGCTTCTTGTTTCTGAAACTCATCAAGCTTCTTGCATCTCTGTCTTTCATAGCTTTTTTTTTTTTAAATCATTTTTGAACACAAATAATAATTATAATCTAGAAAAAGATAATCCACATTTTTTCAGCTCCTTACTTGTCTACCACTATACTCATAAACTCGGACTGATTTATGTGAGACCCCAGACTTATCTGTAATATCTGCTTCAACAGCTTGTGCAATAGTTACTCTTCTATATAAGGGCAACATGTGAGCTTTGTTCACGAGGTACAAGTCCATGAATATTCCCTTCTTCAACATGGATGACTGAATATTCTTCATCAGGTTGACGAGAGATATAGTCATTTGTGCTAAACAACATGTTCTAACATGTTTCCGAGGTTTCTCACATTCATATTGCGTCTCCTTTTGTAGGCAAAAAAAAAAAAAAAAATCTTCAAGACATAACAATCCCTTGTCCCCATCCTCCTTAGGTTTATTATAAAATCCTTTTGAACACTAAAGCCGATTGACCTAGCATATTCGTTATAGAATAAGTATGCATGATTTTATGATTCAAATCTCATGCCAATTTTTAGCACCAAATTCAAGGCCAAAATAGGGTTTTACCCCTTTCTCACAAACTTTCCAGTAAAATACCTCTTGTCTGAAACTATTTAGAAATAAACCTCCTGTTTTATAACTTGATTTTTAGAAAATCGAATTTCAATGCAAAACTAGATTTTTGGACAATTGAATTAAAACGAAATGAAACTTCAAAAAAAAAAAAATCAATTTCATTTCGCTATAACTCGATTGTCCAAAAATCGAGTTTTACATTTAAAACTCGATTTTTAGAAAATTGAGTTTCAAAATAAGAGCATATCCCTAAATAGTTTCAAACATGAGGCATTTTGCTGAAAAGTTTGTGAGGAATGGGTATTTTGCCATTTTGACCCCAAATTCAATATGTTATCCTCAGCCCCCAATTCATGCTCACTCCATTACATGAATACGATAATATCCACATCTGTGAAGAAAGGTTTTTTTGCCAATTAGTTCTACCTAATTCCACACATCAACAACGAAATGGAAAATTCAATTTTTTTTTTTTTTTTTTTGTTAATAATTCAATAGTTAAGAGTGGTGAAATATGAACTTGAATATTTCCGTTAAAAATACAAAAAGATGCAAGTAGTTGAACTACAAGAAAAGACAATAATAAATTTGATATTAATTTGGCAAAAAATTAAAATACTTTATGCAAGTAATCATTGTAATTGAATCAATGCTATATTAAATTTTCCTAGAATGCTAGGATATAAAATAATTAGAGATACCTTTAAAAGAATTGTCTCATCCAAATAACTCCATATCAAAAAAATCTTACTTTCTTAACTTAGGACTCTTGTATTTAAATCCTTTACTCTTTTTTCTCAATTGGTTTAGAAATATATACTTACTAAATATACCCCACCCCAATCCCCTCGAGCCCTCGAGCTCAAACTGAAACACCCCATACCTTGTGCATGGGGAAGGTACTATCTGAGCTACTGGTGGTTAGTTAAATCCTTTACTAATACGATACTACAATTTGAGGTTTAAGCGTATGTTCAATAATATCATGCATTTTGAGAATTACTGATACAACCATGTGTGTCATTAGGCTAGCTCTAGAAAATGAACACACTCACACATGAACATATGATGTCAATGTTTTTTTTATGTTCATTATTTTGTGGCTAGTCTCATGAAACTCTTGGTTGCATCAATAGTTTTCAAATGCATAATATGATTAAATATAAACTTAAGCCTCAAATTGTGATGAATAGAAAATTATGACACTAAATCAAAAAAAAAAAAAAAAAAAAAAAACCTCATACATACACGGAGATGAGGCTAGTATAAAATATATATTGACAACGATGAACTTGTTTTCCAACTTTCACGCCTACTTTGTTTTAAACAAAGAGTTATTGACCTCATTGCCAAGTCCATGCTTCTATATTACGTGCATGCTTACATTATATATGCCTAATCTGTCAGAGCACTCATATGAAGAATGCTAAATAATATATTTCTTAACGATTCAAAACACTACTTTATCTATTTTAACACCGCACTTTGTAATATACCAAATATTAAAGGTTTTATATTTTTTCCACTTCATTAAAATATTATTTCTTTATTATTTTTTATTTTTATTTTATTCTCAATACATTTCTCTCTTTCTTCCTCTCTCTCTCTCTCTCTCTCTTTCTCTGTGTATCTCTCTTCTCCCAAACAAAAACAACCAACCCACCACTCACGGCCACCGCCAACCACCACCATCATTAGATAACCCAAGCCACTGCGAAACCGAAACCTACTACAAAACCGAAGCCTACTACAAAACCGTAATCACTGAAACCCAACCCACTACAAAACCGAAACCCACTACCATTGCCACCAGCGAGCACCACCCACACCCACACCTACACCTTAAGCCGCGTTTTAGAAACACGGCCTAAGGTCCTTTGTTTGGTAGTGGAAGAACAGAAAAACAAAAACAAAAATAAAAACATCAAAACCTATGAAGCGCCATGGTGAGAGAGAGGCATGAGCAAGAGAGAACTGATTGGTCGACGACAGGTGGTGAGGTCGAGTGGAGGCATCAAAATATGGCATCTCTACCAGATTTGAATTTAGAGTTTAGGTGCTTTGGGTGGACTAGAACTTCGAGAAGATTAAGAGAGATAGAGGCACGAGTTGAGGGGAATAGGCGTGGGTTGAGGAAATACCAGAAAAAGAAAAGGAGAGGAGGCAGCGTCTGAGAAAGAGAGAAACAAGAAAAGGGCATGTGTGTGAGGATTAAACAAATAATATTTGGTTTTGACACTCAACTACAGCAAGCTGCTAGAGATGGTAGCTCATTGTAGTTGAGTGTCAAAAATCTTAGCATTTGACATGTTTGATGTAGTAGGTATTTTTGTGTGTTGGTTGTTAAATTAGCATTTTTTGCATTTTAGCATTCTTAATGTGAATGTCCTCATTGAAACAATATGGATTTTTTTGAGCCTGAATCTGGCAGGAGAGAGATGCAAAACATAGTTATGGAATTTGGCTAGAAGTACGAAATGGTGGAGGAAGAACTGTGGGAGAGTAATGTAAATTCCAATTATTGTATATGGCTAGAAGTTGAAGGTGATCCAAAAGTAGTTTTTGGCCATGTTTAGTGGGAAGTTTTCATTTTTTTAGTGGGAATATATAGGAAGTTGCGTCAAATGGCTTTTTTTTTTTTTTTTCTTTTTCTTTTTTTCTTTTTTTGAAAACATCAATGTTGGTTTATAGATATGTTGTAGCAGATTGGCTTTTATTATTATTATTATTATTTTTTTTTTTTTTTTTTATTTTGTTTTGGTAATTCGGATAATTGTGTGTTTTAATTGTGGAGCCTATTTTTGAGGGTGTGGTAGGAGAACAAGAGTGGGAAAAGAATAACTGGAGTAGGGTGTGTTTTTTTTTTTTTTTTTAGTAATACTAAGACCACAACTTTTATTATAACTTTATCATAACTTATCCACATGACGAGTTGTAGAGCCACCACTTTTACTCCTCTATTCACAACTTTCTATGTGGATAAGTTATGACAAAATTTGTGGTCCTAGAATTTTTTTTCTACATCGAATTATTAAATTTAAATTGCTTGTATACCCTCAAGTAATTTAAATTACTTGCTTAAAGAAAAGATTAGGGGTGATTTAGAGATTTGAGATATGAGGTAACTAATTATTAGAATCCTCTTAATATATAGAGATTTAAAATAAAAAAATAACTACATAAATGATGGGATAAGGATAAGGCTTTTTTTTTTTTTTGGGGGGATAGAATTATTGAAATGGAATGTTTTTTTTTTTTTTCTAAGAAAGTGAGTAAAAAAAGAAGAGGAGATTTTAAAAGAGGTTTCTATCTTGCAAAAAGAGAACTTAAAAAAAATAAAAAATAAAAAAGAGGTAGGTTATCGTGGGATAAGGATAAGGGTTTTTTTTTCCGATAAATTCGGTTGTTTTTGAAAATATGGGTTTGTGAGAGAGTTTTTCTATTTTGTAGGTAATGCAGTGGTTTAGCACTTTAGTTTTTTTGTTTTTTTTAAAGGATATTTTAGCCATTGAGTTGATTATGATTTTTTTTTTTTTAAAGGTAAGTCTTGTAAAACAAATTGCCAATTTAGTAGGATTGCAAGTTTCTTTGTGGTTAAGGAATGAGGCCGGTAGTAAGTTAGAGAGATACAAAAAATTCTATGGTCATTTTCCAAAATTGTTATCTGTAGAACCCAACATCTTGGTTGTATCCTAGGGAGAAATTTGCAATAACCATTTAGTAACAATAGTGTAGGGGCAAATATTGTCTAAGGAAAACGATATTGTATCTCCAAGTTATCTATTTCTGTTTATCTTTTGTGTTAACTTTATTCTTCTATTATTACTTTGTGTAATATCCCCAACATATGTATCATCCTTTAAGAGAAACAGGTCCTAATATTTGTTGCAACCAGTTGATTGGCTGCACCAATTATTCCCTTGCGTATATTGGGAGAAAATGTGTAATGTTTCGATTGCCAAAAGAGTAACTTGCAAGTTTCACTTATTGCCTAAGTCGAAGTTTTAAACTTGAACTTGGACAATAAATCCTTTTGTTTTACATGTGTATAAATTCAGATATTCCATCAATCCATTTCAATAAATATAATTAAGGCCCTTAAATCCTTTATTTTGCAGAAGTACTTCCATCATTTGCTCTGAAATTTGAAGTTGTTAAAGTATTTTTTTTTTTTTTATAATTAATTTCTTTTTCTGTTGCAATTATTAGCAGTTGCAAGAAAAACTGGTTTGGTGAGATACTCTCTGGGACTATGAATATATGGGTTCATGTTTTGGTTTTCAATTTTGCTCTAACTGAAGAGACTCTTCAATATTTTGTGTTCTTAATGTATACTACATATTGAGGTTCTAGCGCAACAAACGGGGATCTTCAATGCACGATTTCTAATACTAATGGTGGTGGTCCTAGACCTGAAGATGATGCTGTTGTTGGATTGCATTTATTTGCCAGACAGAAATTGCAGCTGACATCCAGGTACAGGCTTTCTGGGTTTTGATATCTGATTCCATGATAGGTGCTTACATCTTTGGTTACCAGCAGCTGCTTTCTTCCTATGTGAATACAAATACCGATATTTCCTGAATTGTTGTCCATTGTTAGGTCTTGTACTTTGCTTACTTGCACAACAAAAGGAAATGCAAGCATGGGGTCCATTGAAGTTACTAATTCACCTGCAGGTTCTGCCTCTATTGGTTCATCAAGCACATGGAATGCACGTGGTTCTGGCAATATCTTATGTTCTAAAGTGGATGGAAGTGAAATATATTCTACATTTGGAGTGTAGTGCTCTCATAATGCACAGTTAGATTAGAAACTTGAGAATTAAGTAAATCTCCATTCAGTACTGGGATGTTATGGTGTGTACTAGCTTATTTGTCTGTGAAATAATGATTTTCTCGTTTTCCATCTCAGAAATGGCGTTGAAGTTGACATGTGGGATCTTGAAAACTGTACTAAAATCTAGACTTCCAAACCTGTGAGCCTTTCCGTTATCTGCTAAATCTTGAAACATTTTTCCTTGCATTTATTTTAATAGCTTCTACCTCGTGCAGCCTCCTAAGCCTAGTCTTGATCTCTTTACCCCAAATTGGTTTACGTCATTAACATTCCTGAGTAAGGATGATCACCGCAAAATTGTGGCTGACACCGACAGCCATCAGGTAAACTTTCATATGGAAAATTCTTCTTTCGTTTTGGAATGAATAACTGGATACTAGAAGCTTCTGGGAATTCAACATTTTTTCAGAAAATTTTCCCACTTTCTACTGTCTTTTGAGCAGGTGGTGCTTGAGGCCGACAGAATTGCGGGTTTTCGTGTACTTGAGTTCTTTTCAGTTGAGATATTATCAGATTTTATTTCACAAGAGAGAAGACCTGTGTTCTACAAGTTATTGATCATGAGCCATTAAACTAACAATGACTAACGATAAAGCATAGATGAAATTTGTTAATTTTTTATCTCTTGTAGCAGTACAGGCATTTTCACAACTATAACAAATTTAACAGGCATATGGTTAAAGAGGCCTGAAGATTTTTATTATTTATCATTACATTACTTGATACTAGCCGTAACTGTTAGGTTTATTTAATATATATACATCGTTCATATTTTGATGTTATAAGTTGCAATACACGCATACATTTTCACAACAATAACAAATATAACATATATATAGTGAAAGAGTTTCTCAAAAAAAAAATATATATATATATATATAGTGAAAGAGAGACCAAGTGGTGTACCAAACCTAAACAGCTACATAGGAAGGCAACTTGGCAAGGCCACAAAGACCTCCTGGAGCACCGGAGTCTCTTTGAATCCTTATCCTCACCCCAATCGGCGCCCCATGAATTCTTCATTAACCAGTACTTGATACCATCATCACTTGTTCCATAACCAATTGCTGTAACGGCAAGGCTTAAACTGGTCGACTCGCACTCTCCCGTTTAAACTCCGCTTTCATAAAATTGAAAGTCATGACTAGCCAAAATGCCAATTGAAACTGGCTGGGAGGCCACTGCTTGAAGTATTGCCTCCTCATTATTGCGAGTTACACCTACTAAGCTAATTATCTTACCTCCAATAATAGAAGTGGCTACTTTAGAAAATTTTTTTTAAGGTGATCACAAAGAAATTTAAATTATCACAATATTTGTATTGGTACCATTTTTTAAAAGAAAAATGAAATTAAAAATTATTTTTATTGAATAGGTTAAACGAGTTACAAATTTTATCTTTTTGTTTTATAATAGGCTTTTTGTTGAATAATTTTTTCATTTGTTGTTGTTTGGTCTTATCTTGTTTTTGTTTGGTTTATGTTTGTTGTTATTTGAACTAATATTTATTATTGTTATTTAAGCTTAAAAAAGACAAGGATTAAGAATTATGTTTGGAGGCAGAATTAATTTTGGAGTAATGCTACGTCCACAACATTTTTACAATAAATCTTATGCAAAAAGTTATTATTGGTAGGTAAAAAAATAATATTAGTATTTGACCCAAATTAAAATCAGTAATAGCTTACTACATTAGATTTGTTGTAAAATTATTGTAAAAATGTTGTGAATGTAATAGCATTACTCTTATTTTTGTTGAACTCAAATTTTTGTAATTCTCAAGTTAGAGTGTTCAAAATTTTTATTAAGATAATCATAATAGGTTAGTTTAGCATACAAGATTATTTTGACAAATATATATATATATATATATATATACATTTTTTTGCAAGTCAGGGCGATCTTGTGACCACCCTAGCTTGCAAGTAGAGCCGCCGCTGAATAATAGATGCCTTTTGCTGGTCACAAGTTCCATCCGATTCCTGATATGGGTAATTTTCTTCAGTGGCTATTCCTCCATTTCGTTCTACATATCTAATGGCATTATCCATATAACCACTGATAGGAATAAAACTTCCACTAAGACGCCGGCACCCTACGCGGGGTGACGGTGCGATGTATGATGACGGAAGATGGACCCTGACGACGTGACCCTCGAATGGGGTGACGGGAGAGACCGTCGACGGAGGGAGGCAAGGGGCACCAAAGCCTATCTTGCCACGCACGCTACCCTGAGAAAATAAGTCTTGTCGCGCACGCTACTATCTGGACAGATATCTTGTGGAGTACGATTGTTCCCAAAGGGGTGTCTTGCCAGCACGCTGGATTGTCCCAGAAGTATCTTGCGCTCCACGCTACTCGGGGGCAATTCCGGTAAAGTGATATCTTCTCTAGCACACCTTGGCCAAGGGCTCCTACTACTACTATAAATACTTCCACACCCTCCAAAATCGAGGTACGCATGCTTCTACCCCGACTCTAGCACTCTAGAGTTGTGACCAATACTAACTTAACCATCGGAGAGTCGTTGACCGGTACCACGCCGGTACCTCCCTTTGAGGTTCTTTCTACTTGTGCAGGTTCGTCCGAAGTACGTGAAGGCCTTGCAGCTTACTGAGTTGATCTTTGGCATCATCAGTTGGCGCCGTCTGTGGGAACCGGCATGTAGACTATGTTTCGTGCTTTCCGGACAAAAGAGTTGCATGGTACTCACACATTCAAGGGCAACCACCATAAACGATCAAGGTAATGAACAGCGCACCATGGCACTCAAGAGGCAGGTCCAAACTCTGGCGGCTGCGGTGGAACGCCTCACAACGCGTAACAACGACCTGGAAGAACAGCTACAACAGAGGAACACGACGCTTGACAACCAAGGAGAGAATCAAGAGGACAACAGTGCCAAGGAGAGGAACCATGGAGGCCCTGAGGGAAGCAATGCCTTGAGTCGACCCGAAGGACAGGAGACGAATCACCCGTCTGCCGATGGCCATGTCCCGCCCAACGTGGTCGCGGAAATGCAAATAATGAGGGAACGCATGGATCTCATGATGAACACCCTCAAAGGACGGGTATCCAACGACCTCGACGACCTCGTCCAAAGCATGGACTCCCCCTTTACCACACCGGTCATCTTGTTCCCCACACCGCCGAAGTTCCGCATGCCCCAGATAGAAAGTTACGATGGGTCGAAGGATCCGCTAGACCACTTGGAGTCCTTCAAGACATTGATGCACTTGCACGGCGTACCGGACCAAATTATGTGCCGAGCCTTCCCAGCGACGCTCAAGGGCTCCACAAGAACCTGGTTCGGTAGGCTGACGCCCGGCTCTATCGGTACCTTCAGAGAGCTGAGTGCTCAGTTCGCTACGCACTTCATCGGGGGACATAGGTACAAAAAATCCACCGCGTGCCTGATGAACATTATGCAACGGGAGGATGAAACGCTTAGATCCTACATAGCCCGCTTCAACAAAAAGGCACTTTCAATCGATGAAGCAGACGATAAGATACAGGTCGCCGCATTCACGAACGGGCTAAGGAAGGGTAAATTCTTGTTCTCTTTATACAAAAATGACCCGAAGACTATGTCGGATGTATTTTATAGGGCAACAAAGTTCATGAATGCGGAAGATGCATTACTGGCCCGGGAAGAGAAGCCTCTCAGGAAAAGGGAAAGACAGGAGGACGCACAACAAGATAAGGGGCGAAAGGCGCCTCAGACAGGAGAAGGCCGAGACAATAGACGCTCGAAGCCACCAGCCGGGAAATTCACAAACTTCACCCCGTTGACGGCTCCGATTGATCAAGTCCTGATGCAGATCAAGGATGACGGGTCCCTGACATTTCTGGGAAAGCTGAAGGGGAACCCAGACAGACGTCCCAAAGACAAATATTGTCGCTTCCATCGAGACCACGGCCACGACACCGCCGACTGTTACGATTTGAAGCAGCAGATTGAAGCCCTGATTAGGCAAGAGAAATTGCAAAGGTTCGTCAGCCGAGAGAGAACAGAAGCACCTCGACAGGAACAAGTTCCCCGCCGGGATAATGAGCGTCCCAGACCACCTATAGGGGACATAAGGATGATCGTTGGGAGTACACTAGCCGTCGGTTCAACCAAGAAGGCTCTGAAATCCCACCTCAGAGCAGTTCAGAATGTTCAGGCTGTGAGCTTTGCCCAGAAGAAGCCACGGATCAACAGCCCCACTATGGAGTTCACAGAAGAAGACGCCCAGCACCTTCATCATCCGCACGACGACGCCCTTATCGTCAACATCCGGATAGGAGACTATAACACATACCGGGTCCTAATCGACAACGGAAGCTCCGCGGACATCCTTTACTATCCAGCGTTCCAACAGATGCGGATCGACAAAGAACGCTTGGTCCCTACCAAGGCCCCGCTCACCAGATTCGGGGGGACGAGAGTATACCCCCTCGGCTCGATCACATTGCCTGTCACTGTCGGGGAATACCCTCGGCAGGTCACTAGGGATGTTACCTTCCTCGTCGTTGATTGCTCCTCCACCTACAACGCAATCATAGGACGACCCACCCTCAACGCCTGGAAGGCTGCAACCTCGACCTATGCCTTAAAGGTCAAGTTCCCTACCGAGCACGGGGTAGGGGAGTTATAGGGAGACCAGGTGGCCGCGCGAGAATGTTACGTCGCGATGGTAGAAATGAACAGCCAACTACAAACAATGAACATAGAGCAGAGAGCGGGGGCAAAACCTGTGGAAGAGCTCGAAGAAGTAATACTCGACGAGTCCAGGCCTGACAGAACCACCAGGATCGGTGCTCTCAACAGCCCTGCGGCTCGCTAGGCGCTCATGGCTTTCCTTAAGGAAAACCAAGATGTATTTGCTTAGAGTCATGAGGACATGCCAGGAATCGACCCGTCGGTTATGGTGCACAAGCTGAACGTGTCACCAACCTACAGACTCGTGCGACAGAAGAAGAGGGTGTTCACCCCAGAGCGAGACCAAGCGGTAGCAGAGGAGGTCAGCAAGTTACGAGAAGCAGGCTTCATCCGGGAAGTATACTACCCTGACTGGTTGGCCAACGTGGTGATGGTCAAGAAAGCTAGGGGAAGTGGTGGATGTGTGTAGACTTTACGGACCTAAATAAGGCGTGCCCCAAAGACAGCTACCCCCTCCCTCGAGTCGACACACTGGTAGACTCTACGGCCCGGCACCAGCTTCTGAGCTTTATGGACGCCTTCTCAGGGTACAACCAGATCTGGATGGACGAGACAAATCAAGAAAAGACCTCATTCGTCACCAGCCAGGGTCTCTTCTGCTACAAGGTAATGTCGTTCGGACTGAAGAATGTGGGCTCCACCTATCAAAGACTCATGAACAAGATGTTCGCCG
This sequence comes from Lithocarpus polystachyus, assembly GCA_033629205.1. NCBI lineage: Eukaryota > Viridiplantae > Streptophyta > Magnoliopsida > Fagales > Fagaceae > Lithocarpus > Lithocarpus polystachyus. The sequence continues at coordinate 59,458,716 of CM066166.1, forward strand.
ACCAGATAGGAAGGAATGTTCAAGTATACGTCGACAACATGCTAGTGAAAAGCCGAAGAAAGGAGGACCACTTGAGGGATCTCGAAGAGACATTCGACACCCTCCGCTCCTACGACATGAAACTCAACCCGTCAAAATGTGCGTTCGAAGTGACTGCAGGAAAATTCCTCGGCTTCATGGTGTCCCAGAGAGGCATCGAGGCCAACCCGGACAAGATTTGAGCCATAATAGAGATGGCCCCCCCGAAGAACGCAAAAGAGGTACAAAGCTTAAACGGAAAGGTGGCAGCCCTGAACAGATTCGTATCAAGAGCAACGGACAAGTGCCTCCCATTCTTCCGCATGCTGAAAAAAGCCTTCGAGTGGACGGACGAATGCCAAAAGGCGTTCGAAGCACTGAAGGCCTACCTCTCCTCACCTCCATTATTGAGTCCTTCGCAGCCAGGGGAGGAACTCTTCCTCTACTTAGCTGTCTCCCCAGTGGTCGTCAGCGCTGCCTTGATCAGAGAGGAAGATGGGGCTCAAAAGCTAGTGTACTACGCCAGCCGGGCATTTCAGGGAGCAGAAGAAAGGTATCCACCCATGGAGAAGCTGGCCTTCGCCTTGATTACTGCGGCATGAAAGCTCAAGCCATACTTCCAAGCCCATACCATTGTCGTTTTAATCGACAAGCCTTTGCAGCGGGCGATGCACAATCCCGAGGCCGCCGGTCGCGTGGCCTTGTGGGCGATAGAGCTGACCGAGTTCGACATCCGGTACAGCCCACGCACCGCCGTCAAGGGGCAGGCCGTCGCAGACTTCATAGCCGAATTCACCAGCAGAGACGACAAGGGGACAAGCGACTACCCCACATGGAGTGTACATACAGATAGGTCATCAACTAGACAGGCCGGTGGAGTAGGTGTCATGCTTCACTCCCCCGAAGGAGATCAAGTCGAATGCATGATCCGCCTGGACTTCCCTACAACCAACAACAAAGCGGAGTATGAAGCTTTGATAACTGGGTTAGACCTCGCTAGAGCAGTAGGAGCAGCTCGAGTGATAGTCTCCTGCGACTCCCAAGTCGTCGTCAACCAAGTAAATGGAGATTACGAGTGCAGAGGTGACAAAATGAAAAAATATCTCCATCAAGCGAAGAGAAGGTTGGACAAACTGAAGGTAGAGATAGTCCAGATCCCTAGAGAAGAAAATGAGCAAGCCGACCGCCTTGCCAAAGCCGCCTCATCGGAACATGGGATCACCCCTGACGGTGTGCTCTCTTTTGTGCAGGTTTCTCCGCTAATAGACTCTGTCGATATGCAGGAAATAGGCTCCGAAAGCCATTGGACTACGCCCTTAATTTCCTACCTGAAAGATGGCGTCCTGCCAAGCGAAAGAGAAGCCGCTAGAAGGCTGAAGGTCCGAGCGGCAAGGTTCGTATTAATAAAGGACGTCCTGTACAAAAGGGGTTTCTCTCGCCCATACCTAAGATGCCTGGGATCCGAAGAGACAGACTATGTCATGAGGGAAGTCCATGAAGGAATATGCGGGAATCATTCGGGATCGCGGTCACTGACACATAAACTGATTCGGGCAGGATACTACTGGCCGAATATGCAAAAAAACATGCAGGTTTATGTCAAAGCCTGCGACAAGTGCCAGAGATTCAGCAACACCATCAGGCAGCCGTCAGAAGAGTTGACCCCTATGACGGCCCCGTGACCATTCGCTCAATGGGGACTAGACATCATGGGCCCATTCCCAACGGCAATGCGACAGCTGAAGTTCCTAGTGGTAGGCATAGACTACTTCATGAAATGGGTAGAAGCCGAAGCATTAGCCACTATTACAAAGAAGAACATACGGAGCTTCGTCTGGAGGTCCATCATATGCAGGTTCGGAATACCCAGAGTACTAGTCTCCGACAACGGGAAACAATTTGACAACGGTCCCTCCCGAGAATTCTGCTCGCAGTTGGGAATAAAGAATCATTACTCCTCCCCCGCCCACCCACAGGCCAACGATCAGGTCGAAGTAACGAACCGATCCTTGCTGAAGATTATCAAGGCTCGGCTCGAGGGGGCAAAAGGGATATGGCCTGAAGAGCTCCCAAGTGTATTATGGGCATACAGGACGACAGCAAGGACCCCCACAGGAGAAACACCATTCCGGCTAACCTACGGAAGTGAGGCAGTCATCCCTGCCGAAGTAGGACTCACAAGCTACAGGGTGAACACCCACGATGAAGGCAGGAACAACAAGGCCTTGCGCCTACAGCTCGACCTGATCGACGAAAACAGAGCAATAGCAGAGCAAAGACTCGCTCGGTACCAAGATCGCATGGCTAAACACTACAACTCCCGAGTCAGACACAGGGAATTCCAGGTCGGAGACCTCGTCCTAAGAAAGATCATGGGCGCCACCAGAGACCCCGCCCAAGGAAAGCTCGGCCCCAACTGGAAGGACCTTACCGGATCACAGCATGGCAAAGGAAGGGCACCTACTATTTGGAAACACTGGAAGGGCAGAAGCTACACCATCCATGGAATGCCGAGCACCTACGAAAGTACTACCAGTAAGAAAGAATGGCAACCCCCTACTTGTAACCTGCTTTAATGTATTTTTGGTACTCAAAGGGCATGTTTTCCCCCTTCTTAAAAAATTATGCAAGACACAGGTTTATCCAAAGTCTCTTCTATATTTTGTTGAACATCCAAACATGTGAAGTCGACGGTACAAGAATCTATAAGGCATAAAAGCGTCAAGCACAAAAGCTGATGGCTTAAAAGCCACTAAGAAGCAACAAGGCATAAAAGCATCATGCATAAAAGCTGACGGCTTAGAAGCCACCAAAAATCTACAAGACATAAAAGCGTCATGCATAAAAGCTGACGGCTTAGAAGCCACTAAAAATCTATAAGGCATAAAAGCATCAAGCATTAAAGCTGACGGCTTAGAAGCTACCAAAAATCTACAAGGCATAAAAGCGTCATGCATAAAAGCTGACGGCTTAGAAGCCACTAAGAATCTATAAGGCATAAAAGCATCAGACATAAAAGCTGACGACTTAGAAGCCAACAATCTAAAAAGAATCTACAAAGTATAAAACTAGTCAAGCATAAAAGCTGGCGGTTCAAAAGACGACGACATTCAAAGGGCGACGGCCTAAAAGCCACAAAAATGTCCTAGAATAGAAACGGAAAAAATCCAAAGTCTAAATGACGACGGCGTAAAAAGACAACGGCCCAAAACCACGACGTTATCTTAAAAATGGCAAAAGACAGGAGCCTAAGTCTGAAAGACGACGGCCTAAGGTCGACGGTTCAAATATAAAAGCCTGGTAACATTGCACATGACGGTTGTGAATCCAACACAAGAAGCATCAAGGATCCACAATCAAGCTACCATGAAGAAAATAAAAGAAAAAAGGGAAACCGTCCACAAAGCTTGAATAAAAGCAGGCAATACACACAAGAAGAAGTATGAAATAAAAAGTGCATTAATAAAAATGCCTTAAACGGCAACATTGTTCACGATGGTAAAAAATTAATACACATTAAAATGCCTTAAAAGGCAACTGTTCATGACGGTAAAAAATTTTCTACAAAAAATTACAAGGTCACTAAACGGGAGAATCAACAATCTTCACATCAGCTTCGTGGTCTTGAACTTGAGACTGGGCGCCAGTGTCTGCCTCGTCACCCCCTTTCCCGTCAGCTTTGAGATTCGGGTCCTCGTCAAAAAGACGCTCCGTACTATTAGAGGCAGCGGGGAGGACGGACGTCTAAGCCTAGACATCGTCAATACTCACGTGGGAGAGATCAAGCTCCGAGTGCAAGGCCTTCACTTGACGGAGGGCATCATCAAAGCCATCCACGAAGGTACTACCCAACTCCGTCAGATAGGCTTCGAAGTCACGATACTCTCTGATAGAGTCCTCACCAGCCTAACGGAGTTGGTCCCTGACGAACGAAATCTCCGCCTCCTTGTCAACAAGGACCTTCTGCAGCATACCCATCTGCTTCTCCAGCTCAGCCCTCTCTTGCTCGGACACGGAAAGCTTCTTCTCCATGTTCACCCTCCAGGCCTTGTATTGTAAAAGCTCATCCTCCGTCGCTGCTGCCTTAGCCCGTAGACGGCTTAGGGCCGTCTCCTCATGAACACAACGGTCCATGAGGCCTTTCATCATAAGGACGGCCTAGAATAAAGAAATGTCAAGTCAAAATGACGATGAATAAAAATGAACGGAATGGCGATAATGACGGGTAAAGTGTTTACTTGGGCAAGGTTGAAGAGGCTCGTCTCACCCATTGCCTCCGTCGAGTGGTTTCCAAGGTCCTCATAATCCTCCGCCGTCAGGATTGAGGACAGCCTCTCTATAGCATACTTGGAATCCTCGCGCAAGAGGACAGGTGGCTTCTCAACGTTGGGCACTGGACCACCCGTCATCAGCCCCTTTCCCTTGCCATGCTTGACGGGGACCTTCACCTCCGCCTCCAAGCCCACAACGGTCTCGGACGCGACCTTTGCCTTCTTGGCATGACGATCCGCCTCAAGGCCGGGTTTCCTCTTTGTAATTGACGGCTTGGGCGCGCCTGTCCCCCCTGCTTGTGCATCTTTCTTCTTAGCAGCAGCTTGTTGCCTGATGAAAGTCCTCCTCTTTGCTTCCTTCATTTCTGCAAAAGTAGACGGTACGTGAGTTGATGACAAAGAATAGAAACTTGAAATTCAAGAGAACGGACTTACGTGCTTGGACTTGTATCTCGTACTTTAGTGCCTCCTCGGACGGTTCAGGCCCGTCATAATGCCAACAGATTGTTTTTTACATCACCAACGTGACCCAAGATCTTTCCGTCAACTCAGTTTTTTGGAAAATCTTCTCCAAAAAACTCCACTGTTCAAGAGAAACTTGTGGACGATCCTGGGCTGCAAAAGTAGACGGTCAGAAGTCGACGGTGTTTACAAAAAAAAAAAAAGAAGAAAGAATGTGAACGGACGCATACCAGATGGGGGTAAAACACCCCATGTTGTGTCGACGGGCATAAATTCAGTCTCTCCTGGATGACACATCCACTCATCCCCGTCCATAAAAAAGTACCTAGACTTCTGGTTCCTATTGGATTCTGGAGTATCACTCACTAACCTCAACAACGGGCTCCTAGCAGCAAAGCTGTACATCTCTCGTGATTTCACAATCTCTACAGGACGGTAGCAGTGGAAGAACTCCTCCACTGTTAACCTTTTCTTCCCCTTGGACATTGACCCATACAGTACCTCCATCCCAAGGAAAACCTTCCAGGCATTTGGAGAAACATGGTTGACGGACAATCTTAAGTAATGAAGGAGATGACGGTGCGGTTGAGTCAAGGGAAATCTCAGCCCAGCCTTGAGCATTTGCTCGTAGATCCCGACACCCTTGACGCCGTGGTAATAACACTTTTCTAACTTATTGGGCAGACGGATGGGTATATTGTCGGGTATCTGGTATTTGCTCCTAAGTGTTTTGAAGTGCGACTCCTTTATTGTGGACGTAAAATCATTCACCCTCCATAGCGAGAGCATGATGAACTTCCTCATCCCAGTGCCTATGACGGATTGGATTTGTTGTTCACCTTCCCCTAGTCCGTCACTAAGATTACTCTCCGTCCTACCACTACTCGAAGAAGAGGAGGAGGTAGACGAGCTCTCTTCACTTGAAGTTGTAGGATCCTTTGGACCCGACAGATTAACTTCATCGTAGCCCGCTCCCTCAAGGACAAACGATTGATTACTGGACGCACTAGACATATACACCTACATATGATGGAAAACCCTAAGTTCAACTGCCCTAAAGATACCTGACGGTGGTAAAAGTGAACGAGGGTATGATAAGTACTTACCGGTCGATTTTGCTGCTGAAGGGTGTAAACGACGGTTGCAAGGACATGACGGGCAAACAGGTTGACGGATCAAATGCTTTTCTGGCCGAGTGAACGGATGAGCTCTGATCGCTTGATTTGAGTGAAAAGTGAAAAATGAGGCAAAAGAAGAGAGGCTTATATATGGGGGTAGCACGGAAGGCGAGGGGGCACCTCGTTTTTGGCACACGGACATTAAGTCGACGACACGTGCCCTGTATTAATTACCCCGCATTAATTACTGAATAACAGCCTATCTACTCGGCTCTCTCATTGCAAATGGGAACCGTCATCCCATTACTCCGTCTCCTGTGCGTTCACGGACTAATGGGCTGAGGGGGCACCTGATAGGGATAAAACGTCCACTAAGACGCCGACACCCTGCGCGGGGTGACGGTGCGATGTATGATGACGGACGATGGACCCTGACGACGCGACCCTCGAACGAGGTGACGGGAGAGACCGTCGACGGAGGGAGGCAAGGGGCACCATAGCCTATCTTGCCACGCACGCTACCCTGAGAAAATGAGTCTTGTCACGCACGCTACTATCTGGACAGATATCTTGTGGAGTACAATTGTTCTCAAAGGGGTGTCTTGCCCAGCACGCTGGATTGTCCCAGAAGTATCTTGCGCTCCACGCTACTCGGGGGCAATTCCGGTAAAGTGATATTTTCTCCAGCACACCTTGGCCAAGGGCTCCTACTACTACTATAAATACTTCTACGCCCTCCAAAATCGAGGTACGCATGCTTCTACCCCGACTCTAGCACTCTAGAGTTGTGAGCAATACTAACTTAACCATCGGAGGGTCATTGGCCGGTACCACGCTGGTACCTCCTTTTGAGGTTCTTTCTACTTGTGTAGGTTCGTCCGAAGTACGTGAAGGCCTTACAGCTTACTGAGTTGATCTTTGGCATCATCAACCACCTTGGCAGCCACCATTGCCATCTAACTCATTGGAACAGTCCACTAGTTGTTGCTCAGACAAAGAGATCAAGTTGCCAGTTTTGATTTGGATGGCCCCTTCTATTGCTGCCACTGCTGAAAAGGCCCAACAAGCTCCTGCGTGCATAAGAATCAACCATAAGTAAAATATTTTTATGATAACAATAAGTACAGGAACTGAAGCTAAACTTATGAGTGTTGGGTACTGTGATACTCTTACCACATGATCCTTGGTCCTTTACGTTGGTAACAGCTCCTTTCTCTCTCCAATCCATAGTCGCTGGAACTTCTTCGGTAAGGGCTTCGTACCTAAACCTTGTTGCATTGAGAGAACTTGGCTGGTTGGAAATCTTGTATCCAGTATAAGAGGCAAGAAATTCTTCAGTTCTTAAGTCCGCAAATTTATTGACACCTAGCTTAAAAGTGCGATTCCCTTCATTATTAAATTTATCTATATATTCTATGTTGTCCTTAAATATATTGAATTTCTTGCTCTATACTGTCTATATAGTTGCGTCCATGCTGAGCCATCCATTGCTCATATCACTCATAAAGGGGGCCTTTAGGGAAATTTCGGGACATTGCTCGAGATATAAAAGTCTCTAGAATGAAAAACATGACTATGATAAGTTTTTTTCGCTGTATCAAAGCCATTTTTTACAAACCAGAAAGGACGTTCTTTGCCAATGGTTTTGGAAGATTGATAAATGGCAAGAAAGAAAGGATACATTTTCCCTATATATATATATATATATATAGAGAGAGAGAGAGAGAGAGAGAGAGAGGAGATAAGCATCCTCATTGTGATGTGTATCTTGGGAAGGAAGCAACCCTTTTTTTAGTGTGCTGGGCAAGTCAAAGGTGACTTTAACAATTAATTTTAGCACATCAAACAGACTGTAATACTACTAACTCTAATGTGTAGCCAGCTATTGTTCTTAGTGGAGAATAATAATAATAAACTCCTAAGTTACTGCCAATCCCATCTGAGCGTTAATCAACCAGCAATTATTAAGATCTTCTAAAGTTCGTAGGTGACATTTTAACATTTAATTTTGATATGTGTGACCAAAACCAACTAACTTTTTGTTTTGGAAAACATGTTATTTGACTTGGTATTTTGGAAAAAAAAAATTCAAAAACATATTATCTTAAATTTTGCTATTTTTGGGAAAATTTTGATTTTAGTATTATATTTGAAAAAAAAAATTAATTATTTTCAAAAATGGTTTTTGGAAAGGGGTTTTTGAAAGAGTAATTCCAATGGAGTTTTGGGAAAACATGTTTTAAGGAAAAAGATTTTTCTAATGCAATGCCATGAAGTTTTGAAAATTATTTCCTAGGAAAATAATTTTTTAAAATGAAATATCATGTTTTTTTCTTTAAAAATATATTAGATGTCCCTTGCGTTTTTTGTTAAAGGTTTTCTCCGGAAAAATTTAGCAAATCCTTGGAATTTGTTGATTTTCTAACAAGGAAATCCATATCAATTTTATTTGATCAATGTCTCTCTTTGTTCCCTATTCTGCTTTCGATTTTTCATTTATTTATTTTCTTTAATTATTGAATTTGGAGCTTTCTCATTTATGGATGAGATGGCTTCCCCACCCCTTCCCTCCCTTTTTTGTTGGAGCAGGTGTTCTTCATTCCTTTGGTGCCCAGGATTTCTAACAATCAAATTTTAGCTTCAATATTGATAAGCTTTTGTATTTATCCAAAAAATTGATAAAGTAGTGAAGGAAAATTTTGTATATATCTTAAAATTGATAAATTTGTAGAGGAAAAGTTGATAATAAAATAAAATTTGTTTTTCGTTACTCCCTTCATCTCAAATTGTTTGGCCTACTTAGAAATCTCAACTATTTAGGGAAACATCTTTAACACTCCGTTTGTTTCAACATTATTAATATTTTCAAATGTAAAATATTTTTCATGTAAACATTTTCAAGAAAAAATTTCAAGTGTTTGGATTGACCTCAATACTAAAAAATACATGTACAAACCAATAACCACCAACCACCACAAACCCAATCACCACAATCACCAGCCACCTAAATCACAAATTGGAGAGAAAAAATCAACAAAAGCCAGCCACCCAGCCACCACTATCCATAAACCCACCCAGCCACCCGCCACAACCCCCAAGCCATCCCAAAAACCCAGATCGTGAAGAAACGAAAAATTAGGCTGAGATCTAGTGGTGGTGCCACCAAAAGGAGGTTTGATGGCTTCTCATAGCTCTTGCTCTCATATTCCTGAAATTGACCATGTAAAGTGGACGCCATCATTTTTAAAATGAATCTTACTAATAATGTAAAATTGCCAAAAATTAAGACCTTACCAATGCCAGTAAGGTCTCAACTAATTCCATGGCAACTTGAATGCACAAATGAATAAAATGTCTATAAATTCTAATCTCTAGTATCTGTGCATCCAATTAGACAAACATTTATGCACTCATAGAGCTGATTTGACAAAAACTAATTGAAGTTTAAAACATTTAGGCATTAAAAACACCAAAGCTAAATTCAAACTTTTCAAACATTGAACAATGCAAACCATTTCAAAAAAAAGTTTCCCCATTTGTTCTTGCATTTTACATCAATTTTTTAATGGTTACTAAGGTGCCAATGGGCCAAAGACTGAATTTTTGCTCCTTACTTTCCATCTGATGACCCCCACAAGTTTGCCATTGTACACAAGATCTTTGGTGCTAGCAATGTTAGCAAAATGTCCACTCTTAGTGATTCCAGATCAGAGATCTTAGCAATAGCATTTCTAGATTTGAAGCCAGATTTGAGCAATGAGCAACAGAGCGGTGATGATAAGGCTCACCTCGAGCCTCTCACGGCGACTTCTTCGACAACAAAACAGGCCAAGATTTGATGGTGGTGCCACTAGAATGGAGGCAGAGAGCAGCGAATGGGTGCTAGCAAAGTGGGGCAAAGACTGGCATGCTGGTGGGTGTTGTCGCTGGTTTGGACAAGTGTGAGAGAGGACAAGTAAAGTATGAGAAAGGGGGAGAGAGTCAGGTGTGAGGCTGTGAGATTTTTGTTAAATGTTTTACACTTGTTTTTTTGGTAAAATATTTTACAAGTTTTTACGCACAAAGTTTTAGTCAAAGAAAAAAAATTTACAACATTAACTATATTTTACATGCAATCAAACACTTGAAAACGAGAAAATATTTCACGGAAAATATTTTACATCGAAACAAACAAAGCGTAAATGTCTTATCTCTTTAAAAATAAGTTAGAAATTTCCTAAATTTCCCTCATAAAATATTTAAACACCTGTGCATAAAAAAAATAGAAAAAAAAACTTTCTACCATGCAATTTTCAAAGTTATTGTAGATTACAAACTCTATTGGTGTACGACTCCTACATTACAAACTCTATTGGGTGTAGATTACAAATTTATCTTCAATCTAAATTATTTAGCTGCCAAACTCATCCAAACCTAATCTTTATCTTCAAATCAAGTTTTAATATGATTATTGGTAAATTATATAGGGGTATAATGAGAATGTTACTAAATAATGGGGTTCGACTTTTCAAACTAGACTTAATTTTGGGACATCCTAAAGTGGAATACAAGCCAAACAATTTGCGACGGGTGAAGTAAGAAGAAGAAGAAGAAGAAGAAGAAGAAGAAGCAGCAGCAAAAATAAAAAAAAATGTGGAAGCGAAAAAATTGTGAATCCACTCCAATAATACTAATTTTAGGATAGAAAAAATAAATGTGAATAAAAAAGAACAGAGAAGAAAAGTTCATAAAAAAAATTTATGTATTTATATTTATTCAAAAGATTGTTTTGGTCAAAATATTATAGGATAATAGATTTTATTGAGAAACAATAATTGAATGTTACACAATTTTTATGAGAAGCCAGATATAAACTACTAGAGTTACATAATCATTTGTACCTGATTTTAGTTCAAAGCCTTATTAGCGCTTGGGTTTATATCGCTAGTGTCCACCACCGACTTTTTATTTCCTATTTTTATACTTTTGTTTGGAATAATTATATCTATTACCTTATTACCTATATTAAAAAGCGCGAATGCACTTGTGAATAGTGCTTTTGTTGAGCACCTTGCTTGGTTATTTCGTGATTAACAAATTTACAGCCACGCAACGGACAAATGACAGCTGGATTGGTTTGTTTGTTCTATGTAGCTGGTTTACACTTCTATCCTTAAATTTTTTAAAATTTAAATAGTTAGAGAGTAGACCTTTTGGTCTTTTGCCTCTATTTTATTTGATCTTATCTCTTTGTGAGCGCAGAAGTTGGGTTTTCTCTCTAACTTCCTTTTCACAATAGAATTATTGTGTCCCTTCGACGAAGGTGCCTAGTATCTTGGGAGTAACACTGTTGCTTCTAGGCTTGTTTGGTTCTTTTTTTGGGGTTTGGGAAACAGTTTTGAGCGAGTGTGAGGATGGACGATTTGGCTCAGTCATGGAATCGACTTACGCTATCAGATAGAGAGGGACCAGGGTGTTGTTTGCTTGATGATGATAGTAATGAAAAGTTTTCCATTGCTACAAAATTTCTAACAAAGCGAGCCATTAACATGGAGGTAATAGTGAAGACGTTTAACCTGCTATGGAGAGCTAGGAATGGTTTCAAGATTTAGAGTTTTGGAGATCACAAAATTCTTTTCACCTTTGATAACAGGGAGGATGTGGATAGAATTTTAGAAAGAGAACTATGCATGGACTTTCGACAAACACCTGGTGGTAATGAGTCGATATGAGAACGAGTCCTCACTTCAGGATATAAGATTTGAGAAGACGAAACTATGGGTTCAATTGCATTGAATCCCGATGAAATTTATGATATCGGAGGCTACGAAGAAAATTGACAGTGTTTTGGGGGTGGTTTTTGCGTCAACGGACCCAAAAATATTTGATGGTGGTCATTTTATACGTATTCAGGTCTCCATTGATCTGTCATTACCATTGTGCCTTGGTAGACTGATTTTTGTAGGTGAAGGAGGTAAGCAGGTGTGGATATCGTTCAAGTACAAGAGGTTGCCGAATATGTGCTACTGGTGTGGGCGACTCACTCATGACGACAGAGACTGTGAGTTGTGGATTGATAGTGAAGGAACTCTCACACCAGAGCAACGTGAGTTTGGACCATATTTGAGAGCACCACCATTTGTTGCTGCAAGACGAAGTGCAATATTGGTCTTAATTGTTTCCCCATTAGCTACCTTAACCTCAAATGAGATAGTAGGGTCCAAATATAGTTGTAACTTGGAAAGGATGGTAGCATCAAGGAAAACATAAGTGCTGTCAGTGTCAATCAAGATGATAACCCAATGATCATTAATTTTGCACCTAATTCTCATTGTACCAGGTGAAGAGCTTCCTAAAAGAGCATAGAGTGTAATCTCTGGTTCAACCATATTATGTTCAAAAATAGATACAGGATGTGACATATCAGAATCAGGAGACAAAGCAATATCACTATCATCAAGTTCTACTAGTTGTACATTAGAACTAAGTCCTTGAAAGGGGCAAAGGCCTTCCAACAAGAAAAGTTTAGCAGACTTACAATGGTGTCCAGGTTGTTTCTCATCACAATTAAAGCAAAGTCCTTTCTTCCTTCTTTCTTCCATCTGTGCTGGTGACAATTTCTGAAGAGGCAGTTTGAACTTGGAGTCCAACTTAGTATCAGGTCTTAGTCCAAGAATTAAAGGTTTAGACAATTCCAATGAAGATGATTTTAGAAATTTCTTTAAAAACCATCTGGTCTCTTGTTCTGATGATAAAAAGCTATCATCAGGCAAACATCATAGGTTGAAACTCTTTAAAAAAAACTAGCCTCTAAGCACACGCTCATGCCCATACTCAGAGGCTCTTCTATTTTTTTTGGAAAAAAGTTAATGATTTATGTCTATTATAATTTGGGATTACTATATTTTTCAATTACAAAAAAATATAGGAGTGTGATGAAAAATTATTTCACCTGCAAATGCATAATACTCATCACACCCTTAGGTTTTTTTTGTGGTTGGAAAATATAGTAATCCCAAATTATAATTGAAGCAACTTATTAACTTTTTTCTCAAAAAAATAAAAGAGCCTCTGAGCATGTGCATGAGCGTGTGCTTAGGGGCTAGTTTTAATAGAAGACTTAGAAAATAGGACCACTCTACAACATCAATTACTACTTAAAAAAACCCAACTTCATCCACAAATGAATAACATTCATCACACCCCTAGGTATTTTATAATTAGAAAATATAGCAATCCTAAATTATAATGAATACAAATTATTAACTTTAGTTAAAAAAAAAAAAGTTAAAAAAACTGTCTCCCACTAACCTTGCAGTTACATAGTTACCTACTTTTCTGAAAAAACTCTTCCTCTAATTACTAAAACACAACCCCGGCCACTACCTTAAGATTAAGCCATGTTTTGAATTTTTTACCCATCTCTTTGGCCAAAATAGAAAACTAATGCTCTAAAATTTTTGGATAAAATTTTTTTTTTAATGGAATATTTTTTGATAAGTTACCGCAAGTTTATCCATTTCCAATTGGCAAAATTTATCCATCGAATTCTACTCTCATTAAACAAAACCCATATACACCATGCCCATCAAAGTTTTCATATGTAAAGTTTCAAATAAAAATTCCAAAATTAAAACTATTGGATTGAAATCTACTTGTTTCACTTATGCAACATATGTGAATGGCACAATATTTCAATTATAGGTTAATGACAAATCTTACTTGGAAAACAGTTGGAATGGGCTACAAAACACAATGAACTATCATCATCTGTCACTGCCTAGGGTGTTGGGGTGGATGCAAATTTCAAAATACATATTGATTATCTATTTCTTATTTAATTTGGGATTTGTTATACATTGCAAATATGTAATTAAGCAGAAGTATAGTTCTAAAACGTGCATGATTGGATAATTGGTTTGCAAACTCAAGAAACTACAATAATAAAAGGCTGGTGGAGAATATGAACAATAGCCTCAAGGTGCCCAATATTCAAACTGTCAACACACCCACACCCACACCCAGATTGAATCAAATATCATGTATGTAAGTTATAAAAAAAGTTGAAGTTTTTTTTACCTGAGGAGTATGGAAATGGAAATGGATGAACGTGAGAGGAAATTGCGGTCAAAATGGGCGAGTCTGAGGAGAGGCTCACGCCCAATCTCTCTATCCTATCTATCACGCCCTTGCATCTCTCCTTTGCCAATTTCACTCCTTCTGTAGCTTTCTGTTTCATCATGTGTCTCTCCTTTGCCAATATTTTTTTTTTTATAAATGCCTGAGTGGTTTTATTTTGTTGGCAGTATTTTAGTGGGAGTTGAGATGAATTTTTATCAAGTTTTGCCCTTACTCAAACATAAGTTGTAGGATATTTTGGAACAAAAAAAATCCGGTCCAAACAGGAAAAGCCCTTTAAATAATAACTAGCCTTTGAGCACGCACTCACGCGCGTGCTCAAAGGCTAGTCTTGAACCAACGTATTTAGTCTTTACCAAATATACCGTTTAACACATCAACAGACACCGTTTCATTATTATCTACCAAAATTAATCAGGCCCTCCAATCTGTGTTCATACTATCAATTTTGCAATCCAAAACTACTTTTCTCCCGTTGGAAAGAAATAAAAACAATAAAAACACTCGTTGGCTTTTTAAAATATAGGTGGAATCCACCATGTAGAAAGTAAAAGCTTTCTGCTAAACCATATTGCAAAACCCATTGTCTTAAAGAAATTCCTATTAATAACAATGGGTGGTTTGGTTAGACTTTACATGTAATGTAATACTGCAAAACCCATCATGTAACAGGAATAAAAAAAAAAGTGAGAGTGTTGTTATTATTTTTTTTAAGACAAAATAATGGTATAGAAAGGATATTGATAACAAAGCAAGGAAACGAAATATAAACCAAATGCAGGAAAGTAAATAGTGAATGGATGAAAAAATACTTACATTTTTGCTATTGACTACACATCCACTATGTAAGTCTCATAGCTGTTGAGTTTAATTAATATGCTATAAATAACAAATTCCAAAAGAGGCTATAGAATAATGGTATTAAATAGAATTTGGTGACAGAAATTCGAAAAACATAAAACCTTAAATTATCTGACATGAATGGAAAGAAAATGATGAGTAAATACCTTTTTAAATGACTTCCTCTGGCATGTAGTCACCTATTACTATTGTTCCTCTTAGTATAAAAAGTAGGGACTTGAGGATGGAGATGGGGAGTTTTTTTTTTTTTTTTTTTTCTTTTTAATGGAAGAGATGGGAAGTAATTTGATAACATTATAGCTGTTGGGGAGATTAAAATTTGTTAGGTAGCAGTTTGGAGTTGTGTACGTGACTAAAATGTGGGTATACGGCTAGTTTTTTATTTTTTGGGGGCAATAACTGTAGATGTAATTAAACACCGACATTTATGTGTGTGTGTGTGTGTGTGTGTGTGTGTGTTTTTACTATCAATACGTGGGGTTTTTTTTTTTTTTCTTTTTAAATAATAGCAATAAAGTATTTTAAAAAAAAAACAATAAAAGTGGGTTGGTGGACATTTACGTGTGTTAGTTTTTTTTTTATCAGTACATGTCTTAGTTTTTTTTTTTTTTAACCATCAGTACATGAGGTGTTTTTTTCTTTTTAAATAATAATGAAGTATTTTTTAAAAAAATAAAAATAAATTAGTGAGAGAGTGTTTCTATTTTGTAAGCAATAGTTTAGTATAAGTTAGATATGTATTTTACCAAATTATCGTTTAGTTTTATCTATACTACTATTTAAGGGGCTACACCTGTTTGGACCGGATTTTTTTTTTTTGTTCCAAAATACCCTTACACCTCTAGGTTTAAGTAGAGACAAAATTAAAACAAACACACGTTTGTTTGTGAATATATCTGCCATGATAATTGATAAATATAAAAAGTAAAAAACACACACACATCAACCGTTATTGCCAAAAAAAAAAAAAATCAATTTTACCAAGTTTTACCCCTACTTAAAGGTAAGCTGTAGGGGTATTTTGGAACAAAAGGAAAATCCGGTCCAAACAGGTGCAGCCGCTTAAATAATAGTATAGAAAAAAGAATCTATTATTCAAACTACCTCTATTTCCCATGTTTCATGTTTTCAAGTTCTTTTTCAGTTTTTTTTTTTTTTTTTTTTTTTCATTACCATCTCCATTCTAATTGCATCATTTAAATTGTTAATGATGTTGATCTCAAGAGTCTGAGTTGTGATTTTGTAACCCTTATGATCATCATTTCCTCCACCAGTTTGTGAAATCTCTTATACATTCAAGAGTGCTGGCAAGTTTGATCTCATTCCTATTTCTTATGATATTTGCTTTTGTTCCTTTTGCTTTTATGAAATAGTTTTGTGGAGTTTAATTTGACCTAATACGTTTTGCATGCCATTTTGAATGAAAGGATTTTGGTTTCAAATTGGTGGATGAGGATGAACGGGCATTATTCCTATTGAGAAACATGTACTAAAAGGTATGTTTACACTGTTCAATCTATTCAAATTTTTTGTCAAAATTTTTCTTTTACTTTGGTTGGACCAAAAACTCTTGAGAAAGATAGTAACATCCTTATTCCATTCACATTGTGGTTTGCAGATATGTGTTTCAACTGAAAGCACTATAAATTGACTTTGATATATCGATGACTGTTGCCAATCTAGGATTTTAGCCAAACGAAAGTGTTAAGATTGCATGAACCCCAAGATTTTATGAAGAAGTTACCAAACTTTTACATTTCCTTTTCTTACTCATGTTGCACATTTGAGCCACTTAATTTTGAATGTGTAATTACATTTGAATCATGGAAAGCAACAATTAAATAATTAAATTCTTTTTTGAATGTGTAATTACACTGTACTTATGGTGTTCCCTTCTTTATCATTTTTATTTTATTTTACTTTTCAAACGAAGAGGGAAATTATTTATTTGTCAATTCCTAATCTTATATCTATGCTTTTGTTTACCTTTGCATGTTTATTTGGAAATTTTGATTATTGCATATGTATGGTGGGTGATTTTTTTTTTCATAAAAAAACAAGATTTTATGCTACTGATGTTCTTGAACAAGTTAGCTAGCCTCTAAGCACGCGCTCACGTGTGTGTTCAAAGGCTCTTCTATTTTTTGGGTAAGGGTTAATTTAGAGCATTTATTATAATTTGGGATTACTACATTTTCTAATCACAAAAAAAACATAAGGGTGTGATGAGTATTATGTGTGGTGAAATAATTTTTTTATGACACTCGTTTTCATGACACTTGTAGGTTTTTTTGTGATTGAAAAATGTAATAATCCCAAATTATAATAAATACTCTAAATTAACCCTTAACCAAAAAATAGAAGAGCCTCTGAGCACGTGCGTTATAATAAATACTCTAAATTAACCCTTACCCAAAAAATAGAAGAGCCTCTGAGCACGTGCTCACGCGCGTGCTAGTCTCTACTTAAACCTAAAGAAATAGAGGTATTTTGAGACCAAAAAATCCAATCCAAATAGGGACAGCTCCTTAAATAATAGTATAAATAAATATATTATATATAGTATAGATAAATTACCTTCTTTTTTTTTTTTTTTTTTTTTTGCATATTCATAGCAGTGGCAACAGCATATCTAGAAATTTTTACCAAAGTGTCGTAACAATTTCAAACTCAACGAGACTTGAGCAAAGTTAGGCAGTTATTGAAACAGAACTGGACTCAAAACCAAGAGTTGAAGCCCAGATATTGAAAAGGCCTGGACCCAGATGAGATGAGATGAGATGAGAGTCCAACAGGTCTGCTTCAGATTCACTTTTCGGTCTCTATCTTTTTCTTCTTCTTCTTTTAATTGAAGTGGCGTGTCTGTCCTCTGTCGTGACCAAAAATACCGAAAAAAAAAAAAAAAAAACATATAATAGCATTTTATAATTATTGAAGGGAAAGGATTAAGATTATTTGGTTTTTGCTTCTTCCCGAGTTTCCATACTCCGAAGTCGTACTTAGATTCCAAAACACAACACAAACTCAACCTGAACTTTGTTTTGTGTTGGCTTTTTGGTTTTCTATGTGAATAACCGATTTACAATAAAACCCACCCATCTAATTCAATTCTAAATCCCAGAACCACAATCGTTATTATTAGAAGATTCAGTTTCAGAAATTTTTTTCTCAGGTAACAACTCCTTTTCTTCCTAAATTTTCTCTCTTTTCTTATATATTATGGGATTATATTCTATTTTATTTATGTTAATGTTTGGTTTTTAATTATAGGGTCATTAAATTATGTGCCTGCTTGTAATAACTTGGGATTGTCGTTTTTGTTTTTCTTGTTTTATTATGTCTTTGAATTGGATGATTTTAATGGATAATTAAAATCAGCTTCTCTGGCAATTGTTATGACGCTTTCAGATCCTAATCACTTTTTTTCTTTTTCTTTTTTTTCTGGGTTCTATTTAGTTTAATTTTATGTTAATAAATATTAGTATATGTATATCAGATCTCTGCGGGTTTTGAGGAATTAGTGTTATTTGGGAACCTAGGAAAGTGAGCTCAAGGGATTAAGGTGTGGGCTTCGTGTTTCTCAATGAATCCCAAGTGGTCACAGTAAATACTGCTCGATTGGTGTATGACTGAGTTTATCTATCTATGTATATAATGGTGAATTTGGAAGGGCAGGCTTTGCTGTGGGTGGAGTTACTGAGAGGATGTTGCAAGGCAATTTAATTGGTTAGCTAGTAGAAAAATGCTACAAACCGTGATGTTTGTGGCTGCCCCAGATGAAGAATATGTTGGACATCTAATGTATCTATCAAAAAAGAATTTAGTGGGGCATTGCCAATGCCCAATATTCATGCTATAGAATTTTTTATTTTTTTGATAGGTATAGAAAGTTTAGGTTCACGATGTTGAACAAATTGTACTTGAGCAAATTGTTCATGCCATAGAATATTTATGCAGTCATTGACTCGTTGTCAAGGGTGGAAGTCATTCATATTCTTACTCCGAGTTTTAAGTATTCTCCTGGAAGTCAAGAAAACAGGTGTTTTGAGTCTAAAAGAAACAAAGTAGAGTTGGGTTTTTCTATGTAAATTTAGAATTTGGTAATTGGTTGGCCGCCGTGTTGCTATTTGGAGGTTGCATGCCCTTACTAGAGACATAAAGATTATAGGTTAACACATGGCTAAATGTTTGGTAACTGGTTAAGAATAGATGTCATTAATTCTACTACTTTGGTCTATAAAGTGTTTGGATATACAATTTGAAGTTGCTAAATGACAAGGCCATAAACAACATGGGTTAACATGGCTAAATGTTGAAAAAGATTGACTTTAGAATTTAGATTGAGTTTGATGGGAAACATTTCATTTAAGTAAACCCGTCTTGTTGGGGTTAAAGCTTTTTTAAGTTAAGGTGCTCCCACCAAGATAGGGAAAGAAGAAGTTATTCAGAGTGCACAATTTTGGAAATTGAAGTTGTTAAATAAGAATGAGAGGAATTTGTACTCTTTGGAGTTCTGGCTTATACTAGCAGATGTAATTTGTTGTGTGGATTTTTTTTTATTGGTAAGTTCCACTCTCCCAGTGGTCTTAAGCCCATGATCTCACCCTCCATCCCATTATCATGGGGAGAGGAAGTGCTAGGTGAGCTACAACTCATTGTCGTTATGTGGAACGATTTATTTTCCATACATTCATTCTCCTATTCTTGGTATAGATTCTTACCTAAGATAGTTGAACCTGACCGATTTATTTTAATATTTATAGTATGACAACTTTGAGAACACATATTTTTACTAGTTTTAATGTATACTTTTTCCAGTTTTAAAAATTATGGATTTGCTTCCTTATGTTATTTGCATATAATCCAGTTCTCTTGGCTTCTTTTTGGAAATTATTTCTATTTTTACCTCTGGATTGCAGATAAAGACTAAAATTTGGGTTGCTTCTATGAGCCGATTCCATTATTGTACGACGCTTCATGACTAGGTAATGAAGGGTTTCTGTGAGAGAGCTGTTGCTTCAAAATGTTCTTCTAAAAGTTTAACTGATACCTCAAATAGTAGTCCACTGCCTGTTGGTTCAGACCCAGAATCCAGTGATAGTAAGTTCACTAAGGCCTCCGTATGGTCAAATTTCGTTTCATCCGCTCTCTCAATCTTTGAAACACATAGTGAGGCGTTACCTTGTGAAAACAAGGCAGTTCTTAGTGGTTCATCGGCTTGTGAAAAGAAGGCAGCTCATGCTAAACAGAATGGGTGGACAGCAGCTGTAAGAAAAGCTGTGGCTAGTGGCTCAATGAGGAGACTTCAGGAGCGTGTACTAGGGTTAAGTAGGACTGGCATGTCTAGCTCAACAAGTGACATATGGCTTTTAGGTGTGTGCTATAGAATGTCACAGGATGAGTCATCTGGAGATGCTGATACCAGCAATGGATTAGCCAGATTTGAACAAGATTTTTCATCACGAATTTTGACAACATATCGAAAAGGTTTGGTTAATAAAATATTATCCTTTTTTTGATGTATCTAGAAAGAAAGCTTGTGTAACTTGGAATCACTGGAATGAAACTACTAATCTCTGTTTTTCTACAGGTTTCGATGCTATTGGAGAATCAAAGTATACCAGTGATGTAAGCTGGGGTTGTATGCTTCGCAGTAGTCAGATGCTTGTTGCTCAGGTATGGCTCTACTCTATTTTTTCCTTATTCAGGTTAATCAGCCATGATATTGTTACTTGTTATAAAAATGCCATTTGTTTAATAATAAATTTTATAAAAAAAAAAATCTAGTTGGTCTATATGACTGGTTTTAATCTGTGCAGGCATTGGTTTTTCATCGATTAGGGAGATCCTGGAGAAAACCTCTGCAAAAGGTGAGTTGAATGGTATAGAAATGTGATACTCACAAATCAATTTTAGTTGCCTAGTATGTATCTTATTTATGGTTTCTTTTGTATCATATGCAGCCATTCAATCAAGAATATATTGAGATTCTGCACTTGTTTGGTGATTCTGAGGCATCGCCTTTCTCTATCCACAATCTTCTTTTAGCTGGAAAGGCTTATAACCTTGCTGCTGGGTCATGGGTGGGCCCTTATGCCATGTGTCGCACGTGGGAGACTCTGGCCAGATGTAAAAGGGAGTCAACTGACCTTGAGGACCAGCAACTTCCCATGGCTGTTTATGTCGTTTCTGGAGATGAAGATGGGGAGCGAGGTGGAGCTCCAGTTCTTTGCATCGAAGATGCCTCAAGACATTGTTTTGAGTTTTCAAGAGGTCAAGTGGATTGGACGCCCATTCTTTTATTGGTTCCTTTGGTTCTTGGACTTGAAAAGGTCAATCCCAGGTTCGTAAAGTTACAGAATTTTGTTCTTATTACTCCTTATCTTCAATCTAGGTTGTCCTGGGAAGTTTTAGAATCTAATTCAGCATAGCTATTTCAAGCTGTGGTATAGTAGTAATTAGTTATGGTTGAGCTGGGATTTTATAGCCCCTTGGTTCCTTATATTGCAAGCCATGAGGTTGCATTTATTAGCTTCTCAATATCTTGAAACTTTGGTTGTTACTTCTTTACTTGATTGATATTTTTGTTATTTGATATGCATTTTAGATTATTTTAGTCATGAGCTTCAAGATTGTGTTCCTACGAGGCTTTGCTTTTCACCATTTCTGCATACCACTGCCAAAAGTCTTGAACTGCAACTATATTTTATATATATATATATATATATATATATTTGATAATAAATATTGTGAATTATTGTGTATCAGTGTGTTTTTGATAAATTATTTCTCAAAAGAATTGCGTATACATCAGATAATATACTTTTTTCCCGGAACTGAGGAAGACTTCTGCAGTTTCTTCATGAGCATAAATTGTTTCACCCTTCGGGGATGAATGCCCCTAGATTACTTAGCAATTGGTTCTGGTAAGTGGGGTCAGTTGCCTGTAGATTTTACTGTCTAAAGGGAAACCCTTTGCATCCAAAGGGCTCTTTAGAATATTTAGGAAAAAAAATGGACAATTGGAGATCCCAAGGAACACCTCTAGTATCCCTTATGGCTATATATTTTTAGTTAGTTAATATTTTTAGGCATGTTATATATTTTAGCTATATTTTATGTTTACTTTAGGTATACTATATTACATCTGACTTGCCAAGAGCCTTATTGCTCAACTGCTTGGCACATTCTAGTGTTTGCAATGAAAACGTCCAGGGTTCAAATCACCTCTCCTACATTGTAACTATTGAGTTATCAAAAATATATACTAACTCCTGACCACCAAACTGATTTCTGTTGGGTGGGTTTTCTTACGCCTGACAAATTACTCAACCGGTATTTGTAGAAGGCATGTCACCAAGGTATTTTGATAGTTGGGTTTTCTTACACCTGACCATCAAACTGAGTTTTACCATCTTTAAACCCGCAGCCGATCTGCCAATGTCTTGAAACTGCTCGCGCAATGTTGGGATGAGTCAGGTTGAGTTGTGCAATGTTTTATCTGCCCTACACTTGGGTTTGTGTAATACTCTCTCCTCCCCATATTTTTAAGCCTATTTAGAAAATCCAACCTTTTAAAGGAACATCATTTAATGCATTGTCTTTTACTTAAAAAGGTACAAGTTCCCAAAACTAATATCCCTAATTTAAACTTTAGTGAAAGATTAAGAGGACTTCATTTTAAGACATCCCAAAAATGGAATAGAAGACTAACAATTTGGGATGGAGGGAATATATTTTTTTTTTTCAAGGACATCATATGCACGTGTTTTCTTTTTTGGTTTTAGGTAAAAAGTGGTTGGTTTTATGTGGAAAACCTAGGTAGGCATATGCTAGGATGGGTGTTGTGGTTCATAAGCACATGTTGTTAAGCTAAAGAGAAAATATAGAATAGAAGATGGCATGATTTGTGTGAGATAAATAGGAGTTGTGCTCTTCAAAGTTATTTATAATGTTTGTTAGAGACATGAACACAACTCAGGATCCACACCAGACTGAACTTGGTGACATGCCTTCTACAGTTCTACCACTTGTTTTAGGGGAGAGCAGATGCCATTTGGTCCAAAGACGATTGGGGTAACAATTAGTTCTTGAAGAAACATAAACTTGATTTGCCATATCTTCATTTCTCATGGACATGAGCAGACATTCGATGATGATCTCTTGTTTTACTAGTATTAGTGGGACCAGGAGATCTTTTCTAGTCATGGCCTTTAGAATAAGTTTATACAGAAAATTCAATGGAGACATTGACTTGACAATAAAATTAGTGCACTTTAGAATTTACTGTATCCTACCTATTTTATTTTATTTTTATAAGTAATTCTGTTTTCTACCATATATGTTAATTGCTGAATATTTCTTATATTCTTTCCAGGTATATTCCTTCATTAAGGGCAACTTTTATGTTTCCACAAAGCCTTGGCATCGTGGGTGGGAAGCCAGGGGCTTCAACTTACATCATCGGTGTGCAAGATGAAAAGGCCTTCTTCCTTGATCCACATGACGTTCAACCAGTATGTAGCATAACTATAACTAATTACTTTCTATAAATACTTGTATATGTACAAATTACATAATTTAGATTGATAAGAACATATTGAAAATAACACTTACCAGATAATAATTTATGAAAAAACTTAATGAAACTAAAAATAATAAAAAGTAGTGTTGATGTTCAACCAGTATGTAGCATAACTATAACTAATTACTTTCTATAAATACTTGTATATGTACAAATTACATAATTTAGATTGATAAGAACATATTGAAAATAACACTTACCAGATAATAATTTATGAAAAAACTTAATGAAACTAAAAATAATAAAAAGTAGTGTTGATGTATTTTAAGTCTTAAGATACTACAGGAACGAGAGAGGCAGATTATTTGAAGCAACATGATGGCCTTTTATTTTGGAG
The DNA here is from genome assembly GCA_033629205.1 of Lithocarpus polystachyus. NCBI lineage: Eukaryota > Viridiplantae > Streptophyta > Magnoliopsida > Fagales > Fagaceae > Lithocarpus > Lithocarpus polystachyus. The sequence goes on from CM066166.1 coordinate 59,482,485, forward strand.
AATATGGTCCTAGAAAGAGCTCAATCGAGGAAAATGAGTATTATTTTAGAATTGGGATTTACTGTATCATTGGGTTTCCATGGCCCCAACTTCTCTGTCATTTGTGCTTTTTTTTTTTTCTAAATCATTTTTAATATCATGGCCAATGAGCTCTAGCTCTCAACTAGAACTTACCTCTCCTTGTGAGAGTAAGGTAGAGGGTGAGGTTTTGCCCTTGTGGGTTCAAGATCCACCAGATGCATGTGTAACTTACCTTGGGAAATATAAATATATATATATATATATGTGTGTGTGTGTGTGTGTGTTTATATTTCTCACCACCTCTTCTCTTCTTACGTCTAAGTGCCAGTATGTCTGTCTTGATATGCGGGAAATATGCTTAATATACTGGTGATCTACATTCTAGGATGAATATTAATTGTAATGTAGTTGTGGTTGCATTCACGACTGACTAGTGTTTTTTTTTTTTTTTTGTTATCAGGTAGTTAGTATTGGCAGAAACGATCTAGAGGCTGATACTTCATCTTACCACTGCAAGTAAGATTATGAGACTTTATTCACTTGAGTATTTTCTGCTCTTGGTTTCTTCTTTATTATGCTCTCTAATTCTCTCTCTCTTTCTCTCAGTACCATACGACACATGTCATTAGACTCAATTGATTCCTCCTTAGCATTTGGATTTTATTGCCGAGACAAAGGTTTGCTGATTGGGCCTGAATGAATTTCATGGTTCTGCTGGTTATATAGTTTAGGGAAAATCTTTTATTGACTTTGGTTTTCTGTGTTTTTCTTGGTTGACAGATGATTTTGATGATTTTTGTCTTCGGGCTTCCAAGCTGGCAGATGAGTCAAATGGTGCTCCATTATTTACTGTGGCTCAGAAGCATAATTTGTCAAAGCCAGTTAGTCACCCTGAAGTGTCAGTTGATACTGATGGAGTTCAAAAGGATGAGTCCTTTGGTCTCGAGTCCATTGGTGATGCTGAGGGCCATTCGCATGAGGATGAGTGGCAACTCCTTTGATCAAAGATTAATCGGTACCGGGTTCTAACGTCTGAGGCCAGTATGGAGTTTGGAAAATTTGGTGCGTGATTTGGCATGTGATGTGTCTTATGTCAATTCCACAGGCTTCTCATTAGCATTACAGTGATTGCCAAGTTCAATTGATGGGAAATTCTGTGCCTTATTCCTCGAGCTTGTTGGATCTGACATTTGTAGAAAGTTACATTAAGTTATTACGATTCTTTTGTTGTTATTTAAATTCAAATTACTTTCAAATTGTTAATATGATTAATTGGGTGTAGATAATGTAGGTATTCCATTTATATTTTGCAAGTGTACCAGCTCTCTCTCTCTCTCGCTCTTTACTTGACCTCTCCAATTGGTATGCCATAACTGACCCTACCTGGCACGAAATAAGATCGTCTTCATTTCAAGTCAAATAAGTAGTTTCCATATCACCGTCAAGATTTTATGATTTTGAGCTTTTTGCCAGTCCAAAACTGATTCTGTCCATTTATAACAGTGGATCTAGTTTGGATGCTCTCCAATTCCCACATAATTGGAGATGGTGACAGAAGATGGTGATTGTATCAGCGGTCATAATTTAATGGCATCTGAAGGTCCTGGAATCAGTATGCTAATGATGCCTAATGGGTTCAACTGGACCTATTTATCTTCCCAAAAGGATATTGAATTGCCATTGTTAATTAACCATCTAAGCCCATAGAGACAAATTGAGCCTCCCACATTACAAGCAGCCCAAATTTTAGATTAAAGGCCTTGCTAGATCTAGCAACAAAATTTAATTTAGGTGGGTAAAATTTCCTTAAGGACCTAAGCCCATAGAAGGTGTTCGTCATTGATCAGCCTCAAGTATTGTTTAGTTTAGTCAAATGGGCAAGTTTCTTGAGAGAGCATGATGGAAAATTATTCAATTCTGTGATAGCAATACTCACCCTTAAATGGTGGATTTGACCCAAAAAAAATTAATGAGTTGAGCCTATTACTATGTGATAGAAGGGAAAATTGCTCCTAGATTACTAAAAAATTTATTAGCTTTTGGTAGTCTTTATTCCATTTCACTAGTTTTGTTTTCTTTCTTTTCCTAGTTTTTTTTTTTTTAATAACTCAATAATCACAATATGGAGAAGAGGAGATTTGAATCCCGCTTCTCTTAATAAAAGAGAAGAGAAAATGCCACTAAGCTACGAAATTATTGTCTTTTTTAATAGTTAAACCCCATTACACCTTTGGGATGATGAAATTATAGCCAAAAGGCCCAAAACATTTCCTTTTTCTTTGCTCTGTCTCTATGCTCACTATTGTTACTTTATGCGCAAAGCAATATCTTATTTAACAATTAACACAGCTAAGAAACATTCTTGGACTACAATTTTCTACTTCGGCATTGCCGACCATATGTTGTATGTAGACTGGGCTGGATTTGGACTATTCCAAATCCAATCAACTGCAACAATGCAACCTTCAAGTGAACAAAATAACGCAAATAAGTAAATGACAAATTTAAGTGCAGTATATTCGGTTTTCAGTTGAATTTAGACACATAATTATATTGAGTTTAATTAAGTCTTAAAAAGATAGTATTATTTTTGTTTTAATTAATGATTAATGTAATTATGTATTTGAAGTTAATTAGAAGAAAAAGTATAATGCACTGCAACCGTTGCTTAAAAGAAGAGAGTGGCATAATTTGTGAGGTCCAAAGTCAAACTCCTCATATGCGCAATGCACCTTTGTTGCTTTAAACTTTATTGCATGGAAGTTGGAACATGCAACATCGATAATCCATATTATATTAACGTGTCTTCAATTCATGAACCTTTCGAGAGAAAGAGAAGTACTTGTATTGTATGTTTCCGTTTGTTTTACCCGAAAACATTTTCTTTCCGATCGTGGAATATTTTGAGGTGAAAACATTTTTCGGGAAAAAAAAAAAGTTTCAGGTGTCTATTGTATATTTGTATTCCTAAAAATGCTTCCAAAAAACTGACTTTTTACTACTTTCTCAAATTTTTTAGCTACCAAACTGAGATATAATAAACAAATTCCAACCCAAAAACATCTAAAATAATGAAGAAATTTTTTTTAAATAAAAAAAAAAGTAATGAGAGAGAGATGATAGATTGGTTTGGGAGAGGTCAGCAGTAGCAAAGCTATTAGTGGATATCGATGGCAGCAAGGTGGTTGGGTTGACATCAACGGCCGTAATGTGGTTGCGCCAAGATCAACTGAGAACAATGGGGGAAGGGGAGGTGGACGTTGAGGTTGATGAGTTTTGGGTGAGGTATAAAATGTTTTGCATGAAAATAGAGGCATAAATCATTTACGTCAAAAATATTTTCAAATTGATCAACAATTATATTTAACCAAATACTTGAAATTGAGGAAAATATTTTCAAAGGGAAACAAAAGTAGCCTCTCTCTCTCTCTCTCTCTCTCTCTCTCTCTCTCTCTCTATGTATATATATATAACTCAGCGTTGTGTACAGAGCGGGCCAAATTGTGAGAAATGAAATTAATATTCCAAAAAAAAATATCTAGCAAATGAAAAAACATAAGAGCAGCTTTGACATTGGGACAAATATAAGGTGCAACTATATGGATGGCTTTTATTTTTCATGGCATTAGACGAGTGATTGGTCCAACATTTAGGAAAATTGAAAAGTTTGCGGAAGTTTTTATTAAAATTAATTACTGAAGGGCTTGAGAGTATCTCTTTTGTATACTTTGGATTGTCGGGCTTCTAAATCCTTGTAGAATAAATTAATTATACATGCTTTGCTTTAACTCCTCTTCAACTTAGCTCTTATAAGACATGGCAATTGCAAGTTAGTAGCGGCATTCCATAAACATCAATTACGTAGCTAGGAAAATTTTTATTTCCTTCTGGACTTTGGCCTCTATGATATTGAAAGGAACAACGTGATCTTTCTGCCTAGAGTTTCAACCTTTTGGGTCTCATTTGAATTCCACTCAATCTCGGGGATGTCCCTAAACCCGTGTGTGTTAAAATTGGCCTTGATAAAGTGGCCTAAGCCCCAAGATAAGGATGAGTAAAGCTTAGCTGAATACATATGGATTCCTCCTTAAGGAACCTAAGGCAAACGGGTGGCATTGAATTAATCCAAGACCATTTTGTACTGTGGATATATGGATACACGCAATACATGGAGAGGCAATAATTGTAGGGGTGGACTTCCCTTATGAGGTTTTTGATGTTGTCGTAAAATTGGATGCTCTGGTTGTAATTTCCTTTCTCACTTTTTTTGCTTTTATAGTTCACCCTAACTTGAGTCTTTTTTTTGTAGATGATTGCAGCGCAGGTTTCTATTGCATGATCCCTCACGCGGACGTCCCACGTGTTCAATAAGTAAATAGATGTGCTGGTAATTAACTTGGCTACTTTAGAGAGAAAACACAAGTCCAGGCCTTTGTTTTGGAGGTGTTTCTTCCTTTTAACTTGGCTAAATAGCAATAATTATTCTTATTCATCCAAAAACATAAAAATAAAACTATAATTTTGGAGAAGGCTGGTCCATCACATCAATCATATATTCCGAGAGTAAAAAAAAAAAAAAGGGAAAAAAAGAAGGCAAAAAAGATCATGTTAGCATATAATTTTATGAAATATGAACATGAGAACTTCCACTTTCTTATCAAAAAAAAATTCCACTTTCTTTCTCCCACCAATTATGAGTTCCATCTAAGCCCGTGACGAGTTTCGTCCAAACATTGCTCACGGGAAGAGTAAAACTTATACAGTTATATGTCACTGCGATTCGTTGGGGTCAAATTGTTCATGTAGCTTGAAACCACCGACCCCACAATCATTGATTGTGTTCAGTATATATGGTATTTATAATTTATTCACCTCTCTATCTCTCTGTCTCTCTTAGACACACACCTGAGGCCTGAGGTCAAGGACATTTAGATTGATTCAATCATAAATAAAAACAGGAACCAGCTCATTTTTCACTGGCTCCATCACAGTTTTTGTTCGTGCATGGAGCCAATTTTGAGAAATTATTATATCATTCTGGTTTAATAAGTCTCTGCCTATATGGCTATATTGACTAAACCCCTCAAGAAAAATCTGTGCCTATATATCACCCTCCCGCATATCCATGGTATCACTTTTTTTTTTTGTATCCACAATGCCCTCAGTATTTGTATCCTCACCAGCTAGGAAAACCTGCACATCCTGGTCTATGCATTGAATTGGCCAAACTATGCTCTTCAAGTGGAAGATCAGGATCTTCTATTTCATTTATAAATTATAATCAAGAAGGTTTATTTCTTAGTGAACATTTTATCTTTTAAAAGATAAAATTTTATAGCACTAGTAATGTCACGTTATTTAAAAATTTGAAATAATATGGTACTAAAAAACATTTTTAGATTTGTAATTATTAAACTTTGTTATAAAATTGATCAATTTGAAATGAACAAGATATTGATATTGTAAGTCTTTGGTATATGCTTCGAATGGCGACAACACACCCTAACAACAATATAATATGAGTCGCGGTAAAGACATCTAAAAATGACTTGGCTTGAATCCAGTGCACCTATAAAATCCATTGCAATGGAGACAGCTAGCCCAAAATGGACACTTATCATCATTACAATAGATATTGCAGTACTAGACTCAATCTTTGATCGATTCCATATATATATATATATATATTTATATATATATACACACACTTTCACTCTTCTCTCATAGGCCTTCACAGCCTACTACATCACAAATTTGAGGAGTGAAAACTTTTGTGAACACTTCCAATACCTCTTGAATTTTCAATACGGTGGACCTTAATACTCTGGCACATATGCTCTCACTTGGGGGCCACCACAGCTGCACGGCACATACATGTCTTATGTAGGGGTGTCCAGCAAGATCCGAACCCGATCCAACCGACCAGACCTGACCAGAACCGACCCACCCGCGACCGATCCATGAGCTCCGGTGGTCGGCGGCGGGTTACAAAGCCCAAAAACCAAGTCCGTTGAGTCGGATGGCAGATTCTCTCCTCTAAAACCCGTCTCAACCGACCTGACCGGAGCCTTACCAAAACCGGCGAAATAAGAATTTTTCCGGCGTGTTTTTGTTCAGAATACCTTAGATTTTTATGAGATTTAGGTCGATTTTTTGGAGATATCAACGAATCTAGTGAGAACTCAGCCAGATCTAGTGGATATTTTCTCCGGATCTAGCGCATTTTGGCTTGAAATATACTATTTTGGCCGGATTTTCCACCGTGGATGGTTTCAACCGAACCGACTGTGTTTCCGGCGAAAAACTGACCGCTCTGATCCGACTCCCTCGCCGGTCGGTGGCGGGTCAGAAAGTTCTCCACCCGATTCCATCGAGTCGGTCTCGGGTTGGACACAAACCCGACCCGGACTGACCCGTGGACACCCTTAGTCTTATGGACAACGAAAAAATTGATTTTTTTTCACATCTTATTAGCATTGTTTTAAAAACCGGACCGGACCGGCCGGTCCGACCAGTTCAACCGGGAACCGGGAGCCAATCCGGTCCGGTTAAATGTCTCAAAACCGGTCAACAACCGGAAAACCGGCCAAAAACCGGGGTTGAACCGGAAATTTTGAAAAAAACGATTTGACCTCCGGTTCGGTTTTTAAAACCATGCTTATTAGTGTCCGTTTGGCATGATTAATTTTGCCAGCTTATTTTACTATTTAATTTATTTTTGCTATTATTTATGGTCCCACTGCATTTTTTAGTACTATTCATAGATTCTACTGTACTATTTTAGCTAATTTTTACCTTTATCTACAATGCTTTCAGTAAAAAAATTTTAATTTCAGCAAAATAAGCAGATCCCAAACAGACCCATCACAGCACAAAAACACAAATGATGAGGGAAAAAAATCAATGAAACTCTCAATGTAGACTTTTCTCACATACTACATATAGAATAAGTATCTGTTTGGCTACTGCATCTGAGGGTCACGTTTGCGTTTCATGCTTCTTCTTTTTTTTGTTGAGAAGCGTGTTTCAGTGCTTTCTAGTGGGTCTCATGTACTGTTCATGAGACTCGCAAACCTCTTTTTTCATCAAAACTTTCATTAAAAATAAGTCCCAAGATACTATTCATACATTTAAAAATTATTTTGCTACAGTGTTTTTAGTTTTTAGTTTTCAGCAAAGTAAGCGGTATCCAAACGACGGACCCTAAATATAGAGTAAGAAAAAATCAGTAAAACTCTCATTTTTCTCGCATATTACATATAGAATAAATATAGAGTAAGTTCAATTTCATAACTTCTTGACTCGTGTGACTGTGAATAATAACTATTTTTTTCCTACTACATGATCTAACATTTTTCATCAACTACTCATAATTACACAATTAACAATTTTTTTTTTTTTTGGTAAAAAAAAAGTTTAGGGGAGAGAAGGCTACCCCATACCAAGGTCAACACAAGCCATAGGCCTTAAGAGAACTTATATTAGACTTATAAACTATTCACCAAAAATAATTGTTAAGAGCATTCACAGCAGTGGAACTAAATTTTTAGTAATTTAACTCTACCAAAAGTTACTTTATCTATTTTACCTATACACATGCTGTAGCAGTGAATCTATTTTAGCTTTCAACACAATAAAATAATACATCCCCTACAATAAAATAATATATCCCACTACCCAAAAAAATCCACAGCACCAACCACAACCACCTCTACCATCAGCCACAGCCACAAACACACCCACAACCACAACCACCACCAGCAGTCCACAACAAGAAAAAAAAAAAAAAAAAAAAACCCACCAACGAAACCCACGAAATCCATAATAGATCGCTCGGTGAGATGAAGAACTGGGCGGTGCCGATGGAGCTTGGATCAACGATGAAGGCGGTGCCAGTGGAGCTTGGATCAACGATGAAGGCGGTGCCGGAGGAGCTTAGATCGACGATGAAGCTTAAGTCGGCGGTGAAGATGAACCCAGAACAGATCGGTGGTGAGATGGAGGACTGGGCGACGTGGGACGACAGCGTGGGGCAGCGACGTGGGCGATGAGGCACGACAACTTGGAACCAAGATAAAGATCGGCAAAGCAGAGAGTAGATGAGGGAGAGAAAAAAAAATGAGAAGGACGAAGGAAGAGGAAGAGAAGCTGGAGAGAGAGAGAGAGAGAGAGAGAGAGAGTAATTTTAAAATGAAAGAGGAGAGAGAAATACCAATATAATAATTTTTTTTTTTTAGCTCTCATGAACAGTGCACATCTATCTATAGATGTGCACTATAACAGTAGAGTTAAAAAATATAAATTTAGTACTACTATTGGAGCATACTTTTAGTGTTTGAGGAGCTATATTTTAGCAATATATCAATATAGCACTAATGCTGTAAGTGCTCTAACAACAGCACTCGAACTTAAGCCTTTAGAGCATCCACAGCAGTGGATCTAAAATTTTAGCTATTTGACACCTTCAAAAACCACTTTATCTATTTTACCTTTTCACACCCCACAGCAATACATCTATATTTTTAGCTATTTGATTAAAATAATACAAAAATCTCATTACAATAATAATAAAAAAATTTACAGCAAACTTCAGCACAGCCATCACCACCACCACAGCACAACCATCACCACCACCACAGCAAACTTCAGCACAACCATCACCACCACAGCACAACCATCACCACCACCACAGCAAACTTCAGCAGTTCACAGCAAAAAAAAAAAAAAAAAAAAAAAAAAAAAAAAAAAAACCCACGATGAAGATCGGTGAGATGGAGGACAGCAATGGGTCGGCTACCATCAGCCACAACCACAACCACCACCACCACCACCATCACCAGCAATCCACAACAGATTAAAAAAAAAAAAAAAAACCATGAGATCGACGATGAGGGAGAGATGGAGGACGGCGATGAAGGACGGCGAGTGAGACAGCGATGGAGGACGGCGAGGTGGGACGGCGATGAAGATCGGCGATGGAGGACGGCGATGAGCTGAGTCGGCGATGGAGGACAGCAATGAGCTGAGTCGGCAATGAGGGAGAGAAAAAAAAAAAAAAAAGAGAAGGAAGAAGGAAGAAGAAGAAGAGAAGCCGGAGAGAAAGAGAGAGAGAGAAAGAAAAAATGAGAGAGAAATTAGTTTTTAATGAGAGAGGAGAGAGGAGAGAGAGAGAGAGAGAGAGTTAATAAATTTTTTTTTTTTTTTAACTTTGATGAACAGTGCACATTTATTTATAAATGTGCATTGTTCATAAAAGCTAAAAAAATAAAGAAATAGTTCTATTGTTATATTACTATATATTATAACAACATAACAATACAAGAGCATTGCTGTTAGTGCTCTTACCAAGTATACGAACCTAAACCAATTTCCATTGGCCAAAAGAACGAGTTTTGAAATTCGGTTTTTTGAATGGTTGTCCATAGCTGTGAAAAAGTACTTGCCTTCACGGTAAATTTTTTTCCCCCTATATGATATGGCCTCCACTTTTTAATTGCGTGTCTATGCCCTAGAAAACTTAGGTCCCTGTGAAGGTGGACTCCAAATCTTAGAGCAGACAACGGTTGCTGGATTCGAGAGAAAAAGTAGACAAACATTTTCCTTTAGTAATTTCTTTTGTCCAGTAGCTGTTTTTTTTTCTTTTATTTTTCTGAGGCGGGTTTACAAACTTACAATATTAGCTGTTCTTCAGGTTTGCTATTGGATACATACCAACGTCCTGGCATGTAATTTGAGTTGTGAGTCCCGTCAATCAATGTCCACAATAAAAGTAAAGACACTGTGACGACTGTGAATTCCAGGAACTAAACTGGCCCTACTTTGCAGCCCTTTTAAGTAGAGAAGATCATGACCGATAATTGAGAGAGCTAGGAGTATTTGGACACAGCCACGGAGTTAGAAATTTTTGTTTGGGCCAGGCTTTATTAAGACAATGTCACGTATAGAGATGAACTTAGGTGGGGTCTCAAGGGAGTCCTAGTCCCCCAGATACCAAAAAAAATAACAAATTTAGCAGGTTAATTTTTTTTTTATTTTTAAAAAGAAGACTTGGGCCCTCGTGAACCATTAACCCAATAAACAGCTTATGTGAATCTTAAAAAAAAAAATGTAAAATCAAAAAAATGTAAACCCAATGATCCAAATGAAAAAACGAAAGAGAAAAATAAAAGAAAAATTATGAAGGGAGAGTGCAAGACAGAGAAAGTAAGAGGCGAGAGAGACCTAGAGAGTAGAGACTTGTCGAGACTCGAGATAGAGGGAAATTGAGAGGCGAAGGAGACCCATCTTGCCGCTGCCCGCGTCGTGACGCCACCACCACACGAGACCATCTCACTGCCCACGTCGCCACCACGAGACCCATCTCGCAGACGCAGACCCAAACGGCCACAACGCAGCAAGACCCATCTTCATTTTGCTGCCGATTGCTCGATTTGCCCAGCCTAGCTTCGTTGCTCTAGCCTTCACAATTCATACTTCACACTCAAGTATTTAATCTATCTTTCAAAACCTAATATAGTGTTTGTGAATCTCATAATCTGTGCTTGTGGTGTTTGTGTTTTTAGTTTTTACTAATGAGTGATGATGGTGATTGTGGATTGAATATATGAATTTGTGCTTGTGGTGTTTTTTTTTTTTTTTTTTGACTTTTTGGCTTTGTGACGCTGTTTTTGTGAGTTGTGAGTCTTGCGACTCTCTGTGTTTGTGATTCTCTCTCTTATATTATATAGAAAAGATCATAAGAGAGAGAGAGTAGAGTCTTAGAAATTAGAAAATATATTAGTGTTTGACTGTTTGTTGTCTGGTAGTTGGGCAATAAAATTGGGACATGTGACAGAATTAGGAATAGACTGAATAATGATTCATCTTTCAAGGAATAAAAATGGTAAAGTTAGGAAAAGTGTTTGTTGGTAGTGCATAATAAATTCATAGCGCCGGTAGTGGTACTGGGTGGGTGACAGAAAAAAGAAATAAAGACAAACAAAAGACAAAGACAAATCATATAATATACGATATTGTCACACAAATTCAAGAAAATAACAGTGATTCACTTGTGCCTATTGTTAACTCATAATACTATAACTAGTAATTTGACATTAGATAAATTTATAAAATAGCGTTAAGTTCCCTTTTCATAGATAATGTATTAAGAAACAATAGTATTTTGTGTCTTTTGCCTATTAAAAACATGAATGATCCAAAACTTAGAGAAACAAGTTAGACTCCAAACAGGAAAAATTTTCCAAATAGTAACTTTTTAGGAAAATTTTAGGTGAATAGTATGTGTTTGAATTTATTTAGTTATGTAAATTGTTTTTGGAACTTGAGTTTATCAAACTCGAGTTCCAACCCAAAATCGAGTTTAGCAAACTCAAGTTTCAAGTAGTAGTCATCTGATTTAGATTAAAAAAAACCACGTCATTATATTTTACTGTTCCAAAAAGCTATTTAGGAGGCTCCCAGCTCCACTCCCAAGTCCTACCACTTACCCCACATGATGGCATATTCCAATGTTTTTAGCTTTTATATCTCCAAAGCCACTTCATGTACCTTCTGTCCACCTTACTAGTCATTATATTTTACTGGCCTGGAACTGGATTTTTCTAAACTCGAGTTCCACGTGGTTTTTTTTTTTTTTTTTTAATTCCATGTCAAACTTTCACTATCGGACCTCGAGTTTGTTAAACTTGATTTTGAGTTAGAACTCGAGTTTACTATGTTCAAATTTCAAAATCAGTCTATATAACTAAATAACTTCAAACGCATGTTATTTGCCTAAACTTTTCCTAAAAAGTTACTATTTAGCAAATTTTGCCGCTCCAAACATATTTAAAGCTATATTGCTTTAACCCATTATTTGGCAACTAAAAAGACATTTCATGTGTAGTTTTAGTGATAAGATTTTTTTAATGAGTCAATGACTTATTAATCACCACATAACAGGTTGAAAAAGATAGATTCAAACATGCTTGATGCTAAACTTTATCAAATATTTAACAGATATAAGAACGCATTTTACAATAAAAAATAGAATTTCAAAAAATAAAGTAATGTCTCTAGAACTATTAGACTATTTTTTTTTTAAAAAAAGTATCATTGAACTAATTCAAATACTTGGGGTGGGGAGAACTCTTATGTTTGTAGACTAAATTTTGAAAGCATTAAAATAATTATATTTATATATATATATATATATATATTCAAAATTACCCTTTAACATAGCTCCATCCCTGTTTGCACATGCAAAATAGAAAAAGGTAATTTTACACATTTTAAGTCTAAAATCACTCACATCTATCAAGTTAAAAATGTGTAAATTTGTAAAATTACTATAATAACTGTCTAAATTTATATGGGCACTATTTATCTTACATTTAGTTTTTTTTTTTTTACGTATCCCAATGACGAATAAAGAAAGTGAATAGTAGTTGTTTTGCGTAAAGAGAGATAAACACTTAAAATAATTAAGAAAAATTTATATATTAATGAAATGTAGTGTAAAATAAATAATCTGAAGTAGAATGTTTTGAAAAGTGAGTTTATAAAATAGAAAAAGTAGGTTTTTATGCTAAAATAGACAAAATTTTTGTACGAGCTAATGTGAATTCTCTAATATTATAGAAACATTTTCACCGATCATTTGAGGTGTTTGTTACATTGTGATTAGTTTAAGAATCAGTCAATAGAAGTTTACTGCATCAAAAAAAAAAAAAAAAAAAAGTCAATAGAGGTTTATACTTACACAACTCAAGTCTTTAGCAATTGGACCCTTTAGAAACTCATTATTTTCTCTCTCTTATCTTCTCTCTTTGAATTGCTTTTTTTTTTTTCTATGAAAATTGGGTAGCATTTTCTTTTCCATATTTTCGGCCATCAAAGGTTGTTGGCAAAATAAAAAAGCCTAGAGGCTCGAAGGCTCAGGTTAGTCAAGCGAACTGATTCATTAAATCCTTCTTCTAGTAGTAGAAGGATCAAACACAAATCAAGTGAGCTCATTCACTTTTATCTAGGATCTATGGATTGGATTGTGCTGAGGCCATGATGTTTATCTTGTTGCATGTCACATGCTCATGCATTATTCATGCATACGTACTTTATTTTCTCTATATTATTGATATTGATCTGTGTTGGTACTTTTTAGTTTGTCCCTCCCTCTCTCTCTTTCATTCGGTTAGTTGCTCTATGGCACCTAAGCATAAGTTTGCTCCGTCTCAGAACCCTTTTCGTTCTAGGGCAGCTTCTTCTTCTGTTGATTCTACCCCCTCTCACGTTTGGTTCCTTGATGAGAAGGCCCGTATTCATTAAATCCTTCTTCTAGTAGTAGAAGGATCAAACACAAATCAAGTGAGCTCATTCACTTTGATCTAGGATCTATGGATTGGATTAGGCTGAGCCCATGATGTTTATCTTGTTGCATGTCACATGCTCATGCATTATTCATGCATACGTACCTTATTTTCTCTGTATTATTGATATTGATCTGTGTTGGTACTTTTTAGTTTGTCCCTCCCTCTCTCTCCTTCATTCGGTTAGTTGCTCTATAGCACCTAAGCATAAGTTTGCTCCGTCTCAGAACCCTTTTCGTTCCAAGGCAGCTTCTTCTTCTGTTGATTCTACCCCCTCTCACGTTCGGTTCCGTGATGAGAAGGCCCGTATTCATTAAATCCTTCTTCTAGTAGTAGAAGGATCAAACACAAATCAAGTGAGCTCATTCACTTTGATCTAGGATCTATGGATTGGATTGGGCTAAGCCCATGATGTTTATCTTGTTGTATGTCACATGCTCATGCGTTATTCATGCATACGTACCTTATTTTCTCTATATTATTGATATTGATCTATGTTGGTACTTTTTAGTTTGTCCCTCCCTCTCTCTCCTTCATTCGGTTAATTGCTCTATGGCACCTAAGCATAAGTTTGCTCCATCTCATAACCCTCTTCGTTCCGGGGCAGCTTCTTCCTCTGTTGATTCTACTCCCTCTAACGTTCGGTTCCGTGATGAGAAGGCCCGTATAGACTTCTCAGAGAACTTTTCACAACGCAACATTCATTCGGAATGCCAAGTTGTCCTATCGGACTTTTCTGATACTGACCTTCCCACTGTCATCTACAGTAGGGTTTAGGAGTTACTTCATGGCATCTCGGTCACTTGTTCCTTCGTGATCATACAAGAGTTTTACTCCAATATGCACGGATTTGATTACTCTGTACCTCATTTTATCATTCGGGTTCGAGGTACGCACATTGTAGTAACTTCGAATCTTATATCCAAGGTGTTACACGTTTTGAGGGTAGCGCATCCTGACTATCCCGACTGTGATTGTCTTATGACTGTGTCCAAAGAAGAACTCTCGTCTCTTTTCTGTGAGACACCTTCATCTTGGGGTGACCGTTAAAACACCCCTTACTCGGGCTTTGCAAAAGGTTCGAAGTTCCTTAACATGGTGATGACATTTGTTCTTTATCCCTTGTCTCACTATAACTCTATTACTGAGCCTCGTGCTCGCTTTTTGTTATCCTTTCTTGAGGGACTTACCATAGACTTTCCCTATCACTTCATACTCTCCCTTGTAGACGTCTATAAGGATACAACGACCTGTGATAAGCTCATTTTTTTCTTCGGCTATCACGCGGATTCTCCGCCATGCATCTGTCTCCTATCCTAAGTTTACACACTTCTCTATCATGTGCATGTGTCATAGATGCAGTGATCGTTAGACGAAGTGAGGCCCAACTTCAACCGAAGCGGGCACGAACCGAAACGGCGACTCCTTCAGCTTCTTTCGCTCCATCCACCTCCGCTCCTTCTTCTTCTGCAGGTGGAGTGACTCTCGAGGCCATCATGGCACAGCTTGTGTGCATGGATGCTTGCCTTGACACTCTCAGTGATGAGTTGTGTCAGGCAAACACCCATGTTGGACGTATTGCACGACGACAAACTGTCATAGGTGGTTTCACTGTGTCTTCATCTCCATCTTCACAGGCTTCCGAGGATGAGAGTGATGATGGTTCTGGTAGTGATGATACTGATGAGGATGATAGTGCTAGCTCTTTCGATGACGAGGAGATGACTGTTTCTCAGTGACTTACCCTTTGTTATTCGTGACAAAAAAGGGGAGTATTTTTGGGTAGGAAGGTAGTCATGTACTTAGGGGAGAGTTAGTATAGGAGATATTTTTGTTAAGGGGAGTGTTTTCTTTTTGAAGGATGTAGTGAGGACTTTTTGTATCTTTTCTTTTCTTTCTATTTTAGATACATTGTTCTTACTTTGTGATAACAAACCTTGTATTCATTTTGATATATATATATATATATATATATATATATTGAGGTTGTTATTACGTTTTTTCTATCTCTTCATGTATTGTTTCTTTTCTCTCTTTATGCACATGCTTCTTATTTATTGTATGCAATCTTTTATATTTCTGTTTTACATTAAGATGTCATAATGAGTTTTGTTTAAACTGTTTCAGAAATATAGGTTGTCAAAGTCTTTCTTGCCATGAACTCTCTTCTTGCAAAGTTTTTCAAGAGTTTGTGTTAGGATAGATTTTATTGTATTCAACAAATGAGTATGAGTTGAGTGATTTATGACTTCTCTCATATTTCATTTGTTTGTTGTAATTTTGTCACGGATTGCCAAATGGAGAGATTGTTAGGACATATGTGAATCATGTTAAGAATATATATCATTTAGAATTGGCTAATTCTTTGACAAAACGCACTTTACTTGTAATTTGGTAAATCTAGGATGTGTTTAATACTTCAAGGAATAAGAGTTCAAGTCTAAGTATTAAAGCCATGTCAATTTGTTCAAGAAACAAGTGAAGAAGTGCTGGATTTTAAAACTCGACAGATAACATCTATCGAGGTTTAAAAGGGGTCTTCAGTGCGATGCTCGATAGATAACCTATCTATCGAGATTTATGAAAATCAATTTTTCAAATCTGATTTCACACATATCCGTGTACACATGTCAAGGCTTTCTTTTCTCACAACTCTAAACATATATAAGGATTATTTTAAGGGCCGTCACAGTAGATTACAAGCGAGTGAAACTTAATGCAAATTTTTTTCACAAGCATATTATGATCGAAGACATATGCCCTAATTCATCTTTCTCTTGAAGAAGCTATTGCGTTTATACACCGTAGGGTTTTGTAACTAAGGAGTTTCGTGATCTTCATCATGTTGATGAACTAAAGAACTTTGTAGCCAACATCTTTCTCAAGTTGGTGGTTAGTCACGTACTTGAATCTGTGCATCGATTGGTTAGTCACATATTGAGAGCTGTGCATTGAAAAGCAGAGATTATCACTACAAAACAAGTCCAATTGTGTATTGGGGTAAGTGATCAACTGTAGGTTAGTATAAGGTATTAAGATTTCTTTACTTGTAACCGCTTGTTGTAATAATAGTGGATTCTTGGGAATGGTGACCTTAAAATCATCCGGTGGAGTTTTTGACTTGGAGGTTTTCCTTATTCGTAAACAAATCACCGTGTCAACTTTTTTTTTTTTTTCCCGCTGCATATTAACTTAGTTGATAATTTGTTTGTGCAATCATGCGTATTGCATGTTAATTGAATTAATTAATTAAATTGGTTAATTTATCACAAGGGGTCAATACATTCTTGGCCTATCAAGGCTGGCCTATTGGGCCATTCCAATTAAGCTTTAGTATATGGCTTGGAATGGGACCAAAAGGGAACAAATAAGACACTAGCTTTAATGGGCCTTGGTCTTTTCTGTCAACTCTTGACAAGTCCAAAGTTGCCATTCATTATATTCAATACCATTCTAAGAATATAATTATACTCTAGGCCTTATTAATAAATTATATCCCAAGGCTTTATTATACATGCAACCCCTTCATTAAAATATTCGTAGTAATACAAAGTCATGAATATTGACTGCCACTTTAAAAATTACTACATCTTAATCCTTGAGTACCCGGTTTAATCCTTTAAGTTATTCATCATATATTTATAAAATTCAATTTCATAAATATATACTTTAGTAACTCCTTACTAAAGTGGTTAGGCCTAACACTTTGAATAACCAAACCCATTAAACTAATTTCAAGAGAATATTTTATATCTCCGTTAAGATATTATAAATTCCATCTTGAGAATATATGTTCCTTCAACGTTAAATGTGGTTGCCCAACATACTGAGATTTTGATCGTGACTTTAGATCTCACTCCTGATATATCAAAGCAACCTACACTTTATGATCAAGTCCATTATTCTCTCAGGATTAAGAGTTGATGTAAATAGAAGTCGTGAGATTTATTATTCATTTGACAATCTTTAGGAAAATAATAAATCTCATAGCGGTCCAGTTCAATATGTTTTAACTTTTAAAACATATCAACATATCAACTAAAAGTCTCCACTTCCATAATCAAGACAAATCATCTTAATTAATATGTTATAGTCTTCGCAGATGAAATGCCCAATTTCATCACCAACTACGAACTAAAATTCTGAGTTTACAAAGAACTTGTGATTTATATCCTCTATGACTAAATCATATAAATCACATACTATGCATCTCATGAATTATATGATAATGTCTAAATATTCATGTTACCATTATTTTAGATAATAATAATAAAACAACTTTATCAATCACAATATTAAGACATTCATAATGTCATACATAATATCATATATAACATCATATAATAGGATTTTAGGGCATTAATGCTAATGAAAATAACAACATAATTTTTTCCACTCCCTCAGCAAAAACAAAAAATCCTCACCAGATTCATTTCTAACATGATTTGCCAAGGATAAACTAATATTAGAGTTTTTCACTTAAGCATGAAATTTTCTATACATCAATGGAAGAAAATAGACTCGTACAATCTACCTATGTCACTGGATGGTTTAACCATAAGAGTTTCACAAGCATACTGGTTCAAGTCAACTACCCATCTCTACAACAACAAACAAAGTCTTCAAATCAAATTTATTATTGTCAAAAATAAAATAAAACATCAAATGACTACACACACATTATTAAGTAAATAACTATTTAGTAATGAAATGCAACTTTGTCAGCATAGGTGCACAATGACATACTTGTGTTCCCAACCTTCAATCTAATGCAGAGTTCACATGAATTATAAAAGGAGAGACTAATACATGTGTTCTAAATTGCATGCTTAACAAATATTTTTCACAAATCACTCTAAACTTTGGTTTGAAATTTAAATACATTAAGATATCATTCGGGGGGTTTTTTTTTTTTTAATCTCTTTGGGGTCACCATAACATAGTTTTAATATCTTCTCAACTTCAAACACGTCCTCATCTTATCTATCAACCTCATCACTATCATTATCATCACCACTGCCATCATCAGCAACATTTTTTGTTCCAAACAAATCTGCATACTCTTGTGGGACATCATTACTTTTAATTAAGGAAAAATAACAGCATAATATATTACACTCTTCTAGCAACAACAAAAATTCCTTTGTAGATTCATTTCAAACATGATTTGCCAAGGATAAACTAATATTTGAGTTTTGCACTTAAGCATGAAATTGCTATACATCAATAGAAGAAAATAGACTCGAAAAATCTACCTCTGTCTTTGGATGGTTTAACTTAAGACTTTCACAAGCATACTAGTTCAAGTCAACTTTCCATCTCTACAACAGCAGACAAAGTTTTCAAATCTAATTTATTATCGTCAAAAATAAAATAAAAACATCAAATGACAACAAGCACATTATTGAGTAAATAAATATTTTGCAATGAAATGCAACTTTGTCAACATAGGTGCACAATGACATACTTATGTTCCCAACCTTCAATCAAATGCAGAGTTCACATGAGTTATAAAAAGAGAGACTGATACATGTGTTCTAAAAAGCATGCTTAACAAAATTTTTCCACAAATCACTTTAAACTTTGGTTTGAAATTCAAATACCTTAAGATATAATTCACGTTTTTTTTAATCTCTTTAGGATCACCATAACATATTCCTAATATCTTCTCAACATCAAACACCTCCTCAACTTCCCTATCAGCCTTATCACTAACATTATCATCACCACTACCATCATCAAACGACATTTTATGTTCCAAACAGATCCGAATACTCTTGTAGAACATCATTACTTTTAGGCTGGGTTTGTTTCGCATGAAAATCAATACCGGAAAGCATTTTACACCATTGTGTGTGTTTGGCACCAACTGAAAATATGGTCAAATTGAAAATGATTTATAGTTTGACTGTAAAATACCCTTTCCCAACCGTAAATCCATTTCCTTAGTTATTTTACCTTCAAACAACATTTTACGGACTGAAAAAAGTGGAGAGAGAGAGAGAGAGAGAGTCGCCACTGAACCCAAAGCTCATCGGCGCCGCCGTTCTCATTCTCGTTCTCGCCATCGTTCTCGAGAATGATGGCGAGAACGAGAACGAGAACGAGTGCTCAAGTGTCGATGAGCTTTGGGTCGGCGAGAACGGGAACAAGAACGAGTGCTCCAGCGCCGATGAGCTTTGAGTCGGTGAGAACGGGAACGATCCTCCCACTCCCTCTCTCGTTTTGATTTTTGAATCGCAGTCCGTCGCCGATCTCGTCGTTCGCCACTCGTCGATCGTCCCGCCGATCTGCTTTCTCTCTTTGATCTCTGAATTTTTTTTTTTTTTGGTTGTGGTGGCGTGGGTGTGGTGTTTTGGTGGATTTTGTGTTGTTTGGTGGTGGGTTTTGTGCAGACAGTGATGGATTTTCTGTGGGTTCTGGTGTGTGGGTGTGGTAGTGAATTTTTTGATATAAAATTTGTTTGGAAGCCAAAAAAATGATTGAGAAAATGTGAAAAATTTGTAGGAAAATAGCATTTTTCAGAATATTACCAAACACTGAAAATCGTTTTTCGAACTATTTTTCATTGCACACCCAAACACTCAGATTTTAATTTCCTTACGGGAATTTATTTTCCCCTGCATTCATTTTACACTCAGAAATCGATTTACATTGAACCAAACGCAGCCTTAGTTAGCAAAAAATAACAGCATATTTGTTCCCACTCCTTTAGCAACAATGAAAAATTCTCTACCGATTCATTTCTAACCTGATTTGCCAATGATAAACTAATATTATAGCTTTGTACTATCAATAGAAGAAAATAGACTCGAACAATCTTCCTTTGTCTCTGGATGGTTTAACTTGATATTTTCACAAGCATACTAGTTCAAGTCAACTGCCCATCTCTACAACAGCAAACAAAGTCTTCAAATCAAATTTATTATCGTCAAAAATAAAATAAAAATATCAAATGACTGCAAGCACATTATTGAGTAAATAACTATTCAGTAATGAAGTGTAGCTTTGTCAACATAGGTGCACAATAACATAATTGTGTTCCCAACCTTCAATCAAATGCAAAGTTCACATGAGTTATAAAATGAGAGACTAATACACGTGTTCTAAATAGCATGCTTAACAAGAATGTTCCACAAATCACTTTAAACTTTGGTTTGCAATTAGAATACCTTAAGATATAATACACATTTTTTTTTAAGGGTCACCATAACATATTCCTAATATCTTCTCAACATCAAACACCTCCTCAACTTCCCTATCAGCCTTATCACTATCATTTTCATCACCACTACCATCATCAGCGACATTTTATGTTCCAAACAAATCCGAATACTCTTGTGGAACATCATTACTTTTAGTTAGCAAAAAATAACAGCATATTTGTTCTCACTCCTCTAGCAACAATGAAAAATTCTCTGCCAATTCATTTCTAACCTAATTTGCCAATGATAAACTAATATTATATCTTTGTACTTAAGCACGAAATTGCCTATACATCAAAAGAAGAAAATAGACTCGAACAATCTTCCTTTGTCTCTAGATGGTTTAACTTGATACTTTCACAAGCACACTGGTTCAAGTCAACTGCCCATCTCTACAACAACAGAAAAAGTCTTCAAATCAAATTTATTATCGTCAAAAATAAAATAAAAATATCAAATGACTGCAAGCATGTTATTGAGTAAATAACTATATAGTAATGAGCTGCAGCTTTGTCAGCATAGGTGTAGAATGACATATTTGTGCTCTCAACCTTCAATCAAATGAAGAGTTCACATGAGTTATAAAAGAAGAGACTAATACACATGTTCTAAATAGCATGCTTAACAAAAATTTTCCACAAATTACTTTAAACTTTGGTTTGAAATTCAAATACCTTAAGATATATTTTGTGTTTTTTTTTCCTATTAGGGGTCACCATAACATATTCCTAATATATTCTCAACTTCAAACACTTCCTTATCATCCACATCAGCCTCATCACTATCATTATCATCACCACTACCATCATCAACAACATTTTCTATTCCAAATAGATCCGTATACTCTTGTGGAAAATCATTACTTTTAATTAGGTAAAAATAACAGTATAATTTTTCTCACTCCTCTAGCAACAACAAAAAAATCCTCTACAGATTAATTTTTGACTTGATTTGCCCAAGATAATCTAATATTTGACCTTTGCACTTAAGCATGAATTTCCTATACATCAATTCAAGAAAATGGACTGAAAAATCTACCTCTATCTTTGGATGGTTTAACTTGAGATTTTCACAAGCGGTTCAAGTCAACAGCCTGTCTCTACAACAACAGACAAATTCTTCAAATCTCATTTATTATCGTCAAAAATAAAATAAAATCATCAAATTTTTTCAGGCACATTATTGAGTACATAATTATTTAGTAATGAAATGCAGCTTTGTCAGCATAGGTGCACAATGACATTTTATAGGTTTTAGGGGTATTTCGGTCATTTTTTAGATTTATGGGTTATTTTGGTCATTTTTTGGTTTCGGGGTTGTTTCAGTCATTTTTTAGGTTTAAGCGGTATTTTGGTAATTTTTATGTTTTATGGGTATTTTGGTAATTTTAGGTTTCATGGGTAATTTGAAAATTTTAAAGGATTTTAGGAATACTTTGGTCATTTTGAAGTTTTAGGGGCAATTTGGTAATTTTGTTTATTGGGTAATTAGGAGAGTTAGAGTTTACCCATAATAACTAAGTTGAGTTGAGTTTGGGTTAGAAGTAATTAGTTAAATGGGTAATATCCAAACCCTACCCGATTACCTTCTACCCATTAAGAATCGAGTATTACCTGGAATATTTGGATCGAGTAGAGTTGGATATTCATTACCCAATGAATATGGCCAATGGCCATCCCTAGAGAGCTTTAGTCATTACCCTTTTTTTATTTTTTATTTTTTATGTACACAGTGCAGTGCCTTTGAGTTAAATTATGGTTTTTATACTCTTTTACACTCTTTTTTTATATATGTTTTTTCCCCCCATTTTTATGTTTCAAATTGTGGATACCTTTTTTTTTTTTTTTTTTATCAATTATGGATACTAATGTGAAATAATATATATATATATATATATATTTAAACGAGTGTGAAATAATATATTTCACTTAATTTATCGCGGGAATGCAAAACAATCCATTGCGAAGGTCTATCCAAGGACCCGCCGACCCACCCCTACCTCCGATCAAACCTAACCTGCCGTCAACCGAACCGACTGCTTCGGTGGTTGGCGACAGGTTTCTTTCTCCAAAAACTGAGATAGGCAGGTCGAATGTCGAATGTCCTCTTCACAAATCCGAGAAACCTGAACCAACCAACCTATTTACCCATTTGTTCTTCCGGCAATATATTGTAGATCTAGTGAATTTTAGGATATTTTCAAGAAGATTTAGGCTAGATACAATGAAATTTCACTAGATCTAGCTGAGATCTTGCTGGATTTGGCAAGATATTGCCGGATTTTGGCTATTTTTCAATTTTTTTTTTCTCATCGGATTTCGACTGTTTTTCATATATTTTTTTCTTTAGATTCTCGCTGTTTTCAAGATCTTCAACCCCAACAGATCCGCCCGACATTCGTTGAAGCTCTGACCCACCCGAACCAATCATCCTTTCAGTTGGCAACTGGTTGATGGTGGCTCCACCCAATCAGGTTGGGTCCGATGCGGGTTGGGCCCAAACCCGATCCAACCCAAACTGTGGACAACCCTACCATTGAGTGAATTCTTTTAGGTAGGTTATGTATCATCAATCAAGTGAGCAATTGATGGCATATAAAAGATAGGGAGGATCTAATTCAGATGGGACAAATGGTGTTCATAATGAGTGAATGTTTTAAAGGAAAAAGAGATAAGACTTTGGCATGGAAAAGGCCAAGCTAGAAATCTTTTTGCATTCCTTCTGACATCTTAGCTTGTGTGATAAATAAAGGACATCTTAGCTTAATTCTTTTTGGACTTTGTTAATAGGTGCCGGCCAGCACCTGTTAATGAACTAGCTGTAGTTCATTTATGATCTATCACAAATCTTATCTGCATTAAAAATTGACAAACGTGTACTTTGGTTTCTTCAATACTCCATTTAAACTAACATACATTTAATACATATTCAATTTTTTCCATATCCCTAAAAAAATGTGAATAGTTTATTTTAAATTTTATCACATTAACGGGTGCTGTACAACACCCATTCTTTTTTTATGAATACATCTTAGCTTAATTGTGTGATAAATGAAACACAACTAATATTAATTAATGAGAAATGATATGCCCACAATATTTTCACAAAATTTTCTATATGGCAAGTTGTTACAGGTTGTATTGGTGGGGTAAAAAAGTAATTCTAGTGGTAGGTTCAAATTAGAACCAATAACAACTAACCGTCTATAATTTGTTGTGAAAATATTATAGACATAACACCTCTCTTAATGAATTGGTACCTAAAGTTGGAATGTAGGTCTGTTAATAACAAACTGGTGTTCATTACCAAAGAACGACCATACAAACTAGACCTTCATGCAAATTATGCAAGCCTCCATAAATCATATGAATTCTCGAAAGGTTGTTTTGTAAAATTTGAATTACTACATATAGATAAAAAAATTATTCAGTATTCCTAAAATATAAACAATATTTATTCTTTTACCTCATATGAATAGTGAATCCTAGTTATTATGAATTCAATTAGTGAAATCTACAATTCATGCATGGATAGGATATATCATCAAGTCACTACAGTCCCAAAATGCTGAATAAGCACACCATTGATCGAACTATAATTTATGGACATTTTTGCATTGCTAGCATCCATATGCAATGTTGATGGTGAGGTTAATAGTGTGTGTGTGTATATATGTATCTCCTCAAAATAATTATGTTACACCACTCAATATTTATTTTATTGGATATGAATTTTGACAAATCTACTATTAGGTTATATTGTTTTTCCTTATACTCTACGCGCTTTCAAAATTTTCTAGATATATAATTTGAGATCAATTGCCATGTCAACGATCAAATATTTAAATTTAAAATTTTTTTTGTTTCTAAAATATTGCATAAAATATTAGTTGTTACAGCGAATAATAATTAGCATCTAATTGAAACAAAACTTAATATACATGTTAATAAGAATATATAGAATATATAATCCAATGGTAGGATTTTCGAAGTATTAATTAATCTAATAAAAAAGTTATTAAGTGATATAACTTTGGTTAGAATTACACTAAATGTAACTTGAATCCAATCATTTATGATTGGGCACTGAACCCCCAATCCTGTACAGAAAATGGCAAACGCCAATCCTAACCCGCAAGTGCAGAGTATTAATGAAGTAAGTAGGTAAAATGGAGCCTCAGAGAGATGTACATTAACTCATGCTTCGTTGGCCTTGCAATGCATGTATATGTGATTTTAAGTAATGTTAGGATTGGAGCCAGCAGTCTAGGACCACTGGCTTTTTTGATTATTCATCTATTCCCACCCTTTGTTACATTCCTTTCGTGCTTTTGCTTGAGACCGCTCCTCACATTAATTTCACTCATTTTTTCTTCCACAACAGTCTCAACATTTCACATGTAGGGTCAATGCGTATAATTGGATTTTGCTTTGCTAATGTGTGCCCTAAGGGCATATAATAATTTATCATTTTTGGAAAAAATTTCTAGGGAATTGAAAAAGTTTTGACAGTTTTTTCAATTTTTGAAAATTTTTTTTCTAAAAATGGATGGGTTAATGTGTGCCCGTAGGGCACACATTAACTGGACCCTAAATGTAAATGTAAGTTGAGAAAATGCTGATTTATTAGCTCCCTATGCCCAGAAGCTATTCTATTTTAGGTACCAGCTCAATTTACGAAGTTTGCATGGTGCAAAAGTGGCACCTCTAGCTAGGGGTGTGCAGCTAACCCGCCAAAACCGACTTGACCTGACCCAACCCGCCGGGTTGGGTCGGTTTTTAGGCCTTGGTGGGTTGGGTTACAAAATTTTTTTTAATAGCGGGTCAGGTTGGGTTTGGGTCATAAAATTCCAAACCCGCCAAACCTGACTTGACCCACCCATATATTTAATATATATTTAAAATATATTATATAATTAATAATTTTTTTTAAAATAACCCACTCTTCCTATCCTATATAAAAGTCAATTAGTTCAAACAAACTCTAGTAAATTACTATTGTTGTTTAGTCATTAGTGTTATTTGCCTTTAAGGAGTTACATTGATACTAATCTTTGGATTTTTTTAATATATTTATATTTTTTATACTCAAATTAATAATAATAGTAATAAAAAAATTTTCTAACCCACGGGTTCAACCCAACCCATGTGGGTTGGGTTAGGTTGGGTTGAATTTTTTTAAACCCATCATGGTGAGTTGGATTAAAAAATCCCTTTTACCCGACCCAACCCGACCTATGCACACCCCTACCTCTAGCTAGGTGCCACCCCAAAATTACATGACATATAAAATTTTGGAATATCCATTTTGTTTTTCTAGTTAAATTTCTTTTTCTAAACTCTTCTTTTCCATCTTTTCAGGGGTAAAAATAAGTCTAGTTATCAAATATATAATTTTTTTTTTTTTAAATCACTACTTTTTTCATTGTTGTTAAGATGACATGTTATAATTAATGTTTTTATTGTATTAGTGGGAGGTTTAGGTGAAAATGATGTTATATTATAGAGTAACACTACAGTTATAAACTATTTTATAATATTTTTACAAACTATTAATGTAACCAACTTCTTATTAGTTTTCATCTAAGTTTACCGTCAATATCACTTTTTTATTTATCAATAATTACTCACCATATCGACAATTTTTAAATTTTTTTATAAAAAAATTCGTATCTCTAGCATTATAAGTTGCCTAGGGAAGTGAAATTGATTGTGTCTCTTAACACTTAACACTTATTTATACAAAAGCCTATTGGTATGGTTGGTAGAAAAATCGTACTTCACTTGATAATTTATGGCAAGACACTCTTCCAAATTGGAACCTCCTCTCTTTTCTATTTTTAACATATAAGTCGATCTAATGATACAATTTTTTTTTTCAGAAGTGACATATTATAAATAAATATTGGTGTCAATAATAGAATTATGTGAAACTGATATTCACCGCTTCCAACCACTTGACGACTCCTAACAATTAATTCATAGAGTAATTTGTGAAAAAAAAAAGGTTATCTCTAAATAATATCTCTTCTTATTTATTTATTTATTTATTTATTTTTTTTCCTGAAAGTAAAAGAGATGTGTGTAACAGAGTAATTTGCAGTTGCACAGCTGGAGAGAGAGCGATGGAAGAGAAATTAGAGAGGTCAGTCCAGTTCACAGGACATGGACATAACAAAAGGACTGGAATGATAGGCCAAACAAGGAAGAGAATTCAGAGAAACCCTTGTTTCTCATGTCAACCTCACACCAGCCATTACAGTACCTCGCCCACTCCTTACTGTCAAGTCCTTTCTTTCACCACTTTCTATCACAACACTAGAACACAAATTAATGGGTGTTCAATCTATAAAGCCATACTATTCAAATACCCTCAGCAATTTTAGAGTGAAAGTGACTTGAGATGCATGTAATTCCAATTCTGTCCCATTCCTTGACATATTTATACAACGTACTGCCTCGACTAAAAAAGTAGTAGTTGAAAAGAGTTCAAAACTAACGTACAAGAACTACGTCAAACAACTGTTTTTTGCACGAAAAAGCTAGACAACATTCTGGTTGCCAAATGCCAAAAAGGAAATTAAATTTGATTAGCTTGGATAAGAATTGAAAAGGTGTGCCCGTGGATTATGCAAATAATAATATCAATAATAATGCATGCTGTGTTTGCTTTGATTACTTCCAAATTTCAATATATACCAACTAATAAGGTGAGTGGCCTAGCTAGTAACAAAGGCTCACTCTCACAGTCTTACGCGGTTTGGTTATGTCTAGTATTTTCTGAATTTGAATTTTTATTGGTGCAGTACTGGCTGCAATGTAGTTTCACTTGGGACCCCAGTAAGGCTGAGTTTAGAGCATGGTTGAACCCATCTGATGAAGTACTTGCAGCTCTCATTTCTCATGCCCTATTTAGGTTCTTCAGCATTAATTTTTCAAATGGATCCAGCACGACCGAGCCCTCCTTTATTTGATGATTCAATAGTTACAAGAAAGAGAGATAATTTGAACTCTACATATATATTTTATTCAGAAATATTAAAAAATGCCAATCAATTGAATTATAAGACTATTGTTGACTAAGCACTGCTTTACATTTTATATTTATGGGGGTAATAACATAAAAATAATCTCATCACATCTACTCTTTTTTTCAAAGTCTACAAGATATAAATGGAATTGGAGTGACAATCAATTGATAGTAACACTATTTGTGCTGTTCGGTATCTAAGCTTATTAATGCAATCGGTTCTTCCAGGTAACGCGACATTGTTTGCTGTTGTGCATATCGTGCAAATTACGTAGCATTTTTAAGTCTTAACACAAGCATGCACGCCGAAGTCAATGAAGTGATGGCAAAAGGTATACATAGGTCCTACTACAATAAGAATATGTGTGCGTCATATTGGCTCCTTGTGTTACAGCGTTAATAATTTACAAACACTAATTTACCCCACACATTAAAAAAAAAAAGTACTATAGGACATTTTTTGCTAAATAACTCGTTTTTGTAAATTATTTTACTAAACAAGTCATTTTCAAACTTATATGAACTAATAGTCTCGTTTAATGGAAGCATACGTCAATTCGAATCGGACATGTGTCATGTCGACCTTTATTAAGTTTCAAATATCTATTTTAATCAAGAATTTGATGACGGAGGATGGATTATAGCCAAATATTGGGATTCGGTGAAAGATACGTGAGATGTCAAAAATTAAGGTGATGAAGAATTTGCTTTGCTGTTACTGTTACAGCCATAATTGAAACCCTCTTTAGTTTTATTTTAAGGAAAAAAATATACTGTAAATTTGTGAAATTTGTTACAATGTTACACTCGAAATACAATACAAAAGACAAAGTGATTCTTTTTTTGAACACAGAATAATGGAATACAAATCTTCTGTACCATTTTTTTTTTGTTCCATTTTATATTTCACCAATCACAACTTGCAATGTATTTATTTAACTTTTCTTATAAAATAATCAAAGTTTAAAATGAAAATAAAAATAAAAAATAAACACATGGCAATTTATAATTGGTAGAACATAAAGATAAACACAAAAGTGGTACATAAAATTTGTATTTAGAATGATTTGGCTTATAAACAACATACTGAAGAAGAATGAATAACAATTGCTGAATTTAAGAACCTTTGCAAACCTAAACAAAAAAAAAAAAAAAAAAATCTTCCATTAGCAGTTGCTCGTCAGCCAATCTTAGCAATTATAAAAGTTGGTCCAAAATTCAATAAGGAGATGAAATTTATAGAGGAAATTATTGTGTAATAGAAAAATATGATGAAATTTACCGTTGTCATGAAATTGTGATAGTAGGATTTGGTAAAAAAAATGGTAAAGACTAATTCAACATACAAAAGACAATTAATGATTTTTGCATTGACACAAATATTACTAACTTGCTATTAGTTTCTGTAAGGATACAATTTACAATTTGGCCTACAAGAGAGATGGACTCTGGCCCAGCAAGTGAACAATATCCTTGCAATGAATTTGTAAGAGAGTGGGCTAAGTAAACTCGATTGAAACGAGCTGGTGATGACCTAAATCTAGCTATGATCAGCCTAAGAAAGACGAAGTGCTGGAACTGTATTGGGTTCTTCTCGGCTCGGTCCGATGAGCCTTTCTTGACAATTCCCTGGGTGTTTTTCTTTCTCTTTCCTTGATACTTTTTTGTTTGCTTTTTCTCTCTTTCTCTAGAGTGTCCAATGTCCCCTTCTTCCTTGCCTTCAGCTCTATTTATATGCTAGTTCTTCTCATGTGCCAGTTAGGTGGTTCCTTCTTGATACTTGTCCCATCAACTTTCCCCTAAAGCCGTTGCATGGTAGCTGTAAAGGACTAGGGCTACTGTTCAGATGTTTTTTCCCCATTAATGCGGCCATGATATTAGCTTCAGGATTATAAATGCGGTGGCAGCAGCCTTTTACCTAATATCTGATCGTTGCCACCTGTCCTTTTTGGCCTACATAAGTTAGGAGATTCTCCAGAAATGCTAGGATCAATGTTGGAGCACTCATCTGGGTCATCCCTTTGATGATCCGAACAGGCAAGTCTTCTCGGATCAGTCTTTTTCTTTTCACGCAATTTACACTTCAGAAATGAGTTAGACCAGGCACATTCCTCACGATTTGTTGTCTTCGGACGTATGGTTCTCCTCGGATAGGCCCACGGCCCATTATTTGGCATTGGGCCTTTTACCCCTACGGTTTCCTTTAATACTTCAATAATTTTCCTTGTAAAAATTGTAATTTTTATTTTTCTATTTTGTTGACAATAAAAGGGGTATAATGATTTGATTATACTATATATTATAAATTTGAAAATTGCATGATATGGTGACTGATATACATAGGAACGTTTTATGCCTACTTAATAATACAAATGTTGTTTGGATAAACAAAAATGAAAATATCATTCAATTATTTTTCTTATGTTAATAAATTTATTTATTTTTTGTTTGATTTTATTTCAATTGTTGCAAAAGTAACTAAATTTGTTCAAGAAGACCATATTTCAAATAAATTGGTTTCCATATAAATCTTAGAAAAATAACATCAGTCAAGAGCCTTGTAGCTTAATTGGCATCTCTCTATGCACAAAGTGCTTGGAGGTTTAAGGGGAAAGGGTTCGAGCTATATCCTTAAATAATTAATGCACCACTTAAAATAATTAATATAACAAAATAAATGTATTTATTTATCCTAAACCTATTAGTAATTTTTTAATTACATAAAATAAATACTATAATGTTGGTTCCATACATATATATGGTTAAGATTAATTCTAGTGAATTCACAAATATTTAATTTTTAATAGCTTTTATGCCAATTGTTGTCATATTATCAATTAAAAATGAGATATTAGAAAAACTTAAAAACACAAACTTCAATTAATAATTTTTCATTTCAAAAGCAAGAATAATATGTTTTAAATAAAAATATTAAATAAATGTTATATATATATATATATATATATATTGTTGCCTTAAATATATGTCAAACAATGGGGTGCCCCATCTAAAACTATTCAGTTTTTTGATAAATTCAATACTCAGAATGGAGGAGAGGGATTTAAAACTTGAATATTTTCATAGAAAATATCAAGAGATGTCAACTAATCAAGAGATATCAATTAAGCTACAAAACTCTTGATTTTTTTAAACATATTAAAGCCACATTTGCAAATGCATATTTACATATAATAAGTAACAATAGTTTCCAAATTAGCAGTAGTTGTAATACTCGCAGCTAACACATAAGTTGAATGCTTAAATCATTTCAAAATTTCAACCAATAGATCCTTTTGGGTATTGAATAAAACACAGAAATATCAAAACAAAACATAAAAATGTGAAAACAAGAGCATAAATATGTGATAACAAGAACATCAAAATGTGAAACCTATCAACCAATTAAAGTTATTAATAAAGGAGGGGGGGGGGGGGGGGGAATGTAGGGTTATGCAAACATCAAATGCAAATATTATTAAGCAAAAAGAACTAATCCCATAAAAATTTTAAACTTAGGGATGAGGCTATTTGTCATTCTCAAAGAGGATAATATATTGTCAATAATGAATTGGGACATGACATAATGGTATTAGAGCAGACCTCTAAGCAATGGGATGGTGGGTTCGTAGGTTCCATCTGAGGACATGTGGCCTTTAAAAGGGGTGCACCATAGGGATCGAAAAGTCCAAAATACCTTTTAAGTGAAGTGAAGTGAAGGAAAACCGAATTCTCTCTAAGTTTCGCATCACATAAGTGAGAGAAGGTCCATTCCTTATATGGAGGTATTTGACATGAGGCATTTTAAAACCTTGAGAGATGATGAAATATGTCACTTCCAAAGAGGACAATATCATTTTAAATCGGTAATTCTATGTTGGTTTAGAGAAACTACTCCACAAAATGTGTCCTAATGAAAACATTGAAGATATGACGTGGGGAAGATTGTGAATTACATCAACTTTGTTTACCAAAATAAATATTACATATACAGTATCTCATATACACGGTTTTCCAATGAAGAGATGGTATAGATCAGTTACAAAAAGCCACCTGATTTTCAAATGAATTGCACACCTTTGTAAAGAAACTAAGAAAGTGATCATTGTGTTGATTAATTTCCGATAATTAATTAAACTAAGGCTGCGTTTGTTTCGCCTGAAAACACTTTCAGGAAAACATTTTACACCCTTGTGTGTGTTTGGCAGCTACGGAAAATACGGTAAACGGAAAACCAATTACGCTTTGACCGGAAAATAAGCCACTTTGGGTGTAAAATGAATTCAGCTTGTGTTTTACCTTCAAATGAATTACACCCCATTTTTCGGACTCACAGACGCACACAGAGAGAGAGAGAGAGAGAGAGAGAGAGAGAGAGAGAGAGAAAGAGCAAGAAGAGGGAGAAGAGAGAGTGGGTCTGATCTGAAGCCTAGATCGCGCCGATCGTCCAGTCGAGTTCGCGCTGATTGTCCTGCCGATTGTCTCGCAGATATGAAGCCCAGATAGTGCCGATCGTCCCTCCGATCGTCCCGTCTAGTTCGCGCCACCAAGATCGTCCCGCCATCGTCCCGTCGAGTTTGCGCCGTGAAGACCGTCGTGAAGATCGCGTCTCTTCCTCCTCCCTTTCAATTTTGATTTTTGTTTTGATCGCCATGAAGATTGCCGTCAAGATCGCATCAAGTTTGCGCCGCCGATCTCACCGTCCGCCACTCACCGATCTGCTTTCTCTCTTTGATCTCTGATTGTTTTTTGTTGTCGTGGTGGTGTGGGTAGTGGTGTTTTGGTGGTTTTTGTTGTTGTGGTGGTGTGGGTGCTGCTGTGTGGGTGGCGGTGGATTACAAAAGGCTGAGAAAATGTGAAAAATCTGTGGCTGTTGGTGGATTTTTTAATATAAAATTTTTTTGGAAACTTAGAAAATAACTGAGAAAATGTGAAAATTTTGTGGGAAATAGTATTTTCAGAATATTACCAAACACTGAAAATTATTTTTTAAACTATTTTCCATTGCACACCCAAACGCCTGGAATTTAATTTCCTTACGCGAATTTATTTTCCCTTGCATTCATTTTACACCCGGAATTCAATTTACATCAAATCAAACGCAGCCTAAACCTCTAACTGAAGGCAACGGTGAGTTAATGTAGTGAAATTACTCTAGTGTGATTACTTACACGACCTCAAACAAAAGATATTTTATGTGCGTATTAACATCTTACTTAAATACTTAAAAGGAAAAAGTTATCCGAAGTGTATTAGTTTATAAAATATTTTAAAATTTTTTTATGAGAAAAGAAAAATGTAACAGATTTTTTGGTTATTTTATTTTATTTTATTTTACTTTTCATAAAAATAGTATCAAAACTTTTTTAAAATTGTCCATTAACAAATATTCTAAGAACATTCGTTAACAAAATCTATAGTTAAATTGATAGTCTTTCATTTTACTAGAAATATATATTATATTATCAAAGGAAAAAAAAAAAACTAGAAAGATATTGCATAAAATTCCCCCACCCCCCAAAAAAATATATTCTTACATTTTATTAGTTTTAGGAAAACAAAAGTGTTTTATACAATCTTTTTATTTATTTTTTCTACTATTTGGTACTATTGAAATTTCTTATCAACAGAACACTAATGATTTAGTTAGGATTGCTAAATCTCGTTTTTATTGTGCTTAAATTGGATTATTGTGCTTAAATTGGATTAGTGCCCGTTTGTTTCCATTTTTTGACAAAAAAATCACCATCGCCTTTTGTATAAAAGGAAATTTAGAGTTACAATTCCAAAAGGCAACCTTTTCAAGAATATCAAAAAAAAAAAAAAATATATATATATATATATATATATATCACATTGTCCCCTTTAGAGCATTCACATCCCGAAATTCCAATTTTACTATATTTTACCATCCCAAAAAGTCACTTTATCATTATACCATACCATTTTACAATACTTTTAGCATTCTAAATTTTATTTTCCTATTCTACTCATTAAAATAATATATCTACATATAACAGCAAACCCAAAAACATACACCAGTCATAGCCACCACAATGCCGAACACAGACACATATACCAGCAAACCTAGAAACATATACTAGCCATAGCCACCACAACACCGATCACACCACTAGAAAGAAAAAAAAAAAAAAAAAACCATCATGCCGTTCACAACGCCAATCACATATACCAGCAGACCCAAAAAAAAAAAAAAACATTAATGGCCACGCTGATCACAATGCCACAACCGCCACAGCTCCACTGATCTTGCCACCCATTGATCTCCACCAAACCCAGTGATCCATGCCGATCTCCACCAAACCCATCACCAATCTGAGCACCTCTTCCTTTAAGCAAAAAAAAAAAAAAAAAAAAAAAAAAAAAAAAACCCAGAACACAAAACACAACCCAGATCGCAACCCACTAGAAAAAATGAGATGTATGATGTTGATGTTGGGAGGAGGATGGGTTTGGGTTTGAAGAGAGGAGAGAGTAGATGACATCAGAAAGAGAGAAAGAAGAGAGAGAAGAGAACGACAATAACGAGAGAGAGGAGAGACAAATTACAAGGAAAAAAGGAATAAAATATTATTATTATTTTTACAATACTGCTACAGTGTAATTCTAAAGGTAGAATTGCACTGTAATATTATTGCAAAAATATTTGTAATACTTGAGGTTTACTATTCCAGATGTGGGGGGTTTTTTGAGGCTTTATGCTAAATCTTGCCAACAATTCTAAAGGTAGAGTTACAATTCCAAAATGCCATATTTTCAAAAATATCAAAATATAAAAATTGGACCAAACTAAGCCTTAGAGCATTCGCATATCTACTCATATATTTTATTTATTTTAGCATATAATTTTTCTATTTTACTTAATCATTTTTCAAAAGCACTTAGATCAGATTTTTTTTAGAGAGTTTCAACATGTACATCAAATTATCTATTCTAAACTCAATTTCATTAAAATATTAATTTTTATTAATGTTTAAATTATTTCTCTCTTTTCACACACCACAACTACCATCCACTATCTTCATCCTTATAATACATAAAGAAAAAAAAAAAAAAAACTAAAACTAAAAATTTTCTTGGTCTTTTAATTGTGCCCCTCTCTTCACAGTCCACACCTACCATTTATTCTCTTCTTTTATCTTTGGAACACTTAAAAAAAACAATTAATAGTGATAGTGTAAATTTTTATGATTACTATAATTTTGAATAAATTTTTGCACATTTTTATATAAGTTAATGTGGGTGATTTTTTAGATTAAGGCAAAATTTTGCTTGGCTATTCTGCAGAAAGCGGATGCAAGTACTCTCGTTTCCCCCTCTCCTCAAAACATAGATGAATCTCCATGAAAACATGTGGATTAAAATTAAAAATAAAAGACAAAAGTAAGGTACATTGTCTTAATTATTATATATTAAGTTTTTTAATTAAATTAAATCACCTAATTATATTAATGCCTAAAACACAAAATAAAATTATTATGTTAAAACTAATCAAATCCGTTGTAATTATGTGCTTCAGCAAACCCAACTTTAATCTAGTCATTCACTTTCATTTAAAATAAAAAATTTAAAAGAAAAAAAAAAAAGTGTCATTCACTTTCATTTGACTTCGTACAACAATCAACAAATACACAAATGCTCCAAGGCAACTACCTATTCCCCAACCATTTAAACTAACGAGAAATCTTTGTCTAAAAAAAAAACTAACGAGAAACCGTGATAAATTGGCGAGAAATTTGTTGAATTGAAAAAAGAATCATAACTAGGCGACCGTTAGAGCAGAGACCTTTCTACTTTCTAGTTTCTAAAATTTCCCTCTCCCTCTCGGACTCTCGTAAAACCCTCATTCCTCCACGCGCCCCGGTCCTCCATCGCCCTACAAACCAAATCTTGACCGTCCGATCCACTTAAACCCAAACCGACTAATACCAAAACCTAGCGCGTGAAATACTGCGAGTTGGTAAAAGACCAAAGTGTCCTAAAGGTTCAGTTCCTTAACTTTCATTAATTAATTTCCAACTTTTTAAAAATTTTTGTGTCTTTGTTTGTTTAGTTTCAAACTGTGGATCCGAGAAAAGAAGACCGTTCCTCGTTATCGCTGCACTTCTCTCTCTCAAGTCCCAACGTTCTCTTTTCTCTCTCTTAAAAAGCTAAAGACAAAATAAAATACTATATTAGGTTATTTTCCTCTCTCTTTCACAGCACAAACTTCAAGTTCAGGCTCTCTCTCTCTCTTTTTCTCTCTCTCTCTCTCAGAGACAGTCATACTTAGACAGCGACTTCTTTGCAGGGTTCAAAGTTGAAACCCTATCTCGTAGGAAATACAATAGCCCCAAAAACCTAAGAAATATATTGTAATCTTTTTAGGGTTTTATCTGTCTGTGTCTGTCTGAGATAAACAAAAACAGAGGGTTCGTGTATTCGTGATCTTTAGCCATGGTGGCTGGGAAGGTGAGAATGGCAATGGGGCTACAAAAGTCTCCGGCGAGTTCGAAACGAGAAACGCCACCGAAACCTCCATCGCCGTCGCCGAGTCCGAGTCCGACTAATAAAGCTCCTCCGAAAGCCGTGTTCTCACGCTCCTTCGGCGTGTACTTTCCACGCTCCTCCTCTCAGGTTCAGCCTCGCCCACCGGACATTACCGAGTTGCTTCGCGTCGTCGAAGATCTACGTGAACGAGAGTCGCTGTTGAAAACCGAACTCTTGGGGCACAAGCTGTTGAAAGAGTCGGTGGCCATTGTTCCTGTTCTGGAGAGCGAGATCTCATCCAAGAACGCAGAGATTGATAGAGCTTCGAAGCGAGTGGATGCGTTGGAGATTGAGAACCAAAAGTTGAGAATGGAACTGGAGGAGTTGAGGACGAAGATTGAATACGAAAGAGAAGAAAGCGAGAAAAAGTTGAAGGCAATGGAGGCTGAAATCTCAGACTTGAAGAAAACGGCGTCGGATCGTAGTAGTAGTAGTAGTAGTAGTAGTATTCTAATAGAAGGCGAGGAGCTCTCGTCTTCGCAAAGGTTTCAAGGCTTAATGGAAGTCACTGTGAAATCAAATCTCATCAAGAACTTGAAAAAGCAACACGGCGCCGTTTCGAACTTCGAGAATAACAACCAGAAACTTGAAGTGCAAGAGTCGAAGAAAGACGAGGCTGATCAACACGAGAGACCGAGGCACTCAAGGTGTAACTCGGAGGAACTCGCTGAGTCAACTCTGTCCAGTCTCAGATCTCGCCCTCCTAGGGTTCCAAAACCACCACCTCCAAGGCCTTCTTCTTCATCTTCATCCTCATCATCATGTTCATCCAACGGTTCTTGTGGTTTGATGACAGAGCAAGCAAATATTCCTCTTCCTCCACCGCCGCCGCCGCCTCTACCTAAGAAGGCGGCTCCGCCGCCGCCACCACCTCCGCCGCCGAAGGGGATCAAGATTGGGGCAGCGAAGGTGAGGAGAGTGCCGGAAGTGGTCGAGTTTTACCATTCTTTAATGCGGAGAGAGTCTCGCCGTGACGCCGCCGCCTCTGACGTGGCACCGGCAACCGCCAATGCCCGTGACATGATCGGCGAGATTGAGAACCGGTCTGCTCACTTGCTCGCGGTAAGAGTTCCCGGTAACCGGTTATTGTTGTTAATAATACTACATTATTTTTGGGTTGTAATTACGGTTTTGACACTGACTGGAGTATACTTTATGTCAGTGACAAGTCACTGAGTGAGCGACTGGTCCTAGTGAGTCTTTATTGTTTGCTTGCTAGAAAAGACAGTGTTTGGATTCGATATGAGATTTCATAGGGGGGGGGGATTGTGTAATTTTGATCAAGTTCAGTGGCAATTTCGTACTTGACATTCAAAAAGTAATATATCAAATTTCAAAATTTTACAGTGGTTTTCTTAATTTTATTACTGATATTGATTTGTCACAAGGTTCCTTGTTTCTGTCTTTTAATTTTTGTTGACTGACTTATGTTTTGTAGTCCTACATTGTTGAATTTGACTTGAGTTTTTATTGGAATTGTGGTTGTACAGATAAAATCAGATGTAGAAACTCAAGGAGACTTCATAAGGTTTCTGATAAAAGAGATCGAGAATGCTGCATTTGCAAACATTGTGGATGTTGTGCCTTTTGTTAAATGGCTAGACGACGAGCTCTCTTACTTGGTACATTTTTTTTTTTTTAATGTTCTTTACAAATCTCACAGAGAATCTGATACTTCAATGTTGGCCTAAACTTTTAGTATTTTTTTAAGGGGGTAAAATGTTGTACTGAGTGAGGCCTAAATGCACGATTTGTATTCTTTTCAGGTGGATGAAAGAGCAGTGCTGAAACACTTCAATTGGCCGGAGCAGAAAGCGGATGCACTGCGCGAGGCAGCGTTCGGGTATTGTGATCTCAAGAAGCTCGAATCCGAGGCTTCAACCTTTCGTGATGATGCCCGCCAGCACTGTGGACCTGCTCTCAAGAAAATGCAGGCTCTGCTCGAAAAGTATGCAAATTTCTGTAGTCTTGCACTTTGCACGTTACCATTTATATCATTAAAGAAAATACATATTAGATTCTATTGTGCTGTGCGTTAATTTTTTTAGTATATCTTATGTTCTCTAATTTTGCCACAAATATGGTTCTTACAGGTTAGAGCATGGTTTGTACAATCTCTCACGAATTAGAGAATCTGCAACGAAGAGATATAAAGTTTTTCAGATTCCAACGGATTGGATGCTGGATACTGGTTTTGTAGCCCAGGTAACTTCATTGCTTTGATACGCTTAGGATTGATGTAGGAGCAAGAAAAATGGTTCCGCATTTGTCTTAATAATTTTGGAAAGCAAGAAGCAACACGTATGCCTATTTAGTAATAAGAAATCCACATTATCGCATATGCCTATTGAATGCTTACAACTATTGAATGGTCCACTTTAATGGGTCATACTTTAGAAATTGCAGAGACAATGGAAAGGTTTTGACAGTCTACTATGTCCATGTACATAACTAGGTGTAGTGGTTGCTAGCTGACAAAAGAATGGTTAGATTTTTGCCTCAATTTCTATGTGCATGCCTGCATGCGCACATGTGAACTCCCAGATTTCTTAATGCATCTGCTTGTCTACTTCCTTTTTTATTTTCTTAAATGGGGGATTTATGAGAGAGAAGAGAATCAGATTCTCCATGTTGACCTTTTCAGACATTGCCAAATTGTTTAAACTATATATGGGAAGATGCAATAAATTCTTTAATAATGTGAAGCAAGACCTGAAGCTTCCTCAATCCAACTGATAAATTAAATTGATTAAAAAATGGAAAGTAGGTTCTCCCTTTTTTTTAATTGGATAGTTAAGCTATTTGGATATTGACCTATTGTTACTAGTTCTCATTATTGTTACCTGCAATAGTTTTATAAGTTGGGGGGTTATGCCAGTTGCCACATAAATGCTTATTTAGTACAATGTGGTGTAAGTAGTACAATTTTTACCTTTACTAATTACTAGTCCTCCACAACTTTTTCCTTTTTTTAATGTCCAAGTTGGGTTATGAATTTAATTTAGTGTACGCCCAATGCTACAGATCAAGCTGGCTTCTGTGAAATTGGCCATGAAGTATATGAAGAGAGTATCTGCAGAGCTTGAAACAGTTGGCGGTGGTCCCGAAGAAGAAGAGCTGATAGTACAAGGTGTTAGATTTGCATTCAGAGTACACCAGGTAAAATTCAGACTCCAAAACTTCGAACTTTATGGTCAAGTATTTTGATCTTTTTTTTAAGTGCTAATAAGTAACCTGCTTCTTCTATTTTCCAGTTTGCAGGTGGTTTTGATGTGGAAACTATGAGGGCCTTCCAGGAGCTTAGAGATAAAGCCAGAGCATGCCATGTACAATGCCAAAGCCAGCAACAACAGAAAGTTGTGTGCAGGTCTACAGCTTGTTAATCTGTAGCAAACTCAGCTGCAGAATTGCTAGTTTTTGGTGTAAAGATACAGGCTGTTTGTGAATATAATGCCGGCGTCAGCTTTTTTATTAATTCATTATTACTTGGAAACTAGATTGCCATACTGTATGGTTTAGTTCTTTCATCAGAGACTGAGAAATTATTTCATTTTTCTACTCATCTTTTAATTAGTGTCGTGTCATTTTTCTTTGAAAAGAAG
This sequence comes from Lithocarpus polystachyus, assembly GCA_033629205.1. Taxonomy (NCBI): domain Eukaryota; kingdom Viridiplantae; phylum Streptophyta; class Magnoliopsida; order Fagales; family Fagaceae; genus Lithocarpus; species Lithocarpus polystachyus. The sequence goes on from CM066166.1 coordinate 59,522,232, forward strand.
TAGCTAATATTCATTTAAAGTTCCACCCAAACAAAGATTTTAATGAATTATTTGTATTCATTTAAATTTTAATAAAAAGTTTGGGAAACAAACTTAGGTCTTATATATATTGTAGCAAAAAAAAAAAATTCCGAAATGGTTTTGCCATGTGAACGTATTACTTGAGAATGAAGTAAAATAAGTTTTATTTCATTCATATTATCGGGTAGAAATATGTGTTGCATATATAACAATCTTTAAGAGCATTCGCAGTCGGAAATTTCATTTCATTCTATTTTACCATCTCAAAAAGTTACTTTATCACTTATATCATACTATTTTTCAATATACTTAATATTTCAAAACTCTATTTTTTTTCTTATTTTATTTAAATATTCTTTTTTAATAATTTTTTACTATTTCTTTTTTTCTCTTCCCGTTCCTCTCTTTCTCCCTCATCATCTAGCACCGACCTCAACTTCTAGCAAACCCATACCCAACAAAATCACAAGAAGAAAATTACAACAAAAAATCACCCAAATCAAACAAACACTAGAAATAATCCACCTGCCACCCCAGCAAAATCACAACAAAAAATTCATACCAAAATCACCTAAATCAAACAAGCAAATCACAACAAATCTAAAACACAGAACCCAGATCGCAACCCAGACCTCCTCCTTTAGCCGTCGGTCCCAACAGAAAAAAAAAATAAAAAAATAAACAACAACAACAACAACAACACACATAAAGAACCCAGATGGCAACCCAGGAGAACCAAATTGCAACCCACTTCGGTGGCACTTTTTGACCCAGATCAAGTCGGAGCTCTGCAACATCTGCGACGAAATCCTTAAGCTCCTTGACACCAGACTTCATCCCCTCCGCCGCCACTGGCAACTCCAAGGTCTTCTACCTTAAGCACTAGCACAAAAAGAGCGAGACGAGAGAAGTCAGAGAGAGAGAGGGAGACAAAATACGCAATTGCTTGAGAAAGAGATTTTGACATAGAGGAGAGCACAAAGAGAGAGAGAGACGAGAGAACTCAGAGAGAGAGAGGGAGATGAAATACTTTTGACACAGAGGAGAGAGAAAAAAAAAAGATTAGAATATATTATTTTGGTTTGGCATAAAGCTACAGTGCCATCTTACATGTAAGATGGCATTGTAGCACTATGCCAAAAAAATTTGGCATTCTTTAGTTTTAGCCTTCCAATTGCTAGCATATTTTTTGGCCTAAATGTCAAATGTATCTTACATTTGACATTTGGCCTTCTAACTGCAAATGCTCTAAGTGAGAAACATTATTTATACAAAAGTATAGTGAGGGGAGGAGTATCATCTAAAATCTCAAAAAAAAAAAAAAAATTGTGTACTTGTAAAACCACCCCAATTGCAAAATTTTGACGTGCAAAAATTAGACTGCCAAAGTGTAAACCTAAAAACAGTTCACAAGCATCTGGAAATTGAATAGTTTGTCAATTATTTCTACAAGCGGATTATATTGCCTAACCCAAAAAGTAATATTTTCTTTGGTGAATTGTAAATTACACCCTTGAAGTTTGGGGTTGACTAGATTTTACACCTCAAAATTTCAAAAACTTGATTTTTACATCTTGAAGCTTGGTTCCATTAACAATTCACATTCTATGGTTAATTTTTGCTGTTAAGTACACATGCGCATACTGACGTGTTTTATTTTTGCCAAATCAACCTCAAAAATAAAAACTTACCTGGCACTATACAAACAGTACCTTTTTCCCTAAGCTACTTAAAAAAAAAAAAAAAAAAAAATCCAATCCTAAAACTACATTGTTTCAGCTTAATTCTAAAATGTCAAATCAGTGAATCATCTCCTATTCCAGTCCAACTAAGTAAGCCTCATCGTGAACCCATCCACCTGAAAGGTACCAGCTCATTGTGAACCCATCATCCTAGCGGCAGCGACTATAGCAACTTGAAGATTGTGAGCCCAAGCAGCAGTGGCGGGCAGCCACGTCGACGGTAAAACCAGATAAACCCGAGCTACTCTTCTCGTGTGATTGATTATGTTAATTGGGTTTGGTGGGGAGTTTTTGTATTAATGTTTGGGTGATTGATTTGTTGCTGGAACTGTCTCTATGTGTTTGATTTAAACTCATTGTACAGTCATGTTTCTGCATCTTTTTGCATATTTCAGTCATTTTTCTGCATATTTCAATCATATTTCTGCATATTTCAGTCATGTTTTTGCATATTTCTGTCATATTTCTGCATATTTCAGTCATATAACAGCGACTTACTATTCTAGTCACATTTCTGCATATTTCAGTCCATCAGTTACTTACTATTCCAGTCATATTTCTACATTAGCAGCTAAGTGCAAACTAAATAAAACTTATGCATGCATGTGCTGCAAATATCATTATAAGAAAATAGTACTGTTCATGAAAGATTTTTTCTTCATTTCTGGGTCTGGCACATGCAATGCATAAGTTTAGTATGGTTTGAACTAGAATTTATTGTGTTTGACTTGCCCCACCTTCTTTTTCTTCTCTCTAGTCGATTGATAGCTACATAACAAAAATAAACCATGGTACTTTCTTGTTGATGGGTTAATTTGGTAATCTGATCCTCCATAATTTCTCATAGCCTGATGCAGAAAAGATGTGGTTTTGGTAGACTTCTTCTAAGTTTTAAATCAGGAGCAAAAGCCACATTTAAAAACCTTCAACCAATTTCCATTATTATAAACAATATTCTAATAAGAGACAAAATTAAGTGACAATTTCCTTTGCAAGAAATGCATTTCAATTTCCCTTACAATATAATAAAGCCAATGACTATTACAATTGTCATTACATTAAATAAGATAAGAAACTATATACTCTCTCAAACCGATTGTCATTTCAATCTTTCACAATGACTAAATTACAATTCACCTATTCTAAATACAAGTTCTCTCCTTGGCCTTTTGCATTCACTAAATACACTAAAATGACCACCACAACAACAAACCAACTTCTACAATTTAGGTTCTCTCAAAGAAGTTGCTACTTCTACAATTTCACTTCTTCCCATTTCAAGATTGTCAGTTTGCAAGAGATAAGAGGCACATGTATAGCTAATCATGAATCTATGGAACAATGGAAAAATTTGAAGGGTCCTAGACATGAGAACACCAACTGATAATGAATCTATGGAACAGTGGAAAATTTCACTTCTTCAATTGTTCTAATGCTGCTGGATGCATGTTACCAATGGCCGAATTAAAAGATTCTCGTGAAGGGCTGTACATGTCTTCCTTTGGGTGGAAGATACATTGTCTACCTGTGGCCAAATAAATATAATTTGGCAATAAGAAAATGAAGCAAGACTTAAAGTAGAAAAATTAATGCTTGTAATCTTAGATCATTATAATAACAAATATCTAATAACAATCCTAAATAATTTTTCAATTAATGCAGTAGACAATTTTTCAAATAATTTGCCAATACAAAATTCCATAAGACATGAAGTTATGCACACCAATTTAGTGTGGGAAAATAATAATAGCATGTAAACGAACAGCTGCACAGAGGTGGAACATAATTCTATAGTCTGGATGACAAAGCACAATCAAAACTATATTTTGGGGGTAAAAGTGTATCATTTGCTTTAAGGGCTCTTTGAAGAGCCCAAATATCAGTCAGCAAAGCATAGTATATAGGCTAAACCTCCCTCTGCTTAGTAAAATGAAGCAAGTTGCATAGTAGTAGAAATTTTGGGTTATCTCAAGCAACTCACAAAGTGGCCATTTGACCACTCCAGAATAGTTATTCAATTATATGCAAATTGAGTTATCACTAAAACCTCCAAAGTAGTTATTGATAATTTAACCCCAACATAAGGATGGCTACCTCTAAGTTATGTATGTTTCATTTGTCTTAATCTTTAAACTTTTTTCTTTGATTCAAATATAAACATATACAAGAATGGTGAACAATTAGGAATTAACTCAGCTTAGTTATGTGAGAAGATGATAAAATGATTTAGACTATTCTATCTCATAATAATCCACAACTTCTATAGAATGACAAAAGACCATAAGAATATAAGATAACAGTGATATGTACAATATTCAAGATCAAGAATTCCTACTGTGTTCCTAAGACATAATGCTAATTTAATTGCATTGTAAGGGGCCATTGATATTACACTTTCCAGTAATGTCTAGAACTAGGGTTTTAGAAAGGGAGTAGGGTGTGTCTGTAAGTAGGGGTTTGTAGTTTTCATGGATCAATAGGTACCTAAATGATTTGTAGAGTTTCTAATGTTGTGGCTTCTGATCTGATCTTGCAATTTGTATTGCTTTTATTATTGTTAATGGACCTAACCTTTCATCTGCATATCTTGAATACATACAATTCTGCAACTCTAATCGCTGGAGTAAGTGAAGCCTAGACATATTGAATATGTTCTTAATCATTTGTGGAACCTAACTCCAATTTCTGTGCATAGTGTAAGCCAATGCATCAGAAAGAAGCACAATCGTGAAATATACCCTAATAATAATCTACAATTTCTAACAATTAAATTAAAAAAAAAAAATTGCATAATCTATAAACACTTTATTATTCCAAAAATTATATAAATCCGGAGGCAATAACCCAAAGAGAGAGAGAGAGAGAGAGAGAGAGAGAGAGAGAGAGAGAGCTAATGGTTTTACCATCACTGTGGCTGTCGCCATGGCCGTCGAGGTTGCCTGGGTTCACAAGAGCCGATGGGTTTGTGGGGTTTGGGTTCACACGTGCAATTGAAGCTAGGGGGTCTAGATGTCACCATCGAGGCAGCTTGTAGCCTTCAATGCCGCTGTTGCCGCCACTTGGGATGAAGGATTTAAGTTCGTGAGATCCCTGAGTTGTTCGGGAGTCCTTGTTTTTAGACTTTAGAACTTTGCTTGAAACTATGTCGTTTATGGAGATGTGCAAGAAGTAAAGTTTGGGCTTGAAACGATGTAGTTTTGATGCATGCTAGCTCTTTGCTTGGTCATCATTAAAGCGATGTAGTTTTGGAGTTGATTTGGCAAAAATAAAACATGTCAGCATGCGTATGTGTCACTTAACAGGAAAAACTAACCGTGGGATGAATTGCTAACGGAACCAAACTACGGGATGTAAAATCAAGTTTTTGAAACTTTGGGGTGTAAAATCCATCCAACATCAAACTTCAGAGGTGTAATTTTCAATTTACCCTACTTTCTTTTATTAAAATAAGTGTCCCTCAAGTAGTTTTGTCGATTGAATAGATATAGGGTTTTACTAATGTGTGCCTGTGTGCCATTTTAGGAAACTTTTTATGAAAAAATGAAAAAGTGACAATTATTATTGTCAATTTTTTCAATTCTCCATCAAAACTTTCCCAAAATGGATGAGGGCATACATTAACCAAACTCATAAATATATAATAAGAGGAACATTGACCAATCAAAGTGGTTAGTGAGTATTCCTTTGCTTGAAAACTTTAAATTCTTAATTATCTTCTTTAATTGTTTTTTTCCCCCTCTAACAAATGGATTTTCTTAATTGTAATTTGACGTTTCTCTTTTAAATTGGAATTATTGAACGATTGAGAATAATAGGTCCATGATGCATAGTTAAGTTTGGTTGCTGGAGAGAGAGAGAGAGAGAGAGAGGAGAGAGAGAGAGAGAGAGAGAGAGAGAGAGAGAGAGAGAGAGAGAGAGAGAGAGAGAGAGAGAGAGAGAGAGAGAGAGAGCAAAATTCAAATGCTATAATAAGTTTTAACTTTCCCCTTTTCTCAATCTTCTCTAGCTCTATTTAGTCATCGGATGCACCAAGAAAGCATAGAAAATTACTTGTAATGATTCCTATAAAACATTTTTGGGAAGTATAACATAAAGAGAATAGATGAGTTCAAGTTACAACTTAAATAAAGTTATACCAGGTGTAACTTGAATAAAGTTACACATTTTTAAAACTATTGATTTCCATTAAATCTAATGTAAAAAGACACTTGTGTCATGTCATTACTTTTTAGAAATTCATGAGTAAGAGCATTAAATGATTATTAAGCCTCTCCACCCCATCTCTTTCATCTCTCTCTCTCTCTCTCTCTCTCTCTCTCTCTCTCTCTCTTGTCTAGAACTCTTCAAGCTCACATTGTTCTGTAATCTTCTTCTCCAAATGGCTTTATAAATCACCTTCCAATTTTTAAAACTCAGACATAAAATATTAAGGAATGGATTCCCATATATGCAAAGACAAAAAATATTGGTAGGGAAAAAAAACATAATAAGGGAAAGCATATACAAAAAACAACACAGTAAACCAAAGCATAACGTTTGGGAGCTTATCCGAGAGAGAGAGAAGAAAAAATATTGAAAAATCACAATCTGAAAAGGTAGGTCTCTAGGCCATTACACATTGGAAACAATAAAAATAACTCAGAGAGAGAGAGAGAGAGAGAGAGAGAGAGAGAGAGAGAGAGAGAGAGAGATGAGAGAGAGAGAGAGCAGAGAAGAAAAAATATTGAAAAATCACAATCTGAAAAGGTAGGTCTCTAGGCCATTACACATTGGAAACAATAAAAATAACTCAAAACTAACATAAATAAGGATTAAAAAACATGTGATACAAAAATTAAGAAAGCTTACAAATTGGGAATTGTATCAAACTATCGATCCATTCTACCAAAGGGTAAATGTTATTCCAATAACAATGACTTAATTTACAAAATGCAACACAGGAACAACACAATTAATCCTTTAATGCTTTTATGATTAATAAGCTATTTTCACATTTTTCTCTTTAAGTTTTCTACTTCTCTGGGTTGTAGCCTTTTAGGATCTACGGGTTTCTTTTCTTTCTTCTTTTTACTTGGGTTTCTGTGATTTTTTGGGGTCATTTTGTACAGTGGATGATGGAAAAGACAACCAAATGGCCTCGTATGATACTAAAGAAAAGTAGAAAAAAAGTAGGGATTAATTTTTATTCACTCTCTCAGTATTTTGTTAATTGAAATATTAAATTTTTTTTTTTTTTTTTTTGTGTATAAATTGTAAAAATAGAGTTATATGCATGAAGATTAAAGCAAAATGTAGAGAGAGAGAGAGAGAGAGAGAAGAAGAAGAAGAAGAAGAAGAAGAAGACAATGGTTAATGGAGAAAAGAACTTAATAATTTCTTTTTTTAAGAAGGTAATTTAATGACTTTAATGATATTTGATCCAAAGTGGCACTAGTGATTTTTTAACCATTAGATCTAATGAAAATTAATGGTTTAAAAAATGTGTAACTCTTATAGTATTACACCAAGTGTAACTTGAACTCATCTTTAAAGAGAAATACTAAAATATGTAAGGTGAATCTACTTGGTAGACAGTTTGTTTAGGGTTTGATGAAGGTCAACCTATTTTATAATATGAAAATAAGAAAAATTCTCTTCCAACTTTGTCAAAAAATAGCATACCAAAATAAAATTATCAATAATGAGTTTTCAAAATAAAGTACACTATGTATAGACAAAGAGAATAAAATAAAATAAAAATGAAACTAATTATAAGGATATTTGATTTTTTATTTTATCAAAATGATATTTTCATTCTTGAGTTGGCATGAAACATGCCTTTCTTCACCGGTCACTATATTATGCAATTTTCAAATTTGTAAACTTATATAGTACACTCACATCGCTACACCACTCTAATAATTTTTCTATTTTTTCTATAAAATAGAACACTAAAGAGTAAAGACTACAATTTTTTTTTATAAAGATTATGGATATATTGAAGTATATTAATAAGAAGTTAGTAATATTTATGCCCTGAAAAGTTTTTCATAATCTTAGACAATACAACTTGAATATGAACCATCTAAGCACCATTTTCCAAATATCATCCCAAAAATATATCAGATTTATCTTCTTAGGTGTTGCTTGTTATTTTGGCCAATTCGCTGGTGGTTTTGATTTGGAAACAATGAGGGCCTTCCGGGAGTTGAGATATAAAGCTAGATCATGCCATGTAGAAAGACAAATCCAACAACAACAAAAATTTGTATGCAGGTCTACACCTTGCTAATTAACCTTTAGCAAACTTAGATTTAGAATTGCTACCAGTTTTTGTTGTAAAGATAGAGCATCTTGTTTGTGAACATAATGGTGGTAGCCATCTTGACTTCAGCTTGTTCATTGATTATATCTTTGATTTTGAAACAAGATTGCAATACTGGGTAATTTTCTTGTGAATTATTCTAGTATAATATGAACTAATTATGCAAGCTTAATTCCTATGCACTCGGGGGAAAAAATTCTTATGGAATCTTTGCTGCTCATAATAGACTAACTTAATGACAACTTTGGTCCTCATAAGAGCATTAATAACTAAAACTACATCTTATCTCTTATTTTTCACATCAAAACCATGACTATTCATTTTACTCTCTCTCTCTCTCTCTCTCTCTCTCTCTCTCTCTCTCTCTCTCTCTCTCTCTCTCTCTCTCTCTCTCTCTCTCTCTCTCTCTCATAATTCTACAATAGTAGCCACCACCCTCTGTAACCAAAATTACAACCCAACAACCACCAAACCCACTATTGCAACACCATGCACCTCTACCAACAACTACCATCATCAGTCAAAGACCCAAATCCAAACCTTCCTCTCACTTCGATTCACCACTATCAGAAACCTAGAAGTCTGCCACACAAACAGCAAACCCACAAATCCCCTGCAAACCCACAATCCTTCCAATTTCAAACCCTCCTCTTACACTGATCCACAAACACCACTATCATTGTCTTCTTTGTTGTCATGAGACAGAGAAAGAGAGTTTGTTTAGGCTCCCGAGTTCCTTTCAATTTTTGGGTTTTGGGGTTTTGAGAGATAGTGAGTGAGAGTGTGAAAGGGACATAGGAGAGAGAGAGAGAGAGAGAGAGAGAGAGAGAGAGAGAGAGAGAGAGAGAGAGAGAGAGAGAGAGAGTATGTTGTAAACGTAGTCATAAACTTTGGTTATAGATGCTCATGACCTTGGAGTGTGGGTATGTGGATATGTCTACTTTGGGTGTACATATGTCTACTTTTTCACTCTATGTGTTGATAAATTGTGCATGCTATGTATGTTGTAAAAGTAGTCACGCACTTCAGATGATGGATTTTTGTGGTTGAGAAGGCAACCCCTCCCTAATCATAAATGCTCTTGATCTTGGAGTGTGGATATGCATTCAAGGCTCAAGATGATGTGGGCACAAGCACCCCTATCGCGTTGAGTGATAGTGGTTTCCTCGTAGGAAGTACGCCTCAGCCTAGGATAGACCGAGTGGAGAGTATAAATGAAGTCACTACCTAGATTAGGTTTAGGAACCATATATATAGCTCCCTTGTGAAAGTATTGATCTTTATTAGAGCATGTGTTTGAAATTTAGGTATAGGGATGGGAAGGTGTAAGGCATCCAACCTCACTTGACGCGTTGGTCAGCCTCCACTCATTGTATTCCAAATCTTAATCCCATCAAAAGATCTTCTAATATGTTATTCTAAATTCACACACACACACACACACACACACACACACACACACACACACACACACTTTAACATGCACCTAAAGCAAACAGCATAACATATAGTCCTCAAACCCTAGCATTCATCTATCAAAGCATTCTAACATATTGTCCAAAGGCAACAAACAGTGCATGCTAATCATAGGGCAATAGCATCATGTAGGCATTAACATCAAGCATATTCATCATTTTCATCAAATAAACATATCCATCATCCAAACCAAGGAAGCATGTTCAACAACCAAATCAAATGCATGTTTATATGGCTTATGTATGACTTACCTCACTTCATCACAACTTCTATGCATCAATGCATGTTCATGGCATTCAACAAAGCGTAAACCCTAACCCTTAATCTATCAATTAAACCACACAAAACATGTTATTCTATTGACTCTAGAATTTAAACATGTGAAACTAGACTAAACAAAAGCCAAATACATGAAAGAAAGCAAAGAAAAGAACAAAGAAACCTGAATTAAGGTTTCTAGACACGAGTAGGCGTGTGCATACATAGGGAATGCATGTGCACCCCAATTGTATGTGTACGCATACTACAATTACATGTTCCTATGCATGAAGCATGCGCACACATACACACTCAAAAACTCAAACCTAGTAACACAAAACAGAAAGAAACAAAACAAGAAATCTAGCAACCTATCATGCTTCAAATACAAGCAAATAAGCAAGGAAGTGAAGAGCCAAAGTTTGAACCTTTACCTCAACACAAAAACTCTCTAGAGCTTTGATTTGACTGTTTCCTTTAGTCAATCTAATCAAGAACAAACCCAAGAAGGTTAGTAAACTTTAGAACTCAAAGGCCAATACCAAAATAGGTCCCAACCAAATAAAACTTTACTTGAGGATGTTTTAGTGTAAAAACCTCTCTCTTTGATTTACTATTTTCTAGTTAATTTTCTGTATTGCATCCCCCTTTGTAAAAGTGCATTTTTGGGCTTTTCATAGTGGTCATAGAAACACCAATTTTATTTTATTATCAACTTTCCTCTACTAATTTATCAATTTTAAGATTGATGCAGAATTTTCCTTTACTAATTTATCAAATTTTTTGATAAATACAAAAGCTTATCAGTATTGAAGCTAAAACTAAGATGAGCTTGGTTGTTAGAAATCCTAGACACCAAGGAATGAATAACACCTACTGCCACCAAAAATAGGTGAGGGTGGGGGGGGGGGGGGGGGGGTTGTGAAACCATCTCATCTATTCATGAGAAAGCCCTAAATTCAATAATAAATAAATAAATAAATAAATAAATGAAAAATCAAAAGTTGAGTAGGGAAAGGAGAGAGACATTGATATCAAATAAAGTTGATATTGATTTCCTTGTAAAAAAAAAAAAAAACAACAAATAATTTTTTTGACCAAATATTGTATATAAGTAAGTTTGAGCTGGAAAATATTTATAGCATATGAGCGGGATCAAAAAAAAAAAAAAGTATATCTTACTTGTAAAAAAAACAACAAATATTTTTTTTGACCAAATATTGTATATAAGTAAGTTTGAGCTGGAAAATATTTATAGTATATGAGCTGGATTAAAAAAAAAAAAAGTACATCTTACTCTTCTAACAATAGTTAAATGCTTCTAAACTTTGTTGGACAACCTATTCTATTGATCTACTAAATGGCTCAAATGTACTCCAATATGCCAATCACATCAGGTAACAACAAGATATTAATTTAAATAGAATTAGTATTGTTTTATCATTTGCATTATTTTCTCTAACTCCAAATATAGTCGCATGTGCATAAAAGCCAAGGATGATTTTAGAGCATATTATATTTAAAAGTGTTGAGGAGATAAATACCTTAAGGAATCTCCTTAAGTAGTTTTTTTTTTTTTTTGATAGGAGATTCCTTAAGTAGTTAATATAATATAAACCTTTTGGTTTAAGTAGTGCCTTTATATGTTATATTTACTACTTAAGAAATCTGCCTTAGGTTTCTCTCTCTGCCAACAAGAACCATGAAATTTCTTTTTAAAACATTATTTTCCTAGGAAATGCTGTTCCAAAAATTCTCAAGATTCCCTTAAGAAATATTTTTACCAAAATTCCATGGAATTGCCTTTGATAAAATTTTCCCTAATAAAATTATCCCTAGAAAACCTTTTTCATAAACCCATTGGACTTCTATTTTAAAATATTATTTTCCTAGGAAATAATTTTAAAAAATTCATGGCATTGCATTAGAAAAATCTTTTCCTTAAAAAAAGATTTTTCAAATATAATACTTAGAATCAATTTTTTCCCAAAATAGCAAAAATTAAAATAATATGTTTTCGAGAAACATTTTCCAAAATACCAAGTCAAAATTTTTTTTTTATTTTTAAATAAAAAAAGTTGGATAAAATGCAAAACTGACCCTCTAAGTTTCAGCTTTTGTCATTTTAGTCCTCTAAGTTTCAATTTTGTTATTTCAGTCCTTTAAGTTTCAAATTTTGTCAATTCAGTCCTCCGTTACACTTTAGTTAAATGCTGCCGTTAACTAAACAAAAACGACGTCGTTTTGGTGGTTTTTTTTTTTTTTACTAAAATATTTTAATTATAAAAAAAAAAAAAAAACCTCTAAAGGGAACGACAACGTTCCCTGCCTCTAATAATCAAAAACATCACCAATACCCTATCCGACTATCCCTAACAATCCGACTAGCTAAGACATTTTGGGGGAGAGAGAGAGACTGTGAGATCTAGACCGAGAGAGAAGAGCGTGGGGATGGACGATTCGGCGGAAGAGATGAAGTTGCTCAATACAGAGGCGTTGAAGATCGTGGCTAGAGTGGACGATGCGGTGGGTTCTATCGGCGTTGTCCTTTTCGATCTCTGGATGAAGTCTACGGGGGACGTGGAAGCTCTGCGAATGGCGGAGGCGACGGCGGAGGCGGAGGACGCCATGGAGTCATCTTTAGCTCTGGTCATATATATATGTATCGGTGATGTTTTTGGTTTTCAAATAGATCTATAAAATTAATTAAATGGTTTTGGTTTAATTATTGGTGATGGTTTTGGTTTAATTATGCAATTTTGGTTTTGGTTTTTAAGATATCATTCAATGATTACTCTTCATGTTTGAGAATGTACCGGTGATGTTTTTGGTTTTCAGGGATGTTTTTGGTTTTCAGAGGCAGGGGAACGACGTCGTTCCCATTTGATTTTTTTTTTAATTAAAGTATTTTAGTAAAATTAAGAAGTTAAAAAAAAAACCCACCAAAACGACGTCGTTTTCGTTTAGTTAATGGCAGCATTTAACTAAAGTGTAACGGAGGACTGAATTGACAAATTTGAAGCTTAGAGAATTGAAATAACAAAATTGAAACTTAAAGGATTGAAATAACAAAAGTTAAAATTTAGAGGAACAGCTTTATATTTTAGCCAAAAAAAAAAAAAAAGGTTAGTTGTGTATAGTATAAGTCCAATTTAAAAAGTTAACTACAGTTAATGAAAGCCAAATTAACTATTAAAAAGTCACCTAAAAAGTCTAAAAGATCTTAATAATCACTAGTCATCACTTAGATGGGATTGGCAGCAGTATCGATGAAAGAGAGAGATAAAAACAAATTATTCCTCATTTATAGAAGACAGGTCTTACTCAAAAGTTAGTCGGCAGAACTTGGGAATCCGTTCTTACTCTCCACTAAGAATAATAGCTTGTCACACGATATAGTCAGCAGTATCACAACAGTCTGTTTGATATGCTAAAATTAACTGTTAAAGTCACCTTTAACTTGCCTAACACACTAAAAAAAGGGGTTGCTTTCCTTCTCAAGATACACATAACGATGAGGATGCTCATTTCCTATATATATATATATATATATATATAGGGAAAATGTATCCTTTCTTCCTCACCATTTATCAATCTTCCAAAGCCATTGACAAAGAACCGTTTTTGGTTTGTAAAAAATGGCTTTAATACAGCCAAAAAAACTTATCACAATCATGTTTTTCATTCTAGAGACTTCTATATCTCGAGCCATGTCCCGCAATTTCCTAAAGCCCCACTTTATGAGAGATATGAGCAATGGATGGCTCAGCATAATCGCAACTACATTGACAGTGTAGAGAAAGAAAAGCGTTTCAATATATTTAAGAACAACATAGAATATATATAGATAAATTTAATAAGAGATGAATTCAAGTTATACTTGGTGTAACTTCAAAAAAGTTACACTTATTTTAAACCATTAATTTCTCACATATCTAACGGTAAAAAAAGGGCTAGTATTTATTGCTTTCCAACTCATCTCATCTAATTAATACTAGCATTTCTCTCTCTCTCTCTCTCTCTCTCTCTCTCTCTCTCTCTCTCTCTCTCTCTTATTTATTACATTTATAAGTATCTTAATATTTAGGGAGATAAAAAAGTATTATTACATTTATAAGCATCTTAACCTTTAGGGAAATAAAAAAGAATTGCAAAATCACCGATAACTACGAACTTGGATTACATCCAAAACTAAAGAAATAATGAAACAAGAAATTGTGAAGCTATGTAGGTTTAGTCAAGTGTATTAGGTAGGGAGAGAAAACAAAGATGAAGACTTTTCAACATGAACTTTGCTAGAGCCACTGGAAATGGATTTTTATTGGGTACCAAAGAATTCCTTTTTTAGTTTATGTCTGATCTAAACAAACCTTGTTTGATTTTTCCCCTACAAAATAAAACCATATTTTTTCTAAAATCTAAATCAATCCAAATATTTTTTTACTTTAAAGTTTTCCCCTACCTATTATGTGCCAAGGCGACTTGAGCATGGTCCTCCTTGCCACCTTTGGGCAAGGCGGCAATGACTTTGGCTTGCTTTTCCCTTTCCCATGGGCATCTAGTCAGTGAGGTAGTCGCAAATATTGGCTCTCGATTTCACTAAAATTGTTGAGTATCATTGAAAATGTTCTTGTGATGGACATTGATAAATTCTTGCATTTGAGTTTGAGAGTTAACTGAGAGGGATTTTTTCTTTAAGAGAAAACATTGGGTCCGGAGCTGGTGTAAAACTAGTGTTTTACGCTAGCCAATAGGGGGTTGCCACGTCATTAATTAGATATCTTTTCTCTTTCTCTCTTATTTAGTCTCTTGTCTTCTTCGTTTCACAGGTCTCTCTCTTCTCTCTCTTTTTTTCTTTCTTTCTTATTTGTTCTCTTCCTCTCTCCAGCCCTCTCACCCATACCTTTCTTCTCCGTCTAAAATCAAATCCAATTAAAAGCTTCAAGGCCATCAGTCCTTTCCCTTCTCTCTCTCAGCAAAGCTAGAGATTCCACTACACAAACCCAAACTCAGATTTACTAAACCCATATTCAGTGTTCACCACATCCCAACCGCCTAACACCACAGATCCACCACAGAGCTTGGACCTGACTCGCCGATTCATCGCATGGATCACCTCGATCTTCCTGCTCTTCAGGCACACGGCGCCGACGAAGTTGACGTCGACAGACTAATCGGCGATGAGCTCCAACGTCGACTTCAGATCGCCAGAGAGCGAAGCTTCTAAAAGGCGTTGCAAGACTTTGGCCTCATAGTCCACTGGAAACACCTGTTTCCCGGAGAACACAGTCATTATTGTGTCAAAATGGACTTATCTCTTTGATGATCCTCCATTTCTATTTCATTTTTAGTTTTTTCTGTATGGACTAGGAAAAATAATGAGAAAGAAGAGTTTTTTTTTATTTTTGGTGTGGGAGGGGGGTGGGGAGCAAGTGTGCTTTTGTTTAGTCATGGACATTTTTGTTTGCAATTAATGGAACTTTCTTGAAGAGAAAATGTGGTTTTATTTTGGATGATTTTTCACTATTTCTCTTTGAAGTTGCAGAAGTTCTTAGAAAAAACTGTTATCTTTTTTCATTTTTCCCCATGATTTTGTTTTGATTCTCTGTGGTTTTGTTTTTTTGTTAACTCTTTGAAGAAAGGTATGGGTGAGAGGACTGGTGAGAGGAAGAGAACAGAATAGGTGAGAAAAAAAGAAAAAAAGAGAGAGAGAAGAGAGAGACCTGTGAAACGGAGAAGACAAGAGACAGTAAGAGAGAAAGAGAGAAGATTTTCTAATTAATGACATGGCAACCTTCTATTGGCTGGCGTAAAACACTGGTTTTACGCTAGCTCCGTACCCAATGTTTTCTCTTTCTTTAATGGTACAAACAAGAGAGATAGAGATCGAAGAAGTTAGCTGACTTTATTACTATAAGATGCTTATAAATGGTTATATTTAATAAATAAGAGAGAGACAAAAATGCTAGTATTAATTAGATGAGATGAGTTGGAAAACAAAAAATACTAGCCTTTTTTCTACCGTTAGATATGTGAGATATCAATGGCTTAAAATAGGTGTAATTTTTTTAAAGTTACACCAGATATAACTTGAACCCATCTCATTTAATAGAAAATTATTAGATATTCCCAGAATACCATAAATGCGTACTCCTTCCTCTCACATGAATGGTATGTTCTACTTTGAATTTAATTAGTAGGACTCACCATTCATATCATATAATTAGTAGGATTCGAAATTGAGGGGGGCAAATATAATTTTCTTAAGAGGGGCAAATATCATTTTTTATGAACTTATTTTCTAAAATCTTAAATATATACCTATTATTTAATATTTTAAAAAAATTTGGGGGGGGGGGGGGGGCCACAGCCCCCCTCTTCTACTGCATGGTTCCGTCCCTGTTCATATGAGAAGATAAAGTACGCATTTATGGTACTCCGAGAGTACACAATAATTTTCCTTTATTTAATAATACTGGGAATTGCACTTTTAAGCTAGGTGTCAATAAATTTGTGGACTTAACAACTGAAGAATTTCTTGCCTCTTATACTCGATACAAGATTTCTACCCAACGAAGTTCTCTCAATGCAACAAGGTTTAGGTACGAAGCCCTTTCCGAAGAAGTTCCAGCAACTATGGATTGGAAAGAGAGAGAAGCTGTTACCGACGTAAAGCAACAAGGCACTCGTGGTAAGAGGATCATAGTATCCAATACTCATAAGTTGTCTTCAGTTCCTGTACTTATTGTTATCATAAAAATAGTTCACTTATTGTTGATTCTTATGCACGCAGGAGCTTGCTGGGCTTTTCAGCAGTGGCAGCAATAGATCATCCAAATCAAAACTGGCAACTTGATTTCTTTGTCTGAGCAACAACTAGTGGACTGTTCCTTAAATGGCAATATCGGCTGCAAAGGTGGTTCAATGTATAATGCCTATGCCTATATAAAACAAAATAAAGGACTAGCCACTGAAGAATCCTACCCAAATCAGGAAATCGATGGAACTTGTGACCAGCAAAAGGGTCTACTATTTCAGCTCAGATAACTAGCTATGTAGAAATAAGTTACGGTAATGAGGTGCAATTACTTAAAGCAGTGGCCACCCAGCCAGTTTCAATTGGCATTTCGGCTAGTCATGACTTTCAACTTTATGCAAGCGGCGTTTTCACAGGAGAGTGTGGGAACACTTTAGACCATGCACTGCAGTTGGGTATGTAACTAGAGATGATGGTATCAAGTACTGGTTAATGAAGAATTCATGAGGCACCGTTTGGGGTGAGGGCGCTATGTGAGGATTCAAAGAGACTCCGGTGCTCCAGGAGGTCTTTGTGGCCTTGCCCAGGAGGCTTCCTATCCAATTGCTTAGGTACCCCGATGGTGACAGATCAAGTCACATATAATACTTGTTATGGCTGTGAAAATTTGTTATATTTATAAATAAAAATATGGCTGTGAAAATTCATGTACTGCTACTTGTAATGTCAAAATATGGACATTGTAAAAAATAAATAAGACATAAGTTTGGTTTTTGACAAGATGACAATTTATTTGATAATTTGACAGTTGGGATGGGGGAGATTTAAACTTTAAATGTCTCTGTTTAAAATACTAAGATGTGCTAATTAGTTAAGTTATAAGACTCTTGGTAAGAGATGACCCAATTTGAAATTTATGACCCACAAAAAAAAACTTAGGTACAATTTCATAGTACCTTAATTGTTATACCTTAAATTCCCCAATTAATTTCAATCACTTGGCTGTGGTGATTAATGAAATATAAATAACGTCAATCTTTTTCCAAACACAATAAACTCAGCCAAGCGGTCCATTGATCAATGCAAATTATGCAATACCTTGTTGAATTTATTAAAGAAATCTAAAATGCCTAATGAGCTAAACGGATGTACCTAAATTTTGTTCAAAATAAAAACATAATGAAATGACAAGAGTTAAAGGATAATCAAGAAAAGACAAAGCCCTTAAAACAAATCCTATTAACTAAAAGAATTCTTTCAAAGATTTGCAACTAATCATTAAGAGATATCACAATTTAAGACCTACGCAACTAAATAGGGAAATTATTACCTAGTCCTGGACTGCAAGGTCGACATGCTGACCTTGTACAGTCTTAGCCAATAGGAGCATGCCAGCACATTAAAGCTTGCTTACCTCAGCTAAACTGCCAGCTCATCGTAATAAAGGAGACTTGTTAACGTCTGTTACCGTTTGTAAGCCAAATTTAAAATTTGGCTATTTGAGTTGGCGGATCATGAAGCAACATATGGGCCCACTTTAATAAAATAAGTGATATAGTAGAAGGGTGCTCAACTTAATGGCTTAAAAGCCATAAAGACAACAAAACAAAGCAAAGGCAAAAGACAAGCGGCAAAGAACACTAAAGGCTTTCTCCATTTTCTCTTCTCTTCAGCTCACTTTCTCTGTTCATTTTCTCCATTTTTTCTTCGGCTTCACCAAACTTTAAAATCTCTATTTCTACCATACTTTTCAGTGGGACAAAACATGGCCGAATCTCCATGGTTGCATCAGCCACCGAGTCCTACACCACCACCACTGGTTGTGCTTGCCCATGTGACCTCCTATCTTAAGGCTTTTTCATCTCTCTCTCTAGCCCAAATGTGGCTGATTTATATTTGATTTGATTTTAATGTTGATTTTGAAATGCACAGATGATGTTTGTGAAAATACCTATTAAAAACTTTGGTTCCAATGCATTGTGCTTTACGGCTTTGCCTTGAGCTGATGTGTTATTTTAGATGGTGGTAGTTGTTGTGCTTATTTTTCTGCCAGTTGGTGTGTAACTAAACTATATTCATAATTTTATGGTCTATTATGTTAGAGAGGATTATTTTAAAATTTTAATATATTCGGAATATTTCAATCAATGTTAAAAATGTTGTTTGTGATCTTATATTGGTTCAGTTTCATGGTTGAGTAAGAGGACTACTGAAAGTGTGGATGAATTGTAGTTTGGTGATTGTGATATGCAACAACAATTCTGCCTACTGCAGAGCCTACAGCCCAAAATTAAAAATTGAACTTTTTATTTTTTATTTTTTTGGAGAATCAGATCAATACAAACAAAAGAGAAACAAGAAATTACACAATATCCTTCCGGATTACAACAGACACACAAGGAGGAATCTCCTCAAGCCAAGCCATCTATGTCAAACTGAATAGCTTTGCAGGCTAGAGTGTGGGCAACCTGGTTTGCCTCCCTCTTTGTGTCATGGAATTCAGAACTTAATAGACACAATGGTCTCATCAATTAAAATTAAAACGATCAATATGGATTCATCATAACATTGGCATAATATTAAGTTGGACATTACAAAATTGCCTCATGAGTACACAATGGCTCTGAAAAATATCAACACAAAAAAGAAATTCATGGAGAGCTTACAAAAGAGCGACCACAATCAACCTCAATCTAGCATAATAAAACTAAAAATTGAACTTAATAGACACAATGGTCTCATCAACTAAAATTAAAAAGATCAATATGGATTCATCATAACACTAGCATAATATTAAGTTGGTCATTACAAAATTGCCTCATGAGTACACAATGGCTCTGAAAAATATCAATACAAAAAAGAAACTCATGGAGAGCTTACAAAAGGGCGACCACAATCAACCTCAATCTAGCACTAACATATCCTAATAATATAAAGTCCTAACAAAAAAAAAAAAAATGAAATCCATCAAATGTACATCATATATCTCATGTTCTAGCTCTTCCAGTCCCAGCTCTAGCTCAAACTTTACCTTATGAACTCTCTTACTTAGTTCTTTGTGGCCATTGCCCATGTCTTACTTCTGTAACTTTTCTTTGTGGTTGACAACCTAATTTAAAGAAAAATAAATAAATAAATGTATAAAGTAAGTAATCCTTGAGAACAAGAAATAAATTACACTATTGATAAAACAAGTATGCCACAATAATTTCCAAATTTACCTCTTGGCTATATTTGTAATCTAGTTGCTTGGAATTATAAATCAATGAGCTCATTTGGAAAGTAGATGAATTCTATAAGGAATAAAATATAAGAACACATTATATCAAAACAAAGCTTTGTACATATAGTTTTACATAGTATCAAATGAATGAATTTACCTGACTAAGTTGGGCTACAACATCGGTACCTTGCAACATAGATGTAAATGGTACATTTACATAGCTCATGTCCTAAATAGAAAATAGCTCATAATTAGGTATCAAGTATAGCGATCAGATTATGACTATACATTACACACACACACACACACACACACACACACACACACACACACACACACACACACACACACACTTGAGAATGCATTGTCCAAGGCGAGTAAGATTGACCATATAAGTTAGCATTTGTAAAGCCTGTATAAGAGTAGGGATTAAGTGATTGACAAACTGGAGTATTGTATGCGTCACCAAATGAGACATTTGAATATTCTTCAACTACTTGTTGTTTTCTTTTTCCTATGAAATTGTACAAAAAAAAATCACACACAAAATTAGAATTTAATTTACAAAAAATATTTAGTGATGATAAAAATGTTAAATTGTATTCTTTGTTTTTAACAAAAAGTTACTCACTTGAAGAAGATGCATCTTTAGATGTATTTGCCTTGCGCTTCTCAAAGTGCCCTTTAAGTCTAGTATTTCTTAAACCTTTTGATCTCACATATGGGGGATTTAACACTGACACCTCATTTGGCAAGCAAGGCATTTCGTCAGTGGTGTCGCATTGTATGACTTCATTCTCTTCCACATTTGCATCTGCACCAAACTTGACCCTTGATAACTCCCTTTCAATTTTTTCATCAAGCTCAAATATCAATTTTTGGCAAATTCTCTTAAGGCTATCCTCCCCTTGACTTTTAGATATGATTGTGTTAGCTATTCACATCATGCTATTATGCCATACTATCTTTGCCTCTTTATCATTACTAGTGAATGATTGTCATGTTCGTAAGTCATTATCCCCTTTTTAGCCTTTTTTGTCCAACATTTCAAAATGTATTGACTTGGAATTCTAATTAAATTTTTTATACTAAAAACCCGCAATGCATGACAACAAAGAATCTCCAATGACTCAAATTATCCCCAATGACTCAAATTTCTTACAAGAACAAGAAATATTGTTATTGAGATGATCAAACCAGACAATGCGTACTCTTTCACTACTTTCTTCTTTGACCTCAAAAACACCAATTGTATCTTGGCAATCAACTTCATCCCAAACCATTGCAAGACTATTAAGAAATTGATTTCCAAATAAATTGAATATCTTACAGGTGTAAACTTGAGCTGTATGACCCAAAATGCCACTCTTCTTAACTGCTTTTTGTGAGGCACCTTGCTTGCATCGAAAATCTTCATCCAACTCTGACGAACGCATACCTGCCAATACATTTTCATATTCAATTACAAACTTAGTGAGGTTAATTGATTTATTTGCTATACCAGTCAAAACATGGTTTATGCTCTCATTCCTTGAGGAAGATTTAAATTCAGCTGTGAAAAAATCCTTAGTGAATGTAGTGCTCCACTTATGTTGAATTTTGTACATCATATTAAGCCAATGATGATTCTCAATATCAAATTTTTGTGTCATTTGATCCCATGTTTGTTGAAATTCCAATTCTGAATCATAATATTTTTGGCACTTGTAGAACAAGTACATAAACTCTAAGTTAGAGTTTAAGTCTCCTAAGCGAGAAGGAGCTTTTTTTGAAATATGCCACAAACATAGTTGATGATGTGTATTTGGAAACACTTCCCCAATGGCATTTGACATAGCTTGATCCTAGTCAGTGAAAATTGTTTTAGGCAATCGATTTCCCATTGAGTCTAGGAATGACTTAAATAACCATTTAAATGAATTAGTAGTCTCATCCAAAAAGAATGCACATCCAAACATCACATTTTGCCAATGGTGATTAACACCTACAAATGGAACACAAATCAAATTATATTTGTTGGTACGGTATGTAGTGTCAAATACCACTACATCTCCAAAACAATCATAATCAACTCTTGATCTCCCATCTCTCCAGAAAAATTTTTCATTCGATTTTCTTGATCTACTTGAACTGTGTAAAAAAACATGGGATCTTCTGCATGCTTAGACGTAAAATGATTCAATAAGCTTTGAGCATCTCTAGCACTAATCATTGTCATCTTTTGAATATTTACATGATTACAACAATCTCTTTCGATAAAGCTCACATTTTCACTCCCTCCAACTTCTTTTTTTAGATATGAATAAGTATTCTTTGTACTTATACCTGCATTCACCATGGTATCAATTAATTACATCTGCTTTAGGTTTTGAAATTCGACGACCAGATCTTAACAAATGTCTCTCTGATTATAGTGCAAGTTCATGATTATGCTTTGGATTAAATGCACTAACCCTC
Organism: Lithocarpus polystachyus; assembly: GCA_033629205.1. NCBI lineage: Eukaryota > Viridiplantae > Streptophyta > Magnoliopsida > Fagales > Fagaceae > Lithocarpus > Lithocarpus polystachyus. Next base: position 59,544,470 of record CM066166.1, read on the forward strand.
CAAACACCATTTTCACCTGTGAAACAAACAATTGCTTTACAACCAGTTCTAGTCTCTAGTCTCTTCGAACATTTCTCTTTACAAAAATCTTCATCTAGTTTAAAACCCTCCTTAGAACATAGAAATTCACATTGCTTTATGTTCTTTGTCCCATAATAATATCTAGGCTTTCCTTTTCGAATACTAAAACCCATTCACAATGCATAATCATTATATAAAGCATATTCTTCATCTGCATTATGGACCACCTTATTCAACAAATTTTCATCACTATTTTCTAGCCTTGCGACAAACATACAGTCCCCTTCAATTTCTTCAATATCACTTGGTTTGCAAATAACTACAACAATTTTTATGACAAATATAAATATTAGAAACAAAATACTAAGAAAATTACAATACAATAATTATATCATGTTTATAATTTTTTTTTTATCGATATGCACATTGTTTACAATTTTGTATGTCTTCTTAAATGCCTGTGGTACACTTAATCACAAAACTCTAATGTTTAGGCATAATAACAACAACAATGTTTTAATACCAATTTTTTAAATATTTATTTATTAATTTATTTTTTTGGGATTGACTATGGATAACAATAACAATATTTTAGTCTTAAAATTTTTGGGTTGATTATGGATACTCAATAAAAAACTATTATAATAACAAAAAATTAACAATAAATACGGTAAAAAACAAAAATAAATAAATCATTTATATATGAAATAATAAGAAGCAAAATCTTTATGCTATTTTTCTTTGGCTAGACTATAAAATTCATATCATGTAAATACAACAAATTCAACACATTTTTACATAGTTTTATTTGAGAGCAAGTATATCACCACAAATTATTAAACATTCTTGCAAAATATAAATTGAGAGCAAGTCTACCATGCTTTTACTTGAAACCAAATAAAATAGTATTCTGGTTTGTTCTCTTCGCCGCTTGTCTTTTTCCTTTGCTTTGTTTTGTTGTCTTTATGGCTTTTAACCCATTAAGTTAAGAACCCTACTATTATAGCACTTATTTTATTAATGTGGGCCCATATGTTGCTTCATGACCCACCAACTCAAATAGCCAAATTTTAAATATGGCTTTCAAACTGTAACAAACGTTAAACAAGTCTCCTTTATTACGATGAGCTGGCAATTCAGTTGAGGCAAGCAAAATTTAATGTGCTGGCATGCTCCTATTAGCTGGGACTACAAGGTCAACATGTTGACCTTGTAGTCTGGGACTAGGTAATAATTTCCCAACTAAATAAATTCAATAAAACAAGAATTAATAGGATCAACACAACCAACTTTTAAATAATAATTTTCCTACATTAAAAGGCTTGATCCAAAAGTATCTTTCAAAGTGATTTCCAAACTTGTTTTCAAAAAGTGAAAAGGTTTTTCAAAAGTATTTTTTGTTTCCAAAAGTGTATCCAAACTATGTTCCTAAAACACATAAATTTTCTTTACTAAAATATTTTTCAAAGAGAAAGTTTCTTTTAAAAAATCTCATTGAAATCTTTTTCCTACAAAATTTTTTTCCAAAACCCATGAAATTTTCCTTTATTATTATTATTATTTTTTTGCTAAAACATCATTATGGTCCTTATATTTTGGGGTCATAGTCAATTTAGTCCCCGTTATTTTTAAATTGCAGTCAGTTTGGTCTCTGTCATTAATTCACTAATGAAAAATATCTACATGGCAAACGATATGCACTGTTGGCACACTTAAAGCTTACATCGCATATAAAATTGTGGGGACGTGGGCCGAAACAAGCATTGGGCCGACAGAGACGATGGGCTCAGAGATTCCTACTTACCTGTATAGCGTAACTACAGGCCCAAGCCGAGGACTGGGGAACGGCCGAGGATAGTTCTCCTCGGAATCTCATTGCCGAGGTGATATTCGAAGCTCTGCCAACCAGAGGGCACTCCTGTGGACCCTCACTGGACGAGAACGGTTCTGTGGAGACGTACACCAGAAGAAAGCCCCCAAAATATCAGGGAGGGTTGCCAACACCGCATTAAATGCACCACAGCTAATCCCCTGGCCGCATTGATGTGGAGGGGACATCTGAACAGTGGTAAATAGTCCCATCATGAAGCAGGTTCTGGAGAAAATTAGGGGGACAGGTGTCCAAGGACAAAAGAGCAAATCCACACGTGGATGGTCAAGAAAGGAGGAAAAAGAAGTATAAAAGAGGGAAAAGAAGGAGAAAAAAGGGCTTTTTGGTGAGAGAAAAAGAGAAAAAAGACATTGAGAAGAAAGATAGTCATCCTCGGACGTAGGACAGAACAATATTTGAGAACCCATTATTGAAACTTGAAGAGGGTAGAGAATCTGGTCCCAACCAGTGGGAATCTCAATCACTCTTAGCCCAGTCCTTCTCAACCTACTCTCTACAAATTCATTGTTTAGGGCCTTTACGGGTAAATCCAACATCCTTGGGTCGCACCAAGAAATTGTGTCCCTACAAAAATAATATTAAAAATTACCAAATCAGCATTTTTATAAGTAATAAAAGGGAAATGCTAACGAATGCCCTTAGAGCATTGGTCAATAATCCATTTAAAGAAATTTTTTATGGGAAAAAAAAAGCAATTAACGTTTTGACAATTTTTTTTTTAATTTTCCGTAAAAGTGGTGTTAAAACTTTCCTAAAATGGATAATTAATCAATACCTTAAGGGCACTCACTAGCATAACCCTTAATAAAAAGCCACGGAGAAAAAAAAATTAAAAAACCTATAATTCTAAATTAATTTTTTAACAAAAAAATTAAAAATTAATAAAAAAAAAACTCAAAATTACACACATCAAGATTTGAGAAAGACCCGGCTGTTAGAACATATGTGATTTAATGTTAGGAACATATGTCAGGTTAGAATTGGCAAATCCTTTGACAAAACACACTTTACTTGTAATTGGGTAGATTTAGGATGTGTTTAATGCTTCAAGGTAAAAGGTTTCAAGATTAAGTGTTAAGCCATGCAAGTTTGTCTAAGAAACAAGTGAAGAAGTGCTGGATTTTAAATCTCGACAGTTAGTATCTATCGAGGTTTAAAGTACTGGGATTCCTTTACTTGTAACTGCTTATTTTGATAATAGTAGATTCTCGAGAGTGGTGACCCTAAAATCACCCAGTGGGATTTTACATCAATGGTTTTCCCTATTCGTAAACAAATCACCCGTGTCATTTAATTTCCGCTGCATATTTAGTTATTTGGTGATTTTTTTGTACTGCCACGCAAATTGTATGTTAATCTAATTAATTAATTAATACATTCTTGGCCTATCAAGTGGTATCAGAGCAGGCACACTCTGATTAGGTTTTAATCCTTGCTGTGTGATCTATTGACTCTTGTTTGTCATGGATAGAGAACAGTCTCTTATTATACCTCTTTTATTTTATGGCACTAACTATGAATACTGGAAAGTACGCATGAGAGCTTTCTTGCAGTCTTTAGATGAGAAGGTGTGGCAAGCTATAGAGATTAGTTGGACTAGGCCAAAGGAAGAGACGGCCGATTAGGATAATGCTAAGATCAAGGTGGCAAACTTCAATAGCAGGGCATTGAATATCTTATTCAGTGTAGTCACGAATGAGGAGTTCAAGAAGATATCCTTCACTGAAACTGCTAAGGAAGTATAGACCATTTTCCAGAAAACCTATGAGGGAACCAAAGCTGTCAAGGATTCAAAGCTACAGAGGCTCATTACAAGCTTCAAAGAGATCAAGATGGAGGAGGATGAGTCATTCAATGAGCTCTATGCCAAGCTCAAGGACATAGTGAACTCAGCCTTTAATCTTATGGAAACCATTCCCAAATCCAAGATTGTTAGAAAGGTGCTTAAATCTCTACCCGGGAGATTTCATGCCAAGATCACCGCAATTGAGGAATTAAAGGATATTAACAAAATTCCTTGACAGAGTTGGTTGGAAACCTACAAACCTATGAATTGGGTTTGACGAGGATTGGGAAATCGAACAAGAGTACGAGCATGGCACTAAAGACCAAGAGCAGTGACACTGATGAGTCTTCAGACGATGAAGATTCTAAGATGAAATTCTATATCACGAGGTAGTTCAAGAAGTTTATGAAGAATGCCAATGCGAAAGGATTTGACAAGGACCAAAGACAAACTAGTTCTTCTCAGTCTAAGAGCTAAGACAAAGGAAAGAATGATGTATAGGGATGGCGATCAATACACTGTTCCTTCAAGACCAAAGTGCTTTGGGTGTCAAGGCTTTGGTCACATGAAACCTACATACCTCAACACCATTGGGAAAAGTAAGGCACTTACTGCTACATTGAGCGACACCGAGCCTGAAGATGACTCTGACAATGAGGATGATGGGATCCTAAAAGCCTTCACTACCACTGTAAATCCTACTGAGGGGATTGTTGAAGATGTGGATGATAAAGAGGACTTGGTGGACTCGAAGTTTGAGAAAATGGAAGATCAAGATGATATCCATACTGCCTATGAAAAGTTGTATAAAGTCTCAAAGAAGCATAAGAAACTATATAAGCTGGCCACCAAGAAGCTGAGTGATCTGGAGCTTGATTGAGAAGAAATCTTTACAAAGTTTGATGAAGCAAATCAGACCATTGCAGCACTACGATTTGAAAACAACTTCTTGGCAGAAAAGACTAAAAAGCTTGAGGCAGAGCTGTTCAAAGTCAGAGCTCAGCTAGAGAAGACTTCAAGTGCAAAGCTTGATGAGATGCTCAGTTTACAAAAATCTTCTTTTGATAAAACCGGTTTAGGGTATGATTTCTCTTCTGCTAGTATTGCTTCTACTAGTACTCCTGTTTTTGTTTCTCCCACTAATAATGTTGTTTCTAAGAACAATAATGTTAAAAATGTTTTAGCTAGTGAAAATATAGACAAGAGTAAATCTATCTTAGAAGCACCCCCCTAAATTTGTTAAGAAAAAGAATAAGAACCCTAAGGTTAAGAAGGGTAATGCTAAAAAGCCTAAACAGAAGAGGCATCATTTCTGTCATCACTGTAAAGCAGCTGGATATACTCGACCTAATTGCTACAAGAGGTTAGTCACTTAACAAAGCAACAGTATGATCTCGTCGGGAAATCAAAATCAGTTTCCATCCTTTCTTGCTCCTTTTGGAGATCTTCTCAAAGTCCTAATGTTTCTTTCGAACTTCAACGATTTCAACTCTTCCCCCTCATCGCCGGTTCAAGGGTTTGCTCAAAGGAAAGGTTCTTCCAAGGAGTAGAAGGAAAAAGGCTCCGAGTGATTTAGTCACTTTTTTTCTCTCTCTTCCCTTTCCTGTTTTTGGTTGTTGCATTATTACTTGTGTGTTTTGCTTTCTTGTTTTGAGCCAGCCTAGTTTTTATGCTTTGCCTTATTTAACATGTTTTTGGTTGTTTGTTTTTAGTTTTGCTTTATTTTTTTTTTCATAAAATAAAATAAAAAAAATTGAAAAATTAAAAAAAAAATTTTGAAAAATTTGAAAAATACAAAAAAAGTGTGTGTTTGTGTACATTGGTGCTTGTGTACCTTGAATGGCCATTGACCAAAGTTTTCTAAACTTTGTATCATTTGTAACTTAGATAAGCATCTCTATGCACAACTAAGTAAGTGAGCTTTGTGGCTCGTGTTTGTGATGAGTAAGATTAAGTAATCTCTTATACTTAACACTCGTATCACTCTTTTTTACGGGAAGGACTAAAAACTCCTAAGAGAAAGGCATAAATAACCATCTCACCATTATTGCCCGTCAATCATGAAATGACATCTGTATGCTTCGACATAGCAAAAGTGCAATGTCAAAAGCTTAACATAATTGGTTATTTTTTTTCTATCTCTTATATGCCCATGCATGATTTGCTTAAAAGAAAAATATTCAAAGAATAAATAAAAGCAAAAAGAATAAAAATGCTTTATATATGATTGCAAGCGTGTATTCCAAGAGATATGAGAGTTATATAATGTACCTCGAAGGTGATAGTCCTCATCAAATAGTTATGATTGTGTGTGAATTAAAGTGATTTTCTCGTATCTCAAATTGTTAAAACATGTAGACACCTATGCAATCTTGCAATGTTTTTCATACATAACACGCAATATTCTTTACTATTTTTGAAACATGTGCATGTACGATGTGATTTGGCTATCACAAAGAATACATGTGTTAATGTATGCTCACTAAATTGTCTTAACTTGTTTTTGAAAAATAAAATTGGTTAGACCTGTTTAGTGTGTGTGTGTGTGTGTGTGTGTGTGTGTGTGTGTGTGTGTGTGTGTGTGATCTATGTGCTTGACATTTTTCTTGTTGAGAGATGATTTTGAATGCTCAAAATGTTGATTGGATCCTTGGTTGAGTAGCATGTTTAATTGCATTCATGTTTGTGTTTTTCTCTTCTTTGAAAAACTATTTTTAAGTAATCTCGACAGTTTCTCGATACCTCTCGATAGCTAAGCTATCTGTCGAGACCCTTCAACTGCTTTTTATCACATTCTCGATAGCTGCTCGATAGCTGGTTGATCCATCGAGGAACTTTCTGGATGCTCGATAGCTACCTGTAGCTGTGGACACTTCTTGACAGATTCTGGACAGCTCTTCGACAGATGATATATGCGTTTAATTCTCGATACCTCTTGACACCTCTCGATCTGTCGAGGATTATGTTTTTCTATATATTGGATCCGTGCGATTTTCTCTTATTTCTTCCCAATCTCTCTCGAAAGAAAATCACTTTTCTCTCTCCCAAACACCTCAAACTCAATATTTTCATCTTCCTCACTCTCTCTTCAATCTCTTACTTGCATTCTTCACTGGTACGATCTCCTCTTCACCTCCTTATCATACATTTCATGCAGTTTTTTACCTAACTTTTGGGGTTGTTGAAAATTTTTGGGGTTTTTCCAAATTGATGAGTCTTTCTCAAAATTGGGTTGGGTTTTATTAAAATGGTTTTTAAAACATCATGCATTGCATCACATTTGCATTATGACAATATTTCATGCATTTTAGATGTGTGCTTACTTTGTTGCAAACTTGTATGCTGGTAGGATTGGATTGGGCTGAGTCTATGATTCTTTATTTATTGTATATCACATGCTCATGCATTTTCATGCATAAGTACCTTCAAATTCTTTATATTATTATATATTGATTGTTGTTGGTGCTTTTCTGCATCTCTCTCTCTCTCTCTCTCTCTCTCTCGGTTAGTTGCTTCATGGCACTTAAAAGAAAATCCACTCCGTCCCAGAACCCTCTTCGTTCTGGCCATCTTCTTCCTCTAATCCTTCCCTTCTCATGTATGGTTCCATGATGATAAAGCTCGAAAGGACTTTTTGAAGGACTTTTCGAAGAACTTCTCTTGACGAGGCATTCATTCGGAATGCCTAGTCATCTAATCGAATTTTTCCAATACTGACCTACCCACTATCATCTACAGTCAGGGTTGGGAGTCACTGTGTGGTGCCCCGGTCACTTGTCCCTCCTCGATCATACATGAGTTTTACTTCAATATGCACAGATTCAATACTTCAGTACCTTATTTCTTCTCTCGCATTCGAGGTATGTGCATTGTAGTTACTTTGGAGATTGTATCCGAGGTACTACACGTTCCTAGGGTAGCACATCCTAACTACCCTAGTTGCGATTGTCTAAGGATTGTGTCCAAAGACGAACTCATGTCTCTATTCTATGAGACACCATTTTCATGGGGTGATCATCAAAACACCCAATGCTTGACCTTTGCTAAAGGTCTGAGGTTCCTGAATATGGCGATGACATTTATTCTTCATCCTTTATCTCATTATAACACTATCACAGAGCCTTGTGCTCGCTTTTTGTTATCCCTCATTGAGGATCTTTCTATCGACTTCCCTTCTCACTTCATCTTATCCCTTATAGATGTCTATCGAGATACAACGGCCTGTGATAAGCTCATTTTTCCTTCGGCTATCACCAAGATTCTTCGCCATTTTATTGTCTCCTTTCCTTTGTCCGATCACTTCTTCATCATGGGTGCCATTGACACAGCTACTGTTAGACGGAATGATGCTTAGCTTTACCCGAGGCGGATGTAGATCGAGACAGCAGCTCCTACAGCTCCTACAGCTCCATCCACCTCTGCTCCTTCTTTTTCAGCGGGTGGAGTGACACTTGAGGCCATCATGGCACAGCTTGTGCACATGGATGCTCGCCTTGACACACTCAGTGATGAGTTTTGTTAGGTGAACACCCGTGTTGGTTGTATTGCATGACAACAGGTTGTCATGGGTGGTTTCACTATTGCTTTTTCTCCATCTCCACTGGCTTCTGAGGATGAAAGTGACGATGGCTCTGACGGTGATGATGTTAATGAGGACGATGGTGCTAGCTCGTCCAGTGATGATCAGATGTCTACTTGATGTATTTACCCTTTGTCACTTATGACAAAAATGGAGAGTAGTTTTGATATGAGAGTAGTCATATACATAGGGGGAGAGTTAGCATAGGAGATTTTTGTTAGGGGGAGTCTTCATTTGTTTGAGGGATGTAGTGAGGTTTTTATGTATTTTCTTTTCCTTTCTTTTACATTTACCTCATGTATATTGGCCTTCTGACCATCTGACATACATTGTATTTATATTTGGTTTATATCTATTGATGTATGTTATTCACCTATCTTTACATGTGTTATTTCTTTTCTTTTTTTATGCACATGCTTCTTATATCTTGTATGCAATCTTTTATTTCTATTTCACACTAAGATGCCTTGATGAGTTTTGTTTAAAGTGTTTCAGAAATATAGGTTGTCAAAGTCTTCTTGTCATAAACTCTCTTCTTGTAAAGTTTTTCAAGAGTTTGTGTTAGAATGAATTTTATTGTATTCAACAAGTGAGTATAAGTTGAGTGATTTATGATTTCTCTCATATGTTCATTTGTTTGTTGTGGTTTTGTCACGGATTGCCAATGGGGAGATTGTTAGGATATATGTGATTTAATGTTAGGAACATATGTCATGTTAGAATTGGCTAATCTTTTGGCTTGTAATTGGGTGTAATTGGGTAGATTTAGGATGTGTTTAATACTTCAAGGAACATGATTTCAAGATTAAGTGTTAAAGCCATGCAAGTTTGTTCAAGAAACAAGTGAAGAAGTGCTGGATTTTAAATCTTGACAGCTAGTATCTATCGAGGTTTAAAAGCAGCTGAAGCCCGATGCTCGACAGCTAGCTCAATAGATAAGCTATCTATCGAGGTTTATGAAAAACAAATTTTCAACTCTAATTTTCATCCAATCCATGAGTATATGTTTGGCCTTTCTTTTCTCATAACCCTAAACATATATAAGGATTATTTTAAGGGTTGTAAAAGAGAGCACAATTGCACGAGTATAGAGCAAAGTCTTGTTCATGTAAATTGTAATCGGAGACAGAATTTGCCCTAGTTTATCTTCTTGAAGAAGCTGCTGTGTTTATACACAATAAGGTTTTGTGACCAAGGAGTTTCTTGATCTTCATCGTGTGATGAATTGAAGAACTTTGCAACCAACATCTTTTTCAAGTTGGTTATTAAGTTGCGTACTGAGATCCGAGCATCTATTAGTTAGTCACGTACTAGGAGCTATGCATTACAAGGAGAAATTGTCACTACAGAATAAGTCCATTAGGTATTGGGGTAAAGGTTCAACTATAGGTTGGTATAAGGTACTGAGATTTCTTTACTTGTAACCGCTTGTTTTGATAATAGTGGATTCTCCAGAGTGGTAACCTTAAAATCACCTTGTGGGGTTTTGCCTCGGTGGTTTTCCCCATTTGTAAACAAATCACTCCTGTCATTTAATTTTCGCTGTATATTTAGTTATTTGGTAATTTGTTTGTACTGTCACATAAATTGTATGTTAATCTAATTAATTAATTAACTTAGCTAATTAATTGGTTAATTTATCACAAGGGGTCAATAAATTCTTGGCTTATCACCAGCAAACTTTGTTTGTGTTTGGATCTAAAGAAATGCAAAGAATCTGGATTACCAACAATTGAACAGAGAAAATCAAACCAATTTAACTTTTGATATACTTTTACATCACTAAAACGTTTGGATGCAAATGGATATGGGTTCTTTACTTTCAGATTTGAGGATAAGATGAAGTCTGCAGCAGATTTTGTGGAACCCGAGCCATGGCCAAGCTTTACACAGCCAAACCCCATGGCTGCCGCCAGTGACCACCGTGAGCCACAAACGGATATTTAGCGCTCACTCTCTGTCCCCTCATAGGGGTTTCTCTCTCCTATGCCCAATTCTCTCTCTTTTTATTTTCCTTTGATGTGTGCACTGTTGAGATTGTTTCTAACTTTGTATTTTTGGAATGGGGTTTTGATTTAGCTTTCAACATGGGTTTGGAAATGAGGTGGTCTTTGTGGTGGTAGTTTTGTTGAAGAAAGTTAGGTTTTGGAATAGATTAGTGTAAGAAAGCCAAAGACATGTTGGGTCTTTTAACTGCATTTTTTTCATAGTTGTTGGAAATAGGAAGGGGAGAAATCTCTAACTAACCAGTCAAGAAAAAGAGAATGAAGAAGGAGACTGAAAAAAAAAAAAAAAAAAAAAAAAGATTAACACTTAATAAACCCATTTTGATAGCCTCCTAGCAAGATCAAGATTGATCAATCTCTAAATCAAAACAAATCATGTCGAAAAAATTTCTGATTCACTTTCACTTCCTGGGTCTTTTGAAACCTTCGATTTTTGTGTATTTGGATTGCAAGATAACGAAAGAAATCATAATTTATTTTTATTTTTTCCGTTAAAAAAATTAGTTTAGAATTGTGGGTTTTTTTTTTTTCCTGACATGGATTTTTATTCATTATTAAAATGCTGATTTAGTAATTTTTAATATTATTTTATGAGTAATGCTACAGACACAAACTATTTTATAACACTTTTACAAACTGCTAATGTGGCTTTAGTAATTTTCGAATAATTATTGGTAAACATAAATGTGATGTTAGTAGTGGACTCATATTAGAACTAAAAAGAATTTGCCATATCAATAGTTTGTAAAAATATTGTAAAATAGTTTGTGACTATAGCATTACTCTTATTTTATACTCCACAGTTTTAAGTGTGATAACAGTGCACACCGTTTGCCTCATAGGCATTCTCCATTAGTAAATTGACGGTAGGAACCAAATTGATTGCGAATTGAAAATAACAGGGACCAAATTGACTGTTACAAAAATGTAGGGACCAATTTCACTGTAACCTCAAAATGTAAGGATCAAAATGATGTTTTCACCTTCCTTTTATGAAAAGAATTTCCATGGTTTTTGTCCAACTTTCAAAAGGGACTTAACTGTGTGTTTCTTTTCTTTTTCTTTTTTTTCTTTTTTTTTTATAAAAAGGGGTAACCAAAAAGTTTTCATGAAAACAAAGTTTAAGCTTGAAAATTATTTGTAAAGAAAGTTCAATTCAAAGGAAAATAAACTTGGTTTTTGAAAAAGGATTTTTAGAACCATAGTTAAAACATGAGAGAAGTGTTTGATTTAAAGAAAATGGTTTTCATGAGTTTTCTAAAAAAGGAGTTTTTAGGGTTAAAAATCTATGATTTTTATTCATCTTGAAGATCATAATGTAGGAAGGTTGTTTTAAGAAAAATCTTTTTTTTTAAAAGGAAATTTGTCTTAAATAAGTCTTAAACCTTATAACATCCAAGCTTATGGATGATTCTTTTCCATGTTGGGAAATGAGAATTTTGGAGACTTCTACCGTTTTCCCGGAAACATATCCATATTGTTTGAGAAAACTCAAAAGGGATTTCAATATTGTTTAAAACCCATTTAAAAGAAACTCAAAAGGAATTTCCATATATTTTTTTTAAAGAAGATGCCCAAAATTTTAGGTTGAAAATCATTTTGAAGAAAAGAAAGGTTTTGAAGGATTTGAAAAATGCCCTTTTGGAAGGCTTTTATGAATTTAAGAAAAAAAATTCTTTTTTGAAAAGGTTTACTTCTAAGAAAATGGATGGCTTGGAACCATTTTTTATCTTTTGGAAAACAAATTTTTAGAGGTTTGTTTAATTAAGATTTTTACTATTTGGTAACCTAGGTTTTATAGTGCTAGCAAGAGAGCTAGCACCCTTAAATCCCTTTACACACGAGAAAGGGAATATGGAAAATAAAGCAAGCGAAAAGATAAAGTGCATAAATTAAAGGAGCACAATATTTAAAGGCTTGAATGTAAAAGCAAGAATTTAAAGAATTTAAAGGCAAGACATAATGTAGAAGCTTGAATATAAAGGAATTTAAAGATAAGACAATAATGTAAATGGGTTTATTTGAAATTTTTTTAAAAGAAATTTCTCATAAATAAGCCCTAATCTTGTCACATCAAAACTAATGATTTCTTTTGCAAGTTAGAAAATGGGAGTCATGGAGATCTCTACCATTTTCCCTGAAACATACTCATATTACGCTTAGGAACAAGGTTTAAAACCCATTTATGAGAAACCCATCTATGGTAAATTGCCATCTTTCCACTAAGGTTAGTCGTGCATGAAGAAAAATCCTCCACAAACCTTCTAGTTTGGAAGATGAGGATTTATCAAAGATATTGGGTTGTTTTCTCTTTTTAGGTCCAAGAGATTTAAAGTAAAAAGACAACAAAGAGAAAAAGGGTAGAAAACAAATTTTTACAAGTGTAGTGAAAACTTTAAGGAATAAAGAGCACGGACAATAAACATACACAAGTAGAGAGATATAGAACAATATGTAAAGAGCAAAATATGTAGTTTATGGATCAAATTGACACTATTGGAATGTTATGGATCAAATTGAAATATGGTGTAAAGAATATGGACCAAATATAGAGTTTAACCTACATTTAATCAAGATTTTGGTATTTTCTTCATATCTCATTCGTTTTAACTCTGATTTTGGCCCGTGAACTATCGTTTTAAAGGAAATTCCCTGATCTTCAAGATGGTTCAAAATTAACCATGATTGGACTGTTGGATTCAAAAGTCAACATTTTGACCACTCCTAATTAGGGTTTCATAAGCGTTGGTCAAATTTTGCCAAAAATGGCAAGTTAGATTTTGGATTGTTTGTTTCGTTGTCCAATTAGGGTAAATAGGATTTTTTCACATTGTTCCCAACTCTTGATTTTCAAAATTCATGGCTTCACCCTTTTTCGAGATTTAAATCACTATTTTGGCATGGTAACCGAGATTAGACAAAATACAATATCGGCACCCCTTCATGATTCTTTCTTTGCTCCTTAGTGAGTATTCAATTGACCACTTTGTTATGGGTATCTTCTGTTATGTGTGGATTCCATTTGGCCATGTGAGTGTCTCACCATTTGAATGGTCATCAACCATTGTCCTTCTAGTTTAGTGTCAATCCTTGAGGATTGGGTTAAGGTGTAGTTGGTCTCCCTTACGACAATGGTTTTGGGTCATTAGTTATAAATTATGTTTTAATTCCTTTACGGTTAATTCTGACTAGACCTGTACATGTGCAATGGGAGGACTTTATATCATTCATTTTCATTTACCACTTTTTGGCAGAGGAATCAACAGAATTCACGGAGCCACCATGTGCGGCAGTGGCCAATCCAATCCAGTCTATTGTGGAACAAAGGAGAGATTTGAATGTCCTGGAGTGGGAAAAGGAGTTAGCTCATTCTACTCATCCTGTTTCAATTTCCCCAAAAGATATGGTTATTATTTTGCCTGGTCCCATAATCCATTCAAACTCCTTAGTGGGTACTCAGGACCAGGTCACCAAAATGTCACTCTCCAATGTAGAGGCCGAAGGGATAGATGCTATTTTAGATTTGAATTGCAAACGAAGAGATAAGGATAGCTTTTGCAGGGAGCTGGAACCTGAAGTTGAAGCTTATCCTGTTAAGGTAATGCATTTGGACTCCAACTCTAACTCAATTTCTTATAAAGTTATTGGGGAATATGCTGAACAATAATTTGAAATTTGAGAGGATATGGAGATGGAGTTATTTTCGGATAAGTTAGTGGAGAAGATAGATTTGGAGAAATCCACATTACATACTTGGAAACGAGTAATACGTAACAAGAAAATTTCAAATTCTGGGGATGTTGATCTTCCCAATCTACTTTCATCCAAAAGACTGGTTGTAACCCGTGATCCTAATACCTGCACTGATTTACATCCTCATAAAAAAAAAAAAAAAGGCCATTGAATATTCAACTGCTTCATCTCCTCTTCCTATTTCTAGGGGTGGCTCTCTGCCTCCCCTTCATACTATATGAAAATTCTTAGTCTCAACTGTTGAGGGCTTGGGATCCCTGAGGCAATTTTATAACTTCGCTGTTTAACAGATGAAGAAGGTCCCCAAGTTTTATTTCTTTGTGAAACGAAGCTTGATAAATGTGGTTTGGCCTATCTGAAGAGAAATTTAGACTTTACACAAGGAGTGGAGGTTCCTCGTTGTGGTTTGGACTTGCTCTATTGTGGCATAAGAACATTGACCTTGCTGTGCAAACCTTTTCACCTCGTCATATTGATGCATTTTTTTACTAAGGATGGTGTTCAATGGCGTTTTACTGGTTTTTATGGTCACTTAGGGACAATGAAGAGGGGTGAGTCTTGTGACATTCTTTGTCACTTACATTTGGTAGGGAATTTTCCTTGGCTGATTATGGGTTATTTTAACGAAATTTTACATCCTGATGAATATTAGGGGAATGGTTCACGACCTTTGTCTCAGATTGCTAAATTCCAACATGTTGTTGATGATTGTTCTCTCTTAGACTTGGGTTTTGAAGGTCCCAAATTCACTTGGTGTAATAATAGATTCCAGGGCAATCTGGTTTATGTGAGATTGGATAGAGTACTGTACAATCAGGAGTGGTTGGATCTTTTTCCTAACTCCAAACTCTTTCATATTCCTTTTGGGTTTTCTAATCATTTAGTTCTTTTGACTGACATTAAAGGAGCCGAACCTGTTATTGCTAGAGGACATAAACACAGGTTTTTTCGGTTTGAAGCTCTATGGACTAGGATGCTTGAGTGCGAAGAGGTTATCAAAAGTTGTTGGAATACTCCTCAGTGGGGCACTCCTATGTATTGTATTTCACAAAAAATTAAAGTTGTTCGGGTTGCTTTACTTCATTGGGGAGGTAGGAATGTTAGAAGTCTATTCGAGTCTATTGCTACCAAAAGAAAGCTCCTTTCGAGTCTTGAGAGGGATTGTCATGATAACCCCTCGGATTTCTCTAGAATTCAACTGAGGAATGCTACGAGAGCTGAACTTAATGAACTAATCTGTCAAGAAGAGGCGTATTGGCATCAACGGGTTAAAGTATCTTGGTTACAGTCAGGTGATCGTAATACCAAGTTTTTCCATGGGGTGGCTTCTCAAAGAAGACGTGGCAATGTGATTTCTAAGCTTAAAGATATTAATGGGACTATGGTTTCTCAACAATCTGATCTAGAAGCTGTTGCAGTCCAATATTTCCAGGATATTTTTACATCAGCCTCTTCTAATTTGTTCTAGCAAGTTATTTAACATGTTGACAGGGTAGTTACCCTTAAGATGAACATATCCCTCCTTGAAGAATTCATAAATAATGAGGTTAAAACAGTACTATTTCAGATGCATCCCGCCAAAGCACCTGGTCCCAATGGTATGAATCCTCTCTTTTTTCAGCATTATTGGCACATTGTAGGATCTGATGTTTCTAGAGTTGTTATTGACTGTCTTAATTCAAGAACTATGTTAAGCTGTACTAATCTTACTCATATCACCCTTGTACCTAAAAGGAAAATCCCTAATTCTATGTCTCATTTTCGGCCTATAAGCTTATGTAATGTAATTTTCAAGATCATTTCTAAAGTTCTGGCTAACAGAATGAAGAAAATTATGGGGACGATTATCTCTGATTGTTAGAGTGCGTTTGTGCCTGAAAGAGTTATCACAGATAATATTCTAATCTCCTTTGAAATTTTACACTACATGAAGACTAAAAGGAGGGGTAATACGTCATATATGGCCATCAAGCTTGATATGAGCAAGGCTTACGACAGAGTAGAATGGGATTATCTTAAAGATTTGATGTTGCAACTGGGGTTTCATCCCCTTTGGGTGGATCTAGAAATGGTGGAAATCACCTCAGTATCTTATTCTGTTTTAATGAATGGAGTGGCGTTTGGTTATATCTTGCCCTCTAGAGGTCTTCACCAAGGAGATCCATTATCTTCTTACCTCTTCCTCTTATGGTCTAAGGGTTTTACCGCTTTGATTCGAAAAGTTACTCAAGCTAACTGTCTGCATGTTGTCAGAATCTCTAGGGGTGCTCCTACGATTACTCATTTGCTATTCACTGATGATAGCCTTCTATTTTGCAATGCTTCCATTGAAGAATGTCAGGTTATCAAGGAGATCCTTTATTTATATGAGATGGCCTCTGGACAGAAGGTGAACTGTGATAAAACCTCCATTTTCTTCAACAAGAATACTTCTATAGAGAGGAGGGAGGAAATTAAAGTGTTTTTAAATGCTACTTCCTCAGTTCCCTTTGAGAAATATCTTGGGTTTCCTCCTATTATTAGTAGGGGTAAGAAACAGACTTTTGCTAATATCAAACTCAAGGTTCAATCCAAACTTAGTGGCTGGAAAGGAAAAATGCTTTCTCAAGGAGGGGAGAAGTTTTGATCAAGTCCGTCGCCCAAGCAATCCCGGTATATGCTATGAATTGCTTTATGTTACCTGCTGGATTTTGTAATGAAATCAACTCTATGATGGGGCAATTCTGGTGGGGCCAAAAGCAGGAGGAAAAGAAGCTTCATTGGCTTAGTTGGAAACAACTTTGCTTTTCTAAGAAGGATGGTGGGTTAGGTTTTCGTGATCTGCGAAGTTTTAATCTGACCTTACTCACTAAACAGGGGTGGAGACTTTTACATTGTCAAGATTCTCTGTTTTACAAAGTGTTTTAAGTCCAAATACTTCTCAGATGGTTCATTCTTGGATGTGCCAATCCCATCTCATTCTTCTTATGCTTCGAGGAGTATTGCTCAGAGTCGGACTCTTTTGATTCAAGGAAGTCGATGGAGGGTGGGGAATGGAACTAAGATCAATACATGGCAAGATAAGTGGCTGCCTATGACCTGTAATCAGAAAGTCATTTCACCTCGGACTATTCTTCCTGTAGAAGCTAGAGTTGCAGACCTTATTGACAGTCTTCTTTTCAGCCGAGATGAAAAGAGACCTTGATTGATTTCATTTTCTATCCCTATGAATCACATCATTAAATCTATCCCATTAAATTTCAGACTGCCTCCAGACTCGCTGATTTGGACAAAAAATAAGGCTGGAAACTTCACAGTTCGTAGTGCTTATTTTCTTCAAAGGGAGTTGGAGAATGCTTCCCATGGCAACTTGGCATCTTCTTCACATTCAGGTCGCAAGCATTCTTTTTGGAATAGCATCTGGTCTTCCTTGATTCCTCCGAAGATCAAATCTTTCATTTGGAGAGCATGTACTGACAGTCTTCCCCTTCGTACCAAGTTTTTTGATAAACGTATATCTAGCTCTTACTCCTGTGTGCTTTGCTCAGATGCAGCGGAATCATGTAGTCATCTTCTCTGGGAATGTTCCTTTTCTCAAGCCGTTTGGCTTCAAGCTCCTTTTAGGAACTCTTTTGTTTTTCCCTTACACATCCAGTTTATGGATATCATGGATGCTACGTTGCATAAGTTGCACTCTTCGGAATTTGAAATTTTGTGTGTAGTGCTTTAGATGATATGGACCTGTCGAAACAAATTCATCTTTGAAAACAAAACCCCCTGTTCAGATGGGTTGTGGTCTCGAGCTTCGGTGTATGTAATGGAGTTCATGGAGGTTAATAAGACTGGATTAGCGGTACCAATAGCTCCTGACAGGAAATGGTCTCCTCCTCTGTCTGATTCAGTTTTCAAACTAAACCTTGCTCTCTCACAGTCTCGGTCTAAAGCTTCAGTTGGTGTGGGTTTTCTTATTCGTAATTCAAATGGGGAAGTGTTGGCAGCATCTTGTGAACGTGTCAGGAAAGAGTTGCACTCTCTGTGGACGGCAGTTGTGGTCATGCGTTAAGGCCCTTGTGTTTTGTCTAAACACTTGCTTTTACAAGGTCATTGTTGAGAGTAATTTTGCTGAGCTGGTGGACTTCATTAATTCAGATAGAATCCGCACTCTAGAGGTGGCTTGGATTATGGAGGATATCAAGCTTATTTGTGAACAATTTGTTAGTATATCCTTTGTTTCTGTTCCTTTAAAATGTAACTATGCTGCTAGTTTTAGTTAGTGCTGCAAAAGAGAATGCGAAGGCTATTGTTTGGTTAAAATAATGCTCCTTTTTTCTTTCTTTATTATACCGTGTGATATTAATTGAATAAAGCTTATTATTATTTCGTCTCAAAAAAAAAAAAAAAAAAATTTCCCCATTTCCTTAAAAAAAAGGGGTTAATATTTGTAGTGAAATTCTCAACTGTATTCTGCTTACTCTGCTTGTCGTGTTATCTAAATCCCTAGGCACAAATAAAGCAGCTCACTCTTTGGCCAAATGGTCCTTTATGAACAATATTTTTAGGTTTTTTGATGTAGGTTTGGATCCTCCTTGTTTTGAGTTTATTATTAACGTTGAGGCTCCTAATCCCTCTCCGTAATTTTGTTGGTGTTTTGTGAATAAAATTTTACAGTTCATAACAAAAAAAAAAGGGGGTTAATATTTCTATTTCAACAAAATTAAGTCTCGAAGTCTAAAATAAATCAAATTAATAAATTTGAAATAAAAATAAATTTTAATTATCAATGGAATGAATTTTAAATTATAATATGCACATCCCAAATTCTACCTATAGTTGGCCAAGGAGATGACTTCCAACTCCTGCTGCTTACTCCTAAATTTCCCATTTCAAGTTCGTTCGCTCGCTAATTACACTTCCAATAAAAAGAATTTCCCATTTCTCCGTCTCACAAACCCATCCTCTCTCCGACCCCAACCTCCTCCAATTTCAGCTCCTCAATCCAAAGCCACATCGGCAGCCATGGAAGCCGACCAAAGTACCACCACCAACACCAGCACAAGCACAAGCACAAGCAGCAGCGGCTCTTGCCCACCCATGAATCTCTTGTTCGTGGAAATGGGTGTGGGCTACGATCAACATGGGTACGTACTCCGTACCCACTTGGCCTTTCTCTATTACTCTGCTAGTATTTGATGAACACCCATTTGTCAAATTTTAATATTGAATCGTAGGATTGGTGCATTTTTACGTGGAAAAAGAGTTAACAAGATCAATTTTGTGATGCCCATTTGACTCTTTCTCAATTACTATCCCAGTGAATGATGAACACCCAGATGCTAAATTTTCATATTGAATGGTAGGATTGGTGTATTTTCTTTGAAAAAAAAGTGAGTTAACAAGTTGATGAATTGTAATGTAACAGGCAAGACATTACGGCTGCGGCTATGCGGGCATGCAGGGATGCCATCTCTTCCAACTCGATTCCGGCATTTCGAAGAGGTATTAATCCTTGGATTTTCAGAGATTTTAGTGTCTATGTATATCTGTGGTGTTTAATTATGTTTGTGGTATGGATTTGCTAGATTTGAGGTTTTTGTGCTATTGTGGAAATTTTGACTTTTGATGGAGTGGGGTTATGAAACAAGATTAATGTTTTCCATCTTGATGGAGTTTGCATTCTGCATTCTTGAAATTCTATTACTTTTGCTTATTTTGTGATTTTTTTTTATATAGATATCTGTTCTTGTTTCTTTGTATTTTGGTTAGTTTTCTATGTATGTTGTCATAGTTTGGGAAAATTTGGCTAGCTTCAATGAGAAAACTGTGAATACATGAGAGAGAGAGAGAGAGAGAGAGAGAGAGAGAGAGAGAGAGAGAGAGAGAGAGAGAGAGAGGTGTTTTCCGGTCCTATTGAAATGTGAGGACTTTATTTTTACTTGTTGCTAAGGACATGCATTTAACTACTTCTTTGTGGAAATTGTCTCATTTTCTGAGATGGAATTGGTGCAGGGTCCATTCCAGGTGTTACATTCGATCAGATGAAACTACAGATTAAGCTGGGAGTCCCTCATTCTCTCCAGCAATCCTTGGATATTGAGAGGGTCAAGTCTGTCTTTCCTTAGTGAGTATCTGGCTGTCTGTCTTTTTCATTGCATCTTAATTGTTATACACACAATGTTCATATACCTCCTCTCTTTGAAATAAGGGTAAATGTATAATTAATAAAATGAAACAAAAAGTCTGTCTACCATCAATATTGCTTCCAGACACTGCAAATTCTCTTTTCTGTCCACTATTAAGGTCTATTTACCTCTCTTTGAGAAAATGTTCGTTCTATTTTCATTTCAAGTATATCCATTTTTTTCCTACTTGTCTCTGTAATTTGAATTTGTATATGAGCAGAATATAATGAAGATGCTCCAATTAAGAAGGCAACCATACTTTTTGACATAATAAAAGTTGAAACAAAGATGTACTGATTGATGTGACATAATATACGCCAAGCTTAAAGATAATCTGCAGCTCTTAGATGAAGCCAGTGGCTAGTTGCAGCACTTATCTGGGATACAAAAATCTCATCACAAACTAGGATAAGAACTAGTTTATCCGTCATTGAGTTTATCTGTGGCACAGTTTCTGGTTACAGTGCAGTGACGTTGACCTAAGTTGCACCGGTACCGACACGGGTATAGGTACGGGCACGGGGGTATGGCATTTAAAAATTTTTTTTAGGTATATTTTAAATGTTTTTGGACATAATATGTTTAATTTAGGTTTTAAAATTAATTAACAATAACAAAATGCTTGAAAACATATCTAAAATTTGAAGGCAATAATAAATAGCAAAGAAGTACAATGACGCCCATAAAATGTTGTCAAAAGTACAAACCAAGAGTTCAAATAAATTGAACGCCTAAGTTGCATGGGTACCCACACAAGTACAGGTACAGGTATGAGGCCATTTTAGCCATGTCTGTCCAACATAGACATTAACACTGGTTAAATTAAATATCATTTTTTGAAAACTTTATTCTCTTTCGACTTCCTATCTTATTTTCTCATGTAATTCCAGTGGGAAAATTATGAAATTTGAAGTTGTTGATGGTGGACTTATATGCTCAAGTGGTGTTCATGTGGAAGAAATGGGCGACAAGAATGATGACTGTTACATAGTGAATGCTGCAGTATATGTTGGCTACTAGTTTCTTGTTTCCTCTGTTCCCTCTTTGAAGTGTTTGAAGGTTAGGTCTCAGTTCTCACTACCCACTGTAGGATGCAAATTCCAATTATTGGAGTTCTTTCTTTTGTTGTTATGCAGAACAAACTTTCAAATAAAAAACAATTGACCATATTTTCAGCGCCCTGAGTCCGTCAAAATTTATCTATCTGTCATGATTCAATCCCCTGCATGCATTCGTCTTTGCTTATTTATCATTTATATCTAATAATCTTTTTAGTTATTATCTCCGAGCATTCTATGCTTCTGCGTGCCTTTTGGTGTATGTCTGAGTATTGCATTATGTGTAACTAAACGGAATCACGGAAAATTATTTGAAGCATACCCAGTCTCTGGAATCAAATTCCTTCATTGTGGCTGAATTGGTTGATACCATACCTACAGGAAATTTAGGATCAGGAGATGATATATTTTGTAGTTGAGATGATTTTTTCTAGGGAAATGGGTCTGGTTGATTCTTTGATTTGAGCTATTTTGAAACCAAAAAAATCACAGGCTAGGTCCGGCAAACCATTTGAACCCAGCCTAAACTACTAGTTGGAACACAATGGGTGGCCTTTCTATTGTTCGAACTACTTATTGATAGATGTGGGGGTGGGATAGGAATAATTATCTCTCTCCCAACCAGAAAAGAAAATTTGTTAAAGGTATCAGTAAATAGAGCTTGCCCTTAGTTGGTTGGGGGTTGTGATGAATGAGAAGTATTGGCTGAAGGTCCAGCTGTTAGAGGTCTAGGTTGAGAATGTGTAAGCAATTGGTGACATTTTGGAACATGAGTTTAATTAGTCGGATGGGGAAGTTCTACTTTTCCCTATGGGAGGGACCCCTATTCCTATCCAAGAAATGTACTTTTCTTTAAGGGGAGAACTACTACCAAATTTTGCAATGTAATGCAGAAAATTTGATTCATCCTCCAATCAAATCCGAGTAAATGAGATTCCCAAAATAGAAGTTATTTCACTTGTCACAAGATAGCCAGCTGGAACACATATGAATCTGCGAATAGTTATATTGCTTTGTGGCAAAGCAACAGCAGTCAGGTTGAAGGGCTCCAGCTTCTTCACCATACTGGTTCAAACATAAATTCTCGTAAGTGTTTCCAGGTCAAAACATTATAAGTGGGGCAGTTGAAGTCATATGTAGCTCTAATTACTTAAGTGGCTTTGCTTGTGAACTCCGTCCATGTAGTCTTCTTTTTTTTTATAAGTAATAACTTCATTGAAAGAAGAAGAGAAGGTACAAAGGGAACAGGCCATGTGCTAGAAGCAACAGGGGAAAAAAACTAAGTAACAATGAAAGTACAAAAATCAAGCATATCAAGTAAAGAAATAAAAGTGAAAAAACCCGTAGCATTTGCCCAATCAAACAAAGTCTGAAAAAAGATAAGCGTCAACTAATGAATCGATCTTTCATTCCCATCAAAGGTACCTGCATTCCTTCCCTCCAAATGACCCACATAAAACAATGAGGGATCATCCTGCAAAGTGCCTTAGATCTGAGTCTGTTGAACTTGTTTGACCAACTTGCCAAAAGTTCCACGACATTATGTGGCATAACCCAATGAACCCCAAATAGTGAACACACCATATTCCACAACTCTTGAGATATTGGGCAGTGTAGGAGTAAGTGATCAGTAGTCTCCCCATTCCTCTTGCACATACAACATCAATCCACCGCCACCACTTTTTGCCTCCTTAAATTATCAGTGGTTAAAATTTCCTCCAAAGCTGTTGTCCAAATAAAGAAATTAACCTTTGGAGGCACTTTTGATTTCCACAATGGTTTCCATTGAAAAGAATCCGGATTTGGGGGTTGTAAGGCCCTATAATAAGAACAAACATCAAAAACACCCCTAGTAGAGAGTTTCCAACAAATTTTAGCCACCCCATTCCTTCTCCAAGATCCAGAATAAATAAAGTTCATAAATGATACAACTGGCTCCAGCTCCCGATCTTGAACCGGTCAAGTAAATCTGATATTCCAATGGTAGTTTGCCTCTGAGGTCAACAACAACTCAGCCACTGAAGCATCCTTGTTAATAGCAATATTGTAAAGTTCTGGGAAGATATTTTTCAAAGGAAGCCCCTTGCACAATGGATCACGCCAAAATTTAATACAAGAACCATCCCTCACCTTAAAGATGATAAAAGGATAAAAGTCATCCCACCCCTTTCTGATATAATTCCATAAACCAACCACGTAAGGCCCCTGCACGCTAAAAGAACACCCCCCCCCCCCCCCTTCCACATGCCACCATATTTTGTTTCTATTGCCCTTCTCCATAAGGCAGTCCTTTCCATAGTATATCTCCACAATCATTCCCCAAAAGAGACTAATTAAACAAAACCAAATTACGCACACCCATTCCCCCATATTGAACTGGTACACAAATAGTCTTCCACTTAACCAAATGATACTTAAACTCATCTCCTAATCCGCCCCACCGAAAATCCCTTTGTAATTTTTCAATACATCTAGCAAGACTTACCGGGATAGGAAACAGAGATAGGTAGAATGTATGCAGGCTGGGTAAGGTGCTCTTCAATA
This sequence comes from Lithocarpus polystachyus, assembly GCA_033629205.1. Classification (NCBI taxonomy): domain Eukaryota; kingdom Viridiplantae; phylum Streptophyta; class Magnoliopsida; order Fagales; family Fagaceae; genus Lithocarpus; species Lithocarpus polystachyus. The sequence goes on from CM066166.1 coordinate 59,568,266, forward strand.
AAGTGATTCAGGCCCCCTAGAAAGATACAATCTTTTCCACCCAGCCAACCGCCGCTCCATTTTCTCCAGCGCACCAGTCCAAATAGGTTTCGCCTTGAAAGTAGCAGCTAAAGGAAGCCCCAAATAAGTCGTGTAACGATGTCACTTCACATCTTAAAATACCAACCAAAGTTTCAACATTCTGTACATTCCAACTGAAACCAGTTCAGATTTCCTCAAATTTATTTTTAAACCAGATACAATCTGAAACCAGATAAACACTGCTTTCAAATGCCAAATTTGCTCTGGATTTGCTCCACAAAAAAAATCAAAGTATCATCTGTGAAGAGAAGATGAGAGATCTCAAACTGGCCCCTAGAATTTCCACCCACTGAAAAACCTGAGACAAAGTTTCCAATTCTAGCTCTCTCAAACATCCGGCCTCCATAACAATCACAAACAAGAGAGGGGATAAAGGGTCCCTTTGTCTCAAACCTCGTGAACTATGAAAGAAACCAGCTGGACTACCGTTAACAAGCACAGAAAAACAAACTGTGGAAATACATGAAAAAATCCACTGCCTCCATCTAGAACCAAGCCCACACCTTTGAAGCACATACAACAAGAAATTCCAATGCACATGATCATATGCTTTCTCCAAATCCAATTTACACAAAACCCCAGGAATTCCAGATATAAGGTGGCTGTCTAAACATTCATTTGCAATCCGCACTGAATCCAATATTTGTCACTCTTTGACAAAGGCATTTTGAGGTTCAGACACCACTTTATGAAGTACCTTTTCAAGCCTATTAGCCAAAACTTTTGCCAGGATCTTGTAGACCCCAGAAATCAAATTAATTGGCCGGACATCCTTTATCTCCACTGCCCCAGGCTTTTTTGGAATGAGGGTAATGAATGTAGCATTAAGACTCTTTTCAAAATTACCATGATCATGGAGATAATGAAATACCTTCATAACATCTTCCTTTAGAATACCCCAACAGGATTGAAAAAAAGACATCGTGAACCCATCCAGACTTGGAGCTTTATCCCCATTCATATTGGATACCGCCTCAAACACCTCATCCTCTGAAAAACACCTTTCCAGCCAGCAAGACATTTCTTCTTCCAAAATAGAAAATTTCATCCCATCTAGCAAGGGCCTACGGATACTTGATTCCGAATACAGAGGCTTATAAAACTCCACTATCTTTTCCTTGAAGGTATCCTGATTGTTTATCTCCTCCCTATCCACTGCTAATCGCCCTATGGTGTTGTTGCGGCGATGAGAGTTTGCGAGTCTATGAAAGAACTTCATATTTTTATTCCCTTCCTTCAAACAAAGCAGCCTAGATTTTTGTCTCCAACTAATTTCCTCCATCAACATAATTCTCTCAAGATCCGCTTTAGCCTGATCGTGCTCATGCTGTTCCCCTTCTAGCAAGGTTCTAGTCTCTTCAATCTCATCCACAGCTGAAATACATCCTAGTAGAGAAACTCTGTCGAGCTATATCACCAAAAACTGTTTCATTCCACTTCTTCAAATCTAATTTGAGGGCCTTGAGTTTATTAGCCAAAACAAAGTCGGTGTACCATGAAACTGATAAGAATCCCAACAATTTTTTACCAAGTCAGTAACCCATCTAGTATTCTGGAAAAATGCAGCACTTAGTGTGGTCTGTTTCAGTGTTTCTTGCTGTGTTATTGGGATTAGATATCGTGTGGTGTAAACTGAAGCAGAATTAGTTATTTGCATGATCTGGAAAGTTAACATACCTAAGTGAGTTCAATGCTGTCATTGATTCCAGGATTCTTGTTAAAAGACCATGGCAACTGGTGGTTCACCAAACCTACCAGGATAGCAACAGCTCTGCTGATTCATTTAGTAGGAAAGTGGGGGGAAAAAAATGACATGAAATATATGTGAGCTGCCTCTATGTCTTGCTGTGAGTGGTCTATAATATTGTTTTTGACACACAGGTTTCTTTATATGCCTTGCCTTATTGCTGTTTTAACAAGCACTATTGATGTTTAGTGAAAACTCTTTTAGGATGATATGATAGTATTTCTGTTTGGCATCTTGGGGACTATAAAATCAGAAAATTTCTAGAGATGATTGTTATGATTTTGGGAGTAGCATACTAGGGATGCCGGCAAAGCTGAAACTTGAGAATTAGATAACTCTAAACCTGCCTGGGCAAAAATTGACAGTAAATACGAAGATACTTTAGCAGAAAAGTAAGATTTCTTGAAGTTGTGGTGTTGTATGTCTCTGCTTATGGTAGAAGGCCTTGGGATGCTTCTTAGCTTATTGTAGTCTTGGTCTTATGTAATTAAGACTTGGTAGCATGGTTTCTGCAACTGTAGAGCTCATACAGAGCAATATGAATGTATCTTGAGTGTTTTTTGCAATGTCAGTGTGAACTCCTTTCAATTAGCTTAATTAGAATTCACCCACTTCAACTTACAGCAAACTCATCTCAATTAAATGGCCGTGTTTAAACTGCAAACAAATTAAACAGATTTAAAAGCAAACCTTGAAACTTGGCCTTTTGGGCTGATGTTTATTCTGAAAAGGACTTCAAAAAGATCTATAAAATATTGCAATATTTATTAAATTGTACAATTACAATAGCGGATAGCTAATACTCGATGAACAGCGCTAGATATCAATTGTAAACAATAGAACATAACTTTAACTGAACAAATTTAAGTCTTTTCAGCATTGAGCTCCTGCTTTCCTAGTCACATGCAATGCCATCTTCATCTCTATGTCAAAACTTTTTTCTATATCATTGCACAATTTGTGTGTTTTAAATAATCAATTAATTTACAATTGATCATTGCCCTGCTTATTATGATCCACCAATGAACTAAAATGAGATGTTCAAGTACCTCACCAATTTTACAAAACAATAATTTGGAAAAAAAATTAAAATTTTTTTTCTTTGTGTCGGCAATCACACGCTGAGAACTGTGTATAGGAGCTGGTTCCAGGTATCAGGCAATCCAGGAAGGCACCAGTGGCTACAGTCATTGCCTGGATGCTCACCGCTATAAGCCGAGGGGTGTGCGTCTTTTCTCAACTGTGAGAGAGTTGTTATGTCAAGCAAATAAACAGGTTTCTTAATCTTACTTAACACATTGTTCACCACAGCAGTAGCTGGCGGTGGACCTGCTGGATAGGTTGACCCGGATAGAGGTTCAACTTCTCCAGAACAAGTATTTTTGGGTTGATTCCACTCCTTGCCCCTGTTTTAACAAAAAGCAATCAATATTTTTGTTACTCATTTGTTTTCCATTGACTCTTTTAACTGACTCCACCCCTGGCTCTAAACTTGACTATAGACAAGTTTTTAACAAGTCAAAATTTAGTAACTATTAGTGCTGCTAGACTGCTAGTACAACTACTGGTTTTGGTACCCTTTTTTTTATTTTTTATTTTTATTGCACGTATATTGCCAACCAACCATATAAGTTGAGTGACCCAGACCCTCCCAAGTTCCCAAGTATGTACAATGCTGCTCCAGGCTCGAAAATTGGACACCCCATTGCTGCAATTTATGCCATTAGGCCATTGATCTATTGGGACTACTACTAAGCATATTTTGCAATTAAAGAATTTGATGAACAATGCACTACGGTTTGGGCTCTGAAGCACAATAACTAAGTTTCTATTGAACTTCTACTTTGTAAGCATTGTTGTTTACTTTTGGGTCTATAATAATAGTAATTCATGGAATAGCTCGGGATTTTCACTCACTGATAATGGGTGGGAGAAATCCCCTGAAAGAAGACCTTGGTTTGAGTAGGGTCAACATTTAGATCAACCCAGCTAGCCCATGTGTTGAGCCCCTTATTAAATGCTGTTAGACGGTCCATATCTTTGTACAAATTACTCCCATCTCTGATATAATCCCACCTGCATTCCACAAGCATCCGCAGCCACAACATTATAAAAGTGTAAATAAAACGCCATATAAATTTTACTACATAGAATTTGTTTAAAACAAATGTGACAATTTATAAACTGACCTGAGAATCAATAAATGTGAGGATTGTGGTATGTTTGCATAATGCACTTGTAAGAGTAAAAAGTAGAGAAGGTTAAATGATAAAAATGTTGAAACTTACAAGTTTTAATCTAAAGGTCGAGATTAAAAGTAAGTTTTATAACTTTCAATCTTAGCCATCAAAAATGTTATCGCATGATGCAATTAGCCCTAGTTATAGCACGCCTTCTCAATCGGAATGCTGTTTACACACTCTAGGTCCAATAATATAGATATTACAGACATCTATAGGAACCCAAATCTGTATTGTCTAAGGGCACCAAGCTAGCAGACTTATCAAGCACATTTTCAAGTCTTCTTTATAATCAGTTTTCACATTATATATCTACAAACTAAGTCAAAAAAATCAATTCATATATCTCCATCTTCTATAGACTCATCAGACCAATCCAACTATTTATCGAATCAAAACATTTAAACAAACCATCAAGCAACCCCCCCCCCCCCCCCCCCCCACAAAAAGTGCTAAACTAATATTAGATTTCTTTATTAATAAAATTGGATTTTGCCACGTCATTAAAATTTAAACAAACTATAAAACAATCATAACTTTGATATCTATTGGTTACTCTACAAGTATAAGTGTTTGTGGAGTGTGAGGGGTAAGGGCTGAGATTCAAGTCTCCAAGAGAGAGCTTCACACACATATACATTTAGATTAGGTTAGAGTAGAAATTCTATCTTATATAAAAAATAAAAACTTTGATATCTATTTAAAATTAGGCTAAAATACAAAACTCACCTTCTATGCTTTACCAAAATTTATTTTAGTACTCTAACTTTCAAGTTTATTCAATTAAGGCTTTTTTATTAACTTTTGTTATATTTTGTGGTTAATTTTTCAAAATTTTTTAAATTTTTCTTCAAATTTTTTAAATTAAAAACATTTAATTAATGATTGAAAAATATTTTCCAGATTTTCTTTGTCGAAAAATTTAAATGCCTTAATTGAATAAATCTGAAATTCAAGAATTGAAATAAAGAAAAGTAAAATTAGAGGACTGAAATGTATTCTGAAAAAACTTAGAAGGTTAATTTTACTTTTTAACCCTAAAATTATTATTGAAAACGTGACAAAATCTAATCTACTGTACGAGCATAAATCCCAGAATGCAAAACAAAAGAATGAATTGCAAATGAGATGGGTAAACGTACGGCTGAGAGTCTCCTGTGTGGGTCCACCAATGCCACGTGTTGAAGATCAGCATGTCCATCCCTTTCCACGAATTTCCACCCTGGATTGAGTCTAGGCTTAGCACGCGGCCCACGTCTTCTTTCACTATATCCACAAGGTATGGTGTTCTATATAGAAGCAAACTAACCCCATAGTCCTGCATCCATACAAATACATTTCTTCTTTTCATTTAACTCTTACCCTTCTTCTTCTTTTTTTCTTTCTTTTTTTTTTTTTTTTTAAGGTCTTACCCTTCATTTAAAATCAATAAGTTTAACATACAAAATATTTTACTTTTTAATCTATTAAGATGATATGTTGTAAACAATAAAAATGACATCAATTATTTATAATTTTGAAAATAATGTTATATCTACTAGTTACTCCAAAAAAAAAAAAAATGTTATATCAACTATAACTTGTTACGAGAAATATATATATATATATATATATGCACTTCTAACATTTTTCATCTTCGGTACTTTCAGTTTCGGAACATGCTTTGATTTTAAGAACACGGAATTTCAAAAGAAGGAAAATGCAGATCAAAATTATATTTTTAATTTTTTTTCCCTAAAAAATGTTGGTGCGGACATTAAAAAGTCAGTCACGACTCAAAAAGTCACGAGACAAGTTTATTCATGATTTAAGACAGGGACTTCTTGTATTGTATGAATATTTACGTGGACCATAGTGGCCAATAATTTCATTTGTTTGGATTAGCTTACAACTTGCAGTCATAATTTACAGTTAGGGGCCAAAGTGTATGAGTGTTTGACTATCTTGGTTCGATTGGTACCTCCTTTTTCTTTTGGCTCGAATGGAAGGGAGTGGTTTCAAATCATAACGAGGGCTCGTTTGGTACATGTGTATAGAAATATGTGTAGATGAAAAAGTGTGTAGAAATATGTGTAATGTTATTTAAAAACTGAAAACATATATTTAAACTTGCGTACCAAAGAGGCTCCTTAAAAGACTTTATGTAAAAAAAAACTAAAACCGATGTTCAAAGTTTGCAAACATGAAAAATACAATAAAAACATGTAATTTAATAATAAAATTTTCAAAATTTACATTTAATAAAAAAATTTAGAAAAAGTTTAAATGATTTATTTTTGAATTAATTTGGAAAGAGGCGATTTCCCTTTTATTAAATTTAAGCCGGTACATATATGAATCATGGATCCAAACGTAATTTGACCTACCACGTGTTTTTTTTTTTTTTTTTAGAAACACCTACCACGTGTTATTTAACCTATTCCTACAATAATGACCATAGAGAAAGAAAAATAATAATAATAAGCGTGTATAAGAGGGAAGGTTGTGTTTGGCTTCCTGATGATCGAGCGATCACAGACTGTCAACTGGTGCGGGGTGACTCGTCACTCTTGTCCTAAACTTGTACTTGAAAAAGTGGAAGCATGCGGCTTGCAATTTACAAATAAAACATTCTAAACGAGAGATGACTGGTAAAATTTATGAAAATTAAATAAAAATTTTGGAATTTACTATTTATTTATACTAAAAATTGATTGGTCTGTTGATAAAGAAGTATCATCGTAAGTAAAATTTATAAGTTAAAACTATCTTTAAAAAAAATTTGAAGTGAATCACTAAATAAAATTGATTTGATAAAAAAATAAATAAAAAAAAGGGCGAAATTAAGCTCACCGGGAAGGTCACGGACTCTTTACTCATCACAGAGTTGTATCTGGCACTGGGCACTGACGCGTAAATCATACATGATAATGATTCAAACATGTTCAGACTCAGTGAGTCACCCACAAACATTATCTTCTTCCCTCTCCACCTCCTCAGAAATTCCATCCCATCAAACCTACAACGAAAACAATAAACCATACTTCAAAATTAATAATTGGTTTCTCAGTGAAACAATATTCAAAAAACATGTTCCGAAACATTTGTGTTCAGTCGTATAGTATTTTCTAAACAAACATATTATTACTTTTGCTATTTGCCACTCCAAACGTGGTTAACGTAAACAAAAGTTGATGAGCAAGTCGTGAGTTTATATATATATATATATATATATATATATATATATACTTGATTACAGTACCTGGGCAAGTCACAGGAATCAGGTTTCCAAGCATACTTAAGGTACTGCTTATCAGGTCTACCATACTTTTGGCAATTAAACTCAGGGTCTATGTATGGACAGCTTGAATCATAGAGAGGATATGAAGGATCAATAACCCATTTGCCTTGAAACAAATTGCAATCACTCTCTTGCTTCCTACCTCTTGTTAACCTGGTCACATTGTAGAACTGTCCAGCTCTTGCTTGCTCCAGAGACAACAACAAGAGCAGAACCTGAAGAAACCAAGAGATTAAGGCCTGGAAACGAAATCCCATCTCGGTTTTTGGGTCTTGATTATGAAAGTATGTGATTAAATTCAGAACCGTGAAAGAAATCCGTGATGTGGAATTTTTAGGGAAAGAATGACATGGGTTTATAGTGAATTGTGTACTATGATGAAGACATGGTCATCCAGATAATTGTGGGCTCTTTTTATAGCTTGCCAAATCGTTGGTTGCACTTATCTGAGTTATCTCAAGAGTCAAGACGTTTGTCTCACTTCATTTGGTAAAGTATTAATTGGTGCTACCCGTGACCTACAATTCACGAACCATTCAATCTAGATAGAGTTTATACCATGGTTTTAAAAACCGTTCAATTTGTTTACCAAAAACAAAAAACCATTCAATCTAGAGAGCAAAATTGGATTTGTCTTCACTTCACGGTTTTTACTGGTTTTGGACATTTTTACTAGGCCGAACTGGTACTCAGTTCAAAGTTGAATCAGCTGATTCCATCTTTTTTTTTTTTTTTTTTTTGGAGAATGTACTTGATTCGATCTAGTTTTTAAAACCATGGTTTACAATCATTCACTGTTGGTACCGCAACCTATCATTTATCTATAATCTACAATTTATTTATAATATAAAGAGTAATACTACAAACACAAATTATTTTATAACATTTTTACAAACTACTGATATGACAAATTCTTACTAGTTTTAATATGAGCCTATCACTAACATCACATTTTTACTTACAATAATTATTTAAAAAATGTTAAAACCCCATCAATAATTTATAAAAATATTATAAAATAATTTGTATATGTAGCATTACTTTTTTTTTTTTTTTTTTTTGGTTTAAGAAGAGAACATATATGTAGCATTACTTTAATATAAAAGTTGAATCCAGCTCATGGATGCATGCAACAATGCTAAATGGCGTAATCTTCTATTCATTTAGAATGATGTGGACATAGGATGACATGTGGCAGATAACAATTTGACCATAACATCTCACATCTGACATATGGCAATACATTTAATTATAAAATTAATGGTACCTTACATTTAATACTCTTTAATACTCTTAAAGTCTCACATATGCCATATGGCTATACATTCAGTTATAAAATTAATGGTACCTTACATTTAATACTCTTAAAGTGATGATGCATGTCCATAGTTATTAAACTCAAATTAGGCATTGACCTAGTTTATGAGCTGGGTCAATGGGTCACTGGTTCAACCAGTGGGTCACCAGTTGAACCGTAAGGTCAAATAATTTTTTTTAAATATATATATAATAATTTTGTGAAATCAAAACTGTAGGGACTAGAGGCCCAAATACAAATGTTGGGTAATGGGCTTGTCCAAGAAGATACGACTATCCGAGGACATTCAGTAACGAACAAAATGCATAGCTGCAAGCTTTGCAAGTACTTGGCAAGTGTGTGAACTGAGAAGAGCTGTTTGAGAAGAGTTACATTCTCGGATAATTAAAGAGAAAGCCAGTATATGCCTTCTGGTGTTTACGATGATACTTTAGGGGACTATGCTAATAAAGAAGCGCCTTGTAAGCACATAGAACAGGTGGAAGTAGAAGGATATCATAAAGAAAGCTGCTACCACCGCATTAATTGCCCTGCAGCTAACTTTCTGGTTGCATTAATGAGGAAAAGATATCTGAACAGTGATTTTCAACTTTTACAGCTGCTATTTGAAGACTTCAAGATGAAGTTGATGGGACAAGTATCAAAGGGAACCATCTGACCGGCACGTGGGAAAATGAGAGTATAAAGAAAGGAGGAGGCAATAAGAAAGGGGATAGAAAAATCTTGGGAGAGACATTGTAGTAACAGAGAGAAAGAGTAACAGTTGTAATCATACAAGAAGTTATACAACTATCCTCCTCGGACTGAGCCGAGGACGATTTTTTATAACATAAACTAGTCTATTTCAGTTTTCCTGTTTATGGGATATCCTTTGATAATTATTTAACTCACTTAAAGCCCAGTTTTTTCAGTCCACATTCTATAAATTAATTGTTAGGACTTTTTGGGATTGAGTCCATTCAGCTCGTGGGCCTGGCCTTCAAAATCGTGTCCCTACAATAACATTAATATGTAAATTTTAAAAAGGCATGTGCCTAAAATAAGCTCGCCATTATAATTCAAAATTAAGGTTTCACAAGTAATAGCATTAGAAATTCAATAAATTCACAAGCAAAATAAACGAATGTTATAAGATTGCAACAAAATTTTTGCTAAATAAAATCTTGTTACATGTCTTAAAATTTTTAATATTAAAAAAAAAGCAAAAATCAAATTACATAAACAAAAGAAGAGAACAAAAAGGGTTAAAGACTTAAACTTAAAGCAATATACAAATAAAGGGAAAAAAAGGCAAACAAAAGAAGAGAAAATAAAGTTTAAGTAATAAACAATGTAACATATTTTGATATACTCATAGATACCTACGTGCTAACAGACTATGTGAAACTGACAAATAATATGCTATTAAATTATCATACATTAAACAATAAATATGTGAGAGATCACTTTTATTTTTTTCCCTTTAGGTTTTCTCTTATTTAAATTATCATATTATCAACCTATCAATGTTATTTTACACAATTCCCAAACTTAGCTGGGTTATTAAAATCCAATCGGGTCACACGGTTTGCTTAAAACCTACCGGGTTTTACTAGTTTTGACTGGATCTAATATATATTCAGTCCAATTAATAACCCAAATTGGTCTATATGCTAGGTCACCGGGTTATCAGTCCGATTGGCCGAACCAAGCCGAGTTTAATAACACTGTGCATGTTTATATTATTTACTAATATATATTTTTCCCTATTTAGAATTCACATTTAACCATTTGATAAAAAATAATGTAGTTATAAAATTAAATTAATTCTTTTTAGTATAATAAAGAATTGAAGCACCCTTCCTCAACAAAAAAAGAAAAAAAAAAAAAGAATTGAAGCACCATATAGGTAGCATAAAATCTTTTTAAAAAACATTTAATAATTAAAATTTTTATAAATATCTAATTATATATATATATATATATATACTAATTTAAAGAAAAAAAATGAGTGCTTTCTAAAATTATTTTCCAGCCAAAAAAAAGTGTACATATTAAACTTTTTTATCAAGCTATCTTTTAAAAAAAAAAATAATAATAATGTTGCATACAATCTTTGAAAAAAAAAATTTTAATATTATATCTAATTATATACACTATTATTTTATATATAATAAAATGGGTCTCCATTAAGTACTCCTAAAAAAAACCTTCCCTATAAAGAATTTCTTCTCTTGATTTTTTTTTTTGTCTTCTATTCCAATTTCCATTCTCCTTTTAGCTACCTATTATATTAATGAAAACAACAATAATTATTTGGGATAATTACAGTAAACCCACCTATGGTATGGCCCGTTTTTACTTTGCCTACCCGTGGTTCAATCATTTACACTTTGCCCACCTGAGATTACTTCTGTTAGGACTCTGTTACCCACCTTTGGCTTAATCTGTTAAAAAACAACTTTTATCACTAAAACATAACATAACACGAATCAAAAAGTTAGAGTTTGAATTTTTTTTGAAAGAGCTGGGGTTTTGTGTCTCTATGCAAATTACAGGTTCTTTGCTAAAATTCCTTTGAAACATAACCAAGAAAGGAAGAAGACAAGAAAGATATGATTGTTTATGATGAACCATTAAAAAAGGTCTACATTGTTGGGACCTTTTTTAATATCTTTGTCACACACTAAACCCCATAACCCAAGCATAGAAAATATCTCTCTCATCTCTCACGCTAAAAATCAAATCAAATATCTCTCTCATCTCTGTAACACACTAAAATTGTTTCAACGCCGTGAAATAGAGGTCACCATCACCGTTGGTGGACACCGCACTGAGTTTCCTCCAAACCCATAGTCAATTCTTCGCGATGAGCCCATCTTTCCTCTGCTGCCGCTCCTCTTCTCACTTCGTCGACGCCACCAAAACGCCATAGAAACCCCTCTAGTTACACTCCAACAACGACTCTCGATCCTTCAACGACTCTTGGTTGTGGGTTCATCTGATTTTTGTGGTTTTGGTTGTGGGTTCATCTGATTTCCTTCGTTCTCGCATCCGTCTCGGCGGTTTGGACCAGATCCAGGAAGACGGCCGGCGGTGGTTTAGAGAAAATGGAGCTCGATCTCGGCCTCCGTCACGGCCAAAATGGAGCTCGATCTCGGCCTTCGCCTGGTCCGTTGATGATTGCGAAATCCCTCTTCATCTCTCTTTTTTGATCAACGATGGTGGTAATGGGTTTGGTTACTTTGTTGGCAGGGGTTTATTGACTGATCGGTGGGTTTGGTGACTGGTTCGGTGGGTTTGGTGATTGATTGGTAGGGTGGATCTTTGGTTTGGTCGGCGGGGTGGTGGGGTGGTGGTGGTTTGATTGTGTTGGTCAATGGTGGTGGGATCTAGGTTTGATTTTGGGTTTGATTGTGCTGATCTGGGTTTGATCTGGGTTTGATTGTGTTTTTCTGGGTTTGTTGTGATTGGTTTCTTGATCTGGGTTTGATCTGGGTTGGTTTGTTTACTAGGTTTATGGGTTTGATTTGCTGAGAATTTGGCGTTGATTGTGTTAGAATTTGGAGAAGAACATGAAGAATTCGAAGAACCAGTTGTAAAATGAAGAACAAGTTGAAGATTTAATGCTCTTCAACTTGTGTTCGATTAGATCATTTCCTATTGTAAAGAAAACAAAACGCCAGTGATGTTTATACCTTTCTAATGTTCATACCTTTTTTTTTTTTTTTTTTGTAAAAATTGGAAACCTTAGTTTTTTTATTTGTTTTAGATTTGTTTCGTCTAAAAATGTGTTTGTTTAACGGCAAATGGAGAGGTAGGTAACGGATCTTTAACAGAGCAAATCTCAAGTGGGCAAAGTGTAAATGATTGAACCACGGGTAGGCAAAGTGAAAACGGACCATACCACAGGTGGGTTTACTGTAATTATCCCTAATTATTTTCTATTAGAGCCCATTATGATTTATGATGACATTAAAAAAAAGTTGTAAAAGTTAAATGTGTGAAAATATCTAATAATTATCAGAATTAATTAAAAAATTAAATTAAAAGAAAAGAAAAGAAAAATTAAGGAAAGAGAGAGATATGGACGTTTGGGTGTAGAAACTGAACAGGAAACAAAATTGCCATACTTAAATCATTATTTTCGGTTACAAAACTAAAATATATTATTATTACCTTAATTATACTCATTATGTAATAAATTTATAATAAATATTACAATAGAAGTCCTCAAGTCTTAAAGCACAGTATAACTCACTAAAGTGATTACCATTTGCCTATTAAGTTTACCATATATATATATATATATATATATTTTTTGATAGGTAAGTTTACCATATTTGAATTTTCAATCAATACACAATAAAATATTGCCTAATGAGAAAATAATGTCGGTTATGAATACAATATCATTACAACTCCCAAAAAAAGAGACAAATAAGAGAAATAAACAACTTATTCAAATGTGATATAAAATAATTATTAAAAAAAATCACCAAATCTGATTCACTTAACCCATGCCTATTGAGTTGTCCTATGAACTTTAGTATGTAACTGATGCCACGAAGCCAGATTGGGTGGGTTGTGGCGGTTTGGACCGGCGTGCAGAACTCGAAGCCAAATTGGGTGGGTTTTAATTTTACTGTGTTTATGTTCTTGTTCAAATATGTAATGTGTTATTTTTAAATTTGCTGGGTTTTAATTTGTTTGTGTTTGTGTTTGTTTAAATATGTAATGTGTTTGTGTTCAAATTTTTTGCTGGGTTTGTGTTTGTTTAAATATTTAATGTGTTTGTGTTCAAATTTTTTGCTGGGTTTGTGTTTGTTCAAATATGTAATGTGTTTGTGTTCAAATTTTTGGTTGGGTTTGTGTTTGTTTAAATATGTAATGTGTTTGTGTTCAAATTTTTTGCTGGGTTTGTGTTCAAATATGTAATGTGTTTGTGTTCAAATTTTTTGCTGGGTTTGTGTTCAAATTGCTGGGTTTGTGTTTAATTTAAATTGCGTTTATATTTATTGCTTAATCTGAATTATATTTTTTTTTTTGAATATTTTTGAAAATTTTCAGCATTATTTTTTTTGAATAGACCTTGGTCTTAGGCCGTGTTTAAAACGCGGCCATAGACCTTGGTTTTAGGCCGCGTTTCTAAAAGTGCGGCCATAGACCCCGGAGGCCTATAGTTGCGGGGTTTAGGCCACATTTAAAAACGCGGCCTAAAAAACCGCGGCTATAGCCCTATTGGGCCTATAGCCGCGTTTTTCGGACCTTAGGCTGCGTTTTAAAAACGCGGCCTAAAGTCTTTTTTTTTGTAGTGGTAACTGATGCCTTTTCATCCCCAGCAACAACAAAAACATTTTTTTTTTTTAGAAATGCCTTTTCATCTCCAGCAACAACAAAAACATTTTTTTTTAATACTAAATATTTTAACACACACGAGAAGGGAGAAGAAAGTCTTAAAGAAACTGACAGTAATGTATATTCAAAAGGGCTCAAGTTCTGAACAAACGGGATGAGGAGCTCACTGATAAGGTGATGAGTTTTGAAGACAACGAAGTAGGGATGAAGCGAAAGGTACATGTTCCTCTAAAGGAGATTCTGATGGGAGAGGATGTGGGGAAAAAACAGAAAATAGAAGGAGAGGTTCTGGCACTCAGTAAAATAATGGCAACACAACTTGGATCGGCGATGGCTGTTGGATAGCCCCGCTAGGAACAATGAGTGCCATATGTTGGAACTATCAGGGGCTTGGGAACCCCTGTACAGTCAAAGCTCTCCAGAGAACAGTTCTGGAGGAAGATCCCACTTTGGTCTTCATCATTGAGACCAAGTTTGTAGTATCAGAAATGGAAGGTATTAAGAGCAAACCAGATCGGTAACAGGGTCTGGTAGTCCCTAGTATAAGGCGGGGTGGTGGTTTAGCACTCTTGTGGAGAAGTTCTACGAAAGTGGACATCCAAACTTTTTTGCCTCGTCATATCAATTCTATAGTTACTGAAGATCATGGTAACAGGACGTGGAGATTTACCAGTTTCTACGGCCACCCGAAAACTATTAAAAGAGAGGAGTCTTGGAGATTGTTGGAAGAGTTGAGTAAGAGAAGTTCTCTTTCATGGATTTGCATCGGGGACTTCAATGAAATATTACATCTAAGAGAAAAGGTGGGAGGTAACTTAAGGCCTAAGGGGCAGATGAGAAGCTTCAGGGAGACGGTAAACCGATGCAACCTCCGAGATATGGGATATATAGGATCTAACTTTACTTGGAATAGGAGACTGGGAGAACGAGGTTGGGTTAGAGAATGCCTGGACAGGGCCTTAGCATCATCATCCTGGGTGGCAATGTTCCTGGGAGTGAGATTACACCATGTGGCAGCATCAACGTCTGACCATTGCATGTTGGTACTTAAAGCTCCACAGACAAGGCGCAGATTGCGTCGGAGGTCTAAAATGTTTAGGTTTGAATTAATGTGGCTTAAGGATGAACAATGTGAGGAAGTGGTGTCCGAAGCCTGGGAGAGAGGTCAAAGCATGGGTACTCAACACCTGTTTACGCAATGTCTGGAAGAGTGTAGAAGGTCACTATCCTCTTGGAATAAAAATACGTTTGGACACGTAGGTCGGAAGATATCAACACTCCGAGAAAAGCTCTAGTGGTTGGAAGGGTGACGGGATGGTATTGTGAATATGGAGGAGGTTGAAGAAACAAGGGTGGAGTTGAACCGGATGCTGGCGGTAGAAGAAGATATGTGGCATCAACGATCTAGGCACTATTGGATGCAGTTGGGTGACCATAATACTTCTTTCTTTCATGCCAAAGCATCCAATCGACACCAACGAAACACTATTCTCAGGATCCGGGATTCAGAAGATAATTGGCAAGAGGATGAGGAGATGATTGGCAGAAATTTTGTGGAATATTTCGAGAACCTGTTCACAACTTCTCAACTAGTGGTCAGTGCAGAACTGCTAGATGCCATCCAGACCAAGGTGACCGATAGAATGAATGCCAGACTGCTACAGGAATTCCAAGCCTCAAAGGTAGAGAAAGCTTTAAAACAAATGCATCCCATGAAGGCGCCCGAACCAGATGGTATGCCTCTCTTATTCTATTAACACTGTAAATTATGTTGTTAAACGTGCTGTATTAGATTTTCTTAACCATGGTGTAGCTCCTCCTAACTTTCATGAAACACATATTGTCCTTATCCCAAAAACTAAGAATCCAGAAAGAGTGACAGACTATAGACCAATCAGTCTATGCAATGTGGCATACAAGTTAGCATCCAAAGTAGTGGCAAACAGGTTGAAGTTGGTGTTGCAGGATGTAATTTTTGAAAATCAAAGTGCTTTCGTTTTTGAAAGGCTCATCACGGACAATGTGCTCATGAGATAATGAATCATATCAACAGAAAGAAGAAAGGAAAGGGTGGGGAGATGGCATTGAAGCTAGACATGAGTAAAGCCTACGACCGCGTGGAATGGGGTTGCTTGAAACAAATCATGGCCAAATTGGGATTTCATGAAAACTGGATCCGCCTAGTCATGAGATGTGTCTCCTCAGTCACTTATGTAGTACGGGTCAATGGACATGCATGTGGGCAGATTGTTCCCACACGAGGGTTGCGCCAAGGGGACCCTTTGTCGCCATATTTGTTCTTGATTTGTGCTGAAGGACTGTCAGCACTGCTACACAAGGCTGTCCGAAATAAGGAGTTAAAGGGTGTTGCAGCATCGGCACGAGGGCCTAGAATCTCACATTTATTTTTTGCCGATGACAGTTTGAATTTTAGGAGGGCAACAGTGAAGGAGTGCTCTGAAATCCAGCGGGTATTACAGGTCTATGAAGAGTCATCTGGCCAACAACCGAACAGAAACAAGACCTCTCTTTTCTTTAGTCACAATACAGCCAATGGAGTGAAGGAGACAATAAAAGCTTTGTTTGGAGCACAGGTCATAAAACCACATGAAGCTTATCTTGGGTTACCATCCTTGGTAGGTAGATCAAAAAGAAACACTGTCGCTCAGCTGAAACAACGGGTGCTAAACAAGCTCGCAGGTTGGAAGGAAAAATTGCTTTCAAGTGCTGGGAAGGAAGTTCTGATAAAAGCGGTCGCTCAAGCAGTCCCATCGTATACAATAAGCTGTTTCAAGCTTCCCAATACCTTATGTGATGAGCTGGCAGGGATGGTAAGACAATTTTGGTGGGGTCAGGTGAAGGATGAGAAGAAGCTAGCATGGATGAGTTGGGAAAAGATGTGTTTGCCAAAGGAAAAAGGTGGAATGGGGTTTAAGGACCTGAAGTTGTTCAACCTTGCCCTCTTGGCGAAGTAGGGTTGGAGACTGTAAACGAACTCCTCCTCACTCTTCTACAGGGTATATAAAGCCAAGTATTTCCCAAGATGTGATTTTATTGAGGCTTGTTTGGGGAACCAACCATCTTTCTCATGGAGAAGTATTTGGGCAGCCCAAGACATAGTTAAAAGGGGATTACGATGGCAGGTGGGGGATGGAGAAAAGATTTAGGTGTGGAAGGATAAATGGCTCCAACAGCCAAGCACTTATAGGGTAGTAACCCCTACGTGTACAAGTCAGCAAGTGGTAAGGGTTTGCGACTTGATTAATGGTGACCAAAAGGAATGGAAGGAAGACCTAATACGCCAATGTTTTCTTCCCTAAGATGTTGAAGCCATCCTAAGTATTCCTCTTAGTGCCCATGGTGCGAGGGATAGGATGATATGGGCGGAAAATAAAAATGGGAAGTTTACAGTGAGAAGTGCGTACAAACTAGCCCAAGAGATACACTCTGATGGAAACACGCTTGAGAGCTCTGACCGTGTTGCCTTAAAACAAATGTAGAGACGCCTCTGGGATATGAATGTGCCCAACAAAATCAAACATTTCACCTGGAAAGCATGCAAGGACATCTTAGTCACCAAAGAGAACTTAAAGAAAAGAAATATCACCAAGGACTGCATTTGTGACTCCTGAGGTAAAGCGACTGAGACCACCTGCCATTTATTTTGGCTTTATGACAAGGCCAAAGAGACTTGGTCCTCAAGCAAGCTAGTCATCCCTTTTGAGATCAACCCAACGTGGACGTTTATGGATGTGATGTGGCAACTACAAAGATGGACGGAATCACACCCGGGTTTGGTGGAGCGTGCTATAGCAATATGTTGGGGAATATAAAAGGAGAGAAATACTGTCAGACATGGTGGTAAGCGCAAAGAGGGTAAAGTTATTGTGAGGAGCTCGTTGAGGGTGTTGAATGAGTTCCAATTGGCAAATGTGAGACTACTGGTCCCCGCAAGTCAGCCTTCAAATGAGATAAAATGGAGACCTCCACAGCCGAGCCACTTCAAAGTGAATGTTGATGGAGCCGTATTTTCCAAAAGGAAGCAGGTTGGTATTGGAGTGATAATTCGTGACTCGGGAGGTATTGTGATTGCTGCGCTCAGCCAAAAGCTTGCTTTTCCTTTAGGAGCATTGGAGATCGAAGCAAAGGCAATGGAGGTCCGGGTTCAGTTCGCATTAGATGTTGGGGTAAGAGATGTTACACTCGAGGGCGACTCAATATGCATCTGTAATGCGCTTCAAGGTTTGGGCGAGGCGTTGTACTCTGTAAAAAACATTATTGCTAGAACACTCCATCTCGCAAAAGAATTTAGAACAGTTACTTTTTCACATATAAAAAGGCTAGGAAATGTGCTGGCCCACTTGTTGGCCCAACATGCAGCTAATGTTGAAAATTACGTTGCATGGCTTGAAGAATGCCCTAGCCACGTAGAGGTTGTATGTAATAAGGATGTTTCATCTTTTACAAATAATGAATAAAGCCAAAGTCTTCTCATAAAAAAATAAATAAATAAATAAACAGATTTAAAAGCAACCTTGAAACATGGCCTTTTGGGCTAACGTTAGTACTGAAGAGGATCTAAAAACTTTTGCAATATTTATTAAATTGTACTATTACAGTAGTACATAGCTGATACTAGATGATGAACAACACTAGATTTCAATTTTAAAAACAATAGATTAGAACTCTTAACTGAACAAATTTAAGGTTTCTCAGCGTTGAGTTCTTGCTTTCCTAATCACAATATGCAATGCCATCTTCTTTTGCATGCCCAATAATTTATTCTGTTTGAAATAATCAATTACTTTACAATTGATCTTTGCGCCGCTTTTTATAATCCACCAATGAACTAAAATGAGATATTTAAGTACCCCCCTCCTAAATTTACTAAACAATGATTTGGAAAATTTTGAAATTGTTTCCTTGTGTTAGCAATCACTTGCTGAGAGCTGCATATAGGAGCTGATTCCAGGTATCAGGTAATCCAGGAAGGCACCAGTGGCTGCAGTCATTGCCTGAATGCTCACCACTATAAGATGAGGGATGAGCATCTGTTCTCAACTGTGAGAGTGTTGTTATGTCAAGCAAATAAACTGTTTTCTTAATTGTGCTTAACACATTGTTCACCACTGCAACAGCCGGAGGGGCACCTGCCGGATAGGTTGACCCAGTTAGGGGTCCAACTTGTCCAGAACAAGTCTTTTTGGGTTGATTCCACTCCTTGCCCCTGTTTTGACAAAACACAATCAATTAGACTCTTTTAACAGACTCCACTCCTGGTTCTAAACTAGATTACAGATAAACAAGTTTAATACTTCAAAATTTGATAATTACACCTAGTGGTTAGATGCTTGGGATGGTTTGTAGACCCCGACATCCTAGGTTTGACCCCCAATAGGAGTTTCCATGGCTAACCTAATACATGGCTTTGAAAGGTAGGGTCATGAATCCATAGTTTACTCTCCAAGAATGGGTCCAAAGGGCCCTGCTTTGATGAGATTTCACGTCATTTAAAAAAATTTAGTAACTAAGCCAGACACGGTGCTCTGCCAGTACAACTACTGATTTTGGTCCCTTTATTATTATTATTATTATTATTATTATTATTATTATTATTATTATTATTTTCTAATAGCCAAAAAATCACATAGAGGTGCCCCAGACCCCTCCCAAGTTCCCAACTACATACAATGCTCCTTCCAGGCTTGAAAAGTGGTCACCCCATTGGTACAATCAAAGCAATTTCGCCAAAAGGGCATTGATCCATTGAGATTTGAGACTACTACAAGCATCTCTTGCTATTACAAGAGGTTTTGAAGAAAAATGCAGCTCCCAAGTTTGGGCTAGCATAATAACTTTGTTAATTTTTTTTTTTTTTACTCTCTAAACCTATCAACAAATCCGAAACTAAAATAATTGAAGGAAGAAGTGATGATTTAAACTTACAGATAATGGGTGGGAGAAATCCCTTGAAAGAAGACCTTGGTTTTGGAAGGATCAACATTTTGATCAACCCAACTAGCCCATGTGTTGAGACCCATATTAAATGCTGTTAGTCGGTCCATATCCTTATACAAATTGGTCCCCACTCTGATATAATCCCACCTGCAAACAATCAGCAGCCATCAGATCAATATTCCCTATGAGTCAGAACACAACAAAAAAAGATGACGACAAAAAAGAAAAGACAATTTTGTTAGTGCTGATTAATAAGAATGAGATCGATCTGTAAACGTACGGCTGAGAGTCTCCCGTGTGGGTCCACCAATGCCACGTGTTGAAGATCAGCATGTCCATCCCTGTCCATGAATTTCCACCTTGAATTGAGTCTAGGTTCAGCACTCGCCCCACGTCTTCTCTCACTATGTCTACAAGGTATGTTGTTTTGTAATAAAGCAAACTGACTCCATAGTCCTGCACCCATAGGTATTAGAATTGTTATCTCCATTCCAATTCTTTTCTTACCCTAATCAAAAAGTTTAGCAAACAAGAGATTTCACCTTTTTTCCCCCAACAATTATTGAGATGATATATTATATATTATAATTGGTTTATAATAAAAGTCGTGTTAACAATCTTGTAGCTCGATCAATTAGTTGACAGTTCTTAATGTTTTTTTTTTTTTTTTTTTTGAGAAACAATGTTTTAACAAAAACAGGTTCAAATCTCCAATACCAATTACAATTATTGAATTATCAATAAAATATATATATATATATATATATATATATATATATATAGACACACATCAACATTGGTGCCGTCATTAGAAAGTAAGTTACAAGACAAGTTTATTTTGCCGTCATTAGAAAGTCAGTTACAAAGACAAGTCTTTTCATGATTTAAGAGACAAGGACTTCTTCTATTGTATGAATATTCACATGGGCCATAGTGGCCAATAATTTCATTTTGTTTGGATGAGCTCACAACTAGCGATCATAATTCATATGTAGGGGCAAGTATTTGATTGTTTGACTATTGTGGTTCGAGTGGTACCCCTCTTTTTTCTTTTTGGCTCGAAATGGTATCTTCCTCTCTCCGTAAGGGTGTGTGGTTTCAAATCTGGTTTCAAATCTTAACTACTGTAATGACTAATGAGTAATCTCAAAGACTTCACGTCACCAAAAAAAAAAAAAAAAAAAAAAAAAAAAAAAAAAAAAATGTTTACATGATGACAGTATGAGGATAATTTTCTCCTTTTTGAATATTTCTTGGATTATTATACCAATTGTTTTTAGGTTTAATGATTTTTTTTTATTATCTTTGATAAATTCAGGGTTGTACATGAATCATGGATCAAAATCCCATTAGATGTCTAATGTAAGGGTAAAGCTTCCGTTTGTACTCTAGTATATTGACGAGACACGATACAAACATATATCTGCATCATGTCATATTCAATACACTAGAAAACTGAATGCAAGCCAGTTACATAAATTAATTATCAAGAAACAAAAATTGAGGATATTTAGATTATGGGCCTACCCAACTCTGATTAATTGATTATTCTTGTTTATAAAAAATATTTACTTCACATCCAAATTCTCTTTGTTGAAACCAGAAGGATAATACATTGTTTAAGGATAATTTATTGTATAACACTATTGATGGTTATGTTTTAGATTATGTCATCAACACATATCTAGTATTTGACTACTAGCCAAAAAAATCATACTAAGAAGATTCGATCGACCTACCACATGTTATTAAACTCATTAGCTAGTCATTTAAGAAAATGTAAGTGGAAAGCCTTCGTATAAATCACAGGTTGGCTGGCTTCCTAAGCAGTGATCACAGCCTGTCAAAGTGGCGTGGGGTGACTCATGTCCTAAACTTGTACATGGAAAACTAAACAATCTTTCTCATGGAATTGGAGCAGGCTGGACTGGAGCCCCATGTTTCTGACTTTCTTTTTATTTGCCATAGGTGGTGTAGATGAAGCTCCCCCCTTAGCCCCCAACTGAATTATTCTCCAACAAGCCCCATTCAAATCTGAATGAGGGATTTCAGATTTGATTATAGACCTTACAATCTCTTCTCCACCTACCATAAAAGGCCTTTTTTTTTTAATCGATGCATTAAGTAGCTGTTATAATATTCACGTGTAAATGGTGTGATTGATGAAGTATTGAAATACAATATTAAATACTTTTTTTTAGAGAGTTTTAACTCATGACATCCACTTCTAATAATAGCTCTTATTAAATCAAAACATCAATCGGTATTAATCATCAGAAACTTTACCAGTTAAGCTAATTAAACCCACAATTCAATATTAAATGCTAATGAAAAGAATAAACGGCTAATATAACATAATTAAATCTAAACCTGGACTTAAACTTTGGTGGTCAATAATTTTGCCTAATAACTTCTAAAATCTCAGTACCAATATATTTACGAAATGGGAGAAAAAGGATGAAAAAGTTCATAATGCTTCATTTCATGCCATGTTTTACTAATTTCATTATTGTTGTTGTTTCTACAGGCCCGGGGAAGAGGAACTTTCCGCGGCCCCATGAACTGTCCAAAATTCAAATAACATGGGTCTACTTGGGTTTCCCGTCCTAGTACAACTGTCTTACATTCACCACTCATAAAATAATAATATAAAAAAGTAAGATTTTCAGTTGATAAATTATTTGCCAAAAAAAATAGTGCATCATTTTCATAACTGTACAATAAGAAACGGGAATATAAAATGCAATTAAAATGAAAAAAACAAATTGGAAGCAGAAAAATAGGGTGAGATTATTTATTTATTTATTTAAAAATGGGTCAGATCCACGAAAATTTTTATAAATTTCTGTCAATTAAAAAAAAAATAATGTTAGTGATATGATAATATATCAATGTATTCATAATATGTAAGTATTATGAAAAAGATTCTAAATTTTGGTTGTGTCCATATAACATTGTTGATTTTCAAACAAATCATTCTAATAAAAAGGAGTGGAAAGTAATAAAAGTAGTAAAAATGAGTGGTAGAGAGAGAAACATGCGCAATCATTCACCGGTGAATAAAATTGATTCAAGGAGAGCAATGGAATAAAATAGTTGAAAAAAGAAAGAAACATTCACTCAATAAAATTGATTTAAGAGAGTCTAAGTGGGACACAATTTTTTTTTAATTTTTTCCTTAGGTTGTCAAGTTTAAGTGGGAGAGTAAAGGTTAAATCCAAAAAAAAAAAAAAAAAAAAAATTCATGTAAGAATAATTCTATACGTGTCACAATAAATTGTGGCAAAAGTTATAGCTGGTCATAGAACATCTGTGTAAAGCAAAGCAAGCTAGGAATAAAATAGTAAGATAGAGAAGAGACAAAGATGCAGCCATTTACTTAATAGAATTTTTATTTTTTATTTTTTTGAGAAGGATTTACTTAATAGAATTGATTTCATTTTGAAATAGAAAAAATAAAATAAAAGGTAAAATTGACCTTACCTGGAAAGTCACGGAGGACTGTAACTCTTTCCTCACAAAGCTGTTTTTGGCACTGGGTACCGACGCACGAATCATGCATGATAACGATTCCCACATGTTCAGACTCAGTGAGTCACCCACAAACATTATCTTCTTCCCTCTCCACTTACTCAAAAATTGAATCCCACCAAACCTACAGGAAAAAAAGAAGTATAAATCAATTTTCCTTGCACAATAGAAAGGGAAAATAAAAGTAATGGGGCCTTGATTCTATGTTCAGTGTTCAGGGAAAAAAAAATTAAGAAAGGGACCCGAAAATAAATTTTCAGAAAATGACAGTACTATAATGTCTA
Source organism: Lithocarpus polystachyus (assembly GCA_033629205.1). Lineage (NCBI taxonomy): Eukaryota > Viridiplantae > Streptophyta > Magnoliopsida > Fagales > Fagaceae > Lithocarpus > Lithocarpus polystachyus. The sequence goes on from CM066166.1 coordinate 59,592,042, forward strand.
GTATCTAGTGGTTCAACATTAAGCATCAGCTTTCACCAAAAAAAAAAAAAAGCATCAAAATTAATTGGTTTCTTAATGAACAAATTTTCACAAAACACGCTCCAATCTTTTCTAAACCAATAGTACTTTTATGTTATTTACCACCCCAGAATTGGTTTTTGTAAACCAAAGCCAAAAGGGTGCTTTTTTTTAGCTCTAAAACAAGGAGACCATCTGAACCTGAAAGTCATTAGCTAAAGAGATATACAATTTGCTAAGAGAATGAGATGGATGGACAAACAGGTTGATAATTATGCGAGTTGTGAGTTTTCGGATTATATATTACCTGGGTAAGTCACAGGAGTCAGGTTTCCAAGCATACTTAAGGTACTGCTTATCAGGTCTACCATACTTTTGGCAATTAAACTCAGGGTCTATGTATGGACAGCTTGAATCGTAGAGAGGATATGAAGGATCAATAACCCATTTGCCTTGGAACAAATTGCAACCACTCACTTGCTTCCTACCTCTTGTTAACCTGGTCACATTGTTGAACTGTCCAGCTTTTGCTTGCTCCAAAGACAACAACAAGAGCAGAACTTGAAGAAACCAAGAGATTAAGGCCTGGAAACGAAATCCCATCTCGGTTTTTGGGTCTATGATTATGAAAGTACGTGACACAGTGACAAAACTGTGAATTAAAGAAGTCCGTGACATGGGATGATGGGATTTTATAGGAAAAATAAGACGTGGGTTTATATTTGGGAGAGAATGCTACGATGAAGTAATGCTCGTTTCGCCGTTTGTAGGCTCTTTTTTTTTTTTTTGTGGAAAATTACGGTGTATTTTCGAGCATCATAAATGCGTAATTCTTTCTCTCATATAAATAAGTACAATAAATACATATTTATAATATTTTAAAAATACCTAATAATTTCCTCTATGTTTTTAGCTTGCAAAAGCATTGCTTTTATCTCACTGCGTGTGTCACGCTTTATTCGGGAAAGTTTTTAGTAACATAATGAATCATTGGCTCATTACTCAATCTGGATAGAGATTATACTTCATATCATTGTTGGAACCATTACCTATGTTTTGTCGAACCATTGAATATCATGTGGATTTTGGAACAAACATAGAGGGAAAAAAAAGGGGGGGGGGGGGGGGGGGGGAAGACATGGGAAAACGAGTCTGAATTTTCTAACTCGATTTAAAAAATACCTGATCCGAACTCGATTTTTTTGATCCGAAGCAAAAATAGGTTGACTCGTGACCCGATCCGATTTTTTGCGGGTCAACCCGACCCGACCCGAATAACCCGTGACCCGACCCGTTAAAAAAATTCGCTAAAAAAAATATTTAAACTGCGTCATACTTTGTGCTTTATGCACAAAGTACCAAAACCAAACCATTAGCAATAGTCAATAAATTAATAAAAGTTTTTCACATGCAATTTGACTATTTGAGGGCTTTACGAATCACAACCTATAAAGGCTATAAACTTCAGCTCTGCCTCCACATAGACATGACATAAGAAAGAATGAGACAAGACTTAGAGTCTTAGACAACACAAAAAAAAATCTAGTTTGACTAGCTTAGCTTAGCTGTAGTCTAAAGCCAAAATTGTGATTCAAAACATGAAAGACAAAAAGAGTGAAACAAAACGTGATAACCACACATCCACAAGGGCCAAAGCGGTAAAGCTTCCTCTTCCCTTCTTTTCTTTTCACACTTACACACTTTTTATAGTCATAATTAAACAATTTTAATTCTTTATTGATTTACTTTCATGGCACATTAAGTTATATTAAAATATTATATTGTAGATGAAGATGCTGACAAAATTGGCCAACTTGAGCTACAATTTGCAAGTATGAATATTTGCAGTGCTGAATCTGCTACCAACGTTGAGTAGATTGAGATTGAGATGTAATTCTAATAAAATATTTACTTATTTTTCTTTACTTAATATATTATATTTATTTTTAAATCTTTTTTTGTTTAGTTTATCTTTCTAAGTAATCTAACTTTACTATTATTTTAAATGCAATAGGAACATGTGCACTTAAGAAGACCGATAACTTGCTACTTTGCTAGCTTACTTATTTTGTTTGTTTTAAAATCTATCTTTTTTTGAAGCTGTAAACTTGTAATTATATGTATTTTGACAGTGAACTATTAACATTGAAGACTTTTTCCATCATGAATTTATGACTATAAATAATTTTTATCATGCTCAAAAGTCAAAACTGTTGAATTGGAAGGATATTAACAAGTGGCATTAAGTACAATTCATTTACTTAATTGATTTTATTCATTCTCTCTAAACAGATTGTCATTTATTTGTTTTTCTAATTGAAAAAAAAAAAAAAAAAAAAACTTGTTTGAAAAATATGGGTAAATACGGGTCAACCCGACCCGATTGACCCGTAACCCGATTGACCCGTTTAAAAATGGCCTGTTTTGACCAGTGACCCGTTTGACCGTAAACCCGATTGACCCAACCCGAACCCGACCCAACCCGCCCGTTTTGCCACGTCTAGGGAGGGAGGGGGTCATTAAATCATAAAACTCTAGTTCTTCACTTCTTTGGTGACAAATAATCTCTTCCTCAAAAAATAGAAAAAAATAAATTAAAAAAGTGGAAAATATTCATTTATGTGTTAGTTTGAGTGATTATTTTTATAAATAAGTCATATGATTAATTAAATAATTAATTTGTTAAAAAAGTATAATTAATTGATGTTAATTTGAGTCATCCTATGGTGGGTGAGAGAAAAAAATATTTTAGCACTTATATCTTTCAATATTTCATTCTTATCAAAATATATTTCCTTTAATTTGAGACATTGAAGTGACTAGCCAAAACATCTATTTAATATTTTTTATATGAATAGGGAAGTTTTGAATCCTAGTGCTCCTAATAAATTAATTAGAGTAGATTATGCTATTGAACTATAGGCTTTTGGTCAAAATATCAATCTTTATTGTTTTTGTTGTCATCGTCATGTTTAAATCCAATGAACTCAATCAATAAATTTAATAACACAAAAAATTTCACAACTTTTTTTATAAGATGACATATTATAATTATTACATAGTAAAAGTTAAAAGTTGTACAAGTGACGAGGATCAAATCTCGCCTATACCATAAACTGGTTGATGTTTTAACTTTTTTTTTCCTCGAGAATACTAAGTATTTAACATACACACACGAGGAAAGGGGATAAGGTTTTAAAGAAGTTAACAGTGGTGTAATCCAAAAGGGTCTAAGTCTTGGATACCGCTCTTGGATACATAGCACAGTGCTGTATAAACTGATTGATGTTTTAACTTAATAATAAAGAGCATTAATCATTATATAGTGGACATCATAGATTAAAATTCTATCTTATTTATATATAAAAATTAAAAAAAAAAAGTTGTATAAGTGATTGGTCAATGAAAAATTGGTGTATTAATTGCAACTTGCTACCTCAATAAATTCAAAAAAAAAATTATGAAATTTTTGTACCTCTAGTATTACTCAAATTTAATATTAATTAGTGCTGAATTTTTTCTAAAAAAAAATTACTTCTTTTGTATTTTTATAATTTAAATTACTTAGACACTTTTTAAATAAATTAATTATTGAACCTCAACCACTAATTGGACTAATAACACAATGGTTGATTTAAGATATATATAAAAAATACTAATTAAAAAAAAACTCAAAGATTGAACCAACAATTCATTTCTGATTGGTTCTAAAAAGCCAGGGTTTTAATATTCTATTTTTTACATTCAAATGTAACGAATATAAAGAGTTTGATGAAACTAATTTACTAATGAATTTGGTTATTTTGTGTGAATTAGTATGAAATTTTACTAACGAGACAAAATCAAAATTAATGTGAGAAATAATTAAGAAGGAGGAAATCGTGATACATGTGAGGTTTCATGTTGTGGCAGAGGAGAGCACACGGTTTGACAAAGGAAGAGACAGCTTTTTTGGTTATGGGGGGAGGTGAATCTTTTCTAGGAAGGAAAGGTTCACATGATTTGTGCTATAGAAAACAATGATTCTTATTTCCTGACATAAGCTGTAAATCTTGGATGGATTCTTCATAGTGTAATGTGTAAGGTGTGAGGGGGGAGTTGAATTTCTGGGTTTTTGTTTTATCGGTACAATCAAATGTTTGTATGATAGTGGGTCTTGACAACTTCCTTTATATAATTATTTTATTACATTGATCTGCATGTCACGGGACATTTAAATTTTGCACTATGAAACTCTTTGTACATGGTGAAATCCTATGTTAGCAATGTAAATATAAAATATATACATTATTTGATCTACATTAGAATTATTTAAAAAAAAAAAGAGAGTTTTAATTTATGGTATTCACTTCTAATGATAACTCTTTATCATCAGTCTAAGATACCAATTGATTTTTGGAATAGACGGAAATTAAACCTTATATTTCTTATTCAATTATCAGAGACTTTAACAGTTGAGCTAACTATAATCCACTGACATATATTAAATTAGACATGCATTATAGATGGTTAAAATTATGGAAAGATTTATTTTAAAATGACCAAGTGATGATACCATTTTTGGCATCAAGTATAAGAAGTGAACGAAATTTAAAAAGAACATTATGGGCTGGGTCAATATAGCGAAACAATTGAATTTTATTTTACCAACCAACTTACCATCATCGGAGCATGAGGTTGTAATCCCAAGTTTGAGAAGGGTGATTTGTCGTTTTAAAATGTAAAATCTAATTTTCGATGAATATTAAGAAAAACAAACATCTTTAATAAATGTGTCTTTTTGTCGGTACCAAAAAAAGAAAAGAAAAAGAGCATTACAATTAATAATTAAATTTAATATTCTCAACATATGCTCTCAAAGAACCTATTAACAAGATTGATAGTGATCCTCCTAAAATATTTTTATCATCATTATTACATTATTATAGTTTGAGAGGCCATAAAACTTTAGAAAAGAATCTTTTTTTTTTCTTCATAAAAATGATAATATTGAAAATTAAACTACTATCACTTTAGAAAATCACTTCTAATAAATGCTCTTTTATTATTAAATTAAGATACTAATTGGTTTTTATGTAGGCATAATCGAATTCCAAATCTTTTATTCAATCATAAAAAACTTTATAAATTAAACTAACTGAAACCCACACTATATTTTATTTTTATTTTCTGAGATAATGTAAAAATATGAAAGTTATCATTGAAGAAAATATTTATGGTGTTTGTAACACTTCAAGGCAATGAATATGAATATCAAAACCACATATCTTATGAGCACATTGAGCTGTGAAACCGCCAAGGAAAATGACAAAGGTGGGCTCCGCTGGTTGCTCATGGTGAGCAACAACTCGATCGTTTAGTGGTTCAGTTGATGGGTATTTTTTCAAACTTGACATTGACTCCAAGCTAGATATATAAAGTTGTAATTCATTTTGGTGGTGATGATTGGTGAAATTGTAAAAAGAAAAAAAATCCAAGGCACCTTTTGAGCCACCCGGCCCACCACCATACATATTGGTAGAGAGGTTTTCAGGCCCTGGGCAAAATGACACTCTGTCAAAGATCACTAGGTCCAGTGCGCCACCATATATTGGTCCCATCTCTTGGGTAGGTGAACCGTCGGTCCATTAGTGTTCATACTCTATACATTTTGAAGAGCTAATCCCTGTAATCACTAATAATTAATGAAACTTATAGAGGGTTCTAGTTAACTTAATTGGTATAATTTTTTATGGTTAAATAAGAGATTTGGGGTTTAGTTTTCGCTTTCACCAAAAATTGATTAGTGTTTTGACCTGATAATAAAAAGTTATCATTAAGAGTAGACACTATAGGGCGAAAATTTCTCAAAATAAAAATGGAACTTACATGAACCAAAAGGAAAAAAGAAATTTTTGGGGCGTTCGCAATTCACAACAAAACCTTTTTTGTGAAGTGTTTTCTCTATATTCTAAAACTGAAAATCTTATAATACACTCGCAATTGCATAATTTGTACGTAGTCCTTTATAAAATCCTCATATAGTAGTGTACGAACAGTAATGAGTGTGTAATAAAGAGTGTAAGATTATCATTGCTCATTTTAAAAGGGTATTCCTTATTAATTGAAATCTTTCCCCTCAAGGAATCTCATTTGTTAATCAACGTTATTGAACTTCTTTGGCGTTACGTTGTATAGTAACCCCCTTTTGCGTAATGTCATTTTAGTATACGATTGGATACTGCTTATTTTGCTAAAAATTAAAAATTGAAAATAATAAAAAAATATATTCCGGTTACTATTTACATGAACAGCATACTATTCATTTGCCTAGATGTACTGTTCATGAACATGAACAGTGCATCGGGCGTTGGTCAAAAAGAATAAAACAAAAGAAGAAGAAGCCAGACGCCTTTGAAAATTGCGTTTCATATACATTTAAGGACAATTAGAAGACCAATGGTGATCACAACTCACAAGCATATGCAAACAGAAACGCTTTTAATTTTTGGGCTGCTTTTTATTCTTGAAAGAGTACATAGAGCACATAACGACGTCAATGACAAGTCATTTGCATTTGTTTGCATTATTGAAGAATTTATTATTCCGAAAACAACTTTTTTTCAATAAATTTCATAAATTACTAAATTAGCTGTCCAATCTCTAAATTAGGTATTCACTAACCATGGGAAATGACAAGTAAACAAGAAATTCTTGAAATTTGAAAATGAAAAAAGATTCATGTTCAACGGTTTTTATAATTGTATTTCATAGTATTATTAAACAAGTCTATGCTCTGTAGACTTGATTCCATAGTCAATATACTCTTTAATATTTGAAAAATGTTATTTCCACGACATTTTTACGACAAATTTTAAGTAACAGGTTATTATTGGTTGTTATAGATGGGCAAAAAAGTAATTTAAAGATATAGTTTACAATTTAACCTAATGTTTTTATAATACACTCATGTTAAATTTCAAGGGCTAGTGATTCTTTTTGCTGCACACAGGTAAAATCTACTTGCCTTAGAACGAGGCATAAAATCAAAAAGTCCGAACAAATTTCCAATTATTGAATTTTTAGATAAGAAATGTCTTCAGAAAGTGATCAATTTGATGATCATGATAGTGATTTAGCAAAGATGAACATGCAATACAACAAAATCAAAATATATTTTTGGTGACAAAAATTAGTGACAAATTTTTTTTATCACCAAAGAGTTATATATGAATTTCATCGCTATTTATAAAAAAGAAATAATAATAATAATAATAATAATAATAATAATAATAATAATAATAACATTTGGCAACAAAAATAAAATTTCATCGCTCTTAGATGTGCTGAAGGTAAAGCAGCGGCAAAACTTGAACTAGTCGCTGGAGATGGTAATGATGGCGATATTGCTGGTCATGATGACGTGTGTCTGCATCACATTATCTACTTAAATAAAAAGTGTCTACGTCATCGTTATACTAACGAGTGTTCTTAGAGCATTGGTTAAGGATCTATTTTAGAAAAGTTTTAACATCACTTTTATGGAAAATGAAAAAAATTGTCAAAATATTAATTGGTTTTCTTTCTTTCCCCATAAAAATTTTCTTTGAATGGATAATTAAACAATGCCCTAAGGGCATTCGTTAGCATTTCCCATCTATAATTAGAGATTGCTTAGTTCCATGCAACTTAACTTAGCTACATCGTATCTACATCATCTATAATGGGTGCTGTTAATGGGTACTGTACAACATTTGTTAATGTGATAAAATTTAAAATAAACTATTCACATTTTTTTTTTTTTGGAATATGAAAAAAACTAAATATGTATTAAATGTGTGTCAGTTTAAATGAAGTATTGAAGAAACCAAAGTATACGTTTGCCAATTTCTAATGTAGGTAGAATTTGTGATAGATCATAAATGAATTATAGCTAGTTTATTAACAAGTGCTAGTCCGCACCTGATTACAAAGTCCTTAATTTAAAAGTTGATATATAGGTACTCCTTGTCCTTGGGACCCCAGACTTGTAGAAAGAGGCAATGTGGGGGTTCTTTTTTATGAGAGAATTCTAAATGAGAAACAAAATGATTGGGAATCGGAATTTCTAGCCTTCACTTTCTTGCCGTTCTTTCAATCCCGCAGTACAATACAGCTCACTACTACATAATGTCAGTCAATGCGGCTTGTGTTTCTGCACTTTGTTTTTATTCATTAATAATTTTCCAAGTGATCTCAATTTTAATACCAAATATACATGCAACCTTTTTAATACTTTAATAGCCACCTCACCGTTCACTAATATATAATCTCCAAAAGAAATAGTCTAGAAAGAGGAAGGTATAACATATATATTAGATATATCTCACTCATATATAATAAGATTGTCCCTAGGTAGCAAGAACTTAATTTTTCACCAAATAATTTAGCAGAATAAAAAGGGAAAAACAATACGTCTCTTTTGCACTTTTTTTTGGGGGGCTAAGAGTCCTGTTTTCCACTTTATTGGTGCATCTAATTATTTTGTGAAATCGACTTGTATAAGCAGCATTAGGGGGCCCCTAAGGGCATCTTTTAATGACAATCGAAAATGTGCAAATTTTGCAGAACATCATTAGTATGATTTACACCGTTTCTATCCACAACCTCAATTTTTAGCTGAATATTGTCGGCAAGTGGGATCCTTCCAAAAAATTTAAAAAAGAAAAAGAAGCTAATTAAGGTGTACATTGTCAAAATCCAAATTGCTCTACTAATGAGCATGTTTTTCAATAAACCTCTTTTTTTAGTTTACTTTAATATGATGGGCTTTTGCAACTAGCTACCAAATTAGTTCTGTAGGGATAATTGGGTCCAGTGGGATATGTTGGGCCAGGCCTAGTCTGAGGACACCTATTGAGTCCAAGGATGGTCCGAGGAGAAATGGGGTATGGAGAGGCTATGAAATATCTATAAGGAAAGCTACTGTCACCACATTGAATGCTCTATAGCTAACTCTCTGGCCACATTAATAGAAAAAAGATGTTTGAACAGTTATTTTCAGCCTTACAGCTATTATCCAAAGACTTCAGGAAGGTGCTGATGGGACAAGTATCAACACCAACCATTTGACCTACACGTGGAGGGTAAAGATGAAAGAAGAAGAGAGTATAAAAGAAGAAGGCGGCAATGAGAGAAGGGGATTGCGAAATCAAGAGAAAAACATTATAGTAATTGAGAGTTGAACTTGTAATCATACTTAAGAAAAATATATAAGAACTGACCTCCTCGAATTGTGCCGAGGACGGCTTTCTTTAAATTAACCAGCCTATCTCCATATTCTTGTCACCTGGATATACTTTGATTGTTGTCTAATTCATTAAATCCCAGTTTTCTAATCTACTCTCTACAAATTCATTGTTTTGGGCTTTTTGGGCCTAAGTCCATCCAACTCGTAGGCCAAGCGTTCAAATTGCATCCTTACACTTGACGCAGTCTGTGGGAAAGCTGGTGTGATAGTGAGTTTAACCTTCAATAATGACAGGTTCAGGTCCAAACCAAGCGGAATCTAGGGGGTTCCAACATGGGGACGATTTTCTCCTTCTTGAATAGGAAAGGGACCGTGAGGGAAGTGTGCACACCGTCCATGTTGCTAAAAGCCATTCTTGAGGTAAGAATCGTCTTACTCACAAGAAGAATGCTGGAGACATGCAGCTGGAGATTGATCATTTAAAGAGACAGCTGTGCTACGAACGAAAAAGGCGAACTCCTTTTATTTCTAACCTCTCTTTTGACGATGAAGAGGACGGTAGTTATAAGAGTAGATCAAGGACTCCTCCTAGTGAGTCTTTCTCATATGATGAGGACCACCATCATGAGCACAGACATAGAAAATCATCTACCAAGGGCTTAGGAAATGATGCTATGAGTAGGGCACTTAGCCAGATTTCCAGGTCACCCTTCATGCGCAGAATTGAGGGAGGGATACTTCCTCGGCGGTTCACTCAGTCCATGTTTACCATGTACAACGGTCGAACGGATCTTGTGGAGCACGTGTGTCATTTTAATCAGAGAATAGCTATACACTCCAGGAATGAAGCCTTAATGTGCAAGGTGTTTCCATCTAGCTTGGGGCCTGTTGCAATAAGGTGGTTCGATGGCCTTGCAGCAAGTTCTATTGGCTCCTTTAAAGAGCTCACAAGGGCTTTTTGCTTTCTTTTTATCACGTGCAGCAGGGTTTTCGGCCCTTAGATTCTCTGTTATCTCTATCCATGCGAGAAGGGGAGACTCTAAAAATGTATTCGGATAGATACCGGGAGATGTTCAACGAGATTGATGAGGATTTTGATGACGTGGCCATAAGAACTTTTAAGGTTGGCTTGCCCGCCAAGCATGATTTGAGGAAGTCTTTAACTAAGAAGCCGGTGAGGAGTATGCGTTTGCTTATAGATCGTATCAACAAGTACAAACATGTTGAGGAGGATCAGCATCAAGGAAAGGGAAAGGCTAAGGTTATCACTCAAGAGAGGAGGGATTTCAAGTTGGATCACTACAACAACAACAGACCTCGAAGGGATTTTGCTGGGCAATCTGCGTCTACGGTTCCTCAGGGGGTTAACACGGCGTTCCGAGAGCCCGTACATCAAATCTTGGAGAAAATAAAAAATGAGCCATACTTCAAATGGCCAAACAAAATGGGAAGAGACCCCTTGAAGCGCAACCAAAGCTTTCATTGTCAATACCATCAAGAGCGGGGGTATACCACCGAGGATTGCAGGACGCTATAGAGCCATCTAGAGTAGCTGGTTAGAGAAGGAAGGTTACAGTAACTTTTGTATCAGCCCAGTAGATAAGAAGACCAATCAAGGTTAAGGGCTCGGGGGACGATTCTTCAAGGCCCCCGTTAGGTACAATTAATGTCATCTTTGTCGCACCTGGGAGGACTAGTTCTTGTCCCTCCAAGGTGATGTCTGTAGCTCGGCTAACAGCCGAGGACTCTAATTCCTTGCTGAAGAGGGCCAGAGTGGAAGTTCGGCCTGCATTAAGTTTCTTAGACAAGGATATGAAGGGAACCATCCAGCCACATAATGATGCTTTGGTGGTCACCCTCAGAATAGCGGGGTACGATGTAAAGAGAGTGATGGTGGACTAGGGTAGTGGGGTAGAGATTATGTACCCTGATTTGTACAGAGGTTTGGGTTTAAAACCTGAAGATCTGACAACATATGATTCACCTTTGGTAAGTTTTGATAGAAAATTTGTCATTCCAAGGGGTCAAATTAGGTTGCCCGTGCAAGCAGGATCAGAGGTGGTTGAAGTGGACTTCATCGTTATGGATGCATACTCTCCCTATACCGCTATTGTTGCCAAACCCTAGCTTCATGCTCTAGGGGCCGTTTCTTCAACTCTACATTTGAAGGTGAAGTACTCGTCAGGGGACCGAATTGAAGAGCTTGTAGGAAGCCAATTCGTTGCTAAGTAGTGCCTTGTGGCTGCCATTATGCATCGGTCCATGGCTGAGTCCTCGACTTCGGTTGAGGGGGGCTTGTAGCAATCAAGAATTCCGATCCTATCTACTGATGTGGTGTCAGAAGAAGTGAAGTGCGAATGGTTGGAAGAGATTGCTATTGATGGAGATCCGAAGAAGTTTTTACAGATTGGAACTCAGTTTCCCTCTCGGGAGAAGGAAGAGCTATTAGCATTCCTTAGGACGAATATTGATGTGTTTGTTTGGAATGCCCATGAGGCTCTAGGGGTAGATATAGAATTCATCTGCCATCATTTGAATGTTAACCCCGCTATCCTCCCCAGAAAGTAACCTCCTCGGCGCTCATCTAAGGAGCATTTTGATGCTATCAAGGAAGAGGTGAATCAGCTTAAGCAAGCAAGGGCTATTAAGGAGGTGTTTTACCCTGAATGGTTGGCTAATACAATGATGGTGAAGAAGAAGAATGAGAAATGGCGGGTATGTGTAGACTTCACAGACTTGAACAAAGCTTGTCCAAAAGACCCTTTCCCCATGCCTCGGATCGACCAATTAGTAGATGCCACTGTAAGACACCCCGGATGAGCTTTTTGGATGCTTTCTAAGGCTACCACCAAATACTTTTGGCTTTAGAGGATCAAGAAAAAAATAGCTTTTGTCACTCCTACCGGAATTACCACAAAAAGGTGATGCCTTTTGGTCTAAAAAATGTAGGCTCCACCTATCAGAGGATGATGATCAAGATGTTTGAGCCACAACTAGGAAAAAACATTGAGGTTTATATAATCGACATGGTGGTCAAGAGCAAGTTGGAATCAGAGCATATTAAGGACCTCGAGAATATCTTTGAGATCTTGAGAAAATACAAGCTGGGACTTAACGCTTCTAAGTGCTCTTTTAATGTTGAATCAGGGAAATTCTTGGGGTACATGGTTATGTATCGAGGAATTGAAGTTAACCCCAACCAAATCAAGGCAATCAATAGTTTGCAGCCACCTCGGAACCCCAAGAAGGTTCAGAAGCTAACAGGGATAATTGCTGTTTTAAACCGATTCATTTCTCGGTCAGCAGATAGGTGTAGGCTTTTCTTTCAGTTGCTAAACAAGTGGAAGGGATTTGAGTGGATTAAGGAGTGTGTCTTGGCTTTTTAGCAGTTAAAAGAATATCTTTCTCGGCCTCCTATTATGTCTAGACCTGAGGTCGACAAGGTTTTATTTGCTTACCTTGCAGTGGCCCTCCAAACGGTAAGCTTGGTATTGGTGCGGGTTAATAGTGGTGTACAATGGCTAGTTTATTATGTGAGCAAATCACTACATGAATCCGAGGTCCGATACTTACCACTTGAGAAGGCTATTTTGGCAGTGGTGCATGCCACCCATAAGCTCCCCCATTATTTTCAAGCGTATACAGTGGTCGTCTTAACCTAGCATCCGTTTAGGTCTTTGCTTTGGAGTGCTGATTATACAGGAAGGATTACCAAGTGGAGTACGATCCTAGGAGCCTTGGACATCAAGTACATGCCTCACACCTCTGTAAAGGGCCAGGTCCTAGTTGATTTGGAGGCTGAATTTACTGAGCCCTCATTAGAAGAAAGTTCTGAGAAGCTAGGCATAGATGAAAATTCAGTTGGCCTGATCTCCATGCAAAAATCTTTGTCCTGGAAGATATACGTTGACGGTGCGGGAAACCAAAGAGGATCTGGAGTAGGGATAGTTTTAATATCTCTTGAGAAGATCATTATTGAGAAATCCTTAAGATTAGGCTTTTCGGCCACAAATAACGAAGCTGAGTTAGAAGCTCTATTGGTTGAGATGGCCATGGTTCAAAAAATGGGCGGAAACTCGGTGAAAATTTTCTCAGACTCAAGATTAGTTGTTGGCCAAGTAACAAGAGAGTTAGAGGCTAGAGATGAGAGAATGTAAGAGTACTTGAGTCATATAAAACACTTGCAATTGGGATTCAAATCCTTCAGCCTACTACATATCCCCCGAAGTGGGAATTCACATGTGGATTCTCTGGTCACGGCTTACCCCGAGTTATCCTTGTTGAATGTTTGAACAAGCCCATTGAAGTGAAAAAGGAGGAGGCCCGTATCCATCAAATTAGGGTAGGACCTAGCTGGATGGATTCTATAATGCTATTCCTCAAGGAAGATACCTTACCTAAGGACAAATTAGAGACTGACAAGATACGAAGAAAAGCTCCTCAGTTTTGGTTGTCCGAGGACTAAAAATTGTACAAGCGTTCTTTTTCTAGACCATACTTATTGTGCATACACCCTGAGGCATCAGAGCTGCTCCTAGAAGAATTGCACGAATGGATCTATGGAAGCCACATGGGAGGCAGGTCTTTATCTCATAGAGCCCTCACTCAGGGGTATTGGTGGCCAAACATGTAGAGGGAAGCACAGGAATATGTGAAGAAGTGTGATCAATGTCAGAGGTTTGGATCAAATATTCACCAATTGGGGGGAGTTCTTAATCCATTCTCTAGCCCTTGGCCATTTGCTCAATGGGGCTTAAACATTGTAGGTCCTTTCTCTAAGGCAGCTAGGAATAAAAGATATTTGCTGGTCGGCATAGATTACTTTACTAAGTGGGTCGAAGTTGAACCATTGGCAAACATCAGGGACACGGATGCCAAGAGATTTATATGGAAAAACATTGTCACTTAGTTTGGAGTACCTCGCACACTCATCTCAGACAATGGTCTTCAATTTGATAGCAAGACCTTCAAAAGCTACTGTTGTGAGCTAGGCATAACAAACAAGTATTCCACCCCGCCATATCCACAGGGGAATGGACAGGCTAAGGTTGTCAACAAGGTTATAGTGAGTTGGCTAAAGAGGCTGGATGATGAAAAAGGAAGATGGGTGGAAGTGCTGCCCTATGTGCTCTAGACTTATCGGACAACTCCTCGTAGGTTCATTGGGGAGACGCCTTTTTCAATGACTTATGGGGCTGAAGCTGTCATCCCCCTGGAAACTGGATTCCCAATGCTAAAAACGAGTTCTTTCACCCCCAACACCAACGATGGACTATTAGAGAGAAGCTTGGACTTGATTGACGAGCGAAGACAAAATGCCATGGTCCAATTAGCCTATTACCAACACAAGCTCAAGTAGGGATATGACGCCAACGTGAAGTTAAGGCCATTAGCACTTAGAGATTTGGTGTTGAGAAAGGTTATGGTTACCACAAAGAACCCAGCTTGGGGAAAGCTTGGACCCAACTAGGAAGGACCATATCACATTCTATCAGGTGCATACTACCTAAAGGATTTGGAGGAAAGGGCTATACCACGTCCCTAGAATGTAAATAATCTAAGAAGGTATTACTATTAATGAAAGTTTCGGTTATTACATTACATGACATGTATATTTCAATTCATTTTTCACTAAGTGTTAAACAGAACTTTGGTCATACCTAGTCTTTCGGACCACATACCTTTGGTAAATTAATACTTCAGGTCATTTTTCACTAAGTGTTAAACAAAACCTTGGTCATGCCTTGTCTCTCGAATCACATACCTTGGGTAAATTAATACTTCAGTTTATTTTCACTAAGTGTTAAACAGAACCTTGACCATGCCTGGTCTCTCGGACTATATACCTTGGGTAAATTAATACTTCAGTTCATTTTTCACTAAGTGTTAAACAGAACCTTGGTCATGCCAGGTCTCTCGGACCACATACCTTGCGTAAATTAATACTTCAGTCTATTTTCACTAAGTGTTATACAGAACCTTGGTCATGCCTGGTCTCTCGAGCCACAAACCTTGGGTAAATTAATACTTTAGTTTATTTTCACTAAGTGTTAAACAAAACCTTGGTCATGCTTGGTTTTTGGACCACATACCTTGGGTAAATTAATACTTCAGTTCATTTTTCACTAAGTGTTAAACAAAACCTTGGTTATGCCTGGTCTCTCGGACCACATACCTTAGGTAAATTAATATTTCAGTTTATTTTCACTAAGTATTAAACAGAACCTTAGTCATGCCTGGTCTCTCGGACCATATACCTTGGGTAAATTAATACTTCAGTTTATTTTCACTAAGTGTTAAACAGATCCTTGGTCATGCCTAGTCTCTCGGACCAAATACCTTAGATAAATTAACACTTCCTATCATTTTTACTGCCTTGGTTGTTTTAGGTTTCTCAGACTACATATTTAAGGTTCAAGGAACTATTCATGAGCATCAAAACAAATCCTAAGCAAAACCCAGCTTCTCGATTGTCTAGGATAGGTTAATATTCTTAATTATTTACCCACATGATAAACTATATATGAGTTGTTAACCCTACTTATTTCCATTTTTCTAAGTGTGTTGTCCATCTCTATAAACTCCTTTCGGCATAAGATTTTAAACATTTGCTTTTTCGTTTTAGTTTGTTCAATCCAATGGGTTTAAATATCAAAGTGTTAGCAATCGTATCAACCAAAGGGTAAATGTTACAAGAAAGAAAAGTAAAGACATATAAGGTAAAAATTGAAATCTTTTGATTAACTGAAAGAAAAAGTACACTATACACGAGGGCAGAATGCCATTACAAAAGAAGAAAGAAAAATACAAAAAGAAAAACAGCAAAAGAAATATAAGGTTCTAGGGCTAAGTCTTGGAGCTGGGAGGGGGATCTTTCTTAGCACCAGGTTGAGAGATAGATGCATCCTTGACCTTGGAAGCATCCTTAGATTTTTCCTTTGCCTCGTTTGATTTGGGAGTATCATCCTTGGCCTTAGTATTGCCCTTGGTCTTGACAACACCATTCTTGACCTTGGTGCCACTTTTGGCCTTTGGCAAAGTCTGGACTTCTTTTCCTTTGTTTTTGGCCTTCTCAACCCCTTGGCCTTGGTCATCAGTTTGACCTGACTCCTTTTGGACCTCGGAAGGGGGAAGGGAGACTTCAACATGGAAGGGCTACTCTATTGAGGATGTGCAAGAATGGTGGAAGGAAGGAGGTTGGCAGCAAAGGCGCTCGGAACCTCGCGAATGTCAGGAGGATAGTAGATGTTCCTATCCTTCCTCCATTCCGAGGTAGCAGGAACTCCTACAAGATTGAGGGCTTCCAGCCACACTTCTTTGCAATAGCCCCTATAGACCTCAGCCAGCTCATCTGTCAGCCTGGCCTCAGTCTCCTGCACCCCTTGCTCGTAGGATGCTAACTGCATGGCCTCAACAGCTACCTCGGAGCTTCGAGCTGTGGCCTTGGCTTTTTCCAGATCAACACTAAGCTCCAAGACCTTTTGTTTAACTATGGCCAGCTTTATCTCCGTGTAATATAGCCTTTTATGCTGGTCCTCAACTTGGTCGTGGGCGTTTTTTAAGCTCACCTCGGCACTTAGACGTGCCTTCTCCTCAGCCATAAGTTTGGTAGAAAGCTCCTTATTCTTCTGTTCGGAGACACCCAGAGCCTTATTGGCCTCCACCCGAATGTCATTTCGAGCTTCCCTGACCCATTTCTCGGCTACAAAAACTTCTTAGATGACCTGTTCAAAAACAAAGGAATACCATGTAAAAAAAATGTTTATGCATAGTAAGACAGAAACAACAGTGAAAGCAAGTAGAGAGAATAACTAAAAAAAAGGGGGAATAGGGATTTAAGAAATTACCAGGGCCAAGTTCCTCTTTAATGATAAGAATAGATCTGGCTGCCTTATGGTTTGAAGGGCAGCCATATTTTTTGGCAGCAGCAGTGGCTGCTTCAGGGCCTCAGCCAGATGATGAGCATACCCCTTCTGGAATTCTCGGATAGAAGAACTCCGAGGGATAGCTGCTCCATCCACCTCTAGCTTGGGGGCCCACACTAGGAATGGTGGGTGCACATCCGTGGTCTTCGGGTCCTCAGTACTTTCCATGGAGGAGGCTCTCACTTGGCCTTTAGTTGTTTTTTGTTGTTTGGCCTGTTTTTGTCGGCCCACTTCACCCTTCTCTAT
Organism: Lithocarpus polystachyus; assembly: GCA_033629205.1. Taxonomy (NCBI): domain Eukaryota; kingdom Viridiplantae; phylum Streptophyta; class Magnoliopsida; order Fagales; family Fagaceae; genus Lithocarpus; species Lithocarpus polystachyus. The sequence continues at coordinate 59,609,439 of CM066166.1, forward strand.
GTCTTAATCCGTCCTCTTCTTTTTCAAGTTAGGGATGGGAAGAAGATCGGTTATAGGATGAGGAGGGGGAGGGGGAAGAGAAGGGGGCAGCTGAGGCTCGGGAATATCTAAGGAAGTTGACTCCTTATTGTTGGAAAAATACATGTTTGTATCACATATAAAACATATGCAACGGAAAAATTGGATCTACTTCATTCGCAATTGATAACATGTACTATTTAAGTTTCAGAATTTAAGAATAAGAAAGCATACATTGGTGCAGTGAAATTCAAAACAAAAGATTAGAAGCACTTGGGAATATTGCTAATCTTCACTCCAATTTCACTTAATGCCCAAGAAGTGTGGTCTCTCAATCAGTTTTCAAGGAGAGAATATGAGTGTGTCCAACACTCACACACAAACCATTTCATGTTCTTATGTGATCTTAATGAAAACCACACAGAAAAATCTCATGTGAAAAGGCACTTATAAAATTTTGTATGTTTCTCTCCTCAAATATAATTGATTATCTAATTGGACTAGCCTTTTGGGCCATTCCAATTGGGCTCTAGTGTGTGGCTTGGAGTGGGACCAAAAGAGAACAAATAAGACTCTAGTTCCAATGGGCCTTGGGCTTTTCTGTCAACTCTTGTCAAGTCCAAAGTTACCATTAATTATATTCAATACCTCTATATGAATATAATTGCACTCTAGGCCTTATTAATAAATTATATCTCAAGACTTTATTATATATGCAACCCTTTTATTAAAATATTCGTAGTAATATAAAGTCATGAATGTAGACTGCCACTTTAGAGATTACTACATCTTAATCCTTAAGTACTCGGTTTAATCCTTTTTATTATTCATCATATATTTATGAAATCCAATTCTATATATATATATATATATATATACTTTAGTAACTCCTTACTAAAGTGGCTGGGTTCAACATTCTGAATAACCAAACCCATTAAACTTATCTCAAGGGAATATTTTATATCTCCGTTAAGAGATTATGAATTCCATCTTGAGAATATATGTTCCATCAACACTAAATGCGGCTGCCCAACATACTGTGCTTTTGATCGTGACTTATAGATCTCACTCCTGATATATCAAAGCAACCTACACTTCATGATCAGGTCTATTATTCTCTCAGGATTTAGAGTTGATGTAGATAGAAGTTGTAAGATTTATTATTCATTTGACAATCGTTAGAAGAATAATATATCTCACAACGGTCCAGTTCAATATGTCTTAACTCTTAAAACATATCAACATACCAACTAGAAGTCTCCACTTCCATGATCAAGACAAATCATTTTAGTTGATATGTTATAGTCTTCGCAGATGAAACGCCCAATTTTATCACCGGTTACGAACTATATTTTAAGTTTACAAGGAACTTGTGATTTACATCTTTTGTGACTAAATCACGTAAATTACATACAATGCATCTCATGGACTAAAATAATGTCTCATTAGTTCATTTATAGATAGTCTCGTATAATTAAACAATTTAATTATTTATGACATGCCAATAAATTGGATTTTAGGGTATAAACTCCAACAATCTCCCAGTTGCCCTCAAAGACAATTTACCATATATACGACACTTATTTACCTTTAGAGTAATTCATAGTCACTCTAAGGTAAGGTTTGGAAATAAGTTTTAGCCAGATTTATTGCATAAATTATTTTTTCTAACACTACTTCTCATTTACTCATATCTCTCTAATGAGATAATACTTACATTTAATGTGTATCTTCACTAACTAGGATGAACACATATCTTGAAGTCCAACTTTATGAATCACAATCAAACTATAAGTTAGTATTTGTACATCCAGTAACAATCAAAGCCTCACTTTGATGGACAAGCATATAATCCCTCATTCTTCTAAGATATTTGAGTATATGCTTTACTCCTACTAAATTAAGTGATCTTTGATTCTATCAATATTTGCTTACCATGCCCACCGCAAAATAGATATTTAATCTAGTATATAAAGACTTCCTATTGATATGATATTAGGAACTGTCTTAATATGCCTTTCCTTTTATATGTCTTAATACTATAGTCCTATATAAAGGAATTTCAAACTTAAAAAGAAAGAATCCTTTCTTGAAATATTATATGCTATACTTAGCTAGAATCTAATCTATTTAAGCAGTTTGAAATAGACCCAACATCCTAATTTCTGAATTTTAACAAAGTTAAATTCTTAGGATGTGACTAGTCTTTCCTAAGTACTTTATATCAAACTTGATTAGACAACAAAAACTCTATTGATGGCAATAACTCTACATCATTCTAAATGATTAGAATGTCATCAACATACATTAAAAAATTTATTATTCTATATAGCTTTTACACACATAAGGCCTTTTGATACTTGATCAAAATCAAACAGTTTGATTGCTTGATCAATGATGATATTTTATGATTCAGATGCTTGCTTTAGTCCATATATGAACTTTAAGCAACTTGCATACTTAACACTATTGTTTCTTTACTATGTAAAAGTCTAGTTACATCATAAAGACATCTTTCTCAAGACTGCTACTAAAAGAAGCTTTCTTGATATCCATTGCCATATTTCATCCAAATGAAATATAATAGATAAGAGAATCTAGATAAAGTCAAACTTGACTATTGCTAAAAAAATCTTTTTATAATCGAACCATTTCTTTTTGAATAAATCTTTTCGCCACTAGTCTTGACTTTGAAGGTTTGCACCTTCAAATCTATCAATCTCATTTACTTGTAGACCTATTTGAAAACAATAGGCTTAATGCCATTTGGTTCCTTTATAAGTTCTAGGCTTCAAATAGAATCCAATTCTATTCACTTAACCTTGATCCAATAATCCATACGTATATAATCTATTGCCTTTACGTAGGATCGAGGATCAAATTCAAATCCTTGTGGAATGACTTCAAAAGTTTATTCCAAAAGTATGAATTTATTTGATAATTGATAATTCTCCCACTACGATATTATATCGATGTACTAGCTATACATTTAGAATAATGCCTTGTGTTGTTTCTAATACAACTATCTCATTTCTAAATGTATTTTATAGTTGTCTTTCAACAAATTTTGACATCTTTCTTCTAGAACGATTCTACATTTAGCCTTAAGATTATTCACATAATCATCATCAAGAACTTTATATTTGTACTTTACAAACATCTTGTATTCTTTATTACTACCAAAAAAATCTTTTGCAACTCCTTTTGGATACCCATCATAAGCACATATCTTTCTATCTTTCGATTTCAATTTGTTAGACTTCCTTTCTAGCACAAGTGCTGGACATTGCCAAAAGTGGAAGTATCATATACTAGATTTTCACCTAATTCACGATTTGACAAATGTCCTAGGAACAAACTTTTGAAATTAACTTTAGAAAATATAGTAATTATTAGAGTATATTTCCAAAAGAAATAAGCAAATAGAAATACTTATCATGTGTTTTACTATTTCTAAAAGAGTCTTATTCCTCCTCATGTATGCACTGACTTAAAAAAATCATTGAAACTTTATTCCTTTACAATAAAGGAGCCCTAGATTTTATTATCCTCTAAATAGAATTCATTGATTGGGAATATAACAAAATAATGATTCTAAAAAACCTATCTTTCACTAATCTTGAATACTATTTAGATCAATAAGATCTAGACATAAGTGCCATAACATACAATAATAATGGATGAAAACTTTCTCTTTAAAAAATAAAACATGTAAATTTTCATCTAGAAGACAATTATGGACAATGCTTAGTTTTACCAAAATAGAAATACTTTCCTTTTTGTCATACTTTTAAGTCTTAATTTCCTTTTGGCAACTATTAGGGCAACTGGTTTGTCCAGCTGTTTGGTATTATAATTTCTCTTCTTACCACCCTTACCTTTTGGTTCAGGTTAAGAATTTGAATTAAATCATATTGATCCTAGCTTTAGCTTTTAGGATGTCTTCCATTGTGTAGAACTCACTCATCAATTCAGATAATATAAAGAGAATTTATTTTCAAAACAGTCTGAATTGATCAAATGATTTTAACAAGAACTTGTGGATCATATCCAAACGAGACTAATATTTAATCTCTACATCCAAGAATTCCAATTCATTTTAAAAATAAAATATTTTCATAAAATGACATAGAATTGAAACTCCTTATACTCTTTTTAGCACTTAATATGATTCATACCAAACATCTCATCTAGATTTAATATAAATTCTAAGTCTAGTACTAACTCTTGCATCTCATGCTGTAGCACAATTGAGATAGCAGCTAATGTAACATTTTAGCATTTCAATGGAAATTATGATCATATCATAGTCTATCTTCCATCAATACATCATGTATAGGAAATTATGACAATGCTGAATTGAAACATTTTTATGTACTTCAGCTCCTTTAAGCACCATGTCCAAAATTATTTCTTAGTTAATGTGATTCATTTAAAATAGTAGCTAGAGAGCAAGAATTTATGACATCTTTGTTTTAAGACTATGAACATAATTAAAGGGACATTATATTTTGCATCCATAACCACATAGTATGGAACCCAAAAAACATACTATACTAGGTGCAATGACAACCCAATCCATGTTTATAATTCCTTGGTATAAGTTTATTATAAACACATTTATTGGTTGAGAACTATTCTCATTATTAGTGCTATCATGATAACTCTTATCACACACTAATAATATGCCGTATTAACTTTAGTCTTTAAGTAATAATAACATAGCTCCTTTAGGAGGTTAACATTACACTTAGTCTAGTGCACACCATTATCTAGAATCATGTGTAACCACATTTCATCTCCCTTTATAGTGTTTAAAACCTATAGTACCATGAGACAAAACACCCTCCTTTGGAATCGTGAGGCATATAAGCCAAGACAAGGTGCTTGTTCATACTACTTTAAACAGGTAAGTTCAATTTTGTAGTACTATGAAATAAACACCCTCCTTTGGAATCGCAAGGCATACACGCTAAGACGAGGTGTTTACCCACACTACTATGAACTGATAATGGAGGCTGTGAGATCCAACCCTTGTATCTCTCTCCCACTAAAAATTTTAAAACAAGTGGATTGTCCTGAAATCATTGTGATCTAATCACAATTTTAACCCTACACATCAAATGTGTTTAATTGTTTAACTAAGTCATGTCATAAAAGCGTAACGAACACAAAAATTTTAAAACAAGCGGATTGTCCTGAAATCATTGTGATCTAATCACAATTTTAACCCTACACATCAAATGTATTTAATTGTTTAAATTCAATGTGATGTTACTAAGTCACGTTATAAAAGCGTAACGAACAGTCGCGCAATCACAAAGAAGTTTAACCTTGTAATCCGTGAAATAAATACCCTCCGCATGGAATGCAAGACACAAAGTTAAGGCAAGGTATCTATTCACATTACAGTAAACTTAATAAAAGGGCTATTTCAGCACTCCCACTCATTATTTGGGTTTTTCTTTAAATAATTGTGATCCCATCACAACTAATAACCTTGCACTTGATAAAGACTATAATCTTATTAGAATCACTAACTAAAATAGAAGTCTTAAACTATTTAGGATTCCTTAAATATTAATGAATCAAAAATTAGTTATACAGAACTCTACCCTTAACTTATTTGATTAAGAATTCTAATCTAATTAAAAATTACATAACTTTTAATTAAGCTTTAATCTCATTAAAACTTCTAATTAAAATAAGTTAAGGACTTTTAATCATACAACAATTCCAATCTCATTAGAATGTTTCGTAAAAGACAAGTCCTAAACTATTTAGAACTAAGTGTTTTATTTAACTAATATATTTGATCTCATTAGGTCTTTTAGTTAGAATCATGTGTAATCTTATCACACACAGCCTTGCTTTTTATGCATTTGAAAACACATAGAAAAAATTCAAAATTCCCTTCAGATGCATTTTCGCGAGAATCTCACAACTAAGCTTTTCCGGTGAAAAAGGCGTAAGGAAAAAAAGTGAAAACACAAAATTCAGACAAAAACTTTCGCGACTGTCTCGCGATTGATTCGCGAGTAAAGCTTACCCGCGGAACAGTTTTGTGCTTCAGTAGCATTTTTTGCGGGTTACCTTCTCACGAAATTACTCACAAAAAACGCGTGTTTTCAGTTTCAAAGAGCAGATATAGACAATTTTCTATGATTTTTCATGAACAAACAACCACCATATGAACATAATATGTAGAATTTGATATCAAAACTGAATTCCATTGATGCTATAACCTTAAAGATCAATTTAACATACTTAAATTCAAATTTAAAAAACATCATAACATCAATATTAGATTTCATCAAATCACAGTTTCAACAACCATGCAGAAAATTAAATGCATAATCTTCTAATAACATGGAACTATTATCTCTAATTTCAAAACTCACAAAATATGCTTGTGAGGACTATTTTTGTCATGCCCTCGGCAAGGCTCTGGGCGCAGTACCGAGGGGACTCATTTTGCCTGTCCTCGGCAAGGCTCTGGGCGCAGTACTGAGGAGGCTCAGATGTCCCACATCGAAGAGAGCTTCCCCCACTTGCTACCTTATAAGCTGTGAAGCGAAGGAAGTAGTGTACCACCGTATTCCGGTATTCGAAATATGAGAATACGGTGGTACACTACTTCCTTCGCTTCACAGCTTATAAGGTAGCAAGTGGGGGAAGCTCTCTTCGACGTGGGACATCTGAGCCTCCTCGGTACTGCGCCCAGAGCCTTGCCGAGGATAGGCAAAATGAGTCCCCTCGGTACTGCGCCCAGAGCCTTGCCGAGGGCATGACAAAAATAGTCCTCACAATAAAAGAAGACTTCTCTTCGATGTATGCGTGGCAGTTTTTGAGACTTGCTCCAGCACACAGAAGTAGTACACTTCTTTTATTGTGAGGACTATTTTTGTCATGCCCTCGGCAAGGCTCTGGGCGCAGTACCGAGGAGACTCATTTTGCCTGTCCTCGACAAGGCTCTGGGCGCAGTACCGAGGAGGCTTAGATGTCCCATATCGAAGAGAGCTTCCCCCACTTGCTACCTTATAAGCTGTGAAGCGGAGGAAGTAGTGTACCACCGTATTCCGGTATTCGAATACGAGAATACGGTGGTACACTACTTCCTTCGCTTCACAGCTTATAAGGTAGCAAGTGGGGGAAGCTCTCTTCAATGTGGGACATCTGAGCCTCCTCGGTACTGCGCCCAGAGCCTTGCCGAGGACAGGCAAAATGAGTCTCCTCGGTATCCCGCCCAGAGCCTTGCCGAGGGCATGACAAAAATAGTCCTCACAATAAAAGAAGTGTACTACTTCTGTGTGCTGGAGCAAGTCTCAAAAACTGCCACGCATACATCGAAGAGAAGTCTTCTTTTATTGTGAGGACTATTTTTGTCATGCCCTCGGCAAGGCTCTGGGCGCAGTACCGAGGAGACTCATTTTGCCTGTCCTCGGCAAGGCTCTGGGCGCAGTACCGAGGAGGCTCAGATGTCCCACATCGAAGAGAGCTTCCCCCACTTGCTACCTTATAAGCTGTGAAGCGAAGGAAGTAGTGTACCACCGTATTCCGGTATTTGAAATACGAGAATACGGTGGTACACTACTTCCTTCGCTTCACAGCTTATAAGGTAGCAAATGGGGGAAGCTCTCTTCGATGTGGGACATCTGAGCCTCCTCGGTACTGCGCCCAGAGCCTTGCCGAGGACAGGCAAAATGAGTCTCCTCGGTACTGCGCCCAGAGCCTTGCCGAGGGCATGACAAAAATAGTCCTCACAATGTTATACATATTCGAAATTGAAAACAGCTCTGATACCATTTGTTGAAAAAATACATGTTTGTATCACAAACAAAACATACGCAGCGGAAAAATTAACGGATCTATGTCATTTGCAATTGATAACGTGTATTATTTAAGTTTCAGAATTTAAGAATAAGAAAGCGTACATTGGTGCAGTGAAATTCAAAACAAAAGATTAGAAGCACTTGGGAATATTGTTAATCTTCACTCCAATTCTACTTGATGCCCAAAAAGTGTGGTCTCTCAATTAGTTTCCAAAGAGAGAATATGAGAGTGTCCAACACTCACACACAAACCATTTCATGTTCTCATGTGATCTTAGTGAAAACCACACAGAAAAATCTCATGTGAAAAAGCACTTATAAAATTCTGTATGCTTCTCTCCTTAAATATAACTGATTATCTAATTGGGCTAGCTTTTTGGGCCATTCCAATTGGGTCTAGTGTGTGGCTTGGAGTGGGACCAAAAGAGAACAAATAAGACTCTAGCTCCAATGGGCCTTGGACTTTTCAGTTAACTCTTGACAAGTCCAAAGTTACCATTAATTATATTCAATACCATTATATAAATACAATTGCACTCTAGGCCTTTTTAATAAATTATATCCCAAGACAATATTATACATGCAACCCTTTCATTAAAATATTCCTAGTAATACAAAGTTATGAATGTAGACTGCCATTTTGGAGATTACTACATCTTAATCCTTGAATATTCGGTTTAATCCTTTATATTATTCATCATATATTTATGAAATCCAATTCCATAAATATATACTTTAGTAACTCCTTACTAAAGTGGTTGGGCTCAACACTTTGAATAATCAAACCCCATTAAACTTATCTCAAGGGAATATTTTATATCTCCGTTAAGAGATTATGAATTCCATCTTGAGAATATATGTTCCATCAACTAGTAAATGCGGTTGCCCAACATACTGAAGTTTTGATCGTTACTTATAGATCTTACTCCTGATATATCAAAGCAACTTACACTTCATGATCAGGTTTATTTTTCTCTCAGGATTTAGAGTTGATGTAAATAGAAGTCGTGAGATTTATTATTCATTTGACAATCGTTAGAAGAATAATATATCTCACAGCGGTCCAGCTCAATATGTCTTAACTCTTAAAACATATCAACATACCAACTAGAAGTCTCCACTTCCATGATCAAGACAAATTATCTTAGTTGATATGTTATAGTCTTCGCAGATGAAATGCACAATTTCATCACTGGCTATGAACTACATTTTGAGTTTACAAGGAACTTGTGATTTACATCTTTTGTGACTAAATCACATAAATCACATACAATGCATCTCATAGACTAAACTAATGTCACATTAGTTCATTTATAGATAGTCTCATATAATTAAACAATTTAATTATTTATGATACGCCAATAAATTGGATTTTAGGGCATAAATCCCAACACTTTTTCCTCCCCGCTAGAAGGACCCTCAAACCTTTCCTTTGGTTCAGGGCCATCTCTTCTTTGTCCTCAGAGTTGCCTTCGGCACGTGCGACAACTAGCCCAGGGATGCCAGAACCTCTGTCGGACTTGTCTTTAGAGTCCAAAACTTGAATTGTTTTTCAGCTGGTTCCTCTTTCTCGTCCTCTAAACGAACTTGATCTATTTCAACTTCAAGTGGCAAGCATGATGAAGCTGTTTCCTTCTTCGAGGCAGCTAATTCTGGAGGAGGATGGATAAGCGGCCACTCGACTGGTGGAAGGTCGTCTGGGGCTAAGAAACCTGGCAGAGAGACGTCAATTCGCTTTAAACGGGGATCGCCCGCCCTAATAGTGTTGCCCACTTCTTGGAAATTGTTTGACAGCGGCACGAAGTCCAAGATGAGGTGCATCGCTCTCAGCTACCTATCTTCACTCACGAACACCTCAGATCTTAAAATTTTGTTGAGTCCTTGTACATTGACCAAACTGAGGCGGGGCGCAACGTGCCTTTTATCTGCACAAACAGCTGAGAAGGAAATCATGGTTAGATCAGTGAAACCTATAATCAAAGGAAGAACAGAAAAGCTAATAAACCAAACCCTACATCCAGGGACCTAACCTTAAGATGCCCCACCTGGTTCTCCCTTCCGAGTTGGGCAGTGAAGACCGTTATGCCACTCCCCAGAAGCGATCAAGTAGTCATCCTTCATGCCCTTGTTGGACTTAGGAAGACACGATATAAGCCTAATGTCTGAGGACCTAGATTTAAGATAATACCCTGTGTCGGCGAGTGAATGGCACTCGTACATGTGCATGATATCGTGCTAGGTGAGTCCCGGACCCATCTGCTCATTTAAGAGCATCGACGCTACCCAAAATTCTAAACAAATTAGGTGTGCATTGGTGAGGGCACAACCTATGACTGATAAGGTAGTCCTAGGTGACCCTACCTATGGGGAGTGTCATTCCCCCTTCTATAAAGGCGATCATAGGAATGACAACCTCCCCTTCGTTCCTATGTGTAAGAATTTTGTCTGGGGCACAATATCGCAAGGCAACTCCCTGCGGAATGTGGTATTTGGCCCTAAAGGCCTCCATGCTAGAGGAAGAATTTACTAAGTGCTTAAATCTACCCATATGAATAATCTAAAAGGAAATGAAAGTGACACATAGAGAAAAGAAATAAAGAATTAATAGCTGAGAAGAAACGAACCTAAAGGAGGAAGAACTTATAGAAATTAACCCAAGTGTTGTTTCCAGAAGTTGCTTTTGAAAGATTTGGAAGACTTGTAAGAGCTTGAAAATTTTGAAGATTTGAGAAGTTATATGGGTTTGAAGATCACGAAGATTAGTAAAGTAAGAAATGGGACTCCCCTTAGGCGCCTTTTATAGAAGAAAGAGTTGGCTGGGAGTTATCCCGCCTAAGAATTGAGAAAAAAGATAGTGGCCGTTGGATTTACATCCCGCCGTTAGATGTGGGGAATAAAATGCCGCCTGGAGCATTAAATGAGACATCGCGGATACCAAAGCGTCAGAAACAACGACAATTACACTCGAAACAGCGCTCCCACATGTGGAATTGAGGAGACATGTAGAATTAATTATTTGAAAAGTCAAAACTCGAATTTTCTCCTTGAATGAGAAAACCAAGGTTTGAGGGGCTATTGTAGTGATAATTAGGCCCAGTGGGATATGTTGGGCAAGGCCCAGTTCAAGGACACCTATTGAGTCCAAGGATGGTCCGAGGAGAAATGAGATATGGAGAGGCTATGAAATATCTATAAGGAAAGCTGCTGCCACCGCACTGAATTCTTTATAGCTAACTCTCTGGTCGCATTAATGCAGAAAATATGTCTGAACAGTAATTTTTAGCCTTACAGCTACTATCCAAAGATTTCAGAAAGGTGTAGATAAGACAAGTATCAACACCAACCATTTAACCTGTATGTGGAGGGTAAAGATGAAAGGGGAAGAGAGTATAAAAGAAGAAGGCGGCAATGAGAGAAGGGGATCGCGAAATCAAGAGAAAAACATTGTAGTAACTGAGAGTTGAACTTGTAATCATACTTGAGAAAAATATATAAGAATTGACCTCCTCAGATTGTGCCGAGGATGACTTTCTTTAAATTAACCAGTCTATCTCCATCTTCTTGTCACCTAGATATGCTTTGATTGTTTTCTAATTCATTAAAACTTAGTTTTCTAACCCACTCTCTACAAATTCATTGTTTTGGGCTTTTTGGGTCTAGGTTCATCCAACTCATGGGCTAGGCGTTCAAATTGCGTCCTTACAAGTTCAATAATGATCATTATCGTATATTTTATCCACTAAAATTAAAGTTTAGACTCTACACCAAGAGCCTCGGTGTTGGCCCTGGATAATAATGTAGTTTGTTTTTGTTTATTATTTTCCTTCCAGTCTACTATGTTTGCTCTATGATAAAGTCAAGACATTAATTGATTTTTAAGTAGATGGAGTTCTAGATCTCTTATTTGACAATAAAAAATTTTACTGGTTGAGTTATTTTAACCCATAAATTGTGATAATAACAGTAATATAGTTTATTTTGGAGAATTTTTTTTATTTTTTATTTTGGAAGAGTGTGGGTGAGCTACAGCTAACAATGGGCTAATATATTGGGCTGCAGCTGGGAGTAGAGAGTAACCCACCTGCTTTGCCTTTGCATAAATGTGATCACTTCCACTAAACCCCATGTCCCCTCTCAATTTTACACGTGGCATCTAGCACGTAGTCTATATCCATAATGATACCCAACTTTCGTTTGTTCGATATCTTAGCCAGGGAGAAAAAGAAAGGAGAAACACTCATTTAATTATTGAATTGGATGCATTTGCTTGACTTCAACTTCACGACATGCAAGATATATAGCAACCCCAAAATATATCTTATCATGAATTAATTAGTGGATCACTACAATGCAAACCATAGCATGATGGTATTGGTTCAACCATATTTCTATCTTATTAAAGTGGTATCAGTTCCTTTAATTTGTTGCTAAAGATTGCACCTTGATAACATAGATCTAAGACACTTGAGCTCAAACTATACAGTCAATCTTAAACAATTATTTCAGATTCCAAAAGATTTCCATCATAAGTAGCAAATTTTATGGGTCTAAAACTTACCATTTGTAGATAACAAACATTGTGATTGCAAACCTTTATGGTCTAATATGAATGAAATCCTTTTGAATGCAACGATGTTATAGATATACATAAAATTTACAACTTTTTCCACACCTTGTCGAGGTGACAAATTATAATTAATATAACATCACTTTCACTAGGGTTATCATACCATTTTCTTAATTCTACATTGACTATAAATTGCCACTTTATTGCTTTGAATCTGGAGAGTTTTTAATTCAGTCATATGGTGTTCAAAGATTCTTTCTTCTATAGACATTACTTGCTGAAGTGATTGATTGTTATTAGGGTAAATAATCACTTTCACATCATATTATTGACAAAATAAAAATAAAAAGAAAAATTATGTATTCTATATTGTGTCTAAAACTATACAAGAGTGTCGTTATATATATATATATATATATATATATATATATATATATATAAAAGCATACTGAATGTAGTATAAGCATGCATAAGGTGGAGTTGGACAAGGGCACTTGCTTTCCCTTTGAATTTATAGGCACTAGAGAGTTGATACAAATTTTTGCATCCCCTTCCATAATAAGTTGATCCCATTTTTTTTCTCAAGAGCAATTTGAAGAGCCCATAGAATAGCTGCAGCCTCAGCTTGTAAGGGAGAGCAAAGCTCATGAAGTTTAAGCCCATATCGGAATGATTTCTCCATTATCATCTCTAGCTACTACATCCAAAGTGGAAAACTCATGAGATTGCAGCATCTGCATTCAACTTGATCCAACTTATTTCAGAAGCAAATTCTTGGAACCTATTTTCAATGTTCCTACCGGTAGCAATAATGTTAGCTAGATTACCATTGTGTAGAATTTGATTTCTCAAGTTCCAAATAGCATCCAAAGTGAAGGTCATATATAAGGATAGCATGAGAATTTATTCTTTAAAACATGGGATGTATGGACAAAAATGTAACCCAAAAAAAAAAAAAAAAAAAAAACACGAAGACTGATTTTATGTAAACAACAATATTTGGAGATATAGGGGATCAAACCTTGTACAGAGCATGTACAACGAGCACTCTACCATTTGAGCTATGATGATGCAAAAAAATCGTCAGTGAGCTGATCGTCCACCTGCATGCCAATTGGGTACCTGAAAAACAAAAGGATGAAGAACCTACAGAGAGCACCAGTGAGGTGCTGGCCAAAGAACCTACAGAGAGCACCGGCTAAGTCAATGATAGAAGAATCTCCAATAACTCAAAAGTTTGAGAGCTAGAGAAGTTTTTACATTCCTTGGAGAAGAGGAGACTTGGTGCTTATATAGTAGTGAAGGGCTGACCAAGATCCCATGAACATAGGATTTTTCTTTGTATGAAAGATATGGAGTTAACGTTCTAAGATTTTAGGGCTGTACGTCCCATACTAGGAGGATACGAATATGCAAAAGGATCTTTGGATGTGATGTGCAAGTTCTTTCCATATAAAGATACATAAGTGGGGAACATGTAAATGGTGTGGGACTTAGTGTAATCCATCATCGATATTAGGTAACTCGACGGGTACTTTCCTACCCGACAGTGAATGTAGGTGGAGAGCATGGCCGATGTCGTGTCATAATCATCTCGAAGGGTAAATGGACCCGACGGATACTTTCCAACTGGAAGGGTAATTGGATTTGAAGGGCATTTCCAACCTAAAGTGTAAATGGAACCCGAAGGGCAAATGGACTCGATGGGCACTTCCATCCTGAAGGGTAAATGGATTTGAAGGACATTTCCTTCCCAAGGGGTAAATGAAACCCGAAGGGTAAATGGACCTGATAGTTACTTTCCATCCCAAAAGGTAAATGGACCCAATAGTTACTTTCCAACCCAAATGGTAAATGGACTCGACGGGCACTTTCCAACCTGAAGGGTAAATGTACCCGAGGGGCATTTCCATTCCAAATGGTAAATGGACCCGTAGGGTAAATGGAACCCGAAAGGTAAATGGACTCGACGGGCACTTCCATCATAACTGGTAAATGGACCTAGCAGGCACTTCCATCCCAAAGGGTAAATGGACTCGCTGGGTACTTTCCAACCCAAAGGGTAAATAGACCCGAAGGGCATTTCCATCCCAAAAGGTAAATGGACCCGATGGTTGCTTTTCATCCCGAAGGGTAAATGGACCCAATTGGTACTTTCCAACCTAAAGGGTAAATGGACCTGAGAGGCATTTCCAACCCAAAGGGTAAATGGAACCTGAAGGGTAAATGGACCCAAATTACTTTCCATCCCAAAGGATAAATGGATCTGAAAGGCATTTCCATCTCGAAGGGTAAATGGAACCTGAAGGATAAACGGAACCCAAAGGGTAAATGGACCCGACAGTTACTTTCCAACCTTAAGGGTAAACGGACCTGACAGTTACTTTCCAACTTGAAGGGTAAATGGACCTGTGGGTGAGTTGGGCTCGGGCGACAATGTATGCCCACTTGATTAAAACCCAACATAAAGCCCAAGGCCCATCAGACAAATTAAACTTGGTATGCAGAGAGATAATCTGGCCTGGGCCTTGTTATGATGGGCCCAACCTCGAGGTTAAGACCTTGGCCAAGGAGATGACAACTAGGAAGGTTTAGAATGGTTGGCTAAACAGTGACTAATAATGCCGTAGTCGGGGTGAGACGCGAATCTAGTAAGGTCGATAACCGAGGGTTGGTAGTGCTATTGGGAAATCACTCTCAAACAACATTCGGCGTCTGGAACAAGTTCCAAGGGAATCCTCTAAACGTGAGGATCCCTTGGGATTTTGATGAACGTAGGAATGTGTGTGAAGTGGGATAACAATGATTATCATCCACTAAATATTGACTATAAAAAGGGGAAGTGGGTAAAGGCAAGGGGGTGGGGAAAAAATCCGGGAGGGGGGGGGGGGGGGAGAGTGTGAGAGAGAGAGGGAAAATACTTGGAAACACTGGAGGAAACATAGAGGAATCAAGGCATATTTTGGGCCTAAGTCGTAGGATTGAGAATTAACCCACTTATAAATAAATTGTGACCCCATTACTTTGGTGGAGACCGTTCTGGGTGCACACATGACCCGATGGGCACTTCCATCCTGAAGGGTAAATGGACCTGACGGGTACTTTCTAACTCGAAAGGGTAAATGGACCTGACGAGTATTTCCATTCTAAAGGGTAAATGGATCCCTGCGGGTAAAATGAGTTATAATTTGGATTTCTATGTTTCCATCACTCATCGCTCAATTTTCCTCACTCATCACTAAAAAATGATGGGACCTACATAGCATCAACATGTTTGGCTTTGTTTTCTGAATTTGTTTCCATCACTTAATTCTTACATATTTTAGTAATGAGTTACAAAAACTGAAAACAAGTTTTAAGTGTTTTTGAGTTATGGAAATAAAGTAATGATGACACTTTCTTAATTTCATTCAACTAAATGTGTCCCACGTTTGTGTGTTGTCAAATCCAGCTCATTCCCCAACAGCTTTTTTCTCTCTCATTACCAGACTTCTTTTTTGCTTTGTTCTTTGATTTTTTTTTTTTGCTCTTCTTCTTCCCAAGCCACTCATCATAACTTCGTCTTTTTTTTTTCTTTTTTCTTTTTTCATTTTCACACTAGGTTTGGGCTTGGTTTCTCTATTCTTCCCCCCCCGCCCCCCCCTCTTTTCTTTCCTTTTCACATTGGGTTTCTGGGTTTGGTTTCTATTCTTTTTTTTTTCCTCTTTTCTTTCCTTTTTACATTGGGTTTCTGGGTTTGGTTTCTTTTTTTTTTTTTTTTTTTTTTTTTTTTCTCTTTTCTTTCCTTTTCATATTGGATTTCTGGGTTTGGTTTCTATTATTATTATTTTTTCCTTTTCACATTAGGATTCTGGGTTTGGTTTCGGTTTAGTGAGTTTCTTATGTGGATGTTTGGCCATGTAGCTTTATTCCCAAAATCTAGAAGTGCAAATTGACAAATTGACAAAATAGATGGACACAGGGAATAAAGAGTGAACATATGAGTGTTTAATGCATATTTGGATCATCCATGGTACACAAAAAACTGGGGTGAAAAAAAATTATATGGACACAGGTAGACATGGAAAAATGAGCGGGTTGGGTTGGGTTGGGTCAATCAGGTCGGGTTGGGGGTAAAAAACAGACTATTTTAAGTGGGTTAAAAACGGGTTCTGGTCAATCGGGTTGCGGGTCAAGTTGGGTTGACCCGTTTTTTTTCACATGAATTTTTTTAATTAATTTTTTTATTTTTATAAATAAAACAACATGTATTTGCCATTTAGAAAGTCATGCAACAAATTACTTAATGTAAATGCATTGCTTTGAATTCACTACTTATATCAAGAATGAAATTAGTTAAACTTATTAATACTTATTCAATAATTTTAAAGTTATACAAATCCTAACATTGCTATCTAAAACAAAATAACACAAAGATAAGTAAAACAAATACACAAGTTTTATTTCTATACAATCAACATCCCAAAATATAAAACAAAATTACAAATGACTTATTGGATAACTCATTTGACAAAGAATAAAAATATATAAGAAATTTACAATCTTGAAAATTAATTTTATAATCTATTATTAATTGTGGTTGACACTCTATTTTAATTTGAGATATGCGTTAAAATTTGATTGTTTACTTATTTATAAATGGTCTCTTTTATGAATATCATATCATTGTTAAGTAACACACACTCTAAGAAATATCATAATTTATTTTGAAACGCCATTTATTTTGGACATAAATTGTTAAAAAATAGGTATATGCGTTCATAATTTATTCAAATTTGATACTTTGACTTTACTATTTTCACACTTGTGAATGTTTCTCACACATGTCTACAATTTTAAATTTATGTTTTTAATTCTACTATAACCAGATTATCTTGGCATGTACTTTACTATTTGATATCTAAAAATTTTTACTCATTACAGAATGTTCAATTATTCATCTTTCAATTAATTTGCATGTAGTTATGTAAATATCTCAATTGTTTCCTTAAAACTCACAACAAACAATTAAACCAATATTATCTTAATTTTATTATTTTTTTTACCAAAGAAAAAAGTTTTAAAAAATAGTTTGAGTTTGGGTCGGGTCGCGGGTCGGATCAGATTGACTTGCAAAAAACACGGGTTAGGTCACGAGTCAACCCCTTTTTGCTTTGGGTAAAAAATATTGGGTTTGGGTTGGGTCAGAAAATTCTGACCAGTTTTGCCTTGTCTAGACGCAGGGAATAAAAGAGGTGAAATGGGTCTGGGGTTCTTCCATCACGTGGGTAGCCTAACTGTGAGCAGACACAATGCTTAGTCAGTGGGTCCCACATAAAGGTGAGTATTTTGAGTTTTGAGAATGAAAACTCTAATCGGGTTGTAGTGCCAAACTTGCCTAGGGTGTAACTTGGGAATTTTTAAGTGATAAGTGATGAATTATTGAGTAACGAGTGATACTGTTTCCACCATTCAAACAAGGCCAAAATTTCCCATTTTTGTCTTACATGGCTCAGTATGAAATAAACCATTTTGTTTTGGTTGGGTTGGGTGTATTAGGCCTATGGGCTTATGGGCCTAAAATATGAGACTCTGAGGGTCTGAATGTTGATAGGCTTCTAAGCCCACTTTGTCCCACTGTCTCTCTAACTCCGACCCAAAAAGGGACCCGTGACGTGTTTGTAAACTGTAACTCGATAAGGTAACCTCATCATCTTCAAACCAAACTATAGAAAGAGAGGGCAGAGGCAGTGAAGAAAAATTGGAGAATGGCTTCGATGACAGTGTTATCATCGTACTCCTCACCTGGGCTTTCATGTGTAGGAGTACGAGGGAGACAAACTTGTATTCCTTCAGCTTCACTCACATTCCTCGCCGGGTCAAGTTCAACAACTAGGACCTCAGTCACAGTGTCCCATAATTCCTCCTCTCATTCTGGGCTTCTTCACTGCTCCTTTCTACCCTCCTGCTCCCCCTCTTTCCCTTCTTCATTCTCAGGTAAATTTCACTGTCACTTTAATTATCAAATTTCAGTGATGTATTTCATACTATTTGGTGATCCTGGGATATGGGTTTTTCTTCGTTTGTCCTATAAATGGTATTTTGATGGGTTTTGTCCAAATGTGGCGTAGTTTACGTGTTTTTATATGAAATTTAGGCTTAAACTCGTTTTGTTTTGTTTTGTTTTTGGTGGGCGGGTTATTTTGTCAAATATTGGTTCTTGAATTTGATGGGGTTGTATTTTTCTGTTATGAAGAGGAAATCTTTACTTGATTGGAAAAGATAAAAAACTGCACTTTTGCTGTCAAATGTAACAAAGACACTTCCTTTTCTAAGTCATAACAAGTGGATTTCCCCCTCCTTTTTGTAGTTAAACAGAATTCTATAAATGGAATCATGGAAAAACATGTAGAGAGTGTAGAGCTATTGGAAACCCTTCTTAACTTTTGCGTGTGCAGCAGAAAAATTTGGAGAGAGAGAGAGTAATGCTTGTCTTATTCTCTTGAAATCACTTCTTTTAGCCATCATTTACAGTGTCAAATGTTGATTTAAGATTGCTGCTGGGCATGAGCATAAACAGCTTAGCATGTCAAGGGTGAATGCCCCTAAATTACCTAGCAACTTGTTCTGACAGGTGGAGTTAGTTGCCCATAGGTTTTATTGTCTAGAGGCGAGTCCAATGGGCCCTTCTTTAGAAATGTTCCCTACGATCTCAAAAAGCAAAAACATGATTTGGGAAGCCTTAATGTATTTTCTTCAGGAGTGAAAATTATTTTGGTTTTTGATTAACAGGTTTATCTTTGGGTTTGGATTTGATTCCCAATATTGGGGTCAGAAGAGTGAGACGCCACAGCCTAGTTGTGAGGGCTGGGAAGTATGCTCTTTGTCAGACAAAGAGAAACAGGTCACGTAAGTCTCTAGCTCGTACTCATGGCTTCCGTAGACGGATGAGAACCACCAGTGGTAGAGCAGTTTTGAAGCGCAGACGTGCCAAGGGACGGAAGGTCCTCTGCACAAAGTCGAATCCCAACAGTGGGAAGTGATCCTAACTGTTTCTCTTTCCGATTCAGTTTTAGTAGGTAAATGAGATGATATGCAATGGTGTCTAGTAGTTCATACATGTGGACTTGGTCAAATTTCAAGCTTATATGTAATGATGCCTATTGTAATTTCTCATTTGTAAAATTTGTTGTAACTGGAATCATTTTCTTTGTCATCATTGTCTTCTCCTGTTCTTGTGTGATTCATCTTTAGTTGTTTCCATTAATATTTTTCAATGCAAAATATTTTCTTGTAACAAATCTTGTTAGACTTGTGCTTCAACCTCTGCAATGTAACTACACATAATTTATCATAAAGCTCACATTAAGTAATACTGTGCCCAATTGCTTATCCTGTTGGGCCAAAGATATTTCCTATCTGCGATAATGATGATATTGCTAAATATTTTTTGTTTTATTTTTTTGTGTTATATCTTAATTCCTTCTTAAGAGATGTATGGCAATATGCATATATGCCTGTTTCCTTTTCATAGTATTGCAATCGATGGCTTCAACTCTTAAAACTACTCCGATATGAAAGGTGATATTTCTGCTTTCCCGTTTGTTTATACAATGATTTCTGCCTGAATTCATATAATTAGTAAAAATGCAGGGTACCGAAGAAGAAACTGTTTTGTTGATGTGTATTTGACTTATAGACTTGCATTATCTATTCTATGAACATACTAAAGAGGCACATTTATGGATGAAATGTATTGGTGCACGTAAACGAGGCACTAGTAGTCCATTTATAAGATAACTGTAGCTTAGGTAGTTGCGTAAGACACTTTCATGGTAATGGCACAATGCCCTTTGGAGATCTTATCTTGTTATCTTATTAAGAAGGTTGTGATGTCAGGTTTTATCAATTCTTTTGTTGGTGTTTTAATTGTTAGGGGTTAGGGCATAGCTTTGCACCATTACAGGCTGCAATTATTGCAATTGCACCAGCATGCCAATTGAAGAAAAGGATACCTACCAACAAATCTTGTTCGGTGAAGCTTTGACAAAGTTGGGGAATCTTACACTCCTAGAATTGCAAAAGTTTTTCTATTTTTTTACCTTGTTTTTTGTGAAGTGATTGTGCTATATGATTTATGTTTTTGTTAGATATTTTACTTCTTAAGGTCATCAAAAAAACAATAAAAACAGTAGCTGTAGGCAACATTTCCTACCTATTCTACTCTGATGCTATAGACACAAATAAACACCGGACAGAAAATAATTCTAAAGGAAAGAGGCTTCCGAATGGTGTGCAGAATTTGATTTAATTTTTATAATTTTTTATTTTAATTTTATTAATATTTTTTATTTACTTGCAATTTTTCGGGATACATATACACACATTCGTATCATACCTATATAAGTGATAGGTAGTAGTTAGCTAGATACTAATATAACTGTTTAGTATATAAGTGATAGGTAGTTAGCTAGATACATATAACTGCTTAGTTCAAATCGTCGTTCAAATGTGATACTTAAATGCTGGGAATATAAATAAGAGGTCATTTCTCTCTGAAGTTATTAAACACTTTTCATTTCATTGGAGCTTATGATAGAATTATCATGATCGCATGCTCCGCTGTGGACTTCTAGTCGTTTTCTTAGAAATGTATTGCCCTTCTTTGTACCTTCTATAGATTCTAGACGCACATGCAATTCTTATGTACAAACTAAATCTAATTAGAATAGGTTTATGACTACATTGACTTGTAACCAACATTTGGGTGGTCTAGTTGGTAAGATGCCAGGCTAACAAGTCTTAGGACTTGGGTTCAAGTCTCAAACAACTAGCTGTGTGTTGATGCTCCTTATATCCCATCTCCATTTCAAATGGTCAAAAAATAAGTGAGTTTCTCACATAGATCAAGAGTATGAGGTCTCACCCAAGAGCATGTAGGGTGCTACTATAGTCACGCCTGTGTAGGGAAGCCACACTGGTCTCGTCCCCTTCTACCCATTTTTTATTTACCAAAAAAAAAAAAAAAAAAAAAAAAGACTACACCGACTAATGTGGAAAAGTTATTAGTAGCTGCACCATTTAAAAATGAAGAAAACAAAATAGAGGTTCTTAACGCTGTTATAATGTTTTTTGCTCTTAAAGTTGTTTGAAAGTTGAAACCTCACTTGTATCATTCCCAGCTCAGATTAGGTTGTTTTGTCAATACTTCAGGCCTAACTTAGGCTTATGACTACTTTAGAGTGCCAAATTCTGAAGAAAATACTATCTGTTTATACGAAAAATAACTATTAGGCTTATTTATTACTGGTCGCTAACCTGTGCGATGTACAGAAAAACTACTGACTCTGAAATAATAAAATCCAATAATGAGTAAATTGACATTTAAAAAAAAAAAATTAATTGAAATTAATCTAAACAAATAATTAATTAACCAAAAATATAACTTTTAATAAGAAAACAAAAAATCACATGATCCTAAATAAAAAGCATTTAAGGTGAAGAATTAAGATCAATCTACTGAGACGCAAATACTAAAAATCCCAAGACTTAAAACTTCAAAATTTATAGAATTCCCAAATTCTACTTTAGAACCAAACCAAATTCTACTTTAGAACCAAACCAAATTCAACAAATTTATATATAACATACCAAATAAAAATTTATCATTCCTTGGGCTAGAAGACATATGTTGCATCTTTATTTATCTGTACAATATAAAAAAATAATTAGTAGAAATTTCAACTCAAAACCCAAACCCAATCAATGTGAGTCTCTTTTTTTTCAACATTATTATTATTATTTTTTTGAGTCCTATCATAATTTTTGTTTTTATATAGATTATTAATGTTTGAGTTTAAGTTGGACTTGTTAGAGAGATAGAGTTTCACTTCTTGTTAAATTTTGATTAAACAAAAATAATTTTATTTTAAAAAAATGATAATGTTGAGTTTGAATTTAAGTTGAACTTATTAAAGAGATGGAGTTTCACTTTTGGTTAAGTTTGAACTAAAAATAATAATTTTATTTAAACATTGTGCTGACGTGAAAAATTGTGAAAGTTTCAGAAGTTTCGGTTATATATATGCTTTCATTTTCTTCACTTTTGGTGAGAACATTAACAGTTTTAATAACATTACAATAGGAATCTCTGCAACCCAATTTAAAATTAGGTGAATCAGAAGATTCATCAACAGATTGATAGCAAGAATTAGATGAGGAAGATAAATCGTCTTCCAAAGAATCAGACGAATTGTTTGATTCAAGGATTCGGAATAGATCTTCTTAATCTTCATCATTAATGTTTAATATGTTAAGCTTATTCTTCAACTTACCAGGTTTTTGCTTACAGTCTTTACTGTAATGACTAGGTTTTCCACAGTTAAAACATTTACCTTTACCAGATTTCTGTTTATCATTCTTCTTTTTAGCATAAAAATCATTGGGTTTAACAAAGTTGGTTTTGTATCTTTTATGATTTTTATGGTTATAATTTTTCTCAACACCGTTGCATTTCGTAACACATACCCTAAGCAACCCTATACCTCTCATGCCCTACACGCCCTCTCTAACTCAAACGGGCCTTACTGTTCAGTTCTGGGAATTCATTTTACGTCTATGGTGGCACCAACAACGGAAAGAAGGGAACACAACAAAGTAGTATCAAAAGTTCGAGTAAGTACGAACAAACAGCAAAGACATAACAACACTATCGGTGGCCAAGGAAGGAATGGCTCTGATACCACAAAGGGAGGGGAACCACGGCGCAGAAGGCGGAAGCACAGTAAAGGCAGAAGCATAGTAAATATATTGAAAATAAAGTTAACAAAGTAGAACCAACCAAAGAGGCGGTAGCACAAGTATAATCAAAATAATTTAAAACAAGTATAAGGCGGTGGAACTAGCCAAGCAATATACCATTAAAACAACAAGTTAAAGCTGAAAGTAGTTGATAATATTGAAAATACTCAAAACACTTACAGTAGTAGTAGTTACAGGATTACAGGTTAACAGGATAAGTAGTATAAGGCTTGAAGACTAATTCAAGTTACAAGCTTTGTGAACAGGAGCAGGGTAGCAGTGAGAACTCTAGAGGGAAGTTTGAGAGTGAACACTCTTAAAACTCTCTAAACTAGCTCTAAAAGATTCTGAGTTTTCAATAAGGGACATCCCCCCTTATATAGGTAGAAAAAGCAAATTTAAACAGTGAATTGTGACTTTTTTACTATTCATATCAGGGCCCGTGATGGACAGCAGGAGCTTTATCAAAAGCCGGGTAATAACATTTTGGCGTTTTGTGCCAAAAGCAGCCAATAGTAAGAGCAGCAGTAATGATGAAAATAGTATCATTCTGAGCAGGGAAAGCGATAGTTTGAACTTTAACCATCGGTGAATAATGTAGCGTTTTAACTGTTGTACAGGTGAGACAAATAGCAAAGCAGCACCAATTATCATCATTTTGGCCTTTGTACAGGCTAGATAAACAGCAGATTATTAGCCTTTGTGCAGGCTAGACAAATAGTTGGAGCATTAATAATCCCTTAAATCAGGAGTGTTTTCATCATGTCCAAATAGTTCCTGACCATAAGGGAAATAGGGATTATCAGCAATAGAAGCTTCGAAAGATGCTTTTGACTTTTTTTTTTTTTTTTTTTTTTTTTTTCTAAAACACGATTAACAGTTGGATTAGTAACTTGTACTTGAGTAGGGCAAAGAGAGCATCAGGGTTCTTAGCAACAGAGAGAGCAAAGGGAATTCCCTGTATTTAGCAAGAATAGTGACAAGGAGTGACTGGTAAGAAATAACAATAGTTGCAGCCTAGGCAGACAAAGCATTAATCAGTATCATAAGCATCGGATGGGTAACCATCATAAGGTTCCCATGGATTGTAAGGTTCCCATGGGGGGTTATCTTCATGTTCATGTTCATGATAGATAGCATACTGGTTGCAAAATCTGTAATATAGAAGAGTTTCATACACAGGACTCTTTCTTGGTATCAGAAACTTTCTCGGATCATCATGACCAGTTCTTTCTAAATGACAGATAGCAGAGACATAAGGCTTAATGCCAAAACCATGAATTCTATCTATGCATCCTATGAAATGGTAGTCTTTCCATAGATCTTGGATGACATCAAGAATTTGATTATTGAAATAATTTCTCCAACATTCAGCAAGAGCATAAGGGTCCCTGAAGGATAAATGGGTTTCTCCTTCATACCATTGTCCTTGGTAAGTGAAGCCATTAATGAGAGCAAGATGTTTGGAAGGTTGGACATTTATCCAATTATCTCTTTCCCGATTTGGCAATGTGCTCCAGCATATGATGGAAATAAAAGGATTGTTGATCAGTGAAACAGCCTTCTGAATAATCTGTGGGAATTGGCTAATCTGGTTATGGCTTGTTAGCTTGATGAACCTGATAAAACCATATTCAAACATTTGGGACAGCCAATTAAGGTCCCTGTCTTCTTCATCTGTACCATCTTCATAATTGATCAGGAGGCCTGGAAATGGATGCTTGTTTTCATACACTCTGAGGCTACTCCCAAAGTGTTCTTCCCAATCTAGCTAGATAAAGACGTTGTCAGAAACATCCAAATTATAAGTTTCTTGAAATATTTGTACCATAGGTCAAAAGACCTGAACATAGCCTTGCTTTCTAAAATATTAAATTGTATTTCAGTTGGCAAGTTGGCAATAACACTTCTTAACAGAGATTGGGTCTTAAGACCCAATCTAGCATAATCAGTGCCCATTATAGTCTTTTTATCCGTTGAATGGATTTCCTCTTTGCCAAAGAGTTGACTAATGTAGAGATCATTTGTAATATTTGGGTGATTAACAAAGTGGCTTCTAAAAGCCTCATTTTCTGGAACAAGGTCAGCAAGGTGGCTAGTATAAGCCTCATTTTGAGTAGTAAGGTTAACAAGATGGATTTCAAGTGCCTGAAGGGTTTTCTTGAAAAGGGTGTGGTGTTTTAGAGTGAAGGCAGCTTGAAGGTTATCAAGGATAAATTTTATAGAGTTTGGCAGTTCACTGTAAACTTCGTTATGAAACCGCAGAGTTTTAGACAAAACTTCCTACAAAGCAACAATCATATCACCACTGGAATATATCACCTCTGTTGGGACAAATTCCTGAAGGGATGTGATCTACTGGGTTTTGCCCCAGAAGATATGCCTTCATGCATTACAAAAGGTTGTCCCGCTGGGAGTCTTTTGTCTTAAGGATAGCCCTGTGCAGGTGCTTTCCCCTTGTTCTTCCTCTTTTCCGAAGAAGCCATAATATTTCACTTATTAGTGGTATAGATATCTTTAATCCACTTATTAGTGGTATTTATATCAACACTGTGTTTCTTAGCAATATGCTTCTTTTCCTGCCAGGAAACAAAGAGAGTATTAGGACAAATAATAGTGGTTAATGTTCTAGGAGTATGAGCATTAATTGTAAGGATTCTTGTGAAATATTTGGAAAAATCCATCAGTGGTTTTAGCAAGGCCTTACTAGGAAGAACGTTTCCTTCATATAGATGTTTAGTTTTAGCATGAATCAGATTTAAAGCATAATCAGTGTCAATTTCAAACTTTGAAGCAAATTTGAATTTTACTTTCTGTCCAAAAGGATCAATAGTAATACCATCATGCTCAACAAGAAAGGGATACAAAGCATTGACAAATGGAAGACCAAGTATCACTTTATCAGTCATGTTTTTAACAAGAATAAAAGGAATCTTGAAGTAGACATTTTCATGGCAAACATGAACATTATTCAATTCATATTTAATCTTCTTTTGAGTACCATTAGCAGAAACAAGTCTTTTAGTAGACTTCTCAAAATATTTGGAAGGAATCAGTCCTTCCTGGATACAATTCATATCTACACTAGAATCAATCATAGCAACAACATTGAAATGATAATCATTGGAAACAACAATCTTAACTTTTGTAAACCATTTTGGAGAAAGCATTTTGTTAAGAAGACTGAGTTGAGAATCAATGAAAACATCAACAATACCTTTATCAGAAAGAAGAGCTTGTTGACTGGATTTATCTCCATCTTTGAGCTCATCTTGTTCATTATCAGACTAACGTTTATCAAGATTTTCCTCAATTCTCAACAGCAACAATTCTTGCTTGAGCTTAGCATTATCACTTTTAATGGTTTTGAACTCATTTTTTAGTTCAATTATTTCTTGTTTAACAATAGTGATTTCATGTTGAAGATCATTAACAGTTAATTCTTTGGATTTCTTCTTATTGAATCTTTCCAAAGTTTCCTCAAAACTTATATTTGAATTTAGTTTTTTAACATTTTCATCTTTTATTAAATTTTTCTTAAGCTTATCAAGATATTCTTTTTCGCAGTTCAGGGTTTTCAATTTGACTTATCAATTTGATTAGCAGGCTTTCATTTTCTTCACTTTTGGTGAGAACATTAATAGTTTTAATAACATTACAACCGGAATCTCTGCAACCCAATTTAAAATTAGGTAAATTAGAAGATTCATCCGCAGATTGATAGCAAGAATTAGATGAGGAAGATAAATTGTCTTCCAAAGATTAGTCGAATTGTTCATGTTTTTTTTCCCTTTTTTCCTGGAAGGAGCAATAGGAAGCAAACCATATTGTTCACAAAAATTACCCATTTCGTATTTAGCTTTTCTCTTATTCTTTAATTGGTGCTTTAGCAGTTTTTCGTCATTGCACATATTAATACCAAGTCTTTTAATAGTGCTTAAAATATCACCATAAGTTAAATTATCATGATCAATAGAATCATTTTTACCAATTAATTCTTGTTTTACCTTATGAGCAAAGATAGGAGGCAGACCATCAATAAACTTTTCTTTCCAATAAGGCTTGTAGCAATCTTTCTCGAGCATGACTCTAAAAAGGAAAACATCTTGATACCATCTGTAATCAGACATAGTAGGACATCTCAAATTGTTTAGATAATCAGAAATTTGAGATGAAACATTGGATGGAGTACCAACAAAATGTTTGAGAATAGTATATATCAAAGTATTGACACTATCAGGAATACCTCGACCAATACTTTCATCAAAAATAGGCAAACCTTCATCATTCTTTTTAATAACAGATTTAATAGGCTCTCTAGAATCTTCTATGAGATATGAATCCCACCATCCACGAAGAGTACCAGAAAAACCAATGACAAGCAGTTCAACAATTTCAGGGTGGTCAAGATTATGGTTATTCATATAAGCAATACCAACCATAGACATTTGACACATTTTATTGATGATTTCCTATTCAGACAAACCATCAATATTCCATTCATAAAGTTTATCAGCAGAAACAGAAAACTGAGTTTGAAAAGCTCTTTCTTCAAACTGCATATCAAGAGGAGTAGGTTTTGAATACCAGTTTTTTGTAAAAGACATGGGATTGGTTTCAACAAATCTTTTAATTTCTGGTAGACCATCATCAAAAACATTTTTAGCATAAACAAAAGACAATGATTCAGAATTTGACTGAAAAACAGGTTCTGTCTCATTTCTTGAAATAGTCCGAGCAGCACTTGTAGAAGTACCCTCAGTTTTAACCTTTAAATCAGAAAGCACTCAACAATCTCAAGGGTTTTTGTTTGAGAAGTTTTAAAATTCAATTTTTCTCTTTGATTGGGCAAATCAATCAAAGGTTTCTCAGATTATGAAACAGTAGATTTTTCCGTAACTTCAAGTTTTGGAAGAACAATTTTTTCAACAATTTTTTCTTCAATTCGGTCAAGTTGTTGACCAATAATATACAAGGATTCATTGGTAAAATTCTTTTGTTCAATAATACCAAAAACAGGAGTATCAACATCAGCAATTTTGAAAGGAGAAACCTTCACTTCAGTCTTTTGATAGGTTATAAGAACTATCTCAAGAGGCGGATGGCTAGACCTAACAACAGTTTTATCTTCTTTAACAAAGTTTGATTTCTTTATTATGTTCAAATGATTTTGTGAAACTTCATCTTTTGAAACATAATAATTTTCAAGGAAATCAAAAAACAGAATATGTTTTTTTAATTGATTCATTTTTTCTTTCCATTTCCTTTTAACACGGTCTTTTTCAGATTGAGTAAAAATACTTTGGTACTATTTTCTTTTATCTCTATTTTTAGCAGAGATAAATTCATTAAACAAGAAAATCATATCAATTTCAAAACATTCATTTAGAGCATTCAAGACTCTTAATTGGCTTTAAAAAACAGGGGTTTCAATAGTTTGAAATTTAGAAGTAGATGGAGACACAGATCTAGTCTCTTCTTCTTCTTCATTAGCAGTTTTGCTATATGGAGAGGAAGGTTTTGCTTTAGTAGGGTAGAAAGTAGTGCTAACTTGGGAGTTATCACTTGAAACTCCTTTTAGCTTCAATTTTTTTTTTTTTTTTTTTGCAAATAATCATTAATCTCTTTTTCTTCTATTTCGTGATATTCTTCATTCACGATATCAGGAGGACAACCAATCCTAGAGCTAATAGAGGAGTTGGATCTCCACAATCTATCCATACTATCCTAGGTTCAACACTCAATTATCATGTTTTTCTCAACACCATTGCATTTCGTAACACATACCCTAAGCAACCCTATACCTTTTATGCCCTACCACAAAGGGAGGGGAACCACGACGCAGAAGGCGGAAGCACAATAAATATACTGAAAATAAGGTTAACAAAGAAGAACCAGCCAAGGAGGCAACAAGTATAATCAAAGTAATTTAAAACAAGTATAAGGCGGTGGAACCAACCAAGCAATATACCATTAAAACAACAAGTTAAAGCTGAAAGTAGTTGATGATATTGAAAATACTCAAAACACTTACAACAGTAGTAGTTACAGGAATACAACAAGATAAGCAGTACAAGGCTTGAAGACTAATTCAAGTTACAAGCTTTGTAAACAGGAGCAGGGTAGCAGTGAGAACTCTAGTGGGAAGTTTGAGAGTGAACACTTTTAAACTCTCTAAACTAGTTCTAAAAGATTCTAAGTTGCAGTAAGGGACATCCCCCCTTATATAGGTAGAAAAACAATTTTAAAATAGTGAATAGTAGCAGTGAACATTGATTTTTTTCACTATTCATATCAGGGCCTGTGAGGGACATCAGGTGCTTTATCAAAAGCTGGGTGATAACATTTTGGTGTTTTGCGCTGAAAGTAGTCAACAGCAGCAGCAATGATGAAAGTAGTATCAGTCTGAGCAGGGAAAGCAATAGTCTGGACTTTAACCATGGGTGAATAATGTAGCATTTT
Organism: Lithocarpus polystachyus; assembly: GCA_033629205.1. Lineage (NCBI taxonomy): Eukaryota > Viridiplantae > Streptophyta > Magnoliopsida > Fagales > Fagaceae > Lithocarpus > Lithocarpus polystachyus. The sequence goes on from CM066166.1 coordinate 59,639,097, forward strand.
GACCGTTGTGCAGGTTAAACAAATAGAAAAGTAGCAGCAATTATCATCATTTTGGCCTTTATGCAGGCTAGACAAACAGCAGATTATTAGCCTTTGTGGAGGCTAGGCAAATAGTTGGAGCATCAATAATCCCTTAAATCAGGGGTGTTTTCATCATGTCCAAATAGTTGTTGACCATAAGGGAAATAGGGATTATCATGAACAGAAGCTTCAGAAGCTGCCTTTGACTCTTCTTCTTCTGAAACACGATTAGCAACTTGTTCTTCGGCCCACTTGAGCAGGGCAAACAGAGCATCAGGGTCTTTGTGTAAGTCATCAAGAGAGGAACTCTTCTTTTTGGACTTAGCAGGTGGTTTAGCACTTTTTATGGATGAGGTGGAGGGTGCTTCAGCTTGAATAGGGGATTGGATTGGTGAATAATCTTTAGTAATAAGGAGAGCAATTGAGGTAGAAAACTCTTCGGTAATGGTGGCAACAATACTTTGAGTATGGGGAAATTTTTCCTACCATTTAACATTCCAATGACGAGAAAGAACATCACCATTTTTTACGTATTTCCATTTTAGTATCCATGGGATCTTATGGCGTTTAACAAAGTGAAGCAAAGCTAGAAATTTAGCACCATGAGAGTTGACTTTGAACCCTCTAGAGAAACATCGGAAAGCATCCATTAATGGTTTTGGAAGTATGTCTGGAATATGGCCAAATTGAGACCACTAGCGGTTAAACCAAAATGGTACATAACCAGTGAAATGTTTGTCAAAATTATCAGACCAAGAATGGGTCATGTTATCATTCTGGTGAAGCATGAATCTGAACCAAGTAGTGAAATAATCATGATATAAATAAGGAATAGGACATCTTGGCATTAATCTGGTATCATTAAGGGTAGGGCCCCACTTTTTCTCAAAAATAATGTCAGCAATGAAAACACTGTGGTAAATAATTTTTGAAGTATCAACTTTATCAGTTATGGTTTTGATAACAATGGATTTCTCATGACGCAATAGATCAGAGTAGTATTGTAAATTCTTCTCTCCATGCTCAGGGATCCAATGGAATCTTGGAGGGAAATAACTCTTAGCAAGCCTAAGGGGATCATCAATTGAGGCTCTGTTGGCTTCAATAGAAAACAGGTTTTGGAAATATTGTTTTTGGACATAGTGGGAGGCATTAGAATTTTTGGGAAAGGCAGTTCTAATAGGTTGGTGAACTGGGGTTAAAGCATAAGGATAATAGGATGAGGCTAAAACAGAGGAGTAGTTGGGCTTAGGTATGGTACCTAAAGTGGTAAATCGGTTAGCAATCTGCAAGGAGGAAGCAGGTTCTTTTTTAACAATTTGGTTATCAGTGGCAGGGCTTTTGTCTTTCGTCCGCCTACTTGCCATTGGTGTTCTACAGAAATTCACGAGTGAGGAAGTCAGGGATGGAGTTTTGAGAACCTTTAATATATTCAATATTAAAATCAAAAACACTTAAAACAGCTTGCCATCTTGCAAAAATATGTTTTGAAGCAATATTTTTAACATCTTTTTCAATAACATATTTAGCCCTTTTACAATCAATACGCAACAAAAACTTTTGGTTTAACAAATCACTTTGAAACTTTGAAATACATAGTACTATAGATAAAATCTCCTTTTTAATAGTACTATAACTATGCAGTACTCCAGACTCCAGAATAGAAATGAACAATTTGTTCGGATGAGTTTGGGGAACCTCTTTGTATCAAAATACCTCCATAACCAATATCAGAGGCATCAGTTTCAACTATCTTGAAAGCATTGGGAGTAGGAATACCAAGACAAGGTAGGGTCCTAACATGAGACTTGATTTGTTTCAACAAGACCATTTCTTTTGATGGTTTCTAGAAACAAATACAAATGCTTTCAGTGTTCATCAGTAGAATTGGAGTAAACAAGGAGATCATCAATATAAACAATGGTGAAATGGCTGAAGGGATTAAAAATGTTATTCATGATGTTCTGGAACTCACTAGGGGCATTCTTAAGACCAAAAGGCAAAACATTCCACTCATAGTGACCAAAGGGAGTGGTGAAAGCAGTTTTGTACTTATCATCCTCTCTAATCTGGACTTGCCAGAACCCAAATTTCATATCAAACTTGGAGAACACCACATCATCACTCAATCTATGAACTAAGTCATTCTTGTTTGGAATAGGGTACCTAATCCTTTCTAGGACTTTGTTCAGAGGCTTGTAGTTGATAACTAGGGGAGGGGTTCCTCTCTCAATCTTAGCATTATTTTGAACATAGAAAGCAGTACATGACCAGGGGGACTTGCTGTTTCTAATCAATTTTTTATCAAGTAAATATTGAATTTCCTTCTTACAGAACTCAACCATTTCAGCATTCATTTGAATAGGACGAGCTTTAGTAGGAATGTTTTTCTCATCAAAATCTTTAACATAAGGCAGGTTAACAATATGTTTCTTCCTATGCCAAAAAGCATTAGGAATTTCAGAGCAAACATCATCAATCAAGACTTTCTGAAAATTATCAATTTTTGATTGTAGCAATTTATCAAAAAGTTGTTTAGCAATTTTCTTATATCTAACTTCTTGTTTGAGGAAGTTAAGATGATTAGTTTTAGCATGAATCAAATTCAAAGCATTAACAGTATCAACCTCAAACTTTGAGGCAAATTTGAATTTTATTTTCTGTTCAAAAGGATCAGTAGTAATTCCATCATGTTTAACAAGAAAGGGATACAAAGCATTGATAAATGGAAGTCCAAGAATCACTTTATCAGTCATGTTTTTAACAAGAACAGAAGGAATCTTGAAGCAAACATTATTATGGCAAACATAAGCATTGTTCAATTAGTATTTAATCTTCATTTGAGTACCATTAGCAGAAATAAGTCTTTCAGTGGACTTTTCAAAATATTTGGAAGGAACCAATCCTTCTTGGATACAATTCATATCCGCACCCGAATAAATCATAGCAACAACATTGGAATGATAATTATGAGAAACAACAATCTTAACTTTTGTAAACCAATTTGGAGGAAGCATTTTGTTAACAAGAGCAATCTGAGAATCAGTAAAAACATCAGCAATACCTTAATCAGAAAGAAGTGCTTGTTGACTGGATTCATCTCCATCATTATGCTAATCTTGTTCATTATTAGACTAATGTTTATCAAGAGTTTTATCAATTCTTAACAAAAGCAATTCTTGTTTAAGATTGACATTATCACTTTTAATGGTTTTGAACTCATTTTTTAAACCAATTATCTCTTGTTTAAGAACAGCAATTTCATGTTGAAGATCATTAATAGTTGATTCTTTGGATTTCTTCCTATTGAATCTTTCCAAAGTTTCTTCAAAACTTATCTTTGAATTCAGTTTTTTAACATTTTCATCTTTTGTTAAATTTTTCTTAAGTTTATCAAGATATTCTTTTTGCAATTTAGTGTTTTCAATTTGACTTATCAATTTGATTAGCAGGCTTTCATTTTCTTCACTTTTGGTGAGAACATTAACAGTTTTAATAACATTACAACAGTAATCTTTGCAACCCAATTTGGAATTTGGTGAATCAGAAGATTTATCAGTAGATTTATAGCAAGAATCAGATGAAGAAGATAAATTGTCTTCCAAGGAATCAAACAAAAAGTTTGATTCAAGGATTCAGAATAAATCTTCTTGATCAGCATCATTAATGTTTAACATTTTAAGCTTATTTTTTATCTTATCAGGTTTTTGCTTACAGTCTTTACTGTAATGACCAGGTTTTCCACAGTTAAAGTATTTACTTTTACCAGATTTCTGTTTATCATATTTTTTAGAAGCAGATTTCTTTTTGGCATAAAAATCATTAGCTTTAACAAAGTTGGTTCTGTATCTTTTATCTTTTTTTATGGTTATAATTTTTGTGAATTTTATCATGTTTTTTCCCTTTTTTTCTGGAAGGAGCAATAAGGGGCAAACCATATTGTTCATTGATAGGCCAAAAGCGTATTGACTCCTTGTGATGAATTAATTGATTAATTAGCCAAGTTTATTAATTAATCAAATTAACATGCAAGATGTGTGGTAGCACAAAAAAATCACCAATTAACTAAAGTATGCAACAGAAAATAAATTGACACGGTGATTGATTTACGAATGGGGAAAACCTACACGGCAAAAACCCCACTGGGTGATTTTAAGGTCACCACTCCCGAGAATCCACTATTATCACAATAAGTGGTTACAAGTAAAGGAATCCCAGTACCTTATACCAACCTACAGTTGAACCCTTACCCTAATACCCAATTAAACTTGTTCTGTAGTGACAATCTCTCCTTTTGATGCACGGCTCCCAGTACGCGACTAACCAATTACGCGGATCCCAATATGCGACTTGATTCACCAACTAGAGAAGGTTGTTAGCTACAAAGTTCTTCAGTTCATCACACGATGAAGATCGAGAAGATGCTTCGTCACAAAACCCTACGGTGTACAAACACAGCAGCTTCTTCACAAGAAAGATGAAGTAGGGCAAATTCAGTCTCCGGTCACAATTTGCATGAACAAACTTTGCCACATGCACGAGCAACCTTTGACGGCCATTAAAACCATCCTTATATATGTCTAGGGTTGTGAGAAAAGAAAGCCCAAACACATAATCACGGATTGGATGAAAAACAGTCATGAAAAACTGAATTTCATAAACCTCAACAGATACCCTATCTGTCGAGTTGCTGTCGAGCCACGGGCTTCAACAACACTTTTTACACTTGAATCTTGGACAGACTTGCATGGCATTAATAATTGAACTTGAAACCTTGTTTCTTGAAGTATTAAATACATCCTAGATTTACCCAATTACAAGTAAAGTGCGTTTTGTCAAAGGATTAGCCAATCACATAAAATAGTGACAGATGTTCCTAACCTATGAATCACATATGTCCTAACAATCTCTTCCTTTGGCAATCCGTGACAAAACCACAACTAACAAATGAGATATGAGAGAAGTCATAAATCACTCAACTCATATTCACTTGTTGAATACAATAAAATCTATCCTAACACAAACTCTTGAAAAACTTTGCAAGAAGAGAGTTTATGGTAAGTAGACTTTGGCAACCTGTATTTTTGAAACACTTTAAATAAAACTCATCAAGGTATCTTTGTGTGAAACCGAAATAATAGATTGCATACAAAATATAAGAAATATGTGTATAAAGAAAGAAAAGAAACAACACATGTAAAGGTAGATGAAAGAACATACATCAATATATATAACCCAATATAAGAATATGTATGTCAAAATGGTCACAAGACCTAAGGTACATGAACAATGTATCTAAAAAGAAGAGAAAAGAAAAAGATACATAATATCCTCACTACATCCCTCAATGTGCACACTCCCCTTAACAAAAATCTCTTATGATAACCTTCCCACTAAGTATGACTACTCTTATAACCAAAACTAATTCCCCTTTTTGTCACGAGTGATAAAGGGTAAGAGTGTCAAGTAGATATCTTATCGGAGCTAGATAGCTAGCATCTTCATCTCCATCATCATCATCGTTGTCAGAGTTGTCGTCCTCGGATGTCGCGGATGCCCCGGGAGAAGGAGAGGGAAACTCCACAAAGCCACCAAGGTGAGTCTGCCGTCTAGCAATACGGCCGACACAGGTGTTCACCTGACACAACTCATCAGTGAGAGTGTCAAGGCGAGCATCCATGCGCTGAAGCTGCGCCATGATCGCATCAAGGGTCACACCTCTCGCAGAAGTAAAGGGAGTAGAGATGGATGGAGCTGAAGAAGTGGGAGGAACTACCATACCTGATCGCCTCGAACGTAGCTGCGCCTCCGTTTAACGGTAGCGGTGTCTATAGCACCCTTGTCATGGAAGTGGTCGGACGCAGGAAAGAGAATGGAAAAATGGCGTAAAATCCTCGTGATAGCTGAAGGGAAGATGAGCTTATCACGAGTCGCCGTATTCCTATAAACATCTATGAGAGAAAGAATGAAATGAAAGGAAAAATCTATAGTGAGATGCTCAATAAGGGAAAGCAAAAATCGATCACGAGGCTCCGTGATAGAGTTATAGTGAGAATGAGGATAAAAAACAAAATTCATAACCATGTTTATGATCCTTGGGCCTTTAGCAAAGGCAGAACATGGTGTGAACTGACGCTCACCCCAATCAGAGGGACGCTCACAAAAAATAGACATCAGCTCGTCTTTGGACATAGTCCTTAGACGCTCACAGCCGAGGTAGCCAGGATGCTCTACCCTTGAGACAAAAAGCACATCGGAGACAACCTTCGGTGTGACAACAATGCGCGTACCTCGAACGCGAGTGACAAAGAGAGGTACTAAATAATTGAATCCATGCACGTTGGAGTAAAACTCCTGGATCAGCATGATTAACATGTGACCGGTGTTGGGGTTTATGCCTTAAAATTCAATTTATTGGCATGTCATAAATAATTAAATTGTTTAATTATATGAGACTATCTAAATGAACTAAAGGGACATTATCTTAGTCCATGAGATGCATCATATGTGATTTATGTGAAAAGTCACAGAAGATATAAATCACAAGTTTTTTGTAAACTTAGAATTGTAGTTCGTAGTCGGTGATGAAATTGGGCATTTCATCTGCGAAGACTATAACATATTAACTAAGATGATTTGTCTTGATCATAGAAGTGGAGACTTCTAGTTGATATGTTTTAAGAGTTAAGTCATATTGAACTGGACCGCTGTGAGATTTATTATTCTCCTAATGACTGTCAAATGAATAATAAATCTCACGACTTTTATTTACATCAACTCTAAATCTTGAGAGAATAATGAACTTGATGATGAGGTGTAGGTTGCTTTGATATATCAGGAGTGAGATCTATAAGTCACGATCAAAACCTCAGTATGTTGGGCAGCCACATTTAGTGTTGATGGAACATATATTCTTAAGATGGAATTCATAATCTCTTAATGGAGATATAAAATTTTCCCTTGAGATAAGTTTAATGGGTTTGGTTATTCAGAGTGTTGGGCCCAACCACTTTAGTAAGGAGTTACTAAAATATATATTTATGAAATTGGATTTCATAAATATATGATGAATAATATAAAGGATTGAACCGGGTACTCAATGATTAAGATGTAGTAAGACTTTGTATTATTATAAATATTTTAATGAAGGGGTTGCATGCATAATAAAGTTTTGGGATATAATTTATTAGTAAGGCTTAGAATTCAATTATATTCATATAGTAGTATTAAATATAATTAATGGTAACTTTGGACTTGTCAAGAGTTGACAGAAAAGTCCAAGGCCCATTGAAGCCAGAGTTTTATTTGTTCCCTTTTAGTTCCACTCCAAGGCATATACTAGACCCAATTGGAATGGCCCAAAAGGCTAGCCTAATTAGATAATCAGTTATATATAAGGAGAGAAATATACAGAATTTCTAAGTAAGTTTTCTAAGTGGTTTTCATTATGATCACATGAGAACATGAAATGGTTTGTGTGTGAGTGTTGGATACTCTCTTATTCTTTCCTTGGAAACTGATTGGGAGACCATACTTCTTGAGCATTAAGTGGAATTGGAGTGAAGATTAAAAGTGTTCCCAAGTACTTCTAATCTTTTGGTTTTGAATTTCACCGCACCAAGGTACGCTTTCTTGTTCTTAAAGTTCGAAACTTACATAGTACATGTTATCAATTGCGAATGAAGTAGACCCGTTAATTTTTCGCTGCGTATGTTTTGTATGTGATACAAACATATATTTTTCCAACAACTGGGACGTCACACAGTGTCTCCCATCCCCTACAGTGAATGATAGTGAGAAGGTCAGTGTCAGAGAAGTCCGACAAAATGACTTGGCGTTCCGAATGAACACCTCATCAAGAAATGTTCTCAAAGAAGTCATTCTTGGCCTTCTCATCATGAAACCAGATGTGTGAGGGAGTAGGATCAGAAGAAGTGGATGCCCCATAATGAAGAGGGTTTTGGGACAGAGCAAATTTGCGTTTGGGTGCCATAGAAGCAGACTAACGCAAACAGAAGAGAGAGAGAGAGAGAGAGAGAGAGAGAGAGAAGTCCCAATATAGTTCAAATATATCAAAATATATTGAAAAGAAAGAACGTATGCATGAGAATGCATGAACATGTAACATGCAAAGGAAATGCATCATGGGCTTAGCCCAATCCAATCCTATCAGTACACAAGTAATTTAACATATATAACACACAACCTAATGCATGAAAATATAGTTATAATGAAAATGAGATGCAATGCATGAAGTTTTAAGATCAAAATCACAAAACTCATCCCAAAAATTTTGCAAAAACCTCTTTGATTTTGAAAATCACCAAAATTTTCAAAAATCCCAAAACTTAGGTTAAAAATCAAGAAATGCATGAATATGAGGGATTTAGACACTTAACAAGTGAAGACAAACTTGATTAAGATTGAAAAATCCTTGAGAAAAAGGTTTGGAGTGAGTGAGAGAGGTTTTGGGGGTTGAAGTGTCAAGAAAGATCGAGAGAGATCGAGCGAAATGATGCTGAGATCGCGAACGCCCTTTATATAAAAGCTCAATAATTCTTGACAGATTGAGAGGTGTCAAGAGGTGTCGAGCTTTAAAGAGTCGACAGATGCAGCTATCGAACAGGTGTCCAAGGCAAAAAGGAATCTCAATCAATCGACCTAGCTATCAAGGAGACAGATGGTATCTCGATCTATCGACCTAGCTATTGAGAGGTGTCAAGATTGCGATACAAAGCAACTGAAGATCTCAATAGATATGCTAGGTATCGAAAGGTTTCGAGGAGCTGTTGAGATTGCTTTAAAAACATTTTTTCAAGAGAAGAAAAATACAGACATGAATGCAATCAATTATGCAACTCAACCAAGGATCCAAACATCATATTAATCTCTCAAAATCATCTCTCAACAAAAATTGTTAAGCACATAGACCTAAAACACACACACACACACACACACACACACAACAAGTTTAACCAATTTTATATTTCAAAAATAAGTTAAGACAGTTTAGTGGGCTTACATTAAAACATGTAAACCTTGGAATGACCAAATCACATTGTACATGCACAAGTATCAAGAGTAGCAAAGAATATTGTGTGTTGTGTGTGAAAACATCACAAGATTGCATAAGTGTATACATGTTATGACTATTTGAGATATAAGAAAATCACTTTAACTCACACACAATCATAATTGTTTGATGGGGACTATCACCTTCGAGGTACATCCTATAACTCCCACATCTCCTAGAAGACACGCTTGCAATCATATAAAGCATTTTGTTCTTTTTGCTTTTTATTTTTCTTTGCATATTTTTCTTCTAAGCGAAAGATGCATAGGCATATAGGAGATAGAAAAGAATTACCCAATTATGTTAAGCTTTTGACATTGTACTTTTGCTATGCTGAAGCATACAAATGTCATTGACATTGCACTTTTGCTATGCTGAAGCATATGGATGTCACTTCATGATTGGTGGGCAACAGTGGTGAGATGATTATTTATGCATTTCTCTTAGGATTTTCTAGTCCTACCCGTCAAAAAGAGTGATACGAGTGTTAAGTACAAGAGCCACAAAGCTCACTTGCTTAGTTGTGCATAGAGATGCTCATCTAAGCTACAAAGATATAAAGTTTAGAAAACTTTGTTTTAATGGCCATCCAAAGTATACAAGTACCAATGTACACAAACACATGCTGTTTTTTTTCTTCTAATTTTTCATTTTTTTTAAAGGGGAGAGAGAGAGAGAAAAAGTGATAGAATTACTTCGAGCCTTTTTCCTTCCACACCTTAAAAGAACGTTTCATTTGAGTGAACCTTTGAACCGGTGGTAAGGGGGAAGAATTAAAACCGTTCAAGTTTGAAAGGAACATGAGGGCTTTGAGAAGATCTCCAAGGGGAGCAAAAGAAGGTGGAAACTAATTTTGGTTTCCTGATGGGATCATGTCGTGCTCTGTTGAGTGGCTAACCACTTATAGCAATTTGGTCGAGTATGACCGGCTGCTCCACAGTGATGATAGAGATGTTGCTTCTTCTGTTTAGGCTTTCGAGAGTTAGCCTTCTTATCCCTAGAGTTTTTAGCTTCTTTCTTATCCTGCTCAGGGGGTGCTCCTAAGATAGATTTACCATTGTCTATGTTCACACTAGCTAAAACAGTTCTGATATTAGTGTTCTCAATTTCAATATTATTACTAGGAGGAACAAAAACAGTAGTACTGGAAGAGGCAATATTAGATGTAGAAAAATCATACCCTAAACCAGTTTTGTTGGAAGTAGATTTCTGTAGGTTGAGCATCTCATCAAGCTCTGCACTTGAAGTCCTCTCCAACTGAGTTCTGACTTGAAATAGCTCCGCTTCAAGCTTCTTGGTCTTCTCAGCCAAGAAATTATTCTCAAACCTCAGTGTTTCAATAGTCTGATTGGCTTCATCAAACTTTGTGGAAAGCTCTTCACGATCAAGCTCCACATCACTGAGCTTCTTGGTGGCTAGTGTATAAAGTTTCTCATACTTTTCAGAAACCTTGTACAATTTTTCATAGGTTGTATGGATATCATCTTGATCATCCATCTTCTCAAACTTAGAATCCACCAAGTCCTCTTCTTCATCCACATCTTCTACAATCACCTAAGTTGGATTGACAGCGGCAGAGAAGGCATTTAGGATTTCGTCATCCTCATTGCCAAAATCATCCTTAGACTTAGTGTCGCTCAATGTAGCAGTAAGTGCCTTGCTTTTCCCAATAGTCTTGAGATATGTGGGGCACTTCTGTTTCATGTGTCCGAAGCCTTGACACCCAAAGCACTTTGGTCCTGAGGGAACAGTGAATTGACCACCATCCCTTGAATCCTTCTTCCCTTTGACTCTTAGACTAAGAAGAACTTGACTGCCTACAGTTCTTGTCAAATCCCTTTGCGTTAGCATTCTTCATGAACTTCTTGAACTGCCGGGTAATGTATGACTTCATCTTAGAATCTTCATCATCTGAAGACTCATTAGTGTCATTACTCTTGGCCTTCAGTGCCATACTCTTGCTCTTGTTCGACTTTCCGATGGTAGACAAATCCAATTCTTAGGTCTACAGATTGCCAACTAGCTTTGTCAAAGGAATTTTGTCAATATCTTTTGATTCCTCAATTGTAGTGATCTTGGCATGGAATCTCTCGGGTAGAGATTTGAGCACCTTTCTCACAATCTTGGGTTCAGGATTGGTTTTCCCAAGATTAAAAGCTGAGTTCACTATGTCCTTGAGCTTGGCATAGAACACATCAAACGACTCATCCTCTTCCATCTTAATCTCTTCGAAGCTTGTAGTGAGCCTCTGCAGCTTCGAATCCATGATAGCCTTGGTTCCCTCATAGGTTGTTTAGAGAATGGTCCATGCTTCCTTGGCAATTTCAGTGGAGGATATCTTCTTGAACTCCTTATTGGTGACCGCACTGAATAAGGCATTCAATGCTCTGCTGTTGAAATTTGCCGCCTTGATCTTAGCATCATCCCAATCAACCGACACTTTCTGCGGCTTGGTATAGCCTATCTCCACAGCTTGCCACACTTTCTCATCTAAAGACTGCAAGAAAGCTCTCATGCGTACTTTCCAGTATGCATAATTAGTGTCATCAAATAAAAAAGGTATGATAAGAGACTATCCTCTATCCATGACAAACAGGGGTCAATGGATCAACACAACAAAGATTAATCCTAATCAGAGTGTACTTGCTTTAATACCACTTGATAGGCAAAAAACGTATTGACCCCTTGTGATGAATTACTTGATTAATTAGCCAAGTTTATTAAATAAATCAAATTAACATGCAAGATGCGTGGTAGCACAAATAAATCACCAATTAACTAAGGTATGCAGTGGAAAATAAATTGACATGGTGATTTGTTTACGAATGGGGAAAACCTACACGGCAAAAACCCCACCGGGTGATTTTAAGGTTACCACTCCCGAGAATCTACTATTATCACAACAAGCGGTTACAAGTAAAAGAACCAGTACCTTATACCAACCTATAGTTGAACCCTTACCCCAATGCCCAATTGGACTTATTCTGTAGTGACAATCTCTCCTTTTGATGCATGGCTCCCGGTACGTGACTAACCAATTGCGCAAATCCCAGTACGCGACTTAATTTATTAACTAGAGAAGGTTGTTGGCTGCATAGTTCTCCAGTTCATCACACGATGAAGATCGAGAAGATGCTTGGTCACAAAACCCTACGGTATACAAACATAGCAGCTTCTTCACAAGAAAGATGAACTAGGGCAAATTTAGTCTCCGGTCACAATTAGCATGAACAAACTCTGCCACACACATTAGCAACCTTTGACGGCCCTTAAAACAATCCTTATATATGTCTAGCGTGTTGAGAAAAGAAAGTTCAAACACATAATCACGAATTGGATGAAAAACAGTCCTGAAATACTGAATTTCGTAAACCTCAATAGATACCCTATCTATCGAGCTGCTATCGAGCCACGGGCTTCAACAACTCTACAGGTCTCGATAGATAGCTAGCTATCGAGCTTTGATGAACAACACTTTCTGCACTTGAATCTTGGACAACTAGCGTGGCTTCAACACTTGAACTTAAAACCTTGTTTCTTGAAGCATTAAACACATCCTAAATCTACCCAATTACAAGTAAAGTGCATTTGGTCAAAGGATTAGCCAATTACATAAAATTGTGACATATGTTCCTAATTTGTGAATCACATATGTCCTAACATTCACAGAAATTACCTATTTCATATTTAGCTTTTCTCTTGTTCTTTAATTGGTGTTTTAGCAGTTTTTCATCATTTCATATATTAATACCAAGTCTTTTAATAGTGCTTAAAATATCACTATAAGTTAAATTATCATAATCAATGGAATCATTTTTACCAATTAATTCTTGTTTTACCTTATGAGCAAAGATAGGAGGTAGACCATCAATAAACTTTTCTTTCTAATAAGGCTTGTAGCAATCTTTCTCAAGCATGACTCTAAAAAGGAAAACATCTTGATACTATCTGTAATCAGACATAGTAGGACATCTGAAATTGTTTAGATAATCAGAAATTCGAGATGAAACATTGGATGGAGTACCAACAAAATGTTTGAGAATAGTACAAATCAGAGTATGAACACCATCAGGAATACCTCGACCAATACTTTCATCAAAAATAGGCAAACTTTCATCATTTTGTTTTAACAATAGATTTAATAGATTCTCTGGAATCTTCTGTGAGATATGAATCCCAACATCCATGAAGAGTGCCAGAAAAAGTAGTAACAAGCAGTTCAACAATTTTAGGGTGGTCAAGATTATGGTTATTCATATAAGCAATACGAACCATAGACATCTGACACATTTTATTGATGATTTACTGTTCAGACAAACCATCAATATTCCATTCATAAAGTTTATTAGCAGAAACAGAAAACTGAGTTTGAAAAGTTCTTTCTGCAAACTGCATATCAGGAGGAGTAGGTTTTGAATACTAGTTTTTTGTAAAAGACATGGGATTGGTTCCAACAAATCTTTTAATTTTTGTTAGGCCATCATTAAAAGCAATTTTTAGCAAAAACAGAAGATAATGAATCAAAATCTGTATTTTCTTCATAAATAGTTTCTTTTCCATTTCTTGAAACAATTTGAGCAGCACTTGTAGAAGTACCCTTAATTTTGACTTTTAAATCAAAAAGCATTTTCTCAACAATCTCAAGGGTTTTTGCCTGAGAGGTTTTGAAACCTAATTTTTCTCTTTGACTTGGTAAATCAATCAAAGGTTTCTCAGGTTTTGAAATAGTAGTTTTTTCCTCAACTTCAGGCTTTGGAAGAACAGTTTTTTCAACAATTTTTCTTCAATTCGGTCAAGTTGTTGACCAATAATATGCAAGGATTCATTAGTAAAATTTTTTTGTTAAAACAGGAGTATCAGCATCAGCAATTTTGAAAGGAGAAGCCTTCACTTTAGTCTTTTGATAGGTTATAATAACTGTCTTAAGAGGTGGATGGCTAGACCTAACAATAGTTTTATCTTCTTTAACAAAATTTGATTTCTTTATTACGTTCAAATGATTTCGTGAAATTTCATCTTTTGAAACATAATAATTTTCAAGGAAATCAAAAAATAGAATATGTTTTTTCAATTGGTTAATTTTTTCTTTCCATTTCCTTTTAACACGATCTTTTTTAGACTAAGCAAAAGTACGTTGGTAGTATTTCCTTTTATCTCTATTTTTAGCAGAAATAAATTCATTAAACAAAGCTACCATATCAATTTCAAAACTTTCATTCAGAGCATTCAAATCTCTTAATTGGCTTTAAAGAATAGGGGTTTTAATAGTTTGAAAATCAGAAGCAGATGGAGACACAGTTCTAGTCTCTTCTTCTTCTTCTTCTTCTTCATTAGCAGTTTTGCTATATGGATAGGAAGGTTCTGTTTTAGTAGTGTAGAAAGTAGTGCTAACTTGGGAGTTGCCACTTGAAACTCCTTTTAGCTTCAAATTCTTTTGCAAATAATTATTGAGATCAAGATCTCTTTTTAAAAAACTTTCAGATCCAAAAAAAGGAATGTCTTCCTTCGTTGATCCTCAAAGTTTTATCATCATGAAAATTGATTTTAACAATAGCATCAAGATATTTTTGAATATGAGCAAGATCGTGTTCATGAAAAACAAGTATAGCAGGAGGAGATTCACGTTCCAACAACCATTCTTTGGGAAGATTAACATCTTGCCATTGAATCATTGTTGGGACTTAAATCTTAGCATCAGGAGTTGAACATTGAATTAACATGGTTTTACCAGCAGGATCCTTGATCCTAGCAGCACGAGGATTCAATTGAGAACCCAAAAGTCTGTAATAGATGCAGTAAATAAAGGCAAAAGGCTTACTGCCTTCATCCATGTCATAACCAGAAGTCAATATGTTCAATGTTAAAGCTTTAACAATATTAGGATCATCCAAAGCAAGAGAAATATTAGGATAACAATCAAAATAAACAGGACCATCATACAAAGAAGCAGTAATCATACCAAGAATGCTATCATTAAATTTCTTAAATCTAGCATCTCTTAAGCACATCAAAACAGAGGCATTAACACCTTTTATTGTAAGTGGTTTAACAGCAACTTGAAAAAGACCAATATGTAAATATTTGAGTTTTGTAGCAATAAAATCATGAATATTTCTTTTAGAAAACAAGCAACATTTTTCATGAGTTCTAGAGATAAAAAATGTTTGTTCAACAGTTCTAACTCTATACTGGGAAAAAGCAGTATTTTCAGTCCAAGTAGTATTGTAGATGGACTTAACATTAACCTTAGGGATATTCCATTTCTGGAATTCTGGAATATCTTTTTCTTCTATTTCGTGATCTTCTTTATTCATGATATCAAGAGGACAACTAGTCCTGGAGTTATAGGAGTTGGATCTCCACAACCTATCCATACTATACTAGGTTCAACACTTAATTATCATGTTTTTCTCAACACCATTGCATTTCGTAACACATACCCTAAGCAACCTTATATCTCTCATACCTTACACACCATTTCTAGCTCAAACGGGCCTCACTGTTCAGTTCTGGGAATTCACTTTACGTCTACGGTGGCGCCAACGACGGAAAGAAAGGAACACAACAAAGGACTATCAAAAGTTCGGGTAAGCACGAACAGACAGCAAAGACACAAAAACACTATCAGAGGCCAAGGAAAGAATGGCTCTGATACCACAAAGGGAGGGGAACCACGGCGTAGAAGGCAGAAGCACAGTAAATATACTAAAAATAAGTTGGTGCCATTGCTTGGCTGGTTCCAAGTAAGATACAAGAAAATTGCTGAACAACTTTTTGATAAATTGTTGCAATAAAAAATTAATAATTTTCCAAAAGTCTTGGTTGATGATGTTTGCTCTAAAATTCCTAATGCTTTTTGTCATAGGAAGAAACATATTGTTAACTTGCCTTTATGTTAAAGATTTTGATGGGAAAAACATTCCTCCTAAAGCTCGTCCTATTCAGATGAATGCTGAAATGGTTGAGTTTTGTAAGAAAGGAATCCAAGATTTACTTGATAAAAAATTGATTAGAAATAGCAAGTCCCCCTGGTCATGTGCTGCTTTCTATTTTCAAAAAAATGCTGAGATTGAGAGAGGAACCCTTGCCTAGTTATCAATTACAAGCGTCTGAACAAAGTCCTAGAATGGATTAGGTACCCTATTCCAAGTTAGCACTGCTTTCTACACTACTAAAGCAGAACCTTCCTGTCCATATAGCAAAACTGCTAATGAAGAAGAAGAAGAGACCAGATCTGTCTCCATCTGCTTTTGATTTTCAAACTATTGAAACCCTTGTTTTTCAAAGCCAATTAAGAGTCTTGAATGCTCTAAATGAAAGTTTTGAAATTGATATGGTTTCCTTGTTTAATGAATTTATTTTTGCTAAAAACAGAGATAAAAGAAAATACTACCAAAGTACTTTTTCTTAGTCTGAAAAAGATTGTGTTAAAAGGAAATGGAAAGAAAAAATGAATCAATTGAAACATATTCTGTTTTTTGATTTCCTTGAAAATTATTATGTTTCAAAAGATGAAGTTTCACAAAATCATTTGAACATAATAAAGAAATCAAACTTTGTTAAAGAAGATAAAATTGTTGTTAGGTTGAACCATTTGCCTCTTGAGACAGTTCTTATAACTTGTCAAAAGACTGAAGTAAAGGCTTCTCCTTTCAAAATTGTTGATGTTGATACTCCTATTTTTGGTATTATTAAACAAAACAATTTTACCAATGAATCCTTGCATATTATTGGTCAATAGCTTGACCGAATTGAAGAAAAAATTGTTGAAAAAAATTTTCTTCCAAAACCTAAAGTTGCGGAAAAATCAGCTATTTCAAAATCTGAGAAACCTTTGATTGATTTGCCCAGTCAAAGAGAAAAATTGAATTTTAAAACTTCTCAGACAAAAATCCTTGAGATTGTTGAGAAAATGCTTTCTGATTTAAAGGTTAAAATTGAGGGTACTTCTACAAGTGCTACTCGGACTATTTTAAGAAATGAGATAAAACCTGTTCTTGAGTCAAATTCTGAATCATTGTCTTCTTTTTCTGCTAAAAATGTTTTTGATGATGGTCTACCAGAAATTAAAAGATTTGTTGGAACAAATCCCATGTCTTTTACAAAAAACTGGTATTCAAAACCTACTCCTAATATGCGGTTTGAAGAAAGATCTTTTCAAACTCAATATTCTGTTTCTGCTGATAAACTTTATTAATGGAATATTGATGGTTTGTCTGAATAGGAAATCATCAATAAAATGTGTCAGATGTCTATGGTTGGTATTGCTTCTATGAATAACCATAATCTTGACCACGCTATATATAGATTAAGCTTAGAATTTGATGTTACAAGTACCTTGTGTTTTTGGTGTGATGACCACTCCACAAGTACAAGAGCTTGTGGGGTGTGGAAGTAGGAGTTAGGGTTTGAGTATTTAGGAGGAAGCTTAAAATTGAATATTATTATTTATTTCACCTATCAAAAAAAGATGTTACAAGTAGCAATACATGCATTTTTACGGTCTTTACAAATGAAACATACATATAGTGAAAGAGAGCAATACTTTTTTTGATAAGTAAAACAGAGCTTCACTTATAGGTGACGTGATCTGTCAACCATTAGTACTTATGCAACTGTATAGGAAGCCTTCCTATTAAGGCCATAGAGACCTTTTGGAGCCCCAGTACCTCTATGAATCCTCATGTAGCCGCTCTCACCCTAGTTGGTTCTCCATGAATTCTTCAATAACCAATACTTGGTACCATCATCACTTGTTCCAAGGCCGGCTTAGACATTTTCGAGCCTAAGGCGAGAACTAAAATGTGGCATTTTTTATACTAATGTATTAATTAAATTAATATTTATTTAATATTTTTATATTATAATAATAATAATAATAATAATATTATTATTATTATTATTATTATTATTATTATTTGCATTTTGAGATGCAAAGTGACTAATTAACTTTTTGTATTCAAGTTCTTCTAAAATCTTTTTTTCAATTGATAATATAGCTAATCCACTTAATCTTTCTTGGGACATTGTCAATCTTAGATATGATTTTATTAATTTTAATTTTGAAAAATTTCTTTTTGCAGAAGCTGCTGTAACAGGTATTGTTAGTAAAATCCTAAAAGCAATGCATGTATTTGGAAATGAATCTAATCTTTTTATATAATTTTGTATGTCAATTGGAGTATAATCTTTTTAAAACCTTTAACTATGAAAATAAATCTAAACCATCAATATCATAATAAGCATCATATTTGAGAAAAGATTCAAGTCTAAGACAGTATTTTTGTAAACTATTATCATCTAGTGATTTCAATTTTTGTAAAATTTCTTGCTCATTTGTGATATTTTCATCTAAATTTTTTGTTATATCTTGTTTATTACTAATAACAAATTTATCCATTGATCCTTTTCGAGACTCAATTAATTTTTTTTTTTCTAGTTTTTCATATCCAGATACATATTTCTAGTAGACATTTCTAATCAAACAATATATTTATAAAGACTAAAATAAAAAATAACTTTCAAGTTTAAAGTAAATGAGAAATAAAACCTGATTTATATAAAAAGTATTGTTGTAGTTTCACTGAATAATAACAAGTTTTTAGCAATCTCAACCTACATAAATAAGGATTTATTCATTATATTACCAATAACTAAAATATATATATAAAAACACAAGATTAAAATTAAAAAAAAAAAATTAAATATAGCCATAACAAAAGTACAAGCCCAGCCCAGCCAAGAAGATGCCAAGATGGCCACACAAGTCTTATTAATAAGACCCACCCACAAAAAACATAAAACAAATTGTATTACACCTGTAACCAAAAAAAAAAAAAAAACCTTGAAGGCCCAAACGTGAAACGTCCAACCATAACTCAATATATATAGCCCAGTCTTAAAAAATCTAAAGTAGAGTAAGCCAAGTATTATAAGTTATACCTGAAAAGTCAAAAACCCATTCTGCAGAATCAAAATTCAACAATGAAAAAAAAAAAAGGCAGTCGGCTCGACGGTCCTCACTACTCAGAGTTTTCAGATCAGATGCGATCAAATGATTTAGATAGGAAAAAGCTTAGCCAGGCAGCCAGCAACAATGGAGAGAAAGAATGAGAGAGACAGAAAGCAAGAGTTGAGAGAAAAAAGTGGAGCAAGAATGAGAAAGAGAAATGGTAAAGATTTTAGGGATTTGAAGTTTTTTATTTGTTTTGATTATTGATTGTTTTTTGGTTAATTTCTTAGACCGGATTTGTAGTTTATTTGGTTGAATTTTGGTTTGTCTAGAGGATAATGATGTTATTTTTGGGACAATTGATTTTATTTAGACCAAAATATTTTTTTGTGCTACCAATGTTTAACCGAGAATAACATAAATTTTGTTTTTTGGTCAAAAGGATGTGCTGGATTTTTTTAAATTCATCTGAAACCAATTATTTTCCCCTACTACCCTTATTTTCTAAAATTTTGGGGGCCCCCTTCCACTTGGGGGCCTTAGGCAATAGCCTAATCGGCCTAGTGGAAGGGCTGGCCCTGACTTGTTCCATACCCAATTGCAATAACAAAATAATTTAAATTGGTCCACACTCTCCTGTGAAAACACTGCTGTTGTAGAACTTAAAGTCATGACTATAAGCCTCGATGGCAATTGAAACTGGCTGGGTGGCCACTGCTTGTAGTAATGCCTTCTCATTATTAGAAGGTACGTCTTCAAATGCACTTATGTAAGCTGCATAAATAGATTTCTTTTCTTGGTCACAAGTTTATTTATAGCCTCATATGGTAATTTTCTTCAGTGGCTAGTCCTATGTTTTGTATTATATACGAAAAGGCATTATCCATGGGACCACCATGGCAGCCATGACTGCCTACCACAGCACAGTCCAATAGTCAGACATAGAGATTAAGTTGTCAGTTTTGATTTGGATGATCCCTTCTACTGCTGCCACTGCTGAAAAGGCCCAGCAACATTCTGCATGCATAATAATCAACCATAACAGAAATCTTGTAAGGACAACAAGAAGTGCGGGAATTGAAAATAAAATTTTGAGTTTCAGATAATGCGATCCTCTTACCCTAGTGGTCTTGTTTCTTAATGGATGTAATATGTTAAGAATAATAAGGAAACAATTCATTCTTACTGTAAGGAGCCACTGCCAGCACCAGATTGGGATCAATATGGCAAGACATAGTCAATGCAGGGACGGACTTACAGTAGGGCAGGTGCCAACTCCCCACCCCCCCCCCCCCCCCCCCCACCAAAAAAAAACCTAGTGTGTGTGTATATATATATATATGGGTTGAAATTTTAAATTTTCGTCCTAATAGCAACCCCCAATTAAAAAAAAAAGTGGTATACCCCAATGCAGTCTGAAAAATAAACCGACAAACTCTCATTCAAAAAAAAAAAAAAAAAAAAAATTGACAAACTAAAAACTACAAAATAAAAAATAAATATGGACTGAAATCCTAAATTGCAATTCTAAATTTTTACCCTAACCTCACTCTTACTCCACTCAACCTCATCAATGCCTCCAATCTTCATCACTGTTCCTGCTGTTCTTTTCCTCAGATTAGATTTAGACTGTTGCTGCTACTGCTCCCCCTCAGATTCTTTGCTATATTTCTCTGCCTTAGCCGGTTAGCCCTCTGCCCTCTGCCCTCTGCCCTCTGCGTTTTTTTTTTTATGAACTGTGGTGTGTTGATTGTTGTGCTTGTGAGTTGTGGCTTTTTAACTGGTGTGTTGTGTCTCTCAACTACTGTGTAATTGTGGCTTTTGTGTGGACCAGTTTCAATGTCTGTAAATTGTAACTTTTTTTTTGTTTTGGTTTTATCTATAAAGAAATAAAGGGGGACCACTAGGACAGTAGGACGTGACTAGTTTTGTGAATTTGTGAGACTAGTGTTTTGTAAGTCATTAGTGACTTTTTTGTGAGACCAATTTACCAAAGTCTTTGGTTTGATTGTTTTGGTTTTATCAAAATTTTTGTTTTTGTGTCTTTGTGACTTTGTGTGATGCGGCTAATATTAGTAATATATATGAACTTGTGAACTTTGTCTTTGTCACTTTGTGTAATGTGGCTAATATTAGTAATATATATAAACTTGTGCTTGTGGCTAATATTAGTAATATATATGAACTTGTGAACTTTGTCTTTGTCACTTTGTGTGATGTGGCTAATATTAGTAATATATATAAACTTGTGCTTGTCTGTTTGTGATTATTTTGGTTTTAGATTTTTTTTTTTTTTTTGGTTGAGAAGTCCCTTTTTTTTAATTGGTGTATAGAACTACAAAATATGGAAATAATGAATTTATTTATTTATTTATTTATTTATTTTGTAGATCAAGAGTAAGTCCACTACAATATTAAATTTTTTCAAAAGAAAAAATTTAAATAATTCTGAAGTCATAGCTGATGATGCAAGATTGCCAACTTCTAGCGTTGATGTCCCAGTTTCTAAAAATCTCCAAACAAAAGTTCCAAATGTCACCATCGACGAAAGTACAGGTTTTGTGCGTGATCCTAGAATGCGTAAGCAAATATGAGAATATGATGCTAATGAACGGGATGAAATTTGACGAGCTTACATTAAGCTTGGTCCATACCAACCTAAACTAGTTGAGTACAAGAAAACTAAATTTGGAAGTCATTCTCGTAAATTTAAACATTCATGGTTTGCAATTAAGTCATTTAGTACATGGCTTGAATATTCATCTAGTAAAGATGCTGCATTTTGTCTACCATGCTTTCTCTTTGACATGCCAATTGGGAATTCTGGGAGTCATGTATTCACTAAGGATGGATTTCGGAATTGGAAGAAAGTTAATGATGGAAATAATTGTTCCTTTTTGAATCATATGGGGAAAGAACCTAACTCTTTTCATAGAGCTTCCGAGCAAGCCATAATAGATTTGATGAACCAGTCTCAACACATACAAAAGGTACTTGAAAATTTCAATTCTTATCAAATTGCAAGCAATCGATTGCGGTTAAAGACCTCAATTCATGTAGTTAAAGTGCTTGCATTTCAAGGACTTGCTTTTAGAGGATGAGATGAAAGTTCTGATTCAATTAATCGTGGGAAATATTGGATTTGGTGGTATCATATAATGAATATGTTGTAGAAGCGATAGAGAGCTCCCAAAAATGCCTTTTACAAATCACCAAAAATCCAAAAGGAAATCTTACATGTATTTTCAAACAAGGTGAAGAAGGCAATTCGTGAAGAAATTGGTGATGCAAAGTTTTGCCTAATTGTTGATGAAGCTCGTGATGAGTCAATGAAGGAGCAAATGGCTATTGTTATAAGATTTGTAGACAAAGATGGTTTTGTTCGACAACATTTTTTTGGGGTAGTTCATGTCCTTGATACTACGGCATTAACCCTAAAAGATTAAATATATTTTGTCTTGTCACATCATAGTCTAGATATTCAAGATATTTGAGGATAAGGATTGTTAGGATATGTGCCCTTAAATTCTATTGTATGATGCTATGTATGACATTATATATGACTTAATGTTATGATTAATAAAGTTGTTTTATTATTATCTAATATAATGGCAACATGAATATTTGGACATTATCATATAGTATATGAGATGCATAGTATGTGATTTATGTGATTTAGTCACGGAAGATATAGATCACAAGTTCTTTGTAAACTCAGAATTATAGTTCGTAGTCGGTGATGAAATTGGGCATTTCATCTGTGAGGACTATAACATGTCAACTAAGATGATTTGTCTTGATCATGGAAGTGGAGACTTCTAGTTGATATGTTGATATGTTTTAAGAGTTAAGACATATTGAACTGGACCGCTGTGAGATTTATTATTCTTCTAACGATTGTCAAATAAATAATAAATCTCACGACTTCTATTTACATGAACTCTTAATCCTGAGAGAATAATGGACCTGATCATGAGATGTAGGTTGCTTTGATATATCAGGAGTGAGATCTAAAGTCACAATCAAAACCTCAATATGTTAGGCAGCCACATTTAGTGTTGATGGAACATATATTCTTAAGATGGAATTCATAATCTCTTAACGGAGATATAAAATATTCCCTTGAGATAAGTTTAACGGGTTTGGTTATTCAGAGTGTTAGGCCTAACTACTTTAGTAAGAATATACTAAAGTATATATTTATGAAATTGGATTTCATAAATATATGATGAATAACTTAAAGGATTAAACCGGGTACTCAAGGATTAAGATGTAGTAATTTTTTAAAGTGGCAGTTTATATTCATGACTTTGTATTACTACGAATATTTTATGAAGGGATTGCATGTATAATAAAGTCTTAGGATATAATTTATTAATAAGACCTAGAGTGCAATTATATTTATATAGTGGTATTAAATATAATTAATGGTAACTTTGGGCTTGTCAGGAGTTGATTGAAAAGCCCAAGGCCCATTGGAGCTAGTGTCCTATTGGTCCCTTTTGGTCCCATTCCAAGCCACACACTAAAGCCCAATTGGAAAGGCCTAATAGGCCGGCCCAATTAGATTATCAGTTAGTTATAAAGGGAGAACCATACATAATTTTTTATAAGAGAAAAAGAAATATCATTGTGAAGTGGTGTGTATGTATGAGTGAAGCCACTCAATTATTCTCCCTTAGAAACTGATTGAGAGACCACACTTCTTGGGTGAAAAGTGGAATTGGAGTGAAGATTAAAAGTGTTCCCAAGTACTTCTAATATTTTGTTTTGAATTTCATTGCACCAAGGTACACTATCTCGTTCTTAAATTCTGAAATTTACATCGTGCATGTTATCAATCATGAATGAAATAGATCTATTTTTGTTGCTTCCGCTGTGTGTTTTGTATGAGATACAAAACCAAATTTTCCAACAAGGATATGATGGTGTAAGCAATATGCGAGGTGAGTGGAATGGATTAAAAACTTTGGTTTCAAATGATTGTCCATATGTTTACTACTTTCATTGTTTTGCACATCGCTTGCAATTAGCATTAGTGGCAGCATCAAAAGAAGTTATTCTTGTTCAAAAAATTTTTAATAGATTATCATCTATTGTCAATGTTGTTGGTGCTTCATGCAAGTGTATTGAGCAACTAAAAAAAGCTTATGCTGATCAAATTGCATATTTTGTTGAAATTGGTGAGCTTGAAACTGGAAGAGGACTTAATCAGATTAGCACATTACAATGAGCTGGAGATACTCGTTGGGGTTCTCACTTGAGATCGATTTCTAGCTTGATAAATATATTTAGTCCAACATGTGAAATTTTACTTAAGATCATTAAGGAAGGAAATACTACTTCCCAACAAGAAGCAGCATACTCATGTTATCATGCTATAATTTCTTTTGAATTTGTGTTCCTTTTGCATCTCATGAAAGAAATTATGAAAAGATCACTTATGCACTTTGTCAAGCTTTGCAGTGTCAGTCTCAAGACATTTTAAATGCAATGAAATTTGTTTCATCCACTAAAGCACTTACTCAAAAATTCAGAGATGAAGAGTGGGATAATTTACTTCCCATTGTGAAATCATTTTGTGAGGCACGTGACATAGATGTCCCAGATATGAATACTCGTTATATTGAGAGAGGAGATTTAGCTCGTTATCAACAAGATGACTTCACAATTGAGCATCATTATTGGGTAGATATTTTTTATGCTGCGATAGATTCTATATTACAAGAATTAAATCATCGGTTTAGTAAGCATGCAGTGGAATTTCTCAATCTTAGTTCAGCTCTTAATCCTAAAGAGGCATGTGAGTCTTTTAAAAGTATAGACATTTTATTGTTAGTAAGCAAGTTTTATTCGAAAGACTTCACAGATCAAGAAATGACACTTTTAAAGGCAGAAGTTGATCATTATGAGCACAATGTAGTTTGACACCCGGACTTCAAGAAGCTATCAAGTATTTCTGAGTTGTGCCAATGGTTGCTGAAAACCCGAAAATCATTATTTTACCCATATATTTATAGATTGATTACGCTTGTGCTTACTCTTCCAGTTTCTACTGGAACTAGAGAGCGAGCATTTTCAGCGATGAATATTATCAAGAATAGGCTTCGCAACAAGATGGAAGATGATTTTCTAATAGACTCTATGATTTTGTACATTGAGAAGGAGATTGCTGCAAAATTTGGTACAAAATCAATCATAGAAGACTTTCGAGACATAAAAGAGCGTCAATTTCCATTTTGATAAATGTGTTGAAATGTTTAAAAAACACTTATTTCGTATGTTATACTTTGTCGACATTTTTATAATATCAAATGTTTAGGAAAAACTTATTTTATATGTAGTATTTTGTTGAATATGAAATAGATGTTAATTATTATTTTCATAAAATAAAAAAAAAATTGTTTTAAGCTTTGCGCCCCCCCCCCCCCCTCCCCAGGTTCAAATCCTGGTTCCATCCTTGGTTAATGGCACCATTGCATATTCTGCCTCCATATTGTTTAGCATTATTTTAGGGATTTGATATAGTGGACTTGCCGTGTATAGATTCAATTGCCTTGTACAAATTCTTTTTGCATTATATAAATGTTAATGAACCCTTATCAGCAATTCAAGTTGAGTGTTTCTCCATTATCTCTCTCAAGGTTTTAACAAACCTTTTCATAATAGCTCCTTTCTCTCTCCAATCCATAGTCATTGGAATTTTGGTCAGGTCTTTGTACTTGAATGTTATTGTTTCGAGAGAATTTGTCTGGTTGGAAATCTTGTTTCCAGCAAGAGAGGAAATGGATTCTTCATTTGTTAAGTCTGCCAATTTATTGGCACGTAGCTTGAATGTCTGATTCCCTTCATTATTGAGTTTGTCTATATATTCTATGTGTCCTTGAAATACTTTTCTTTTTGTATTGTCTAGATAGTTGCATCCAAACTGAGCCATCCGTTGCTCATGTCTCTCAACAAGGGAAGCTTCAAGCAATGTGCGGGACATGGCTTGAGATATCAAAGTCCCCAGAATAAATAATGACTGTGATAAGTTTGTTTCCGTGTTTTAAAGCCATTATTTACAAGAAGAGGGTTCTTTGGCAATAATTTTGGAAGATTGATAAATGGTAAGGAAGACAGCATATATTTTCCGGATATATAGGAGATAAGCATCCTCTCGTTGGCTTTCATTAGATGCACCTAACATTTCAAACTGGACTGTTGCAATAATGTTGACAGTGGCTGGCTATTGTTCTTTCTGCAGAATACAAATGAACTTGAGAGTTCTGGCAAGACATCAATCTATAAATTTAGTATTGCTGTCAATGCATCCAAGTTGAATCCATTAATTTATTTCAGAGTGTTCTGGACTGATGTTGATGACTGATGACTAGCGATTTTTTGCAGTTGTTCTTTCCTAGTTTTTCATTTTCAATTCATGTAGTTGCCCATATGTTTGTCAGGTTATAGGATTAATACCCTCTTTTAACTTCTTAGGTGACTTTAACAGTTAATTTGGCTTTCATTGGATGCACTTGTCAAACTGGACTGCTGGTATACCTCTGAACGTAACTGTGGTTGGCTATTGTTCTTTGTGGAGAACAATAATGAATTCTCAAGTTCTGGCAACCAACTTTCTAGCAAGACCTATCATCAATGAATGTGGTGTTGCCATCAATCCCTTCATCTAAGTTGTTTCCATACAGACTTTCTGACCGTATGCACAGGAGTGTTCTGGACTGATGATGATGACCAAAGATTCTAGCAGTTGTTTCTTTCCGAGTTTTCCAATTGTTACTTCAACATTTAATTGCTCGTATGGTTGTCATCAAGTAATAATCGTCAAAAGTATTTCAAGTAATAGCTAGAACTAAAAATGTTGACATTAAGTTTAACTATTTCAATGATCAAAGATGCAATTCAACAGCATCTAGTTATTAATCAATAAGGAATTAGACTACCACAATGCATGAACCATTCTTTAAGTTTTAAGGTAAACAAAAGAGATTGACCTCTGCCAATCAAGCATGAAAGAGCTAAGCACAAACCAATGACTTGTCTCACTTTGCCCTTTCAGTTATATGCAATTTGCCTGATTTTTGATGCTGGTTCTTAGTTCTTAGTAATCCAACGAAAAAGGTGCTAGTTCACTGAGCTAGACTACGACTATTAGATTGGATATAATGACTGTTGGGAAGATTGTAAAGTTGTGATTTCCAACTATGTTGTGTTAGCTTTAATTCCGTGCCAAATTTAATTGTAATTTTTTCAATCATTTTCCCTGTATGTATGTGGGATTAATTGTAAGGGATGAGTGTGAGAGATCAGTGAAGACTCAAGCTTCAAAGGATGAACAAGTGGATTTTGCGACTGGCTTGCGATTGTCTCGCATGAAGCTTACTCGCGAAAAGAGCCACGGGTAGAACACATGACTAGAAGATGAAGAGTTGTACTGGGTTGGATATTTCGCAAGTGTCTCGCGGGTAAGGCCAACCTGCGAAGGACCTATGAAACTCTCTGTTTGGCAAAAGGTTATGTCTTGCTTTACCATGTCTTTACCCACACTATATATACCCTCATTACCCACAAATTGTAAGAAGTGCTTTTTAGAGAGAAAACCCTAAAAAATACACTTGAGAGATAGAGATTGTCATACCCACAATCATCTACACATTTCCTTGTTGTTTTCCTCAACTCCTACCTCTCCATCTCTATATCTTTAAGAGGTTGCTAGCCCAAGCACTTATCACAACCATTCTGAGTGTAAAGTGAGATTTTGGTGTTACTAGGAAGCATTAGAAGGAGCCATTCATTGGTGGATGCAATCGGGCTGAATTGCGAGATCTAGAAAGCTAGAAAAGACAAGGCTCTAAGAAGTCAGTTGGTAGCAGGATCTCAAGATGATGTAGAGAAGAAGGTGGCATTTCTTGCAAAGAATTTCCGGAAATTTCTCAAGATGAAGAATAATGGGAAGTCATTTGGCAAAGCAAAGTTCTCATCCTCAAAAAATGACGAGAAGGAGTTTAAGAAGAAGGATGGGAAAGACTCGTCATCAACTCAAGGAATCGTGTGCTATGAATGTAATGGGTATGGACATCTTAAGAAAGAATGTCCAAACTATTTGAGAGGGAGGGGTAAAATGTTTGCAACCACCCTTGGTGATTCAGAAAGCTCAAATTCTGATGCAGAAGGAGAATGTGATAGTGAGGGAAACTATTCAGCTTTCGTGACAATTACCGTAGTTGACTTTAGAGATGAGTTGAGCGACTTGGTTAATGAGCTAGGTGTACATTCTGAACGAGAAGAAGTTGATGATTCAGAAGATGAGGATGTGTGCCTCAACAAAGGTGGGAAGAACCTTTAAGAAGTGTATGATGCGTTGCTTGAAGATTGTGGCAAATATGCCAAGGTTGCAAAGAACGTAGTTAAGAAGATGAAGAAAATTGAAGAAGAGCATAAGTCCATACTTGTGCAACTCAAGGACGCAAAATGTGAAGTTGAAGGGCCGAAGGAAGAATTGTTGAATGCCTAATCGAAAATCAAGTTCCTTGAACTTGAAATCATTCAAGCAAATGTCAAAGTGGAGCGCATTTCCACCAAGAAACTTGATAGTGTGCGATCTTCTCAAAAACCTTCAATTGACAAGACCGGTCTAGGCTATACTGGGGAAGGAAGCTTAAGCAGTGAACCTAAGAAGGAAGTGAGGTTCGTTTTGGCCAAAAATGTAGAAAAGTATAAAGTGGAGAAGCCCAAGATTAAGACCCCTATTGTTGTAAAGAGAACCATTGGTGCAAAACCAAAGGAAAAAGGAAAGTCATTACCCAAAAGTCAAAGGGGACCTCAAGTGAAGCATTTTTGTCACCATTGTGCGTGTGAGGGCACACAAGACCAAATTGCTTCAAGCTTCAAGCTTTTAAGAGGGCTATCTCCCTGCGTGGCCAAGATAGCTCAAGAAGAATGTCGAAGGGAAACCAAGCTAAAGGAGAAAATGAGGGGCAACTCATTGGAGATGTTATGGAGATGTTGAAAAGCATTTCATCATGCCTTGCTAGCTTCACCCCGAGGTTTGAGAGTTATGTTGGTCATACCCCTCCATCTAAGGATCTCACCCAAAACACTTGTACAGCGTGGGTGAAGAAGGGTATTCATGCATGATCACTCACTATGCCCATGCATTAATTCTTCCAACGCATTAGGGTTATAGTTTCATGCGTCATGACATATGCGATCTTCTTGTGTCATTGTTTCCATTTTTAAGCGTGTTTCTTTTTCAAGTCTTTGTTTGTTTTCCTTATTTTTTGTTGATCTTACTTTATTTGTTTTGTTTTTGAGTGTGATGAAAAATTCAAAAACCCATAAAAAGTGAAAAATTTCAAAAACTTTGATCGCTTGTGTTGGGTATATCACATCTGAGTTTGACCTACTACCTCTGTACTAATGGCGTAGTGCATTTATGAGCTTAACTTGTTATGTATGTACATTCTTTAGGTGTAAGCGACATCTAGAAATCTACGTTTGACTGTAGTAAATAGATCTTCAATTTTGTCATGAATGATTGGTCAATATTCTTGCTTAATCTTGATACATGCGTAGACTTGTGCCTATAAATCTCTTCACATTTTTTTTCTTTTTCAAAAGAGCTCTACAAATGTCAATCTCTAAATAGAGAGTGCTGAAAAGCCTTGTTTCAAAAACTAGTTAGATTAGGAAAAGGTAGAGCAAATTTTTATTAAAATGTATGGTGCTAAAGCCAAAGGCTTATTTGTCAAAGAAATATCAAAAAGTTCATGGCATCATTTCTCAAGAATTTGAGTTGTATTTGATCAAAAGTATGAAAAATAGAAGCCAAATGAAAAGCTTTCAATCAATTGTAAACATATTGGTGAGGGGTCAAATATGTTCATTTCTACAAGTGAGATATGTCACTTGACTTCGTACTAGCTATGTATCTCTTGATTGAATTGATCATTGAAGTTTCATACTAGACTATGGACTAGTTCATACTTGATCCACACACACAACACAAAACTCTAAGGTTCAATGAATGCTTATTTCATTAGTGTGATTATATGTGTTCAAATGTGATGTGTATACTCAATTCATTGATGATCAAACCGAAAAAGATTTTTAAGTATTTTATATGTTTTTGAAAGTGTTTTTATGTATTTTGTATGTTTAGAATTTTTTTTTTAACAGTCCATGTCATTTTTGTTGAAAAACTCTTTCAGAGGTATTTTTGCAAGTAAGTCATAAGTAAGAACCTACCTGCGAAAATGAGGAAGCCGATTTCAGTATTTTCTGAAATTTACATAGAGAGTTTCACGACTTCTTCGCAAGTAGAAGCTACCCACGAAATCTATTAGTGCACTTCAGAGGCCATTTCACAAGTAACTTCGCAAGAAGCTTACCCACAAAATGAGCGGTTTTGCAGTTTTTAAAGGCCAAACAGTGATAGTTTTCAAATATCTCTTTTTGACTCCTCTGTGCCTTTCTTAACCCAAAACACTTTTTCACTCAAAATCTCACCCAAAACTCAGGATCAATCCTTCCTAAAACTTATCTAAGATATGTTTTAACACCTTTTCACTCTTAATTCCTTAGATTAAGTTTTAGATTCTAGGATTTCTAGGGTTGGGTTATTTTTGAAAGGGGTTAGGAAAACTTAGTTTTCTTGCAAATTTTTTTTAAATTTTCTTGATTGGGCTGTGTCCCATTGTGTTTGTGTTGGCCCCAAGTGGCAATTTTAACATGTATTTAGGCAAGATTTCAGCATGTTCATGCATTATTTTACATGTTAGTGGTTTGTATGCACTCTAAGTGTTTGATTAAATGCCAAAATGGCATTTTCTCGCTGTTTTGGACTTTGATGAGTATCAAATTTTGGGGATTACTATGTTTTTACATTCTCAATATGTTTTAAACATTAATTGTGTGTTTCACACACTTTGCCCCATGAGTGCCTTGTCATGAATTGCTCATGCATCTTACATGCACACCATATGCACACTTGATCCACACACTTGATCACTTGACATGTTTTGCATTTCACTCATGCTAGGCAAGTCTTGTTACACTTTCAGCAATTAAAACATGGACTTGTGACTTTGTTTGTTTGTGTTTATGCTTTTTAGGGATTTTTTCTCCTTTTTATGGACTAATTTGTATCTAATCGAGTTTGTTTCCTTGTTTGTATTTGTCTTTGTTTCTTTGTGTGGTTGTTCGTTTTGCAGATGTATCGTCATTCCTCTCGCGACAAAGAACAAGTGATTGACCTGACGTCATCCCCTGTATCAAAGAGGACCCGTCATTCGTCCAATGATTTTGACAACAAGAGATTTAAGACTCTTTTGGATTTTTAGTATTTCTCCAACAACTTTAAGAGTGCACCTACTGTGGTGGAAAGGGTCGTACGGTTTGACACACTGGGATCCACCTTCTTCCCTAAGATATTTATGGATAAAGATTGGGCAAACCTGTTTGGAAACTTTGAGGATCTCGTTGACAAATTGGTCAAAGAGTTCTACTTGAACACTTGGTTCACCAGAGCTGAATTGAAGTGCTGGGTTCGAGGAAAGGATTTTATCATCACTCCAGATTATCTTGCGAAGATTCTTCACATTAATCGTCTGGCGAATGTGGACATTTCACCATATGATGACAGACTAGCTCTAGTGACAAAGATTCTTGACATTCTTGGAGCTTATCATGAGGTCCCCTCGAGAGGCATTTCCATTGGTACTGCAAAGTTTGGACCGGAATTGAAGACTTTCACGTTGATCATGTTTTCCAACCTATATCCTCTGTCCAACATTGGTTTTATCAATCTTGGAAGAGCACAGTTTTTGTGTGATCTGATCAAAGGAGCTCAAATTGACTTTTGTGCTCACATTTTTCAAACCATGGGGAAAATGGCAGGACAATCAGCTGCACGAATGTGTCTTCCCTTCTGCAGTCTTGTCATGAAGATTATGGTTCTTAAAGGTGTTGGTCCACTAGAAGAAGGAACTATCTTACTTCGTCAACAACCAATCTCAATGATGTCACTTCAAATGAGCAAGAGTCATTCCTCTATTGAAAGGGCAAAGCAAAGTCCCTCCAAAACTCCAAAGAGCGATTCCTTCCAACATGCCACTCTTTCTAGACAATGATCAGCTGATCCCACTATCCCCGAGCATCTCGAGACTGCATTTCCTCACATTCCTGAGCTGCAGTCTACTAGCACTTAATGGGGACCATCTAGTTCTCAATTCAATAGGTTGATAACCTTGGTTGAGGGATTACATGAGCGTATTTCTAGACTTGCTAATGTAATATACTCTACCAACAACCAGGTTCAGATTCATCTAACCACCATTGAGACACAGTTGGATGAGATTCAACACAAGCTAGAGGAAAGCCTTTAACTGTTCGTGCCAAAAATGGGGAAAGCAACTCATTGTATATCTTTGACTATAGCATAGAGTAAGGGGGAAAGCATCACATTAAAAGAGGTGTGCATATTGAAAGGGGGAGATTTGTGGGCTCAACAGGAGGAAGCTTACCTACAAACACACACTTTTGGATAGTTTAACCATTGTTTGGCTAGTCTAGTTTACTTTAAGTTTTTATAGCTTTTGTATATTTATAATGCTTCCAGTTAAAGCTTTCAAGTACTTTAGTTTAAAACTTAATTTTCTTTAGTACTGTTTTGTATCTTGGTTTTTATAGCCGTGTTGATGCTTATTGCTTTCTAATGCTTTTAGCTTTAGTTTCCTTAATGCATCATGAGTTTGTTGGACATGCAATTGATTTTAGCATTACTCTTAATTGCATTGCGTGTCCGGATGATCATTTACTTGATAAATGTTCATTGTGGTAATTTCCAAGTGACTGTTTATGTTTGATCAAGTTATGCTTTATAGCTTACATTTCATTTGGTATCTTGATCGCATTTTACTTGTTCCTTATACATACCTTGTATTCTACTTGTCGTGAGCTTAATGAAAGTTTGTTGTATGTGCAAGTGTTTCAGGATACAGGTGTATATGGTGCAAGTGCATCACAACTTCTAGAATTAGGTGTGGTGAGTTTTGCCTATGTTCCCAAACTCACATTTAAGTCTAGAGTCTATTTAGGGGTTTTGTCACGGAATAGCCAAAGGGGGAGATTGTAAAGTTGTGATTTCCAACTATGTTGTGTTGGCTTTAATTCCATTCCAAAGTTGATTGTAATGTCTTCAATCATTTTCCTTATATGTATGTGGGATTAATTGTAAGGGATGAGTGTGAGAGATTGGTGAAAACTTAAGCTTCAAAGGATGAGTAAGTGGATTTCGCAACTGGCTCATGACTGTCTAGCGAGAAGCTTACCCATGAAAAGAGCCACATGTAGAGCACATGACTAAAAGATAAAGATTCATGCCAGGATGGATATTTCACAAGTGTCTCACGGGTAAGGCCAACCCACAAAGGACCCACGAAACTCTCTGTTTGGCAAAATGTTATGTTTTGCTTTACCATGTCTTTACCCACACTATATATTTCCTCATTACTTACAAATTGTAAGGAGTTCTTTTCAGAGAGAAAACCCTGGAAAATACACTTAAGAGTTAGAGATTATCATACTCACAATCATCTACATATTTTCTTGTGGTTTTCCTCAACTTCTACCTCTCCATCTCTATATCTTTGAGAGTTTGCTAGCCCAAACACTTACCACACCCATTCTGAGTGTAAAGTGAGATTTTGGTTCTATTAGAAAGCATTGGAATGAGCCATTCATTGGTGGATGCAATCGGGCTAAATTGCGGGATTTGGAAAGTTAAAGAAGACAAGGCTCTAAGAAGTCAGTTGGTAGCAAGAGCTTAGAGGGCTTAAGTACATGGGGTAGACTAGGCTTGGAGGGTCTTTTGTAATTCGTGTACTCTAACTTTATTTTCTAGTGGATTGATTTCGACTTGGAGGGTCGCGGAGAGGTTTTTCGCCGAGTTCTTCAGTTTCCTTTTCGATAACATGTCTTGGTGTTATCTTGTGTTTGCATCTCTCTTTCCTACTCTTTAAGCTTTCTTTTTATTGTTGACAATGGATGAATATGGCTTAGGGTAGTGATAACGTTTCTTTGTGCTTATTTACTCTTGTTCTGCACTTAGTATAAGTTAGAGTAAAAGCTATCTAGCCGTAATTTTTAATTAGGGGTTTGAACAAGCTCTTGTGTTTTTGCACAAATCCGAGCTTTCAAAGTATTCCACTTGTTGAAGTCAAAACCTGTGCTTTGTGGGCCCAAAAATGGTTCTCCTGAGAGAGGGAGAGTTGCACAAGTACTAACTAAGGAATGTTTTCTTGTAGTTCATAAACTTAAAACCTTTTGAATTGCTGCAATGTTTTGTAGATTCTCAAATGTTTGGGGATGCTTTGGGAGTATTTTGTTTTCAAACTAAATCGAGATTTAAACGTTGGTTGTTTTGATTCATTTATTTTTTGTTTGATCTAATTTATTTCTTTGTGTAGATCTTAAACAATGATTTCTCTTGAATTATTAGCTTCAAGTCTTTGAAGGATTACTTTTAGAACATAGGATTTATTTCCAGGGCCCTGACTTTCTTGATTATCCATCAACGACTCTTGACTCTTGTAATTGCATCAAGTATTCTGTTTTTATTTTGAGAAAAACTTAGGTAGGTATAGTTGTATCTTAGATTAGATTTTCTAGATAAATTCAATGAGGTGATTGCATTTATCAATATTAAACCACATGGTTGACTTGATTGTTTTTGGAAAAAGATGACATTATTTATATTTTATTGGCGTTATGGTCATGTGATTGAATTTAATTATACTTTTCTTGGCCTTTTGGCTAAGATCAAGTAATTGATTTTAATTGGAGAATTTAAGTACAGCGAAATTGTACCTAAGTTTTATCATTTTATTTTTGGATCATCAATTTTAGAATAGGCTATCTTGTATCAAGAGCCTTATAATTTAACTAGCTGGAATCTTTTTGTGTTTTTAACTAAGAATGTTTATTTATGGGAAAAGTAACTTTTAGTTTATTTATTCTTGTGTTCAAATTTTGACATTACAAGTAGTAACACAAGCATTTTCACAACCCAAAAAATTTAACACAATTATAGAGAAAGAGAGAGCAATACTTGTAGGTGACTTGATCTGTCACCTTTGGAGTACCTAAGCAACTGGATAGGAAGCTTTCATGACAAGGCCTCAGAGAGCTTCTGTAGCTCTAGTATTTCTCTGAATCTTCATGTGGCCACTCTCACCCTAGTCAGTGCCCATGAATTCTTCATTATTAACCTGTACTTGGTACCATCATCACTCGTTTCATACTCAATTACAGTAACAAAACTACATGATTTACTTATGTCGGTCCCACAATATCTCCTTTGAAAACTTGGCTGGTATAGAACTTAAAAAGGCTTGACTAGAACTCTCGATGGCAACTGAAACTGTCTAGGTGGCCACTGATTGTAGTAATGCCTCCTCATTATAGGGAGGTTCGACGTCTTCAATTGTACTTATTTGAGCTGCTTATATTAAATAGATACTTTTTCTTGGCCACAGGTTAGCCTCATATGATATGGGTCAGTGGTGAGTCTATTATATATGAAAAGGCATTATCCATAAGACTACCATCTCAACCATAATATTATTGCCTTCTACAGCGCAACCCAATAGTTACTTATTGCTCAGAAAAATTAAGAGATCATCAAGTTGGTAATTTTGAATTGGTTGATCCCTTCTATTGCTGCCTTACTTAAAAAGTCCCAGCAACATCCGGCATGCGTACGATTCAACCATAACAGAAATCTTGTTATTAGGACTTCATGCATTTTCTATAAATGATTAACAATAATAATACACATAGAACGTTTTAGGAAAGCCGTAAATAATGTTCCAAGTTGGGTTTAATCATAAAATACTTTAGTGCAATAATGATTCATTTTTAAAAATCCCATTAAGAAGTCACTTACCTTGCAACCCGCAAAAGCATATATCCAAAACTCCAAAGGGGGTTAGCTAGAACCTAAATAATGTCAAGCAACCTATCACAATAAATATCTAGCTTGATATTGCATCTAGCTACGAACTAGAGATCTCTAGATAAGCAATTAACTAGGCAAGCCTAAGTATTTAGCCTCACAAGTAATGTATCCGCTTCCAAAGCTATTGAATGATTTAATATACAAGGTATAAACTCTAATTTATAATCATGTCATTCAAAGCCTTCTGTTTTACCATAAGAGATTCTAACACATTATGAATTTCTTCCACAATATATACATATCATTTTCAAGAGACCTATAAAACAATAACATATATAACAATATCCACCATTACAAACCCCAAATGTAAATCCTCCACTAGCTCTAAATAAACGATAAAAATTAGATTTATCAACTGTTTCACATTAGAAAGAAAAAACCCACAAATCTTTACCATGGGTAACCCTCAAATGGCTACCATTGTACAAAATCCACAACCATTCACCAAAACAAAACCCACATACATAAACACATGAATATCGCTTCCAAAATTTAGATTAGAAGAACCTCTAGAAAAATATGAAAACCCACCAAAATAAGATGAGATCTTATGGAGCTTTTTTGGTTAAACTCGCTAGAGATACTCACCTAAGCTACAAAAGATACAAAGTTTAGAAAACTTTGTTTCAATGGCCATCCAAAGTACACAAGTACCAATGTATACTAACACACATTGTTTTTGTATTTTTTTTTTATTTTTCAATTTTTTTTTTATTTTATGAAAGCAAAATAAAACAAAATTGAAAATAAGCAAACAAAAATATGTTAAACAAAACAAAACAATGCATAAAACTAGATGCAAATGCATGAGGAGGAAGGAGAAGAGAAAGAGATCAATCCATGGAGATGACGCCAATGTTTTG
Organism: Lithocarpus polystachyus; assembly: GCA_033629205.1. NCBI lineage: Eukaryota > Viridiplantae > Streptophyta > Magnoliopsida > Fagales > Fagaceae > Lithocarpus > Lithocarpus polystachyus. The sequence goes on from CM066166.1 coordinate 59,676,023, forward strand.
ACGAAGGAATTCAAAACGTTTACTGTCCAGAGGTTTGGTGAACAAATCAGCCTTCTAATCATCAGTGTGAATAAACTCAAGAGTGAGAGTACCATCTTCGACAAGCTCCCTAATGAAGTGATGACGAATCTCTATGAGTTTAGTTCGAGAATGTTGAACCGGATTCTTAGAGATGTTGATGGCACTGGTATTGTCACAGTAGATGGTACGATGCTCTTAACAAATACCATAATCATGGAGGAGTTTTTGCATCCATAGGAGTTGGGTGCAACAGCTATCGATAGCAATGTACTCAGCTTCTGCAGTGGATAATGAGATGGAGTATTGCTTTTTGCTCATCCAGGAGACAAGATTATTACCCACATAAAAACAACCTCCCAATGTACTCTTTCTATCATCAGCATTATCAGCCCAGTCAGCGTTAGAATATCCAGCTAAGACATCATTTGTGTCCTTGCTATACCACACACCAAAGTCGGCAGTGGTTTTAACATATTTTATGATTCTTTTCAAGGCAATCATATGAGACTCTTTGGGATTAGCTTGATATCTAGTACACACTCCCACACTGTAACTAATGTCAGGTCTACTAGCAGTAAGGTAAAGAAGGCTACCTATCATGCTTCTATAAAGAGATGAATCAACACTTTTACCTAACAAGTCAACAATGAGTTTAACATTTGGACTCAGGTGTTCTAACAGAATTAGTAGATTCTAAACCAAACTTTTTCACAAGATTTTTAGCATATTAAGATTGTGAAAGGAATATACTTGAATCTTGTTGACGAATCTGCAATCCAAGGAAGTGAGTCAGCTCTACAATCATGCTCATCTTGAACTAGGCCTGCATTAGTTTTGAGAAGCCATGAGCAAGTTCATCCTTAGTCGACCCAAAGATGATATCATCAACATAGACTTGAGAAACTATCAACTCGTCATCTTCCCTTTTGATGAAGAGAGTCTGATCAGCTTTTCCTCTTGTGAACCCATGTGACTCTAAGTATTGTGTAAGCCGATCATACCAAGCTCTAGCGGCTTATTTTAATCCATAAAGTGCCTTTTTGAGGTACAACACATGATCTGGAAAGTGTGGATTAATGAATCCTTTTGGTTGAGCCACATAGACATCTTCTTTAAGTAGCCCATTCAAGAAGGCAGTCTTTACATCCATCTGATAAAGCTTGAACTTTAAGTGACATGCTAGGGCAAGGAGAATTCCGATGGACTCCATACGGGCAACTGGGGAAAATGTTTCATCATAGTCTATTCCTTTCATTTGTGAGTATCCTTGAGCTACCAGACAAGCCTTGCTGCGGAACACATTACCCTCCTCATCAGTCTTATTGCGGAATATCCAATTTGTGCCGATGATGTGCTCACCCTCCAGTCTAGGCACTAAAGTCCAGACATCATTCCTCTGAAACTGAAGCAGTTCATCATGCATTTCCTCAACCCAGCTTTCATCTTGAAGGGCTTCCTCAACTTTTGTGGGTTCAACCTGTGACAAATAACAAGAATAAGACACAAAGTTAGCAACACATTTATCAACTGTTTGCTTTCTTAATGTGAGTTTTCCCATGATAACTTCAGGAGGATGATTTAATTTAATCCTAGAAGAAGGTCCTTTCTTTTCATGGGATTCAAAATCTAGTGATGTGGGTGTATCTACAGAATATTCCTCAACACTAGGAGTACCAACAGTACTTAGAGATGCGGGCTCTTGTTCAACAATTTTTGGAACTTCCTTTGGCTCAGGAGAAAGACTTTCTTTAGGGAATTCCTTACTAAACTTCTCAGATCCAAAATCTGAAGACTCATCAATAACAACATTCACTGTTTCCATTACCTTCATGGTTCTTTTGCTGTATACCCGATAAGCCTTGCTTGTGGAGGAGTATCCTAGAAATATTCCTTCATCGCTTCGGGAATCAAATTTTCTCACATTCTCTCTATCCTTGAGAATGAAACAAGTATTTCCAAAGATTCTGAAATGCTTCACATTTGGCTTTCTTCCTTTCCATAACTCATATGGAGGCTTCTTGGTACTAGGTCTAAAGTACACCCTATTAACCATATGACATGCAATGTTAACGGCTTCTCCCTACAAGTTTCTAGCCACATCCTTATTGTACAACATGGCTCTAGCCATCTCCTGAATCACCCTATTCTTTCTTTCTGCTACGCCATTCTGCTTAGGAGTAATAGGAGCAAAGAATTCTTGAGATATACCTGATCTTGTGCAAAAGGACTTCATATATGAGTTCTCGAATTCTTTACCATGATCACTTCAAATCTGATCAATCTTCAGGCTCTTTTCATTCTACAATCTTGTGCTCAAGAGCATATGATTTGGATTGTAGTAGGATAACCCAAGTGTACCTAGTGAAGTCATCTACCATGACCATGATGTTCTCTTACCACCAAGAGACTCAGTTCTAGTTGAACCCATAAGATCCAAATGTAGAAGCTCCAATGGTCTAGATGTAGCAGATGTCTGAATGCCTAAATGCTTAGTTTTCGTCTGTTTTCCAAGCTGACATGGTCCACACACCACATTGCTCACTCTACTAAGCTTTGGTATCCCCAAGACTGATTCATGCTTAGATACAATGGAGAGATGTTTGTAACTAGCATGTCCCATCCGTTGGTGCCATAGATCTTCATTTGGTAAACGAATGCTATTGCACACAATATTAGCATCAAGAACCAATCCATAACAAGTGTCTAGTGTGCGAACACCACTTATAAGTTTCTTTCCTGACTCATCCATGACAAGACACTTTCCTTTTGAAAATAGCACCATAAAGTCTTGATCACGTATCTGACTTATGCTCAACAGGTTCACTCTCAGGCCTTCTACATATTAAACATTTGCAATGTCCAGCAGTCCAGGTAAAGAGATGATTCCCTTTCCTTTAATCTATGATTTGCTCCCATCACCAAAAGTGACATTGCCACCTTTCTTAGACTCGAAAATCTTGAAGAGAGATCGGTATCCAGTCATGTGTCTTGAGCAACCGCTGTCAAGGTACCACAAACACATGTCCATAACCTTAAATGCGGACTTCATCATAAAACACACTTCATGTTTAGATGACAAATCAGTGGGAATGGTGCTTTCTCTCATCTGCCTTTTACGAGCTAAACCTTTAATTTTCATTCTTTTCAGATGATCTCCTTTGCACATTTTCATTCTGAGACAGTCTAGTTTCTTCTTGGTTAATCTAAGATCTTTTCCAATAGTCATCATAATAGAATTCAAATCACTTTTAGATATGTATTTTCTGAGACACTCAAACAAGTAGAGATTAGAAAAACAATATGTATTTGAAAACAAAGATCTCTTCAAGCCGGTTGCAGGCATGACAACAGGGGTCAATGGATCATACAGCAAAGATTAACCCTAATCAGAGTGTACCTGCTATGATACCACTTGACAGGCCAAAAACGTATTGACCCTTTGTGATGAATTAATTGATTAATTAGCCAAGTTTATTAATTAATCAAATTAATATGCAAACACCTGGTAGCACAAACAAATCACCAATTAAACTAAGTATGCAGCGGAAAATAAATTGACACAGTGATTTGTTTACGAACAGGGAAAACCTACACGGCAAAAACTCCACCGGATGATTTTAAGGTCACCACTCCCAAGAATCCACTATTATCACAATAAGCGGTTACAAGTAAAGAAATCCCAGTACCTTATACCAACCTACAATTGAACCCTTACCCCAATACCAAATTGGACTTGTTCTGTAATGACAATCTCTCCTTGTATTGCACGGCTCCCAGTACTTGACTAACCAATTGCACGGATCCCAGTTTGCGACTTCAATCACCAACTAGAGAAGGATGTTGGCTGCAAAGTTCTTTAGTTCATCACATGATAAAGATCAAGAAGATGCTTGGTCACAAAACCCTACAGTGTACAAACACAACAACTTCTTCAAGAGAGAGACGAACTAGGGCAAATTCAGTCTGCGGTCACAATTTGCATGAACAAACTTTGCCACACGCACGAGCAATCTTTGATGGCCATTAAAACAATCCTTATATACATTTAGGATTGTGAGAAAAGAAAGCCCAAACATTCAATCACGGATTGGAAGAAAATAGAATAGAAAAATCTGTTTTTCTTAAACCTCGACAAATAGCTATCTGTCGAGCTGCTATCGAGCCACGGGGCTGGAACAACTCTTTAAGCTCGATAGATGCTAGCTGTCAAGCTTTAATGACAGGCACTTTCTCAGCTTGAATCTTAGACAGACTTGCATGGCTTTAACACTTGATCTTGAAACAAGGTTTCTAGAAGTATTAAACACATCCTAGATCTACTCAAATACAAGTAAAGTGTGTTTTGTCAAAGGATTAGCCAATTACATAAAATAGTGACATATATTCCTAACAAGTGAATCACATATGTCCTAACATCAAGATTCAAAATCTGTCAAGCTGCAAAAAGAAGAAGCAAGCTACTGTGAAGCTTGACCGATTGAAATTAAGATAGGATCGACCGATCGAAATTAGAAGCTCTTAGAAGTCTTGTGAGTCACTCCTGTGAAATCTGATGATGCAAAAAATCAGCAGTTGAGCTCCTCGTTGTAGTGGATGGACGAAGCTGTGATTGGAGTCATCTCTATTAGAGGAAAACCTGCAAAAATGAACTGGGTGGAAGAGTAACACACTAGTGTGGCGTCAGCCAAACCGCCTCCTATGCTTAAGTTAGTAAGGGAGAAAGATTTTAGAAAGAATTGACTGGAGAGTGATTTTCGTAGAGTATTTTTTGTGTACCTTTTACTTTTGTTGCCTTCTCTTTTATAGTTGCGTGCCTAATTAGTGGGAATGAATTGCTGTATTTATACTCAACGGCCAGTGCATTGTAAAATCTTTGTTTGAAGTTCAAAGCTCACTTTGTCACCGTTGCTCCATCCGTTACACTTTGTCATCAATGAGCATAATAAATGCATAACATTTTCTCTTGATTAATGACGATCATAAATTTCTGACTCATCAGTTACCCCTTTGTTTGAATTTTAGTCTATTAGACGAGATGAAAACATAGTCGTCTGACGCTTCGTATTCTATGTACGGTGCATTTATGACGAGTTGATGTTTGATTTATTGAGTGCCACATGTACGGTCAAGATGTGTCTGACATGTAAACTTTTCTCGATTTTCCCGCGCACATTTTGGCCATTTATCTCGCATTTTTCCCTCCTGTTTCCTTTTCTTCGTAATCTTTCCTTGTTCAATTGGCATTTTAGGGTTTTTCCCTTCTTCAAGCTTTCTTTTCTAGTTCTACGTTTCCTAGTAAGTTCATCGTGCTCCTCTCTCTTTTTTTGCTCTTCCATGGTAGATTACTCTTTTGTTAGGGCTGATTGTCCCTCAATATCCTTTCTTTTTGCTCACTTAGGTTATTTGCTTGAGATTATGGAAGGAGAGCGTCTCAAGGGGGTTAGTCTCTTCGTGGGGGAGAACTGTCCGTATAGGATTGTCCTTTCCTCTTTATTTCCTTTGGTTTCTTATTCTGCTAAAGTGGCTAGGTTTCTGAAGATGTCTGGGGAAGTTAGGTCTAGTGAGTTAGAAACTGGGTTGTCTTCGTCTAATGATCGCGAGGTTCCCGAAGTTACTTCCCCTTCTACTCCCTATAAAGCCTAGAATATCCAATGTGCCCTCTTAGAAAAAGATGAGAAGCAAATCAAGGATAGTTTTCTATTTCCTGATTTGGTTAGAATTAGGATTCCGAGTGATAGGGTCTATCACTCATATGCTGATGAAGTCTGTTTCTATGAATCATATTTCACTAGCGGTCTTCGTCTTCCCGTTCACCCCTTTGTTAGGGAACTTTTTGCGTATCTACACCTTGCCCTGGCATAATTAGTGCCTAATTCTTGGCAGATCGTCATTTGTTGTATGGTGGTGTGGATGTCTGCTAATGATAGGGACATCATCAAGAAAGACGAATTTCTCCACTTTTATTGTCTGAGAAAGTCCAAAGACCCTAGCTACTATGAATTTAAGCTATGGGATAGGGCTTCTAGGTTAATACTTGACTCTCTGTCATCCCTCTATAATTGGAAACCAAACTTCTTCTTTATTTAGGGCAGTGGTTGGGAGTTCGTCCCTGGTAAGGGCCTAGACGAAGCCCCTAAGTTTTTTCGTAGTTGGGAAACCCCTGTGTCTGGTGCGTCCTTCTTATATGTTCTTATTATTATTTATTTATTCTTTGTGAGTGACGATGATATGTGATGTACTTGCTTTTTGCAGTTCCTCAACGCCCTCGTTTGAAGAAGAGATATCGCGGTCGTGTGGAGAAGGTGAAAGAATACTTGGAAACCGTCAAAGATTTTGACAAGCTCGTCTCTCCCAATCGCTATTCCTTCATTTTCTGGGTCCAGAACCTTCTAGTAAGGTTTGTAAAAACCTCGAAGTTGTGAAAAAGAATGAGTGTTCCATCTTCTCTTTTCTTTTCTTTTTTCTTTTTTTTTTTATAGTTTCTCCTTCCTTTTAGGAATGACAACCAGGTTAAGTAAACAAAAGCTGGCTGAAGCTCAGGAAAAGAATGCAAAAGGTGGCCTCATCAGTGACTTCCTATCAAGGAAACGTTTGAAGGTGATCAATGCATCTAAAGACAACCTTGTAGTGACTCCTCCCTTTACCCATTCACCTGCCAAGCGTCCCGCCTCCCCTACCTCGTCTCTGGAGGTGATTGCTTCCGAAGAAGAGGAAACCAAGAAGAAGAAGAAGAAGATTGCTGGCAAGACTTTTCTCCCTTTTTTGGGATGATGCTGATGCTGCTGCCTTAAAGGCTCACGAGGCGCTCTCTGTGGACGACCTAAGTCCTTTGATGGCAAAGCAGTCCAGCAAAGTGATGCCATCTCATATCCAGAAGCTTGTGCAGGTATATTTTGATAATGTGGTTTATCACTTTTGGTCTAGGATTTTTTCCTTTCGCCTTGTTTTAACTAGAATCCTTTTTTTTTTTTCCTCACAAGACTTGGGAGAATCTCTATTCATATCAGGGAAACTTTTGGACTTTGAGAAGAGGGTAGCTACTACCGAGCCTGTGGTCAAATCGCTCTCTGCTAAAAACGAAGCTCTCAGGAATAAGATTGTTATCCTTGCTGTTGAAGCTGAGAATGATAAAGAGCATATGACGACTCTGGAAAAGATCCTTCAGGTGGAGAAAGATTTTGCAAGGTAAAGGATAAACAGATAGGTGATCTATAGTTCAAGTTGCAAACAGTTGGGGCTACGGCGGCGTAGAAGTTCAAAGACTCCGATGGCGAGCTATGTGAGTATTATGTGGAGGGCTTTGAGCTCTTTAGAAAATGCATGGCGAAGCATCACTGAAATTTGGACCTTTCTAGCCTTGTCATAGGTGAGGTTGAGAAGGAACTTGAAAGTTCAAATAGCGTATAAAACACTATGAATGTTTAGCCCCCAAATTACAAATTACCAATTCAAGCTTTATATCAAACAATATACGTGCGAAAAATGAACAAAAGCTTAAAACAAAATTGATAAACAATCTAAGTCAAATAAAATCACATCCATAGTAGAAATTAAATGACAAAGATTAAGGGAAGAGAGATGCAAACACAAGGACAATACAATGATGTGTTATCGAAGAGGAAACCGAAGCCCTCGGCGTAAAACCTCTCCGCCGCCCTCCAAGCGGTCAAATAATCCACTAAATAATGTAGTTGGGATACATGGACAACAGTAGACCCTCCAAGCCTAATCTACCCAGTGTACCTAAGCCTTCCAAGCTCCTACTCCAACGAGGTTACACCAAACCTATTTCTTCTTTAGCTTGCCGAATTCCGCTATAGCCCATAGCATCAACCAATATGAAATTGGTTCCTTCCAAACTGCTTCCCAAAGTACCAAAAAGCCTTCTCACAGATATGGGTATGGTGAGAAAAGGATTTAGCTAAAGAACCTCTCAAGGATCTAACAATGAAGAGGGTGAGAGTAGAGGAATTTGAAGAGTCTCTTTGTGAAGATTGTGGATGAGTCAATCTTATTTTTCTCTAGGGTTTCTCTCTCAAAATTCTCTATAGAAGCTCTCTATATTTCGTGGGTATAAGGGGTATTTATACTGGGGTGAGAGAGGAATGCAAAGAGTCAGTTTTTCCAAAACAGAGCTAGCTGGCGACTTGACCTCGCGACTTGACTAAGTTGCGAGTTCAAGCAGCGAACTAACTGAATGGCCAGACTGGAATTTTTGTCCTGTAGTGCAACAGCTGGCACGACAGTTTAGTTTCTGGCGGCTTGTCAGTCACGAGCTACCTGCGAGATCCAGTCACGAGTTCTTCTCTGCATGCTTCACTCGTGTGCAACATCTGGCGGCTTGACAGTCGCAATACACCCACGAGATCTAGTCACGAGTCCCTATTCTGCTACACAATCTTAAGCATTTCTTTACACTCTCTCACACACTACCCTTACATGATTCCCACCTAAATACAGGGTTTCTAAGTGCTGAAATACAAGCAAATTGGCACGAAATAAAGCCAACAAAATGGTTGATAAAATTCAACCTTACAGAACTACTAGCTAATCGTCCTTCCGAGGCTACAGTTGAGAATGTGATGGAAGAGGCCACGACCATAGTTGAGGTGATGGAAGAGCCCACGACCATAACTCCTGCAGATCCAACTCCTAATGAACAGTGATTTATTTTGTTCTTTCTAGTTTTTTTTTTTTTTTTAGACAAAAACAATGTCTTTTATAGGCTCGTTGTTTTAAGCAATTCTTTTGAACAATTTCTTTGGGCCCTTGTGTTTTGGGCATGCATTTTCTTTCTGACAATGACAACTCCTTTTATGAATTGCTGACATGTAATTTTTTATAAGTAAATCTTTGCTACATTCAGATGACGAAGGTTTTATGCTCGATTATGTTTGGACAACCTTTCATTGAGTCATGTTTGAATGATGATGGTAACAACTTTTTTGCATTCAGCTGTGTTTGAACAGCTGAGTTATGACGATATTAGTTGTGTTTGACAACTTTTTTATGTTTAGCTGTGTTTGAACAACTTTTTTGTTGAGTCATGACGATGTTAATTATGTTTGAACAACTTTTTCATGTTTAGCTGTATTTGAACAGCTTTTTTATTGAGTCATTTTTGAATGACGATGTTAATTGTGTTTAAACAACTTTTTTATGTTTAGCTATGTTTGAATAGCTTTTTTATTGAGTCATGTTTGAATGACAGTGTTAGTTGTGTTTGAACAACTTTTTTATGTTTAGCTGTATTTGAACAGCTTTTTTATTGAGACATGTTTGAATGACGGTGTTGCGCTATACGCATGACTTACAGTCATGCTATTGGAGCGTCTTTATGTTAACCATTTTTTGTTTATTCATGTTTGAATGACGATCATAATAGTTATGTTTAAACAACTTTTGATTTAGTTGACTTTGATAGTTATGTATTAACAACTTTGATGGCTATGATGATGTCGGCTGTGTATGAATAGCTTTTAATTTGAAATTTTAACGACGAAGATCCTTGGGACGTCTCCCAAGAATAACTCCTAAGTGTTGCACATGTATTTGTTGATAAATTACTCATGGATAATCATTGATAAATACACATGGATAATGCTTTCATGTATTATTGATCTATGAATGACGAAAATAATAACTGTCGTACATACTGATATGAAGATTGGGCAACTTGAAATTTAAAAGATTCCTTACTGGTAGTACTTCTTCAAATGTTCTATGTTCCATGGTCGAGGCAGTTCCTCACCGTCTAAAGCCTTTAGGTAGTAGGACCCTTCTCTAGAGTGACGGATTACTTCATAGGGGCCTTCTCAGGCTGGTCCTAGTTTTCCTTGGGATGGGTCTTTTATTGCTTGTGATATCTTCTTGAGGACGAGGTCTCCTGTGTTGAACCTTCGTACCTTGACTTTTCTATTGTAGTATCTAGCCATTGCTTCCTTGTGTTTGGCCATTCGCTTCATGGCTTCCTCTCTGACTTCATCAATTAGATCTAAGTTTCTGTCAAGCTCCTACTAGTTCTTTTGACCTTCATAAGTTTTGACTCGAAGGCTCGTCAGTCCCACTTCCACTGGTATGATGGCTTCAGTGCCAAATGTCAGTATGAATGGCGTTTCTCCTGTTGAAACTCTTGTGGTCATCCTATATGCCCAAAGGACATTTGGTAGTTCTTCAGACCATGCCCCCTTTGCCCCCTCAAGCCGAATTTTGATAATTTTGAGCAAGCTTCTGTTCATCACTTCTGTCTGACCGTTGGCTTAAGGGTGTCTTGGAGAAGAGTAATGGTTCTTGACTTCTAAGTCTTGGTAAAGTCTTCGAAACTTGGGATTGTTGAACTACTTTCCATTGTCCGATATGATGACGCGAGGGACTCCAAACCTATAGATGATGTTCTTCCATACAAAGTTGGTGATTTTAGCCTCTGTTATTGTTGTTACTGGTTCTGCGTCTTCCCATTTTGTGAAGTAATCAATTGCAACGATCAAAAATCTAAGTTGCTTCTTTCCTAAAGGGAATGGGCCCATAATGTCAATCCCATTGGGCGAAAGGCCATGGTGAGAATATGGGTGTCATCATCTCTCCTAGTCTCGTCTGGACATTTACAAAGCGTTGACACTTATCGCATGCTCTAACGAGGTCGTATGCGTCCTTCTATAAAGTCGGCCAATAATATCCTGCTTTGAGTGCCTTTCCTACTAAGGACCTTGCTCCAACATGATTTCCACAAATTCCCTTATGTATCTCACGGAGCACATAATCTGCTTCTTCTGAGTTGGCACATCTTAAGTATGGGAGTGAATAACCTCGTTTGTACAATACATCGTCAATAATGACACAGCGGGCTGCTCTGATCTGTATCTTCCTTGCTTTCATTTTATCTTTTAGGAGCTATCCTTCTTTCAAATAACAGATGATAGGAGTCATCCATTCATCTTGTTCTTTTATCTTCAGAACCTGCTTACCTTCTGTACTTGGTTGCCCCCTTATCTCTACACATAGTTCGGAGGTCGCATTGTAGTCATCTGACTAGACCAATCTTGCGAGAAAGTTAGCTTTTGCATTTTTGGCCCAAGGGATTTGCACAAAGTCTAGGCTGTCAAAGTGCTGCGAGAGTTGTTGGACAATCTTCAAGTACTTCTACGTCCTCTTTTCTTTGGCTTCATAATCTCCCTTCAAGTCAGCTTTTGGGTTTTTGGCTTGAGGGATTTGCACAAAGTCAAAGCTGTCAAAGTGCTGCGAGAGTTGTTGGACAATCTTCAGGTACTTCTGCATCCTCTCTTCTTTGGCTTCATAAGCTCCCATCACTTGTCCGATTATTAGTTAAGAATCAGCTTGGACGATTAGATTCCTTGCTCCGAGAACTTTTGCTAGACCTGGTCCTATTAGCAATCCTTCAAACTCTGCCTCATTATTCGTTGCTGAAAATTGCATTCTAACTACATACTTCAATATTTCTCTTTCTGGAGATATAAGCACTACTCCTGCCCCTCTTACTTTCTTCGTGGCAGACCCATCTGTTCAAACTATCCATGTTTCCATGGGGAGTTCTTCGTCCTTATGGGGGTAAGTGAATTCTGCGATGAAGACTGCTAGGACTTGGGCTTTGATTGCTGCTCGAGGCCGATATTCGATGTCAAATTGTCCCAGCTCAATTGCCCATTGAATGAGTAGTCATGCTGCATCTATCTTGTTCATCGTCTTTCTTATTGGTTGTTCTGTCATGATGACAATGAAGTGTGCTTGGAAGTAATGACGGAGTTTCCTAGAAGCGACCGCCAATGCGAAAACTATCTTGTCCATCCTTGGGTAATTTGCCTCTACTCCTTAGAATGCCTGGCTGGTATAATAGACTGGCTTCTAGACATTTTCTTCTTCTCTGATCAGTGTCGAACTTACTGCGGTGTTAGACACTATTAAGTAAAGGTAAAGCTTTTCTCCTATCACCGAGGGACTTAGCAATGGTGGCTTCATCAAATACTCTTTTAATTATGAAAGGGTTTCTTCACATTTGTTAGTCCACTTAAAGGCCTTTTTCAAGACCTTGAAGAATGGCATGCACTTGTCCGTTGCCCTGGAGACGAATCTGTTTAAAGCTGCGACCTTTCTAGTCAAGCTCTGAACCTCCTTCACTGTTTTTGGTGATTTGACCTCGATGATTGCCTTTACTTTGTCTAGATTTGCTTCTATGCCTAGTTAGGACAACATGACTCCTAAAAATTTCCCTGAAGCAATAGCAAAAACACACTTTGCAGGGTTTAATTTCATATTGTACTTACGTAGTGTGTTGAAGGTTTCTTTTAGATCGTCCAAGTGGTTGGCTTCTTCCTTGCTTTTCACCTGCATATCGTCGACGTATACTTCCACATTCCTTCCAATTTGGTAAGAGAACATGCGGTTCACCAATCTTTGGTATGTGGCTCTTGCGTTCTTTAATCCAAAAGGCATAACTTTAGTAATACAACCCTTGGCTAGTGACGAACGAGATCTTCTCTTGATCTTCTTTGTCCATGAGGATCTGGTTGTATCCAGAAAATGCATCCATAAAACTTGAAAGCTTGTATTCAGTAATTGAGTCTACCAGTTGATTAATCCTTGGCAAGAGGAAGCAATCCTTGGCAAAGGGAAGCTATCCTTTGGGCAGGCTTTGTTCAGGTCTGTGAAATCAATGCACATCCTCCATTTGCCATTGCTCTTTTTTACCATTACCACGTTTACTAGCCAATCTGGGTAGAAAACTTCCCTGATGAAACCATCTTCTAATAGCTTTTCTACTTCTTCAATTGCTACTCTGTTGTGCTCTGGTGCAAATATTCTCTGCTTATGCTGTACAAGTTTGCACTCTAGGTTGACATTGAGACAATGTTGTATGATCTTCCTATCAATTCCAGGCATATCCTCATGTTTCCAGGAGAAAACATCTTGGTTTGCCCTTAAAAGGGAAATCATCTTCTCTTTCTCCCGAGTTGGGAGTGTTGTTCCTATCTTCAATACCTTTGACGAATCTCCTAAGACAACCTCAACTTCTTGTGGTGTTTCTGACGGTTCGAGGATGGGCTCTGGTTCATTGATCACCCATGTATGGTTCTCCCCAGATGCTAAGGCAGCTTGGTAGCACTCTCTTGCCAGAACTTGACCTCCTTTGATTTCTCCTACCCCATAAGCTATTGGAAATTTCACCTTCAGGTAATATGTTGACATCATTATTCTTAGCCTGTTGAGTGCAAGCCTTCCCAAGATGATGTTGTATGTTGAAGGGCAGTCAACTATGAGGAAATCAATTTCCTTAGTGATCTGTGCTAGGTAAGTGCCTACAATCACGGTTAGAGTGACGATGCCCCTAGTGACGATTATATCCCCAATGAAGCTCACCAGATGAGAGGTGAAAGGCCTGATCCTTCTCTTGTCCAGTTTCATCTGCTGAAACGCATGTAAGTAGATGATATCTGCTGAGCTTCCATTGTCAATAAGTACCCGATGGATATTGAATTCTTCTACTCTAAGCATGATTACCAATGGATCGTAGTAGGGTTGTCTAATGCCGCGACCGTCTCTCTATGAGAAAACGATATCAGGTTCATCATTCCTTGGCATCTTTACTAGAGGGAGCCGTGAATGGACGCTATTTATTTCTCTCTCATAGGCTTTTTTCAGGGACTTCAGCATTCCACCTGCCGTCAATCCTCTTGAGATCATCTTTATCTCTCCTGTAGGAGGTTTGCTATCTCCTGCTTCTCGATCTCTGTCTTTATCGTCCTTCTGTTGGTATCTGTAGGGCTCCATTTTCTTGACATACTTCTGTAACTTCCTTTGCCCGATTAAATTCTCCACATGGTCTTTCAAATGTCTACACTCGTCAGTGCGATGCCCGTGGTCCTGGTGGAATCTACAGTACTTGTTCTTAACTCTTCTTTCTGCTGGAGTACTGATTGGCTTCGGGCATTACAAGGAGGGATCGTCCCTATCTGCATCAAGACTTGCTCAATTGGCATTATTAGAGGAGTAAAGTTAGTGAACTTTGGCCTCCTATCAGGAAGTTCCTTCTTCTTTCCTGTGGTCTACCCAACACTTCGTGTTTCTTCTTCTTATCGTGATTGCCGCTTGTTTCTTCGTCTCTCTTTCTTTTTCCTTTCATTTCTTTTACAAGCACCGCGTCTTCTGCATTCATGTACTTCTGAGATTTTCGAAGCAATTCTGCGACTGTTTTTGGTGGGCTTTTGGTGATTGAGAAGAAAAAATCCCTAGGTAGTAACCCTACTTGGAAGGTTGTTAGGATGACTTGATCTTTAGCTTCGTCTACCTACAGTAGCTCCTTATTGAATCAAGTCACGTACTGTTGTAGTGATTCTCCTTCTGCCTGTTGAATGTTGAGAAGATGATTGGTTGGCTTCTTGTCTCTTTGCCCCCCAATGAAATGACGAACAAAACCCTTGTTAAGTTATTCAAAATTTGCAATAGTTCCTAGGGGTATCTTGCTGAATCATACTCTGGCTGCTCCTTTCAGTGTCGTTGGGAATGCCCTGCATATCACCTCGTCTGGGGTTATCTGCAATAGCATCAGTGTCTTGAATGATTCAATGTGATCCAAGGGATCCTTGGAACCGTCGTATGATTCTAGCTGTAGGAGACGGAATTTCATTAGGAGGGGACAGTTCAGTACTTCAATGGTGAATGGTGAATCCATCCTTCAGATCATCCAATCCAAATTCTCCCCGCCTTTATCCTTCATGGCACTTTTTAATTCATCCCTCTCCTTCCTCATGTTGCGAAGCTCATTTTCCATCTTGGAGGAATCTTCTCCTGAGGTCCTATCTCGCCTGTTGGCTTGGGAGTTTGATTCTTCTTCATTCTGGTTTTCACCTGTTCGCCGACGTTCTGCATTTTGGGATTCCATTGTCTTTCATAGCTCTTCATTCTGGCGAGTCAACTCTTCCACATTAGACAGGAGGGCCTGGATTTGTTGCCGTTGCACAGCTTCTGGCTGTTGTGCAGTTTCTAGCTCCATCTCGTACTTCCAGGAACTCTTTTGTCACTGGGAAATGTGGCTTGAATGATTAGCGTTTCCCACAGACAGCGCCAAACTAATGATGCTAAAAATTAGCAATTGAGCTCCTCGTTGTAATGGATGGACGAACCTGTGATTGGGGTCGTCTTTATTGGAGGAAAACCTGCAAAAATGAACTAGGTAAAAGAGTAACACGCTGATATGGCGTCAGCCAAATTGCCTCTGATGCTTAAGTCAGCAAGGGAGAAAGATTTTACAGAGAATTGACTAGAGAGTGATTTTTGTAGAGTATTTTGTGTGTACCTTTAACTTCTGTTGCCTTCTCTTTTATAGGTGCATGTCTAATTAATGGACAATGAATTGCTGTATTTATGCTCAATGGCTAGTGCGTTACAAAATCTTTGTTTGAAGTTCACAGCTCACTATGTGACCATTGCTTCGTCCATTACACTTCATCAATGAGTGTAATAAATGCGTAACGTCTTCTCTTGGTTAATGACGATCTTAGACTAATAACAATCATAAATTTCTGACTCATCAAGATCTATGAGGTTTCTGTAATCTTCTAACTTTACAAGTATCTACCAGAACAAGATCTACAATCAAACAAGCTGCTGCATAAAGATCTACTACTGATGGTGATCTGAAACCTTTGAATGGGATCTCAAAGTCACAAACATGGGAGTTTGTGTTCAGCAAATTCAAGATAGAAGAGTCTGTGGAGTTGGGAGTTGCACGTGATCGTGTTAGTAAGTTCTACAAGAGGTAGCTTTAGATTTAGAATTTAAATCTATTGTAAACTTTTATTCTATCATAGTGGATTTGTTTACCTTGTAAATAGTTAGGTTAAATTCTTCTCATATTTTTTTACTTTAAAACTGTTGATTTCATTGGTTTTCCTAGGTCATTATATTACTGTCTTCTTTACTTTTCCGTACTAGATAATATGATTGCATGAGTTTAATCTAGATCTGAAAAATTAACCTAAGTAACTACTTGGCTAATTCATTAAGTTAACTAATCTAATTTGAAAGGGATCTAAACAGAACAAACATGCTTCAATGGCATAAGCATTCCCGAAGAAAAAAAATTTTTTAAAAAAAAAAGCACAAACACGATGGGTAGTTATTGGAGTTCACATTTTAATCAATGACAAATTAATTCACTACTTTAAGCATAATCTTTAAAAAAAAAAAAAAAAAAAAAAAAAAAAAAAAAAAAAGGAAACAGAAAGAAAAAGCATGGTGTACCATTACTAGATTGCACTACTTAATTTGTCTACATACCAACAGCAATATTAGCATTTACCATTGGACTAAAACAAGTAGCACATGTCCCACTCAGATACGCATCGAGAACTAGTTAAATGCAAGAATAAGATTTATTCACCCTCCACTAATATTCAAGCAGTGGGATAGGAAGGGGCCTTGGCAATACCACATAGACCTTCCTTGGCACGAGTAGCTCTTTCCATTCTTATATATCCATCTTCACCCCAACTGGTGCCCCATGAATTCTTTACTAACCAATACTTTGTCCCTTGGGCTGTGATCCCATAACCAACTGCAGTAACACCATGGTCCAACTCTGTTCCACAATCTCCTGTGAAGATCCCACTTGAGTAGAACTGCATGGCTGCTCCACTGGCATCGATTGCCACAGAAATCGGTTGATGGGCCACTGCATTGAGCAGTGCCTTCTCATTGTTGACAGGCACATCTTGATAGCCTGTGATCCTGGCGGCAGGGAATTGTTCCTTGTTTCTGTTGCAACTGCCATCCGTTTCCTTGTAGGGATAGTTTGCTTCACTTGTTAGGCCTTTGTGTTGCATTATAAATTTGAAGGCACCATCCATTAGACCACCTTCACATCCTTGGTCTTCACCTTTGGTGTCACAATCAACTAATTCTTGCTCTGAAAGAGAAACCAACTTCTTATGTGCAATTTGGTTAATCCCTTCCATGGCTGCAACCGCTGAAAATGCCCAGCAACATCCTAAATTCATGTCATAACAACACAAGGCTAGCTATATTAGAACATGGAATCCATGATTTGTATGTTCACTCATAAATTAGCACTCATCCTACAAGCTTAAATTATTAACAAATGGCAAAATCAAACATTTAACCATTATTCTAACACTTTATACCATATGTCAGCCCATACTTCCCCTAAAGAGAGCAATTTTTTTTAACCTTTTTCTAATAGCAGATAAAGCAAATAGAGTCTGAACTCAGACCACCTGCTCTTATACTACTACTTGTCCTATTAATAAAGTTGAAAAAAAACAAAAAAAAAACCTTAAATTAATCATTTAATAACTATTCTAACATACACATTATCTAAATAAAGATATTAACGACATAATATGTTAGTGTTACCACATTCTCCTTGGTCCTTAATAGGTGTAACGGCTCCTTTCTTTCTCCAATCAATGCTAGGTGGCAGTAGTGCAGTCACATTTTCATACTTAAATGGTGTCGTTGCACTTGCAGGCCTACGATTTTTGAAGGACTGTTTGTACCCATTGCGAGAGGCCCGGAATTCTTCGTTAGTTCGATCTGCAAATGCATTGATGCTCACCTTGTAAGAACGATTTCCAGCACTGTTGAAAGACTCTATGAACTCAATATTGTCCTTGAATATCTTGAAACGCCTTTCCTTCTCTGCGTTGTCCTTATAAGTGCGTCCATACATAGCAATCCATTGCTCATGCCTCTCAAACATGGAAGCATCATGGAGCGTGCGGGAAGTGGCTTGGCAAGCCCATATAAACACCAGTGATAGGAAGAACAATCCCTTCTCAGGTGTCAAAGCCATTCTTTACAGCATGAAAAAACTAGCTTAAATTTGTGTTGAGAGTACTTATGGATGTGATCTTAGAACACAAAAAGTGAACAAGCAGGTACAATCTAGCACGCTGCGAAAAGTGGGTACGTATATACAGAGGAAAATGTGATTTGTTGGTGGGTTGGATATATATGAACTCATTCACGGGTTTGCCTGAAATTTAGTGATGACTTAGACAACCAAGTTGAGCTCTCTTAAGGCCGCTCTGTTTGGTGTTTTGATCAGGGCAAAGATTGGGTCTAATGCTCTTGTATATTAGACTTATTAAGATATAAACACGTGAAAAGTATTTGACAAATAACTCTCTTCTTTTTCCTTTTTATTTTTAGAAAAAGTATCTCAATAAATCAAGTGTACAAAGCACTTCACTTTAACATATTTTAAATATATCAAAGTTATTCTTTTGATTATTCATGGGTTTGCTAGTGCCGCCATTGGGCTCCTAATTTATCCCCGATAGAGAACCAATTTTGCTTTTATATATTTTGACTTAATTAGTTGGATGATTTTCAGCTTCCTTCCAAAGAATGTGTCCACTATTCCAGTTTGCCTTTCAGCGGGTGCAAATCTACTTCCAGCAAAATGAAATGTTAAATACTTAAAATTAAAGTTACAAATGAAATGTTAAATATAATTGATAATATCAACAATTAAAATATTAAATTAATAAATTCTTTACTTACATTTTTATTTATATTTAAAAGTTGGCATTTTAATTTGTAAAAGTTATGAGATAAAATTTGTAGTATTCGTTTTTTTTTTTTTTATAATAACAATGTAGTATTCTTAATATCATTCGAATTTTTTATTATATATATATATATATATATCACTCGAATGCAATAGAAAAATTCAAAGAAGTTTAGATTATGAAGTCATTTTGTCTTGGTTACTTAGTTACTATCCTTAATATCACTTTGATAATTAACCATGTCATTTGGGGGAAAATGTCATTTAAAATGGTCCACGCTAGAGATTATTTCACTTTTTAATAAACGAAATCAATTTACAGTCAAAAATTATCAAGGAAAATAAGAAAACTTATCATTTAGGGGCCGAACCAAGCCCAATGTGGTTAGATTTTTTTTTTTTTTTTTTTTTTTTTTTTTTTTTTGGAGAATTTGATCACCACTAATTTTTTTCTTATTTGACTCTAGTGGGGTTAAATTTAGCCAAGCAAATATCTACATGTGCATTTTTGCGCCAATATCATATGGTATGGCAAGCTTCTTGAAAAAAAAAAAAGGAATATGCTAAAAATATAAATTATTTTACAATATTTTTTATAAATCGCTAATGTGGTGAGTAGTTACTAGTAAATAAAAATGTATTGTTAGTAGTAAGCCTAGATGAAATCCAGTAAAACTATATTAACACAATTTGTAAAAAAATTGTTGTAAAATAATTTATGACTATAGAGCATTAATAAATAATAATAATGTGTTGGATGATGTGAGGCACTTGGTTCATGGAATGCGTTGGGTAAATTTCAGTCGTATTAGGAGAGGGGGTAACCGGGTAGCTCATACTCTAGCGCAGCATGCTAGGAATATTTTTGAGGATGTGTTTTGGTTGTAGGACTCACCTCCACCAGCTTTGAATGCCTTGTACCAAGATTCTCTTTTGCTTTAAATGGATGAAGGTTCTTGTTTCAAAAAATAATAATAATAATAAAAATTATTAGAGAGATATTTATAAGTACACGGCATAATTGACGTGGTAATAGATCCAAATGTACACGAAAATTACCCAACAAATATTTACTAACACTAAATCCTATATTTCAGCAACATGGTCAAAAGCAATGTGGTGGATGATGTGAGGTACTTAGTTCATGGAATGCGTTGGGTAAATTTCAGTTGTATTAGGAGAGGGTCTAACCGGGTAGCTCATGCTCTAGCGCAACATGCTAAGAATATTTCTGAAGATGTGTTTTGGTTGGAGGACTCACCTCCACCAGCTTTGAATGCCTTGTACCAAGATTTTCTTTTGCTTTAAATGGATAAAGGTTCTTGTTTCAAAAATAATAATAATAATTATTATTATTATTATTATTATTAGAGAGATATTTATAAGTACACGGCACAATTGACGTGGTAATAGATCCAAATGTACACGAAAACTACCCAACAAATATTTACTAACACTAAATCCTATATTTCAGCGACATGGTCAAAAGTGCTCCCAGGTCTTAAGGGCTAAGGCTACGTTGCAGCTTGCTGAATGCCATACAATACAAGCGTGGATATTGGCTGTTGTCAGATCCATACCATTTGCTTTCTTTGTCTTTGAAAACGATTGCTGCCTCTCGATCCCTATTTTCATGTATGTTCGTTTGCCAACGTTATATTAGTTTTTTTCTTTTTAAAGAAAATAAAATTAGTTTAAGGTAAAATACTATTTTAATCTTTAAATATTATCAAAATTTTATTTTTCATTCATGATTAAAAAAAAATCCTAAACTATTAAGAAGTTCATCTTATATCCTTAAATTATTGAAAATATTTCACTTTTTGTCTTTGAACTTTAAAACAAATATTCATTCATCTCTATTTTTGTCTCTCAACTATTAAAAAAAATTCTTTATAAAATTTAAGGATGAAAAAAAAATTTAAGGTCTAAGATCAAAAATATACTTTTAATAAAGTTTAAAAACACCCTTCAGCTTATATAACTTTACAATTCTTAAAATAAAATAAAATAAAAAGTTTATAACTTTATATAGTTATGCAAAGTTTTTTAGTCTTACAGCATTTTAAGTATAAGTGTGTATAATAATAATAATAATAATAATAATAATAATAATAATAATAATAATTTGATAGTTGGGGATGACAGTATTTGAATACCGAATTTCTCCATTGAAAGTACTAAGACTAGAGAGTGCCAACAAGTTATACTACGAGACTATATAAATATAAATATATATATATATATAATGCTAATCGGTGTGCTAACTAAAACTAACGGATCTAAATCTTAAGGTACTCTACCAATATACCACATAGAGTTATTTTAATCTTAACCTTTTATTTTATAATAAATGGCTTAAATGATGAAATATCATTAATTCATTTTTTTTAATTCTTAAAATATGAGTGACACATTAGCTATTATGAAAAACAAATTGATGCATCAGATTTTAAATCATTAATTAATTTTAGATTTCCAAATATATATATATATATATATATAAACCCCAAATCTTTATCGTTGTCTCTCTCCTCTCTCTACTCTCACCGCAGTCACCATGTTATTTCACAATATCAGGCTAAAATGGGTTTTACCCCTTTCTCACAAACTTTCCAGGAAAATGCCTCATATCTGAAACTATTTAGGAATATATTCCTGTTTTGAAACTCGATTATTAGAAAATCAAGTTTCAAATATAAAACTCAATTTTTGGACAATCGAGTTATAGCAAAATTGAACTTAGAAAAAAAAAAATTCTGGAACTCGGGTTTCATTCAAAGAACTCAAGTTCCACTTGAATATTTTCAAGGAACTCGAGTTTCATGAACTTGAGTTCCACAAAATTTTTTTTTTTTTTTTAATTTTCAGTTCGCTATAACTCGATTTTCCAAAAATCGAGTTTTAAATTGAAACTTGATTTTAGAAAATCGAGTTTCAAAACAAGTGCAGTTTCCTAAATAGTTTCAGATAGGAGGCATTTTGGTGGAAAGTTTTGGCGAAATGGGCAAATGCCCGTTTTGGCCCACAATCTCATATAAGGCAACGAATCACATCTAGGTTTCCTATTACAGCATTAGAACGAATAAAGATTGCAAAGCAAAATTTGCAAACCCAAATGAAGATTGCAGAACAAAACTACTTTGTTAAGATTAAGGGTGCCAAGGAAAACACCATTTGGGTTACAATGGTAAAAGTACTGGGTCATTGAAAAGACGAAGTTTAAAGTAGAGAACTAAAACATTATCAACCTCAAAGCAACCAAGGACGATGTGGGGAACCAAACTACGTTGCTACAATTTAGCTTTGAAAACCTTAGAGAGAAAAATTAGACTTTGAGAGAGTTTCTAGAGCTTCCGTCATTACAAATATGGAAGCTAGTTGATAATGAACAAAGATTGAAAGGTCTAGATCTGGTTTCTAGGTCTGTTTTTTTTTTTTTTTAAATAATAATAAAATTAAATTATAATTTAAAATATGATATGTCAATTTGTTTTTCCTTATAGGTGATGTGTCACTCATGCTTTAAGGATATTTTTAATAAATTAATGATGTGGCATCATCTATACCATGTATTATAAAATGAATGGTCAAGTAAAAAGTACTCTAAAAACTCTAGAAAATCAAGATCCATGTTGAAGCCATTGCATTAACTCGTTTAGTGTACAATTGCACAAGCTTGTGGTTGTGATTCTAAGATAAATTTTTGAAAAAAGCTTGTGATTGTGATAGTGACTTTGCAGGAACCGAAAGGAATTACAATAAATAAGCAATAATGATCAATTTCTTTTAGAATTTTAAGGGAACTCTTCCGTGTAGAGTTTATTAAATCATTGATTGCTCTTTTAGAATAAATGGTCCAAATAACGTAATGTCATTAATCCACGAACAAAATTCCTAAAATAATGGTTTTTAAAAACAACTAAAAATATACGTTCTTAATGTCTAAAAGTAAATGTTATAATTGATAAGGGAGTTGCTATAAGTTCCTCTCCAATTATCTTTGAAATTCCGCTTAAGCTTAATGTTGTTGACCTTTGATTTCTTGAGTTGTTTTTAAAAACCAAAATTTTAAGGATTTTGTTAATGAATTGATGACATTGTATAATCTGGAACATTAGTTATAAACGAAATGACACGACAAAAGAAATCATATGAGACAGTGAATTCCCTAAGAGCTCTGAAGGATTCAGCAAAACCTACATAGAAGCACACAGGCCAGAGGTTTAACAGCTTTCAACAGCTAGCCAGAATGAGAATGTGCTATAAAGAATTAATTTGTTTTGACATATCGAATAGGAAAATAAAAAGTTAGCCAGTGGAATATTCATACATGAAGGAAATCAAACAACAGGAACACACATATATACTGAAAAATGTTACAGCATCTAGAAAATCTGCCTGCAAGGTATCAACCGTCAAAGATATTTTGATGAGTTTAAAGTCACCGCCAATAAATTAAATTGAGGTATCCATAATGTTACATAAAATCCCATGAACATGTTTGAATTGAAGTTCATATAACAGCCAACACAAGAAGCGAGGCAAATTCACCTGCAACCAGAGAGAGAGAGAGAGAGAGAGATAGAGAAAATTTAAAAAAAAAAAATGTCGACTTTATATAGTATGAATGTTTACGGCAACACATTTGTGAGAATAAAAGACTATATGATAAAGAGATGCACTAGCAAAAAAAATTGCATTTTTGTAACTTGTAGCTCAAGAAGAATGATCCAACAATTAGAAGGCTTCAATAATCAAATCATAACCTATTACTCTTGCTCCTGAGATTCATTTGCATAGTCAATTAAGCTCTTTAACATTTGTGCTGATGTGGGTGGCTACCACATTGGCAAGAGATTGTATTAGTGACTTTGGGTCAAATATTACACCTACTTTCGGATCATGTATAGAATCAACATTTATCTGCAAAATAAATAAATAATTTGTTACAACCAATGTCCACAAATAATGCATATTGTCATCATCAAGTCAAGTACATTATTCAAGAATCAAAATAATAGATCATTTTTGGCTTAGGATACTTGGAGTTTTTCTGAATACAGGGCACTAGAAAATAATGACATAATAGAGAATCCTTCCTGGCTGCTGTCAATGTTCAAGCTGTCAAAACTCTAGCCTTATCAACCTTTCTTTTAACAACAGCAATATTCAAAGCTAGCACTTTGATTGGAGGTGCCGAATCAGCCCCCATAGGGAAACTTTAGCTACCCCGGGGTAGTTTAAAAGCTTTCAGAAGTATGCCCTCATCATAGTAATATCTGAATAAATTTTAATATTTTACCCTAAAAAGCATATTGCCTTAATTTTATTTTCAAATGAATACTGCTCAATTTCGAAATGAAATGTGGAACATCATAAATGGTAGTTTCATATAAGCACATTTTTCTAGAGCTTTTTGTATGGTATACCACCCAAAACAAACAGTAACATGCACACATACCACATCAATGATTCCTTGGGCAGCCAAGCATTGATCATCTACAGGAATTTCACCGTCTTTGGGCACCAAAAGTGTATTGATGTACTGACTTGGCTGCACAAACATATAAACTTGAATAAATTACATATTTTCTTCATTTGTCATCTTCAATTCATTCTAGGTGACAAAGCAAGATATTTTCATACACTACTTAGTACAGACCTTATCACGAAAGATAAATTTTGAAAACCCCATTCATGCTGCAGAGAATGAGAATACTTTTGCTATGAAAACATCACCATTCTACCATTTCAAAAATATGAAGGGAATAGAAAAGGTGGGGAGGGAGAGATGGTGAGGAAGAAACCATTCAGCCATTTGCCACAAAGACCTATGGATCCACCAATTTGGGGGAACATGAATGGTCATCAATTTATGTCAAGGGAATGAAGGTTGTAAAATGGAGAAAAGAATGGTTAATGAGTGCACCTCAGTTTTTCAGACCCCACTAAAACCTAAAGAGTCAGCTCTACACATGCAGTGTGGAGGGAAAGAGAAGATGATTATGGAGAAGGCAAGTGTGATGATTCGTAAAGAGGAAAGGATAAAAATGACGCTCCCAGACTTTTTTCAGGTGTAAAGGACTGGGTAGACATAAGGCTTGGGGAGAGAGAGTTTAGAGTACAGAGACAACCTGATGCAGGGAGTGCCAAAATCATCCAAGATTTTATTTTTTTAATTTGCAGATAATTATTATTATTATTTTTTTTTTTTGAATTTGAATTTTGAATTTGGTGTTAATGTTGAGGATTTTAAGGGATTTAATTAGATGTTTTCCATATTTATGTTATCCCTAAATCTTAGTTAATCAGTCTTGTAATAAAGTTGCCAATGTTTTGGCAAAGAAAGCTAGAGCTGGTTTAGAATTTCAGGTCTGGCGAGATGACATGCCAGGGGAAATAGCCCCTCTGGTTTTTGCTGATATTCGCTTAGTTTGTTTTCTAGTTTTTTCAATAAAGCTCCTTCCTGGACTTCCAGGTTGGTTTCTCAAAAAAAAAAAAAAAAAGTACTCCCTATAATCGTGAAAAGGCCATATGATTTGCAATAAGAATTATTATGATGAGAATACGTCTCCTCTTATTTTTGATAGGTAAAGAATATGTCTCCTCTTCTGTTCTCTTTGTTTGGTGGTGATACCAAATGCCCTTAGGTGGTAATGCCTAGAATTCAGGGAGATTCTAGGAGGTGAGGTCTAGAGTTTGTTCTGTTTATCTTTTGTTCTTTCCTTCATCCGTATTTTCCTACCCTTGCTCTGCATCACCACCCCAATCAGAGAGAAGAACAAGATACGATAAACGAGATCACCCCAAGCTGCTTGTGTTCTGTGTTTGAGGAAATCAAAAAGGGTAAGGAACCAAAGAAAATTTAATATTAGCACAGCATTTCCAATGACAACAATAACTTATCAGTCAGCTTCATCCTAAAGGAGGACACAGTTTTGAGTTAACTTATAAACAGTTCAACCCTAATCATGGAAACATTATAAATTGCATGCCCAAAATTACTATTTATGGCATCCAATTGGATGAGGATCACCTTCTCACTTGGCAGTCAGAAAAACTATTTCAAAGCATAAAAGTATCTACTCACATGGTTTTTTAGACAATTATAAGGATCCCCATATGTTCGATTTAGAGCATCTGTAATGGCAGTTACAAAGCAAGAAGCAGAGAAGCCACTCGTTTCTCGGTCATGCGTACTATTCAGCAGCAGCACCTAAAATTGGATGAACCATTAAGTACAAAACATATATTAAAACATGCAAAATAAATAAAGTAGATGTTAATGTCAAAAAATCTGTAAAAATAAGCATATATATTCAGATGGACTTATAAAAAATAAAATAAAATGAATCATACATATACAGATGTACAAAGCAAGACATAGAAAATTCAAAAGACCTAGCCAAATGGATTCAAGAAACCATTTAAAACATCTACTCAATAATCACATGTATCAATAACTACTTGCACTTGATAGTGTGATGGAAAGGTACCTTGCGGCAAGACCTTGAAGAAATGATCTCCCCAATGCCTAGTAATACCTAGAAGCGGTAAATGATCAATGAGAAAAAATAAAAGACAAGTTTCCCTTTTCTTTCTTTCTTTTCTTTTTTTTTTTTTTTTTCTTTTGCTGAAAAGAAAAATAATAATAATTGTTGCTAGTTAGCATATATCACAAATTGTAGAGTGCTTCTTACAAGATGGACTAGAAAGCTAAATTCCAGTGAGTGAACTTCTTTTAGTTTTAAACCGGTATGCATATAATTCTTAACATCAAGTCGGTATATTAGAACTTGACTCTGATAATTTCCATTTCACTCAAGCAGTTTGCTAGCTAACGGTCAAGAATTTTACCAATGATGGGCAAATGGAAGTAACAAGGGATCCCATAGCATAAACAATGCAGTCCACATTACTCAACTGGTCCAGGACAGCTGGATTTGCTGTGGGGAAGACCTAGTCAATATCAAAAGAGAAATGATCATGGGTTCTGGATATCAAGAATTAGTACACATATCTTAAATATATACTTCCCATACAGAATCAAAATAGGCTGATGTGTAAGAACTACAGAAAGGCACATCTTGTATTTTCCCATAAGCCAAGGAGTTAATAACTTAAGTCCTCAAGAAAATATAACAAATTTGAAAAGCTCCCATTTTTACTGATGGCTAATGCTAAATCAGTTTAAAGAAAGGTTTTTTTCATATTGGTAAATTATGCACACCGTCAGTGGATCTTGAATCATGACTGTACTCTCCACCTTGTTTTACATGGGAAGAAGGTTCATTTTAAGCTAGAGCTCATAGGCTTATATCTTGGCCTAGATTAATGCTTGTCAGACAACATTCTAATATTAAAGAAAAAATTACTGGAAACTTATAGGAGAAAGAAATTAATATATCATACTAAAGCTAAAATTTATATATACTTTATCTCTATATAACTAGAGATATATGAAAAAAAAAATATATATATATATATATATAAACAATCAAATATTGATGAAAACAGAAGTGTTAGTTCCATAGGACTCGAATATCTCAGGAAGCACAAATTGGAGTTTCCTGACACCATAACATGCTGTTGAAGAGTCAAAAATGTAAAACATGACTAACCCAACATCCCTATGACAGACATGTTTCACTCAATTAGCAAAGGAATAGAATTATATTATGGCACCAATGCCAAAAAACTTTTTTTTTTTTCTGATGATAAGTAAAACAGATCCAGACCCACACACAGGAGTCAAGATGGGGCGGGGGCAGGAAAATAAAGGATAAGTTTTTTTTATAATGCAATAGTTACAGTGGAGTTGGGGGGATTTGAATCTTGGACGTCTCCATTGGAAACACCAAGAGGTACTAGTTGAGCTACAAGGCTTTTCATTCGTTTTTCTATCCTTTTAAAATATAATAAAAATATTTGCAGTATGACACAAATGAATAAACATTTTTTTTGGCATGCAAATACAACTCATGCACCAATTCAGGATTGAGGCCATGACCTCACCCTCCACCCCTAGGTTTATGGGTGAAACGATATACTGTTTGATACAAAGACCATTGGCTTTATACATGACTGAATGATGAGATATACAATTGAGTTATCATGACAATATCCGTAATACCATATAAAAGCATATAATGCAAATTCACCTCATGCAGCAAATTACTGCCCTCACTTGACATGTAGAAAACCCGCTTTATTCTTGAAGGAAGCGCTGGAACTGAAGATCTTTCCTATCATAAATATCAGGCATTTGAATTTAGAAGAAACTGTGTAAATAATTACCAGAAAATGAGAAATTTTGTCTACTACAAATGTACCAAAAAAGTACCAGCATAGTGCCAAAACTCATTTAACAAGTCAACATCATATTCATAGGAACTCTTCCTCTATTCCAACACCCTTTTATTTCCTTCATACATGAAACACTTTACAAAGTCACCAGAGGGACACCATAGAATTAGCATACAAGAGAGGAGAACCAAATACAACACCCTAAGGACTATATCTGGGGACACTTTAAAGGAAAAAGGATTTGAAAAACACAATTGAAATCAAGTACCCATCCCCATTCTATTGTTTGCTTTGACCTTTACTGGAAATTTGGCATTCACTATTAACAGTCCAGAATAATAATTTAGTCCAAATTAAGGAATTAAAAATAAATGATAAATGACAAGGCTTGTCACTTCCAAATTCAAATGAACAAAAAAAATCTCGTCATCTTCAGGATGCCATTGTGACCTCAACCACACTATTGTTGCCATGACCGCACAAATATTGCTACCAAACCACCATCACCAGTCCACCACTCTCATGACCACCATTGCAACAATTCCCACCAACATAAGTTTTCAATTACTAACCAAATGCTTTCAATAATACTCATCTTAAAAATTCTCCAGATGGATGATGCTATTAACATTATTTGACAATAATTAGCATAATTAGGCTTCTTATCATGAAACAGTAGCAGCATACCTTATTAATAGGCTCCATGGAACCACAAGTTGGATGAGAAATTTCATTCTGACCTCTTATTATAGTCCCATCCTAAAGGTAGGTTGCACAGAAGAGAACCATCAGAAAAAATCATAACACAAAACTCCCCTATTGAATATCTAAAACTAGCATCATTTCTGCAGACTATGGTTGCATAATTAGTTAATTTAAAAATGAGTTAATACAACATCACAGAACAGGAATGAATCGTTTCAATAACACATTGATTGCCAAATTAAACATCTCCCAAAAGATAAGCATATAAAATATAAGCAAAACAATGAAACTCAAATATAAAATGCAGCAGCAAGAGAAAACACAATATAAATGAACCATGGATTCAGATACATTCACAAGATTATGACAATTCATATCTTTAAATAAATCACTATTTCCAAGTACAAAGGAAAACTCAAAATATAGAAATACTAACTTTGGCTTTATTTTCCATACTGGAAACTGAGTATTATGCTTATTGGAACAATGTTTCTTAAAAAAAAAAAAAAAGTTTATTGGAACATCATCCAAAATAATGAAAGATGCTAATTTGCTTCAATTCATATAATAGGAGCTTGATTTATCATTTCCAATAATTCCAAAGAGTCTAATCCTAAAATTAAGAAACTTTTATCAATCATTAGCTACCCAACTTAATACATCTTCATCCAAATTGATTATTTGCTATTTGGGTCCTCTTCAGATAAATCATAAGTGGGCCACGTGTAAAATAGAACTAATAGAAAGCATAACAGATTAACATGCCATATATAAACTACATGTGCATCACAAACTAAGCATCAGATATTTGCCATCCTAGACAGAGGACAAAACCCCTAGAAACTTTTGGAGTAAATTGGGAACTCAGAATGTAAAATCGCTCCTTGACAAGAGAGAATTTTCTTGGACAATGGAAAATAACTTGGCATGTGTATGTCTATTGCCATGCTCATGCATCACTTATTAGTTGTGCCAAAACCCATCTTGCCCACAAATATTGTTTTCCATAGATGAACTGACATTAGAGTCGTCATATGCTATGCATGCCTTCTACGAAAAAAACTAAGATGGACAATAAGAATCAAACCATCTCAGCTGATGTCAATTTTTACTCTTTTGGATCTCAGGGCAAAACAGTTTGTTATGATGACTTTGGCAGACCAAGGTAATAGAAAAATACACAAAGTCATTTTGGACTTTGAGCAGGATGGCTGGAAGTTTGGGCTTGACCAAAAAAGGTTGGAAGTCAGACCAATTATCAGATGAAGGTGGTGGATCAAAAGCTAAAACTTTGACAATGGCAGGGCAAATGGAGGAATTGAAATCTTAATTACAATGTTCATGTTGGGATGAAATTACCACGTAGATAGGATCCAGCAAGATGCCATACACTGCTTACCAATGATCAATATTGGGCATCACCACTATTAGTACAATTAATGCTCTCAACTAAACTTTTCATGATAGGCATAAACTTAGCCTCCAAAATAAATGGTGAACTAAAATACAAAATGAAAAAAATACATGCCCACAAGCATACATATACATCATCATACCCATAATTCACATCCTAATGTAAGCCTGTCATTGGTCGAAATCACTGGGAGGACCAGACTTTCTGAAGGAATATCTGAAACACGTGAGAACAAAAATATTGCAGCATCTAAAGACTGAAAAAATATACGTGCTCCTGCAAAGAAGAAATTCCCAATGCTGCAAAAATTATGAGTGTCAGTTAAGTATATGGTAATATCAGAAAAGAAATTAATAAGAATAAGAATTAACTAAAATGTAATAATTAATTACTAGTAAAATTGAATTAACCACTAGTGATTGACCAAAATAAATAAATAAATGAATTGTGTTTAAGGGCTTGAATGTTCACAATCACAACAACAAATGACAATTCGATACCCAAACAAAGTAATTTGTCTTATATTCATGATGGCCCCCGGGAAAAAAAAGGTGGGGTGTTTATCCAATGGTTGAAAAGTTTAACCTCATAATTCTAATGCATAAAAGGTGTGAATACAGTAAGAAAATGAGTTGAAGCAAATTAATTTGAAAAGATTGCTTAAAAGCTTAAGTTATTTAGGGACAACCTTTAAAGATTGATCAATGCCATTTCTGGAATCTTCTTGTAATAGTGAACCAAATGCAAATGTGTACACAGGTTACATCCCCTACAAGCTGGACTAATATAGAGATTAACATCTGAGTTTCTGTGTTGGAGTCCATTGACGTTGCAAATTGGCCTTCTCCTACACTGTTAATTTCTATAAGCCTAATCCTAGGAAGACGTTTAAAACTCTTGTAAATTTATTCCCCACCAAGATTTCACCAGTCATTGCTTATGTCCAGAACTTAGAAACTTGCTTTTAGCAAGTACTCCAAGACCAAAATCTCTTAATCCCTGTTTAATAATAGTTATATGATTTAATTCACCATTTCCCAACAACTTAAACTTTTGGAACTAGTTGTAATTTATCATGGTATCAAAACAAGTGATCATGAGTTCAAACCTTGTCTCCACTCTACCTTCCCATTTACCTTTGTCATGGGGGAATCTAGCCCCATGCGTGGGGAGAAGTGTTAGAATAATATTTAAATTATTAATTCATTCTTTCCTAATAGCTTAAGCTTTTGGAATTAGTGGTAATTTATCAATCCAAAACCTCCAAAAAGGAAATCATAAACTCCAAGATTATACAGCAATTGAGAGACACTACATGAAACAAAAAGCTTTAATAGATAAGCATAAGCTACTTGTAATGGTTATTAGGAAGCCTACAATTACAAGTTTCACTCAAATATGATATCCAAATCCCTGAAATAGAGCACCATACTTCTGGACCATCAAAATTTTCGTCATCACAACTCAAAACAATAGTCATCAAAATTTTAGAAGGCATTACTATGACACAAAAAATAAGAAACAACAGTAAGATCTAACTCAAATGACCAAAGTACCTGCCATTGCTAAAACAAAATGATTCATCAGACCGCCGGAGAATCTGTATTCAAAATTCATAAAAGTTATATAAATTTTCATGCCAAGCATCAAGACCAAGTAGTTCAAACTTCAAAAGATCAATCAAATTTAGGAAGGAATAAAATTGACATATGAAATCATAGAAGCAGTGATGAGGGGATTAAAAAAAAATGAAATTGTCCAAGCAATATTAAGAAAGCAAATAATAAAAAATATTTATGTGAAGATAAGAATAATTTAAATAAATCCTTAACATAGTTTATCATATTAAGTATTCAACCTTTGATTGCCACACATATTATCTAAAATTTTTAGCTATACTGCATAACGTGATATAATAAACAATATGGAAAGAATATACCATTGAAGAGTACAATAAAAAAAATTAAATTAATTGGAAGCTCAAGTAAAAGTTTATGAAAAAAATTTAGGGCCAGAAAAGGAAAGAAAAAAGCTGGCATATGTCTCTTCGACAAGAAGACTTTAGTTTATTTACAGACAATCAAGCACTGAAGCCAGATATTCACCTGGTTCTGAAAATAAGCCAGGAAAGCTCGAATTGTTTCCCTGTAGGGTTTTGATACACCATTCCACAGAAGATGTTGTCCTTCCACAATATCGTACCTGTCAAATTCTCAACTCAGCATACCATTACTCAATACCCCCATCACAGTAACACCTAGCAAGTAAATGAGATAAACTCAGAATACATAAATATTAACAAGACAGAACAAGTTTTTTTTTTTTAGTAACTAAATAACTAGACAGCAAAAGTCAAAAGTAGGCAATAGGTTAATGCTACCTGAAGAAGAAATACTAGCAATACGACTTGTGCACAATCAAAATCACCTTTTTTTATAAATAATATACAATTATTAAGAACTGAAAGGCATTTCCAACTATGAGAACATATGAAGTACATATACTTGTAAATTTATATGTTCATATGACCCTTTTTGCTGGATCAGGATCCTCACCATTAGCTTATGAAACTGAGTGTCCATTAAAAAAAATAGCACATTCACTAATTTAAAGATGGATATAGTGCCACATTATTCATGATCAGTTAGCATTCTTTATTTGCTGCAATGAGATTTTGAACGACATAGCAACGTGTACACTATTAGATTTATGAAAAAGTAAATCTCCACCCTCCATTTCAAAACAAATGAAGGGGAATCATTTTCCTGGTGTACATAATGACTAATTATCCAAATTAAAAAATATATTAAAAAAAAAAAAAGAGCTAGCCACAACAACCCCCCCTCCTCCCTAAAAGAAAAGGGAGCTTTAACAAAACTTTAGAGTTTAGAAAGAAGTTTTAATTGTTCTTCAAAGATTATCTTGTAAATGTATGTTGAAAATTTGGACTAGCAGAAGCACATTCACACAAAAATTTTAAAAATAAAATAAAATAAAACATTCACATAAGACACAAAAGTTAGATTTGGTTTGGCCAACTCCAAGTTCACATCCACACACAATGCCAGCCAACATCTACAATGAGGGATATGGATTACAACCTCTCAATCAAACCTCACAGACCAAACTCACAGCCTCTCACAAACGGCACTCACAAACAGTAACAAAACTACTCACAATAAGAAATCCAATAAGCAAACCACACCGAAACAAGAATTTGAGACAATTTTCAACGATGTATATTAATATATATATATATATAAAAGATAGTTATAAATTATGACTTACTTTAGTATTAGAATATTAATATTTTGGAAATAATTTCAAACAAAATCTGTTAAATTTCTTGGAACTTTTGATGATAGAACTTTAATTGGAGCAATGTTTTTAAAATTCCTGAAACTTTGATGATAGAGTTTCACTTAGAATAAATTGTATCAATAATTTTAATGCGATCATAATGCACCACATGACATAATTATATTTTAAAAAACATACAAAGAAAAAATTGAGAGGGCATCCACTTGTTCCAAACCATGATTCTAGTTATATTGTGTGACGATCCATGTGAAATACTTAATGCTACCATCACCCATTTGAAAACAAAATTCTTAATCAGCAGAATGATTGCAGAACTTATGATTCTATCATAGAGTTCCATCACCCATGACTCACTTCAATTTTCTGTCTAATTCTTTGTAATTGCTTAAGATTATTTGTGTTCATCGGTCGCGAACATGAAGTAATCGTTTTCTTCAATCAAATTTCATTAGTTGTAATAAAAAATAAAAATAAAAACATACCATTCTGATTTGGCCAACGGGGAATCAAGTGGTAAACGATGACCAAGCAATCTTCGGACAGCAAGAGCCTCAGCACTGCTTTGATCCGACAACCTCAAACACCTCGACCTTATGTCTCCAACAGCCGGACCACCTAATAGCGGGAAAAATAAAAAAATAAAGCACAAATACCATAACATAGAATTGTTGAGCAAAAACCAAAAATTCATTCATTAAAAAAAAAAATTACCTAGGACACGAACAATCTCAGCGGTGCTTCCTCCGTCATCGGAAACAGGAAGAACATGGGCGACACGAGTCGTGAAATTCTTAAGCTCTTCCACCACACCGTTAAACGCAGTCCCACCTGTACAAAATCCAAAATTGTTGTTGTTGTTGTTGTTGTAAATAAAAACATAGAGAGAGAGAGAGAGAGAGAGAGAGAGAGAGAGAGAGAGAATGAGTGAAGGTAAAACCAGAAAAGACGAGCAAAGAAGGCTGGTTAGGGTTTGAGTTAGAGGAGCAACGGCAATGGTTGAGCGAGGAAGAACGAAGCGAAGCCATTGGAGAAAGAGATCCGAAAGGAAAATGGGAGAGAGAGAGATGGGAGGTCTTAGCCGTACCAAAACTACTACACAAATGGAAAGAGGGAGAGGGACCCAACCAACTGTCCGCCATATTCCCGCGTCTTTCCTTCCCCACCGTCTAAAATTTTTTGGGTGAAGCTTCCTCACTACTCTACACCACCACCACCACTCACTTTTTTTTTTTTTTTTTCCAAATTCCCTATAATAAATTAATAAAATTCAAAACAAGACAAACAAACATGAAACGTGTAATGGAACAAAATTCCACCTCACCACTAGCATTTTCTTTTTATTTTTAAGAAACAAACACAAAACGGCACTAGCACTTGATTTTAGTGTTTCATATTGTTTTTGACTATTACAAATGTTACTTCTTTTTTTTTTTTAATGAATACTTTTATTTAATAATTGGATGTAACATCAAATAAATGTCTAAATTTTTTTTTTTTTTTTGAATCAAAACAACATAGCATTTGAATTAGCAACTTCAATTCTCATGATTTGAGGTGTGCATCAAACTTATCGACCGAACAAAAACCAACCCAGCTCGACATCTTGACTTTCAAGTTGGTTTTCAAGGATTGGTAGGTTGGATTAGGGTGGAAATTTAATTTTTAGACTTGGGTTGGGTCTGGTTGAGTTCAAGTTGATAATTTTATCAACCCACTTAACCCAACCTAATCTACCATGTATATAAGTTTATTCAATTGCCTTTATTTTAACTAGCATATAACTCATGCAGACGCATGGATGCATTTCAAATTACATACAATTTTTATTATAAAAAGATAAATAATTAGTCAAATTATTTAAAAAAATAGCATATAGCACATCCATACGTATGAATACATTTAATATTAAACACAATTTTTATCATAAAAATATAAATAATTAGTCAATTTATTTTTTAAAAAAAGTAGACATAATTAGTCACATATTAAAATTCTTACCTGAATTTAATACTACCTATGGTCTTCTTTTTATAATTTTTCATAAGATAAAACGTTTGGTGATCTTTGTTAGGTGGTAATTTTTATTGAGCACATGTGATTGGTTTTTTTATATAAATTTTATAGTTCATTAATATTAGATATTTAGTATTTTGCACTCTCCAAAGATGAGTTGGTTTTAAAAACTCTCCAACCCAACCCAACCCACGCACACCTCATTCTTCCTAGTTCTTTACCAAATTGAACATTATATCCATTACATTTAATCCCATAAAAATACAAGTAAATGATGGAACAAATTACAATAAAATTTAACACGGAATTAATGCCAGAAAACAAGAATTGAAAATCACAACTTTATCATTTCTAATTTTTTGTAACATATATTTATGAGTTATGGTTTACTTAGATATTGTATGTGTTTCAACTTTTGAGTTTATTCTACAAATAACTCATGTCTTAGGTTTAATATTTTTTTAAGGAAAAATGACAATTTTTTACTCAAAATTATACCTCATTTTACACTTTTTCCCTGAACTATTAAAATGAACAATTGAAGCCCCAAAGTCATAACTCAATAACACTTAACCCCCTAACGTCTGCTTGGGGGATTAAGTTTAACATAAATTAGTATTAAAAGACCAATTGATCTCTCATTTCAAAATAGATTGTAGAGGGTCAATTGGTCTTTTAATATTACGTTTTGTTAGACTTTACAGCGAAAGTGACGAAATGAGGTAAAGTATTACAAATGATTTAGTTTATGGAGATGATTGTGCATTCTTTTAGTTTAAGGGGGGGTTAGTGTAAAATAGAATATAATCTAGGGTGGAAAAAAAAAGTGATTTTCCCCTCTCTTTTTTTTTAGGCTTCACTTAGATACCGTCCAAAGTTTTTTATGAATTAATAAATGCCCAAATTACTTTTTTTTTTTTTTTTTTGTAATTGATAACACACCAATTTGTAAAGCTTATATAGTAAAATTTACCATATCTTTCTAATTCATTGTCTCTTTTTGTCAGACTTATTTATTTGTAGGTACACAAAAATCAAATCTTATATTTTGATTTATAAATGTATATATTAATTATTTTCTTTTTAAATTTTTTTGTTTT
This sequence comes from Lithocarpus polystachyus, assembly GCA_033629205.1. NCBI lineage: Eukaryota > Viridiplantae > Streptophyta > Magnoliopsida > Fagales > Fagaceae > Lithocarpus > Lithocarpus polystachyus. The sequence goes on from CM066166.1 coordinate 59,712,450, forward strand.
TATCCACAACAAACTAATTAACTTTAGTATATTAATTATTGTTTAGGAATATGATAAGTTTATCAAATTAATATACTAATTGACTTTTGGTGTAGGCAGAGATCATATCCCAAATATTTCATTCAACGATAATAAGGCGGAGCTAGGTAGGGGCCTGGAGGCCATGACTTTTTACAATTCCCATTAGATTTGTCAAAAACCAAAAACATTCAATTACAACTTACAACTTGCCCCCTGAAATTTTTAAAATTTGACATCTCAAAAACTATAATTTATAATTTATTTTTAATAGTAAATAGATGGAGTAGAGTTTAGTCTCCTTCAACATTTATAATTGATTCTCAAATATTCAAACTAGTAAAAAAAAAAAAAGTACAGAAAACCCAAAACATTTTAGAAAAAGAAAAACCCAAAAAACAAAATATTGCCTTGGCCCATTAATCAGGGCATGGCCCTTTGAATACTTACAAAACTCCCAAATCCAAATCAACAATTTCTCAGAGGAAAAAAAAAAGGCAAATCAACAAAGAAAAGAGTACAAATAAAAAATAAAACTTAAAATAGTTTTGTTTCTTATTGGTTAAACAATTTTTTAATTGTTTGGGTTTGTCCACTTCGTTTTTTTTTTTTAATTAGTTATATAACTAGTTTATAAAATTCAAATACTTACCTTTTAAAGTGTGAGTAATTTATGGACAAACCATCTATTATATGCATATTTTAAGAGAAATTTTTTTCGAAATTCAGAAGCTTTTACTTAATCATTGATGCCAAAATACGAAACTTTAGGTGTTAAACTCCCTACGAGAGTTCAAAAATATGATCCTAAGCAAATAGATGTTACTTTTATGAGTACATGATCGATCCTTGATTAATTCATAATCAAATTCAAATGATTTTAGTACATCAAAAGAACATAGTTACATAGGCCATAGTATTGTCGAGTTAAAAGTCAATATATGGAACTAAGAATTTGTTTTGACTTAATTTTTTTTATTTATGACTTTTGTTATAATTAGTTAGCCCCACTAGATATACAAGAAATTTTACTAATTGAACTAATTAGAACTTATATTCTACAAATTAAGGTTTAGTATTTTTTAGACATTCATATTTTTGTTATGATGATATAATGGATTGAGTAAAATTTTTTTTAAGCTATTTTATTTTAGTTGTTAACGGAATGTGATTTTTGTTTGTTTAATGATTAATCTATAATTGAAAATCAAATTATTATGCATAAATTAAGTGACATACCTCATTCATTAACTAAAGTACTAAACATGATTTTAAACTCGAGTTTGGTTTGAATTTTTTTTTTTTTTTTTGGCATATGGTTTGAACTTTTTCTTTTTTTGAGAAAGAGCATATAATTTGAACTTGATAGCCAAGTAAACAAACCAAAGAGATTACGTCTTAGTGCATGATACGTGGCTTACTTCAACTTATTAACATTCCTAAATATTGCCGGCCTCTTTTACTTCAAAAACATAAGTAATAAAAACACACAAAGATCAGTTAACTATTCCCAGGCCTTTTAGAAGTAAAGTGACCATTAAAAACACACAAGTCTCTAGGAGGAAACTTCACACATATATACACTTAAATTAGATTATAATAGAATTTCTATCTTGTGTGTGTGTGTATATATATATATATATATATAAATAAAAAATAAGTGAAGTGGAAATTTTTTTTTTTGAAAGGCAAGCAATAATATCAAATGGCTCCGTTATAATAATAATAATAATAATAATAATTGTAAGGACACAAATTTGCGGTAGTTGGGCTGGCTAACAGGATAGCTAGAGGCCCAGAACATATTTAATACCCCAACAATGCATTTGTAAAGAGAGTGGGTTGAAGATTATTAGATTGGACACGTATGGGTTGAAAGCCCAAATAGGGTAATGAACAGATATGTACTAATAAGATAATCGAGGGTTACAATACTCTTTTCAACACTGTCCGAGGAGAATATCAGTACAAATATTGGTCGAACTCCCCCTTTTCCCTTCCTCTCCTTCTCTATTTATATGCCCTCCTCCCCTGCATGGGCCCTTTTCTCTTTATTCTTATCCCATCCGCCCCTTTCTCGAGCCTTCCTGGGGCAGCTGTAAAGGAGGAGGTCACTGTTCAGGAGTCTTTTCTCATTAATGCGGCCATGATGTTAGCTGCAGGGTCATAAATGCGGGGGCAGCAGCCTTTTTGCTTACGTCTGATTTCCGCCATCTGTCTTTACGGTTAACACAGAGCGAGGGGTTCTCTGGAAGAGATAAGATTGAGACTGGTGCATTGATCTGGGACGCCTTTTTAATAGTCCGAGCAGAGGACCTCCTCGGACAAAGCTTTCCCCTACGGGATTTACACCTCGGAATCGAGTTAGGCCGGGCAAATGCTTCATGAGGTGCATTCTTCAAAGGTGTAGGTCTCCTCGGACAGGCCCACGGCCCAGGATCTGATGTTGGGCCCTTTGCCCCCACAATAGCCCCTCAAAGTTCCAGTGTTCTCCTTTTATCCGAGGAGAAAGGTGGGACTTTGATTCCAACAAGGCTGAAACCCATCAATCGCTCCAACAAAGCCACGTGGACGTGACGTTTCGCGAGACTTCCACTTTCCAAAGACGCTTTGGAAGTTGTAGCGCATCCTTTATTACTCTGGGTGGCGCTCTGTCCCCTCGATCAACGGCTGGAGGTAGATCGTACGGCTGGGATTTTCTTGTGAAAATTTGAGCGGGATAGATCCCACCACTTTCGCATGCTATATATATAAAAGGCCGTGAGAAGGTGGGTTTCTTCACTTTGCATTCGTTTAAGCGTCCAGCACTCCAATACATCCTACCGGCACTCGTTACATCATTTTAGTCATTCCGAGGAGACTTTTATAAAGATTCCTAGGTTTCTAAGAGATTTTCGAACTTACCATACTATCCTCCTTCGTAAGTATTCTCTTCTTTAGTCATTCCATCTTGGTTGAGTACCTCGGCCTCCTTCTTCCTTCTTTCCATCTTCGCCTTTAGCGGAGTTTCTTAACAAACTTTTGCCCTTAGATTTCGATATGGGTAGGTTCAAGAACTTAGTTGATACCCCCGTAGCCATAGAGCGTTTTAAGGCGAAGTATAATATTCCCGAGGGGGTTAACCTCCGTTACTGTTCACCGGAGGACATTTTAGTTTCCAGGAGGACCGGGGAGGTGGTCATCCCTGTGATTGCCTTCCTAGAAGGGGGGATGTCCATTCCTATGGGCGACGTCACTAGGGAATACCTTAGGAACCATAGATTGTGTCCACACCAATGTGCTGCCAATGTGTTTAGGATTTTGGGGTGTGTGGACGCCCTTAATGAAATGATGGGCCTAAGACTCACCTGGCACGAGGTCGTACACATGTACGAATGTCACTCCCTGAAGGAGGGGGGATACTACTTGAAGTCCCGATCTCCGGTAGTAAAAATGATATCGTGCCTCCCAAAATCCAACAAAGGCATGAAGGACGATTACGTCATCGTCTCGGGGGCGTGGCATGACGGCCACCATTGTCCGACCACTGAGGGGGAGCCAGGTGGGGTATTTTGGGATTAGATTAAGACAATTATAGGGTTTACAGTTCAGATTTTATTTTATTTTACTGTATATGCATTTAACCCCGGAAGTGTGATGACTGAATTCGTGTTTATTCTTTTTGATTGTCATTACAGACAGACGGTTCGTCTCTCCCAACCTCAATTTCGTGAACGTGCACGGGTTGAATTACTTGCTGCGCTCGGAGGTGTTCCCCCATACAGACGGCCAGCTACGTGCCGCTCACTTGATATTGGACTTCACTCCAATATCTGATAGCTTCCAAGACGTCGGGGACTCTATCTGATCAGGGGACAAGAGGATTCATCGGATAGACGTGTCTCGGCCAGGATTTTTGGCAAGCAAAGATCTTCCCCCGGTCCCTTGGCCGCTTCAACAAGTCGCTCCCCAAGAAGTTGCACAAAGAGAAAGCTCCACTTCAACTCTACCATCGTTGGGGGCGGAGATAGACCAATTCCACTTTGAAGGGGAGGAAGAAGTACAAACCGAACCTCTTGACACTCAACAGTCTGAAACTTCCGAAGACATAGAAGAGATGCCTTTACAGCCGAGGAGGGGATTGAAGGCCTTGATAGCAGGGCGGAACGAGGGGGCATCCTCCAAGGAGGCCCCTAAAGAGAAGGAGACTGGCAAGCTCCCTCCTCCGCCTCCACCCTCCACTACAACCGGTCTTCTTCCTATTCCTGATTTGAAGAGGAAGAAGAAAGTTGTAGATCTGGACGCCGAGGAAGGCGAGGTGTCTCCTCGGCAGCAAAGAGGGGGGAAGCAACAAAGGAAGGAAGATAAGAGGGCCTCACCGACAAGGCCCCGAAGTGAGTCCCATTCCCGGGAGGTTCAGCAGCCACAAGTCTGGTCTCCTCGGCTGCACCTGGACGGGGCTCCGATCACTGTTAACGCGTCCATACGGGAGTTCCAGAATGGCCACTCAGGATACATCGCTGAGGCCCTGGAGCGTCCCTTGCTTCTCCCTCGGGACATGGACACAGTGAGGGCCTGGAGGCAGGCCGACCTCTTTATGTCCATGAAGAGGGTCTTAGCCATGGTAAGTCCATGATCTCTATTGTATATATAAGGCTTGTTCATGTCTAAGTTATACCTTTCCATTGTCTTTGTGATGGTATAATTTGGTGTTTCTCGTTTTGCAGCTCACTCAGCAGGTCTATGTCGCTGAGGATTGGGTCAGGGACGCCCGCAATCTGGCCAGGGTCGAGACCCAATCCCGCAAGGAAATGGAGAAGACCTTAGGGGAGCTGGAGCATCAAAAACTCGAGCTGTCCAACAAGCTAATAAAGGAAGAAAGGGAAAGGAGGAGTGCTCAGGCTGGGCTGCAGAACGCCCAAGACCAGGCCGAGGACCAGCGGAAGAAGCTACACATGACCGAGATAGAGCTGGCCACTGCGAGGCAACTGGTTTTGGACCTTCGCACCCGAGCTGAAAAGGCCGAGAGAGCTGAGAAAGAGGTCAAGGCGGCGCTGAGGGCGGCAGAGGCCGAGAAAGAGGCTGCGTACCTCCGAGGCATTGAGGAAACTGAGCGGAGGCTTGCAGAGGAGGTAACTGAGGTTTGCAGGGACTACTGCCAATCCACATGGGAGGAGGCTTTAAACGTGGCTGGAGTCCCTGCCGACTCAGAACTTAGGCAGCCGGGGAGGACGTATTTCCACCCGGATCTCGCCTTGGTGCCGGCTTGCCCCTCCTCCTCGTCTCCTCATGCCTCGGAGCAAGTGAGCCAAGCGGTGATTCCACCTGGAGCGGCTCAGGAGGCACAAAAACAGACAGATGCTCCGGGTGCAATGCCGGTGTCCGTGGATCCTGAACGAACCGAGGACGCGGCTCCCTCAGCGACCCTGCCAAGCGATGACGGCCATCCCTCTTCCCAGGCCGGACAAGCTTAGAGTTAGGCCGCTAGGGCACTTTAATTGCTTTTGAGAATAGTTCCAAATTTGTACTTAGTGAGCAGATCATATATTTACCTATTGTATTTCAAATTTGTGACTTAATGAAAGACTTTTGCCAAACTTCATCTGTTTCCAAGTTCTGTTTATTTACTTGCGCAAGGTTTATGTCTATGGATAGAAACCCAAAACCCTGGTTTTGACTGAACAAATAATAAGTAATTTAAGCAAGCATAACTAACTGCCATAACATTGACTCGTTAACTTAAGTAAGATTAAGTGCTTTAAGCGCACAGACTGAGTGAATATGGAGAACTGGCCATTTAAATGGTTCTAAGGGCATGATCTGAGAGGACGGATTCGTCTGAAATTTCATACCATCTTTAGAGAAAATGAGTGGAAAGTGACAATTCACCTGAGATGATTGATCCGAGAGCTCAGACCTGACAAGTATTGCGCTTCAACATTTAGGAGCGTTAATTTGCCCAAAGTGTGTGGTCTGAGGGACCAGGCACGACCAGGGTTTTGCTCAAGACTTAGTGGTGTTAATTTACCCAAGGTGTGTGGTTCGAGGGACCAGGCACAACCAAGGTTCTATTTAACACTAAGTAGCATTAATTTACCCAAGGTAGGTGGTCCGAGGAGCCAGGCCTGACCAAGGTTCTGTTTAACACTTAATGGTGTTAATTTACCCAAGGTGTGTGGTCCGAGGGACCAGGCACAACCAAGGTTCTGTTTAACACTAAGTAGCATTAATTTACCCAAGGTAGGTGGTCCGAGGAGCCAGGCCTGACCAAGGTTCTGTTTAACACTTAGTGGTGTTAATTTACCCAAGGTGTGTAATCCGAGGGACCAGGCACAACCAAGGTTCTGTTTAACACTAAGTAGCATTAATTTACCCAAGGTAGGTGGTCCGAGGAGCCAGGCCTGACCAAGGTTCTGTTTAACACTTAGTGGTGTTAATTTACCCAAGGTGTGTAATCCGAGGGACCAGGCACAACCAAGGTTCTGTTTAACACTAAGTAGCATTAATTTACCCAAGGTAGGTGGTCCGAGGAGCCAGGCCTGACCAAGGTTCTGTTTAACACTAAGTAGCATTAATTTACCCAAGGTAGGTGGTCCGAGGAGCCAGGCCTGACCAAGGTTCTGTTTAACACTTTGTAGCATGCAGCATAAGAAACTTTAATAAGAGAATTGAAACTTTCATTAGTAGTAATACCTTTTTAAGTTATTTACATTCCAGGGATGCGGTACAGCCCTTTCATCTAAATCTTCTAAATAAAAGGCTCCTATCCCAGCTACTGATAGAATACGGTAGGGGCCTTCCTAGTTAGGTCCCAACTTTCCCCAAGCCGGATTCTTTGCGGTGCCCACGACTTTTCGTAAGACCAAATCCCCCGGCGCTAGTGGTCTTAGTCTGACGTTGGCATCATAACCTTGCTTGAGTTTGTGCTGGTAATAGGCTAGTTGAACTGCAGTGTTTTCCCTGCGCTCGGCGATTAGGTCGAGATTGCTCCTCAACTGCTCGTCATTGTGGGCCGAGGTGAATGAATTGGTTCTAAGCGTGGGGAACCCAGTCTCTATGGGAATGACCGCTTCTGCACCATACGTCAGGGCAAATGGGGTTTCCCCGGTAGATCTCCGAGGAGTGGTCCTGTATGTCCAGAGCACATGCGGTAACTCTTCCACCCATTTCCCTTTGGCGTCGTCTAACCTCTTCTTGAGACCGCTTACTATGACTTTATTAACTGCCTCAGCTTGGCCATTTCCTTGGGGATATGCAGGGGTGGAGTATCTATTTGTAATGCCTAGTCCACTGTAGAACTTTCTGAACGCTTTACTGTCGAATTGAAGGCCATTGTCCGAGATAAGGGTATGAGGCACCCCGAACCGTATAACGATACTCTTCCACACAAACTTCTGAACATCAACATCCCTGATGTTGGCTAACGGCTCGGCTTCAACCCATTTGGTAAAGTAGTCTGTTGCAACGACCAAATATTTCTTACTTCCGACTGCCTTAGGGAAAGGACCAACAATGTCTAGGCCCCACTGAGCGAAAGGCCAAGGACTTGACAGAGGATTCAAAACTCCTCCAGGTTGATGTATATTGGGGGCAAATCTCTGGCACTGATCGCACTTCTTCACGTACGCCTGTGATTCTCTTTGCATATTCGGCCACCAATACCCCTGAGTTAAGGCCCTGTGTGCTAGGGACCTTCCTCCAGTGTGACTGCCACAAATTCCCTCATGTAGCTCCTCAAGGAGCAACTCTGTGGCATCAGGGCGTACACATAACAGATAGGGTCCAGAAAAAGAACGCTTGTATAGCTTATTGTCCTCTGAGAGCCAGAACCGAGGGGCCTTTCTCCTCACTTTGTCGGCTTCAGTCTTGTCTGCCGGCAAGACATCTTCTCGGAGATAAGACATCATAGGGTCTATCCAACTCGTCCCTACACTGGCCTGACAGATACTAGGCCCTTCAACTATTTCCGAATGCCTCTGTATATCTTCCACCAAGATAAGCCGGGGTAGCCCTTGTGCCGAGGTGGTTGCGAGAGTCGCCAGAGAATCCGCGTGCGTGTTACCACTCCGAGGAACATGTCGCAAATTGAATGACTTGAACCGCGATTGCAGCTGTTTGACCTGCTTCAGGTATTTCTGCATTCTTTCGTCGCGAGCTTCTAATTCTCCTCGAACTTGGCCGACGACCAAAGCTGAGTCCGAGAACACTTCTAGGATGTTTCCCCCCATTCTCCTGACCATAGCCACTCCGATCAGCAATGCTTCGTACTCGGCCTCATTATTAGTTGCCGAGAAGTTTAATCTTAAAGATTTTTCAATGACAACGTCCGCGGGAGATATAAAAACTAGCCCCACTCCTGAACCTCGTTGATTGGCCGCACCGTCCACATATAATTTCCATGACTCGGAGTCTTGTACAGCGACGAGACCAACTGAATTTTCATCCATGGGCATTGCTCCATTTGTCCCTTCTAACACAGGTTCAGCAAACTCGGCCAACAGGTCGGCTAGTACCTGCCCCTTGATCGAGGTGCGAGGCATGTACTTTATGTCGAAAGCCCCCAGTATGGTACCCCATTTAGCAATCCTTCCCGTGTAATCTGCACTCCTGAGCAGCGACCTGAGTGGAAGCTGGGTAAGGACCACAACCGTATGTGATTGGAAATAATGTGGGAGCTTGCGAGTGGCATGAATTATCGCAAAGATTGCCTTCTCAAGTGGCAGGTAGCGGACCTCAGCCTCATGAAGAGATTTTCTCACATAGTAGACAGGCTTCTGGACTCCATTGTCGATTCGGACAAGTACTAGGCTCACAGCATGTGTGGCTACCACAATGTAGGCGAATAGGACCTCGTCCGTTGAAGGGCTAGACATGATTGGTGGCCGAGCTAGGTATTCTTTCAGCTGTTGAAAAGCTAGAATGCACTCTTCATTCCACTCGAATCCCTTCCACTTATTAAGCAGCTGGAAGAAAGGCCGACATCTCTCCGCGGATCTAGAGATGAACCGGTTAAGAGCGGCAGTCATCCCAGTCAACTTCTGCACTTCCTTTGGGTTCCGAGGAGGCTGCAGACTGTTAATTGCCTTTATTTGATCGGGGTTCACCTCGATTCCCCGATGAGTGACCATATATCCCAGGAACTTCCCTGACCCAACGCCGAAAGAACACTTCGAAGCATTGAGGCGCAGTTTGTGTTTCCTTAAGATCTCAAAGATGCTCTCCAGGTCCCCAATGTGGTCGGGCTCAAGCTTACTTTTGACCACCATGTCATCAATGTAGATCTCAATGCACCTCCCTAGCAGTGGTTCAAACATTTTTGTCATCATTCGCTGGTAAGTGGAGCCCGCGTTCTTTAGACCAAACGGCATCACCTTGTAATGGTAGTTCCCTATGGGAGTCACAAAGGCTGTTTTCTCTTGATCATTTAGGGCCAGAGGGATTTGGTGGTATCCCTGGAAGGCGTCCAAGAAGCTCATTCGTGAATGCCCTACGGTTGCATCCACCAATTGATCGATCCGCGGCATAGGGAAAGGGTCCTTTGGACAGGCTCGGTTCAGATCAGTAAAGTCCACGCATACACGCCATTTCCCATTCTTCTTCTTCACCACCACTATGTTAGCCAGCCACTCAGGGTAGAACACCTCCCTGATAGCCCCAGCCTGCTTGAGTTTAGTCACCTCATCTTTGACAGCGTCAGAATGTTCTTTGGATGAGCGCCGAGGTGGCTACCTTTTGGGTTGTGCAGCTGGGCTCACATTGAGATGATGACAGATGAACCCGGGATCTACCCCCGGGGCTTCGTAAGAACTCCAGGCGAACACATCCACGTTATTCCTAAGGAAAGACAACAACTCTTCCCTTTCCCGAGGGGGTAGCTGACCCCCAATCTGGAAAAACTTGTCTGGATCTTGTCCGATAACGACTCTCTCCAACTTTTCACATTGCTCTTCGGGCGGCTCCTCGGCTCTAGGGGGAAACGGAAACGTTGATTGCTACGAATGTCCGACTGAGGTGGTCATCAGCTCGGCATCCTGCTGATGTGAAATGGCAGCTATAAGGCATTGCCTTGCCATAGGCTGGCTTCCTTTTATCTCCTCTACTCGTCCTTCAGACGGGAACTTGACCTTTAGGTGCAACGTCGAAGAAACGGCCCCCAAGGCATGGAGCCAAGGTCTGGCCACGATGGCCGTATAGGGGGAATATGCATCCACGACGATGAAGTCAACTTCAACTATCTCAAATCCTGCTTGTACAGGCAGCCTAATTTGACCCTTAGGGATGACGGTCTTCCCATCAAAACTGACTAGGGGCGACTCATACGCAGTTAGGTCTTCAAGCCGTAGTCCCAACCCCCTATACAGATCTGGATACATAATCTCGGCTCCACTGCCTTGGTCGACCATTACCCTCTTCACATCGTACCCTCCTATTCTGAGGGTGATGACTAAGGCGTCGTGGTGGGGTTGTATTGTCCCCACCTTGTCCTCATCTGAGAAGCTCAGTGCTGGTCGGGCCTCCGTTCTTGCACGTTTCACCTTTTGATTATCTGCCTCGGCGGGCGTCCCTAAGATAGACATCACTCTGGAGGGGCAAGATCCAGTTCTGCCCGGGGCCACGAAGATAACGTTAATCGTGCCCAAAGGGGGCCTTGACGAGGCAGTCACCGAAGCCCCTGGCCTAACATGATCTCCTTGGTTGTCTGACCGATAAACGAACTGCTGTAACTTTCCCTCTCTCGCAAGTTGTTCCAAATGGAATTTCAACGTTCTGCAGTCCTCAGTGGTGTGCCCACGCTCTTGATGATACTGGCAATGAAGGCTCTGGTTGCGCCTCAAGGGATCTCCTCCCATCTTGTTCGGCCATTTGAAGTATGGCTCGTTCTGGATTTTCTCTAGAATCTGATGAATGGGCTCTCGGAATATGGTATGAACAGTTTGCGATACAGCAGACCCGGACTGCCCACTATAATCTCTTCGTGGCCTGCTATTGTTGTATCGGTCCGTCCTGAAGTCCCTCCTCTCTTGAGGGACAGCCTTTGCCTTTCCCTTTCCAAGTATTTGATCCTCTTCGACCCGTTTGTATTCGTCTATGCGATCCATCAGTCGGCACACGCTCCTCACAGGTTTCTTGGTCAGAGACTTCCTCAGGTCGTGCTCGGCTGGCAGACCGACCTTGAATGTCCTTACAGCGACATCATCGAAACTTCCTTCGATCTTATTAAACATCTCCCAGTACCTATCTGAGTAGGTCTTTAGCGTCTCTCCTTCGCGCATGGACATGGATAGCAAGGAGTCTAAAGGCCGGGGGACCCTGGTGTTCGTCACGAACCGAGAGCAGAAGGCTCTAGTGAGCGCCTGATAGGATCCAATAGAATTTGCTGCGAGACCATCGAACCATCTCATAGCCGCAGGCCCCAGGCTGGAAGGGAACACTTTGCACATGAGAGTCTCGTTCCGAGAATGGACAGCAATTTTTTGATTAAAATGACTCACATGCTCCACGGGGTCTGTCCGTCCGTTGTATGCGGTGAAGGTAGGTTGAGTGAAGCGCCGAGGGAGGCTCCCTCCCTCGATACTGCGCGTAAAGGGCGACCTTGAAATTTGATTGAGCGCCCTTGTCATGGTATCACTCCCGGTGCCCCTCGAGTACGTATTTCTGCTCCTGCGGTCATGGTGATGCTCTTCCTCGTAGGAGAAAGACTCGCTTGGTGGTGTCCTGGAGCGGGGTCTGTAACTATCCTCCTCCTCATCACCGTAAGAATCATCCGTGTTAGATGGACTGCTAGACGGACTGCGTCTCCTCTGCGCACGGCGCAACTTCCTCTCGAGATGATCAATTTTGCGTTGCATGGCCTTATGAGTTCGGCCACCACCATTCCGGCGTTGACTCCTTGGAGTATGGTTCGTATCCACGCTCCCTTCGCGATCCTTCTGGCGCTCGAGGTGCAAAAAATGGTCGATATGCTGAGAATCAGCTGACTCCGCTCTGTCTGATCTAACCATAGTTCAAGCTATAACACACAGGTACAACCGTAATCTTCCCACAGACGGCGCCAATTGTAAGGACACAAATTTGCGGTAGTTGGGCTGGCTAACAGGATGGCTAGAGGCCCAGAACATATTTAATACCCCAACAATGCATTTGTAAAGAGAGTGGGTTGAAGATTATTAGATTGGACACGTATGGGTTGAAAGCCCAAATAGGGTAATGAACAGATATGTACTAATAAGATAATCGAGGGTTACAATACTCTTTTCAACACTGTCCGAGGAGAATATCAGTACAAATATTGGTCGAACTCCCCCTTTTCCCTTCCTCTCCTTCTCTATTTATATGCCCTCCTCCCCTGCATGGGCCCTTTTCTCTTTATTCTTATCCCATCCGCCCCTTTCTCGAGCCTTCCTGGGGCAGCTGTAAAGGAGGAGGTCACTGTTCAGGAGTCTTTTCTCATTAATGCGGCCATGATGTTAGCTGCAGGGTCATAAATGCGGGGGCAGCAGCCTTTTTGCTTACGTCTGATTTCCGCCATCTGTCTTTACGGTTAACACAGAGCGAGGGGTTCTCTGGAAGAGATAAGATTGAGACTGGTGCATTGATCTGGGACGCCTTTTTAATAGTCCGAGCAGAGGACCTCCTCGGACAAAGCTTTCCCCTACGGGATTTACACCTCGGAATCGAGTTAGGCCGGGCAAATGCTTCATGAGGTGCATTCTTCAAAGGTGTAGGTCTCTTCGGACAGGCCCACGGCCCAGGATCTGATGTTGGGCCCTTTGCCCCCACAATAATAATAATAATAATAATAATAATAATAATAATAATAATAATAATAATAATAATAATAATAATAATAATAAAATTAAAAAAAATGTTAAAAATTACGATATGTATAATCCCATCTACAGATGGTGGAGATTGGAGAAATCTAAGAGTTATTCTAATTCATTGATATCGTTTTTTATCTTTTATGACCCCTTCACAATTTACGTTCGATGCTAATTGTTCACTTCTTTTTTTTTTTTTTTTTTTTTTATGTTAAATGTTCGCTCACATTAATATTCTTAACATTTTACTGCAAAAGGAAAATCTTTATTTTGCAAATATGGTTCAACATGTTAGTCCAATGGTACTAGCATCCTTGGTGGTGCAGTGTGGCAATTCTAGGGTTTGCGAACCCATGATCCTGACCTTCCTTTAGAGTATTAGCATCCGAGATGTTTGTTGATGCCCATTTTTTTTGGGAGCCCAGCAGAAAAGAAGAGGCCCAGCAACATGGGCAAAAAAGAGTTAGAAAGTGGATAGAAAAGTCATTAAGCCCAAGCGGCAGGAATAATAGATTATATGTCCATAAAGCAAAGAAATAGATCTTGAGGAAGTAAATGGGCCTAAAAAGGCCCGGAAAGAGAGAAATAGCAAAATCATGGGTAGAATGGATGTAAAAAAAGTGAGAATGGGCCACGGCTGCCACGGCAGGCCCAAAATAATATAAGTAAAGAAAGTAAGAGACAATAGAGAATCTATAAGCCCCAAGGATGAAGTATGGAGTAGTTGGGCCGAGAAAGCCCAGTGAATTAGCAAAAGCCCAAGGGAAGCACGGAATTAGGAAAGGTCAAGGACGCCCAACAGGAAGTAGACGAGACATGGGAACCCATAAACGATGTGATAAAAGGCCCAATAGGCTTATTGGGCCGTTAGAAAGGAAACAAACAGCAAGTCCAAAGAAGTCCAGTAGTTCTGGGCCAAATAACATCATGACAGGAATAATAGAACGGTGTGGCAGGAAGTAACAGCGAGACTGCAAGAGTAAAACAGCTCACGAAAAAACGTAAATGAGATGAAGCCCACAATCGGGCAAAGCCCAAGAGAGCAAGCCATAAAGAATGCAAAGTTAGCCCACGCCATGAAGAGTTAGGAGCGAATGGCAGAATGGACAGACAGACCTTCAGACTGCAGCAAACGCATGAGCAGCAGGCAGATTTTAGATGAACATGGAAGTGAAGCCCGCGCAAGGCCCAGACACCACCAGCCTATACCCAGCCAATACAAGACGTGGTGGGTCATGGGTCAGAGGTAAGAAGGCATGGTCTGGCGGTAGGGAGAGGGAAAAAACCTATTTTGAAATTCTTACTCAGGCTCTTTTGGGGGAAGTGTCTTGCTGGGATGACATGTCACCCAAAAGAAGCAAGGCTGAGTTGGAACCACTAGGTGCATGCCATGAGAGACGGAGAGAGAGAGAGAACACCCATGCCGTGGCAGGAAAGAATGCCACGGTGAGCAAACAAACAAAATAACTTGTCTTCACCTGGTGTTGTGGAATGGTGCGGTTAGCACAGGCTAATGGCGCTAGCTAGGTACCTGATCAATCAGTAATGGTCGGCAAGAACACACACCAAACAACGATGGTTAAAGGCTAAAATAGTAAAAGCCTGCCGCGGCAGGCATTATATAAGGACACCTACAGTGTACGAAAGGGGGAGGGTAATAGTGGCCTAAAAGAGAAAATCACAATAACTAAGAAAAAAAAAAAGAAAGAGAAAGAAAAAAAAAAAAAAAAAAAAGAAAGAAAGAAAGAACCAGAGAACAAAAAAAAATAAAAAATAAAAACATATATAGAGAGAACAAAGTGGCAGGCATGCACCAAATAAGTTGATTCTCTCTCTCCCTCTCAAACTCGTCCTTTGCCATCCGTAAGAGGACCTCCCTGGGCACAAGTTATTTTTTTATACATGTCAATAGTATATGCAACCTCACTGTAGCGGGATGGGAAAAAAAATTGGGTTTAGCAACTGGGATGGATCTTATTTTTAAGGAATTAAGTTGTAAAATAGCAACTGAGGAATGCTAGTGCTCTTACCCATATTTACCTTTTTTTCTTTTTTTCTTTTTTTCTTTTTCTTTTTGATGAATAGGAATGGGAAAGCCATGAATCTTTTAGTATATTATTATTCCCTTCTTTGACTACTATCATTGAACATGACCTACTACTTATCTGAAATGAAAATGTTCAAATTCCTCCTATTAAATTAGGCTCCACACACTGACAAGATTGGTGGCCAAGTAGCTAAGGCCTTAGGCCAACAAGACTTCTATATGCAAAGTATCTTGGGATTGAGTCGCTCATTTTTCATAAGTAACGTGTTAGTGCTCCTTATACTTCTTTAGGATGAAGTCTTAACATGGGAGCCGTTAGGGATGATTATGGTTACGCTCGAATTGGAATGTCACACTATTCACCCTCTCTTAACCATTTTTTTTCTTAAAAAAAAAAAAAGGGGGGGGGGGGGGGGGGGGGAGCTCCTCTTTACCTTCTTTTCTATTTATTAATCCATACGGATACTAGTTAGGATAGTTTCCTTCAGGTTGTATAACTATAAAAAATAGTTCATTAACCTTTTAAGTGATTATAAAAAATGTCTATGCCGTCAATTAATAAATGAGAAAGCATTGCTGGCTGACATGAAGTATCCTTACCCTCAACAACCGCCACCTGGGCTCCATGTCAGCATATGGGCTTGATCTTAGTATTTTTGTTTGCTACATCATATTTTTCCAATCACTGTCAGTTTCCATTCACCAATTGACAGACTGACAGAGATGACCTTTTTGTCACCACACACACACACACACGTATATGTATGATTAAAGGTTAAGATTATCTTAAAACATGAGACAAAGGTTGAGAAATAAATGTGTAATTAAACGAAAGAAAAACTTTTCTTCCTTAGAATGACCTATTTACATAAGCCAAAAAAAGAGATTGGGAAGCCCTCAATATTTTTAATTTTTCCTTCTTTGGAAATATGAAATCTCTAGTAAGCAAATTAAAAAATAAAAATGGATTAACTCCAAGGAATTGGAGAAAATTGTTGATTTGAATGGGAGAGGATCTTTTCCTAAAGAAATATGTATATCCGAACCAAAAATCCACCTGTGAATAAATGGATATCTTCCGCCTTAAGAAGGACTCACTGTATCTAACAGTGTACATTTGATTGAAGATATCAAATAATTTAAAGCATTTGTTTTATCAAAAAAAAAAAGAAAAAAAGAAACTTTTGTTAATCCGCATTTCATCAGCATAATTAAGGCCACCAAACCAGATGAACTATCCGCTCATCTGCAGACATAATGGTAATTGATCTAAACAAACTCCCAGTCAGACTCAGAGGATTCTTGGTCTGGTGTATCAGGGTTTTCAGCAAGATATGATTTGGAACCTTTTCCTCTTTGTTGATCCAATTCTGCATTAAAATCATCATAACAAGTTGCATTCTGCTCATCTTCCTTCTTCTTCTTCTTCAACCCCAGTTTTGAAGCAAAGGCTTCATTAGAGTCTTTCTGAAAGAACCAGGAAAACAAGAGAAATACACAAGTTATTATCCATATTGCGATATTGCATTAATTAGTTTCCAACTATAACACTACACAGCTAAAATGCTAGCTAGAGCTTATTTCTAACTAAAATATTGTTAACTTGTATATATTACTATTACTTGGAATGTTTGTTTCAAAGTATCTGTTAGAATAATATATATATATATATATATATATATATATATATGGCATGTGGCACATTTTTTTAAGTTCTCTTTATTTAGGGTTCTAAATTAACAAAGTTTGTATTTATACTAAAGTATTAGTTTGTTAAATTAGCCAATAGAGTAAATGCATATATTAATTATCTATAGTTGAGCATTAATTATTTATATCAAATGAATTTTTTTATATGATTATTTTTATATATAATTTTTAGTTGGAATAATAATTTTTAGAATATGACATTCTTACTCGTGTTTAGTTGCTTTGACAACAATTGACGCAACAACTTAAATCTTAATTCTTTAAATTTCTTAACTCTTTTCAGTCATATAATATATATATATATATATATATGTGTGTGTGTGTGTGTGTGTGTGTAATAGAATAAATATATTTATTGTTTTATAGCATAATGAAATTTAATATAATTTTTCTAAAATTTATATGAGAAACAAATTTTTTTTTTTTTTTTTATATGTGAGAAACAATTGAAACCCTATATTATACAACAATTGAAGCAATGTCCAACAAAAAGAGAAAAGATTAGTAACACATAATTAAGAATGTGAAAAATAATAATTGAAGGATATATGCATTTTTTAGTAGGCATGAAACGTGCATATCTATATTAACCATTATATCATGTAATTTTCAATTTGTGAACACACACATATAGTGATTTCTATTTTGTCTATAAAATAACTAAATATTATAATTTCTTACAAGGAAATTTATTCAATATTTTTTATACATCGATAGTTGAAGGATATGAATCATGAATGTAAGATATAAGATTCTTGATAAACTTATTGAAATATTAGAAAAAAAACTAATAATAAGTTGCACCGCCCATCGCTAGTTATGGTTAAATGATTAGATTTATCGTTTCCTAATGGCTTAAGCATTAGGAAAGGGAAAGGAAGAAAGTCATACCTTGAAAGAACTGTCTTTTGATTTTTCACAAGAAACGGTATAAAGTTCATTGCAATATGGTACCATAATAGAACTTTCATCAAGCTGCACTTTATCAGATGGTTGAACAGTTTGTATACCTTGCTTGGTAACATCATCCTCTCTAAACCTTTCATCAACGGATCCACAATATCTCTCTAAAATAATGCAGAAAGCAAAACACATGATAACATTCCTCTACATTTATTGTGTTAATTCATAGTGAGCACCTAATTGCAACAAGGGAAAAAGAGCACAAAAAAAAAAAAAATATAATAGCCCCTTCTCCTCTAACCCATGGAGAGATGTCAGAAGATCCAAAACCATAAGAACAATAAGGTACTTACCAATTGATTGTGTTGAGGTATCACCACAATGAAGTTCAACTTCCACGACTTTACTCTCATTGGACTCAGCCAAACTAAAAGAGTCAGGAGACAGTATGTCATCACAAGCATTGGCATCTATCTCTTCTGCTATTTTCTTGACGGAGTTAGACCCTTTGACATCATCTAGAAATGGCAGCAACATTTCCGCTCTACTATCTAATGTAGTCTCATTATCAGCTTGGAATTGATAGGATAACCGTCTCATGCTTGAATTCTTCTTTCTAGAGGTTTGCTTCTCCTTAGTATGATTTTTCTTGATACTAAATTCAACTTTTACATTCGTACCAGTATTGACATTTTCCTCAGAAGATAAACCAATATCCATGCCCTCTACAGATTCCACAAAAGATGAATCTAGCAAAAGATCTCCTTTGGAAGGTCCCTCTTTAAAATGTTTTTCACCAATACATTCTCCAGAATTTTCATGGGTGGTTCCATCAGTGTTTCCTGCCACAGACAAGTCAGAAACTTCTTCTTTCTCTATGTCCACAGAAGATGGAGGGAGCACATCTTGCATGACTTCTGAGCTACATTCTCTAACATTCCCACTCTCCATCTCCAACTGGCTTTCATCATTTTGAACCTCATACTGTTCAAGAATGCAATCAAGTATAAGACAAATAGTGGCATGGAGACATAATGTAAAAAGAATTCAATTGGGGATGGTACAAGAATGCAACAAGATACAAGCAACCAAAGCAGCATAACACACATCCAAATTATTTCCAAATTATTACACAGTATAACAATTTGAAAGACGGCTTACTAAAAGTTCATAAGCACAGATTAAAAAATAAAGAACAGCCTATTACTCACCAAACAATATATCAACTAATAAGAACAATAATATAAAATCCTCATAATTAAAATTGACAGTTGAGTAATACATATTTACAGTAATATAGTTAAGATATAGATGCTAATAAGGCACAATCAACATAACATTTACATTCAATAGAATGCCAAAATTCAACCACCACATAAAACAAAAACAGCATAACAAGGTCAAAAGGAAATTTAAAAGGATACCTGCTTCACGATCTCATCCATTTCCAAACACATATCTTCAAACTTCTGGACTATGTACCCGACCCATGGAATGACTTTAGATATGTCCTCCATATTGACTTTAAACGTGTCCTCCATATTGAATACAAACAACTAAGCTATAATCCACCTTTCAGATGCAGGCCAAAATCACAATTTCTTCACCTCCCACTCCCAGGATTATACTGCAACTATTCTGATTAATGAGCATTCAACATGCTCAAAAGACATATTAGCAATATATTTGAGATTGCTGGACTATTAGCAAAGAAACAGGACAAACGATTAATGAGCATTCAACATGCTCAAAAGACATATTAGCAATATATTTGAGATTGCTGGACTATTAGCAAAGAAACAGGACAAACGATAAACATAAAAGCAAAACAATCGAATCCAGTGAATGCAACATCTAATTGTTGATTTTTGAAGAATATTGCCCTATATGGTCTACCAGGGCATAGCTGACATACTGCCATGTAAAGCAATCAAGTATGACACGCATTGACAACAAATTTGCTCAGGTATTGCTAAAGAAGACAAGACACCCTATCAGTGTTCATTCATTAAAATTCGGGTTTGGAGCACAGGAGAAAGTACAATAGAACATGTTGGAACTCAACCTATATAATAGTTCTTTTTTAGTAATCCTAATGGTTAAAAATCTGCACATGAACAAACTGATCTTGGGTTCATGCTGCAAACTCTCTCGTTGAAACAAAAGATTCATATCACATTTTGAAATTGTAGTTCTTGAAACTTTTAAAGAGCTAGAGTGGGGCCAAAAATCAACACAGTTACTTCTTGCAATATCTAAAGCCAAAACTCTTCATTTAGAAGAGCATCCAAACACCCCTATACATTACCAAAACAAACTGAACTTGACTAATCATCACATTGAAACTATGGACCCTAAAAGTATCAATCATGGTTGCTCTAACTTTCCATAATCAAAAACAATCCCAACATCATAATCTTATTCATGCTAACCCCAATAATTCTTCAGACACAGATGCTTTCACCAAAGCTGAGGTTTTATTGCCAAACTGGAAAAAAAAAATGAGACATAAAATCCAGCTTTAACATAATTTTAATTGTTAGATTTGGAGTCCGTTTAATTTATCCGAGCTTAATGAGACAATTCATTAAATAACTGGAAACCAAAACAACATTAGATATAGAGAAATCAAAATAACTTAGAATTTAGGACTCAAATCGTTTTCCTTTTGCGTCACTTTGTCATGCAAGAGCACCATACAAACACCATGAATCCCCTCTTATTTTTCTTAATACTTTGGCTCTGACGTACAACATTGTTGTGGTCTAGTGGTCAAGAATTAATTTCAAGGCAATTGAACGAGAATGAGGGGTTGGAGAGTAGCAAACAGTGACATTGAAAAAGAACCCAATACCGCAGATGATCAAGAGCCATAAACTACCACAATGTAACATTAGTAAACCACAAAGATCAACATGCAAAAGCGTTTTAAAGTCACGGTATCATTAAAGCTTGTAGAAGTTAAACAAAAAGCAAGAGAGCTACATCGAGTACGTAAAATTTTTATTAAAAAACAGAGCATCAAATTATAATGAGTTTGACCACCACTTACAGGTACTTAGAGTCGAACAGGGAAGCAAAATCCTTGAAAATTCTGAGATTCTAAGGAAACCCAATTCACCAAAGCTCAATTAAACAGAGAGAGAAAAAAAATTAGAAGATAAAGGAGAGAAGCTTTGAAGAGTTATAAAAGAAGCAGAGGTCTAGCAAGTAGCAAAAAGTAATAAAAGAATCCTATTATTAACAAAAAAGTGAAAGAAGGAAAGAGTAGGAAAAAAAGGAACGAAGTTGGTAAAACTTCATTGGCTCCATACTTCTACTTCTTCAAGGAAAAGGTGTTCTTCTTTACTTCCTATTACTAATCATCACACGCACAAGCCTCCGTGACACTGACTCCGTTTCTAACTAAAATAGAACTTCCTCTAGTTGACTTTTTATAATTGGATTTTTTTTTTTTTTTGGTTCTGATACAGGGAACTTCAATTTACTCAAAGTGTAACGTAAGTCAAGTTCAAGAATTTTCAAAACTTATCAAGTTAATTCCTAATGAGTAATTATATTGAAAAAGGTAATTAAAATGAGTAAGGGTTTAAAAATTAAGTTTGATTTAGGGACCAAGTTAATTGGTTTTGAAAAGTTTTTTACTTTGACTGGTATTAACCCAAATCTCAGAAATGTTAAATATTAACAGTATTTTACCTTAAAAAAAAAAAAAAAATCCACCGCACTTTTTTTTAAGAAACAATTATTATTTAAATAAAATGAGGAGGGAAAAGATTCATAACATCAAGGATATGTATGTTATGCAAGCTTATATTAAGTCCCATGATAGCATATCATTAGCCTTAATTCTAACTTGATTAGTCTTTTGTGGATTTAGTGCAAATATGATTAATACTTTCCTGTGGTCAATTAGTCCAAAATTTGGAGTCTCCTGATAGAGTTCTACATCCAATTGGAAGTAGAGGAACCAAATTAATTCGTATTATTTCCCAGACGGAACCAAATCAATCTCTTGATCTTTTGATAGGCTTCTTACGTTTCTTGAGGAAAAAAAAAAGGTTACGTTTTCAAAAGGCTGAAGTTACCTATCTAATCCAAAATGTTTCAATTTTTGTTTATTTTGTAGTGTACTACTCTATAAGATATATATACAATATTTTTGAAATTCTTGTTTTTTTTTTTTTTTTATTATTATAAGATTTTGAAATTCTTTTGATATGATATGTTGTCTTTGGTTCAATGTCAATTCCATTTGCTTTTAATCTTTTATCACCAAGGATTGTTTTTTGATTCAATGTCCACTTCCATTTGCTTTTATCACCAAGGATAAATTCATGTTAATACTTAATAGTTATTTAATAAATTTTTTATATCCCTGAAATTATTGTTTCCTAAAAATCATTTAGGATTTTAAAGTATTTTTCAGTATGTAATTTAAAATTTTCTTTTAAAATAAGTAAAACTTTAAAATATATGGTACAAACTTTTAATAATCTTAAATCCTTCCAAACTATACCGTAAGGGGGTCAATTTTCTAGACTTCTTCACATTTTTGTAATTTGGTTTAAGCTGGGCCAAACAATAACAAAGAAACTGATTTACTTTCTCCTATTTGGAGTTAGGCTGTTTTTAGAACAGTATGGTGGGCTAAAATTTATCATGGACTCAACTTCAAAATCAAAGTGGCCCCCTTAGTTGGGCTACAATAAAGACCTAATTTTATTTCATTGTTAAATTTCGAATTTTTGTTGTGATCGACTCTGGACTTTGGAGTCTGGGTCTGGCCATATCCAAAACCAAGGAAAAAAAAAAAAAAAGAGTCTAGGTTGACGTCTTTTTTTGTTATTTTGATTTTAGAAAATAGTAAAACTATGATACACAGATTTATTCTCTACGTGAGGAAAGGATGTGTACAATTACGGTCTTTTTTTTTTTTCTTTTTTTTTCTTTTTTTGAGAAGAAAGAACACTTTTATTAAGAAAAACCAGCTATATCAGCCTAAAGTACAGAAAAGATTTGTTGTGAAACATCTTCCATCCACACAAGACATTTTGGAATATTAATTAAATATTTAGCCAGATTATGAGCAAGATTATCTTCCGTCCTAGTATGAGAGTTAAGTAATTGAGTAAAAAATCTAGAAAAAAAAAAATCAGCATCTTGAATAAGAGGAGAAAAATAAGTCAGAGACTGTCTACCTTCCTTCAAACTAAGCCTTCATGATGAGGATTGAATCTCCTTCTAACACATCACAGGAAATACTTAAATCAGAACCAAGCTCAAGTGCACGAATAGTAACTAAAGCTTTAATCTCCTCAACTTGGAAAGCTTGAGGGAATTGTTGAGATAAAGAGGCAATGACGAGGCCTTGGTTGTTGCGAATAATTACTCCAATGTCGGATTTATTCTCATGTCTAAAAACTACTCCATCAAAATTAATCTTAAACAAATCAAGAGGTGGGGGTTGCCATAAGTTATAAGGCTTAGGAACTTAGGGTTGCTTGGAAGGTTAAACTGAGGAAAATTCTTCAAACCGATCTTTGGCAACCTGAGCTATATAATCAACATTGCAACTGGGTTGATTCATTCTATCTTGATTTCGCTGAGTCCAAATCAACCAAGCAATCATAGCAAACAACTCTAGGCTTTGGTGCTTCGGTAGAATCCATGACATAAGCTCTTTAAAATCCAAAACTGAGTAGTAAGGCAGAAATCCCAAGCATTAGATGTAGATCATACCAGACCTAGCTAAGGGCATGCCCACTATGGGCACAATGGAGGAGAGTATGCCTCGGCCAAGTGAACTAGGGTGGAGAAGGAAAAATGAAGTCGTCACCTAAATTAGGTATAGGAACCATAAATATAGTGTCATTTGTGGAAGGATTGATCTACTACCAGAGCATGTGTCTGAAGTTTAGGTATGGAGATGGGAAGGTGTTAGGCACTTAACCCCACTTGACTCGTAGGTTTGCTTCCACTTATTGTGTCTTACGTCTGAATCTTATTAAAAGCATATTCAAAACTTGTATTCTAGACTCACACACATACATCTAAGCAATCAATATGGCATTTTTATCCCAAACCCTAGCATACATATATCATGCATCTCATTATATCATATCCAAGGTAGAAACATAGACATGACAGCAATTAAACATGGTTTATAGGCATTTAAACATCAAGAACTCATCATTCAACCAAGCATGTCCACACTTATCATCGAAAGCATATTCCAAACAAATGCATGTTCATATAAATGCATAACTTACCTTACATACCTTACTATATCACTACACCTATGCATCGATACATGATCATGTTACATGCATGTTCATGGCAAAACAACAAAATTGGAAGATAAAACCCTAATCTAGCATGTAAAGAACAACCAAGGCAAACAAACATGGAAGCAGAGACATATACACATGAAAACAAATTAGGACAGAGGCATATTAAACAGATAAAGTAAAGAAGCAGAAGCAAAAGGTTCAGATTAAGATTTTTGGGCATGAGTATGCTTGCGCATACATAGGACTGCGTGCGTAGCCCAGTTGTAAGCGTACGGATACTTCGAGTATGCGTGCGCATGCAAAAAGCATGCATACGCATACAATCCCTAACCTTAACCTAGAAAACAAGAACACAACAGATAGAAACTTTAAATATTGCAACCTAGCATGCTTAAAATCAAAAAAGCTATGTAAAACTAGACTAAAAAAAACATATTAAAACATATATGAAGCAAAAGAACAAGAGAAAAACATAATTAAACAAAGAGCAAGCAGGCAAGAAAAGCTAGAACCTTTACCTCCAAAACAAAAGGCTCCTTGGCTTGATTTTGACTGTTCCCCTTAATCAATCTATTCACAACCAAAATAAGATTAGTTAACAAACCTTGAAATTCGAAGATCAAGACCAGAATAGGTCCTAATAAAAAAATATTGACTTGAGAATGTTTGTGAAAAACTCCCTCTTTGATTCACTATTTCTAGCGAATCTTATATTTTTCCTTAGGATTTTCTTTGTGTTTTGAAAAGGTACTATGTATAGCTTTTTATAGTTGAAAAATGGGAGTTTGGAATGGCTCTCAGAAGATGTGGGATTCGTTCCAAAACTCAAACTTAAATGTAGAAAACTTGTCTTTCATAGTTTTTGAAACCGTAACATACGTACGCATGCTCATGTATGCGTGGTCTTTATTTTTCAAAAATAGCTTATTTAATTCACAAAAGAGTATATTTTTCAAAAATAATTTTCTCAAGTCAATTTCAATCTAATCAAGCCTTAAACCAAACTTGAGCTTTAGAATTCTAACATCATTGAAGAATAGGGGTTCAAGTCGTAAGGGCTATAAAATGTGGTGTCTACACCCACAAAGCATGTAGAGTAGATTTGGGGGCTGCCTTGTATCGGTCACAGAGCAGGAAATCAAGAATAGCTTGGCATACCAGATTAGTTTTTGTGGGCATAGAATTCCTACAGGCCCTACCAAATGAAATTTTTGACTTAGTTGGGCACACTTAAGGACCAAATACCCTTCCAAAGTTCTTTGTCAGGACTTGGGGTCTCAACAAACATATCACCATCAGTCTCTTCCTTCAAAGACATATATCCAGATTTACAAAAATATTTCCCATCTTGAGAGTTATGGGCCGAATAATTACATCCACCGAAGCACAACTAGCCAGTAGAATTCTCTTAATAATTTCAACCTCTCTAGGTACAAAAATGCCATCAACCATGTCCGCGTTCCATTGTCTTGTGGAAGCATCAATCAAAGAGTTCATCGTAGTTTCCTCCATAGATTCAATAACTGGGGAAGAGGCCCTAGTTGGGTGTTTTACGGGTAACCGGGCAACCGACTTCACATCTCCAATGCACCAGCAATTAGATGTGAAAACTTATTATGTGTTAAAAGATATTGTGGTTTGTGCTAAATTTATTATGGTTTAAGAGTACTAATTATATTTTTAGTCCATGTAGTGTTTGATGTAGCTCCTATATATACCCTACTAAGGTTTGTTTGTTTGTTTGTTTGTTTGTTTGTTTGTTTTTTTTTTACCCCAATCTATGAATATTAAAGAAGTAGCCATTTTAGGTTTTCTCTTGTGAATGTAGCATGTTAGGTTAAACCACGTAGTTCTTGTTCTCTTTTGCTTTTGCTTCTTTATTTATTTGAGGTTCTAACATGCTATTAAAGCAAGTGATATTGAGTACAAATCTATAATATCTCAGCCCTACCTTCCATTTAAAAAGTAAAAAATCTCATTGTTAGGATCCACTTATTAAGGGAGAGTTTGGGCACATAGAATAAGGGGGGAGTGTTAGAATATTGATTAAGTGTTTAACTTCACCATTCCATAGAATTGAGAATCAATTTCCTATACATTGATGTAGAGAAGTAGAAGTGAAAGAATAAGAACAAAAAGATTGTGTGGTTTGGCCAAATGACATACATCCAAAACACAAAGCCTTTAGTTGCTACGTTATTTACTATACTTAATTATGTATTACAATGAACCTTAAGCATGGTATATATAGCAGCTAGGATAACCCTAGTTGGACCTACAATATACTCTGAGCCTTTTGAGCTATTAAATAAACCACAGTATGTTTCACATTGCTCCTCACACTCAAGGTGATATCAGAGCCAATAAATCCAAGCCTTGATTTCTTTTACTGTCACTCCAATGCAATAACCCAAACCTTAAATTCTTAAGCAATCACCGTGGTACTTGCTGCAGCCATTAACAAACCCTTGCCACCATCACTGAGATCAAGTAACTTACCCATCACTGTGAACCACCATAGTGGTTCTTGCCAACGACAAATAGCTGGACTGAGTTGACTTAATTAATGGAAATAAAGCAGCAAAATCACAATTTCATCCCAGAGTTGCCTTCATAGCAAATCGTGACTTCCACAACTCAAAGTCACACTAAAAGCCCTTCTAACCTTCTACCATTGCTCTTTTTTGACTTTCGCTTATCTCTTTATTTGAGATTTTAATAATATGGGTTCCACACATTTTGGGGTAATCTTAGTTTAACTTTTCCATGTTGAATTTTACATATATAAATCATAGCATAAAAATGCATAAATTTAGAAACACTTTTTAATTGGTAGATAATAAGGTGGAGAGAGGTTCAAATTACAGACATTAAACACCACTTAGAACACCATTACTATTGGGTTATTACTTAAACATTTTTTTTTTTTTTTTGATGGGAACTTAAACTTTTTTCTAAATTTTACTTGAATGAGCAATCTAGATTTGTAAATTTTACTTTCTTAAAAAATCTTTGAGCACAAAAGATCAAAGTTCCGACTTTTTAACTTGATGCCTTTCCTTACAAAAGCTCCATCTTCTCAAAAAAAAAAAAATAATAATAATAATAATAATAAATAAATAAAACCGATAGAACAATACTGGATCACTCTTTTTGCCCCCTGTTGGAACCCAGAAGTTTTGGAGCCATGGGGTCCAATGCTTGAGTTTAATTACCCTTAAATAAGTACGGATTTGAAACAACAACAATAATGGAGTGATCATAATATTTGATTGAAATTAGAGTGGGGTTGTTAGAATTGGTAATTGATATTATTAATATTGTAGCTGATGAGATCTGCCACTTTAGAAAAGGCTTTCTTCTTTATCGGATGGACAAGGGGAAAAGAGAGTCAGTCATACTGACTCTTTTGACTTTTTTGGTTGCAAAATTTGACCCAAAAGGCCAAACTTTTATAGATGTTCAGTTTGACTAATGATAGGGAAAAGCCCATAAAAAAGTATTTCAATAAACTTGTTCCAGTGGGTAGAGCATAACAGAACATGAGTGTCACCTCAATATTGGGAAAAATTCTAATTGTGGCTTGACAAGTGAATTAGGTTTCTAAGGAAAAATTAATATAAGTTTCTCTTGTTTAGAAGGAAAAATTATTCTTTGGTGTGGAAGGAAAGTCTATTCTTTGTTAAAGAAGTAATGTATCCTTAGTCCAAAAGGGAATACGAAAAGTTTTATAAATAGACAGTGCTACAAAGAATTTGGTGGTTTTGGCGCAAGAGTCATTCCTATGGGAAGAGAGAACATAGAGTGTGAAACAAAAAGAGTGTACTTGAAAGCAAACAAAAACAATGAGATTTTTTTTCTTTACCCGTGAGACACAAAGAGAGTGTAT
The DNA here is from genome assembly GCA_033629205.1 of Lithocarpus polystachyus. NCBI lineage: Eukaryota > Viridiplantae > Streptophyta > Magnoliopsida > Fagales > Fagaceae > Lithocarpus > Lithocarpus polystachyus. Next base: position 59,740,110 of record CM066166.1, read on the forward strand.
GTGAGAGCTCGTTTTTCTTTAGCCATGAGATATCCACAAGAGATATTATAATTGAATTGAGAATAGTGAAACTGATTTGAAGTTTATCTCGTCATTTTTCTATTCAAGGAGAAATGGCTTTCCACGTAAATATTTGTGTTATTGTGTGATTGCTATTTGGGATTGATAATATTGGTGGTAATATTAGTGGGAAATCAAACTCCAAAAATAAAAAAATAAAAAAACAAAAAACAAAAAAAGAATATGTGTAAGATTTTAATTGTGATTTGATTTATGATCCTAGGGAACATTATTAGTCCCAAAAATTCAATTTGTTGAAAAAAGAAATTGGTTAATTTTTCTCTTGGTAACACATTCAAGTTTAGCCACAACTTGTGGGTGACCAAATCCAATGTATTACCGGGAAGATTCATTGTTTTCCCATCTTAAGAAACCTTTCATCTTTATTGTCCATGATATACAAATGTCACAATTCATACTGCACAAGGAATGCATCTCTGTGGGAAAACATCCCTCTTTCCCATGTATAATCTCAAATCTAACATATGCTTTGCTAGCGCTATCTCCCGATGGAAGCCTCAATATTGAAGTATGTTAGTAAATCTTTAGTATGGCAAGCTCTTAGAACTTGTGCTGATCACAAGGGTCTTGAGCTTAGATCTGTCCTCATGAGCATTGGCACGCCGTGTTATCATTTCCATATTCTTATGTAAACTTTGCTTCACCAAATTCTTCATCATTTTCTTTCCTACTTGAGACTCCCTTTGATTTATAGGTGAACCTATTGTAATCCTTCCTGTTTGTGGGCCAGAATGTGGGCCCATTTTTGCTTGCCTCTCGTCTTTGAACCATTGCAGTAGCTTCAGCGCTCTCTTTTGGGCTAGAGGGCTACCCAATAATGCCACTTCAAGTAGTACCGACACAATTCCTGACTTGGCCATTTTTTGGCGTTGGGCTGAGCTTTGATGGGCCAAAATCATTAAAATGTAAGCTGATAATTCTTGGCATTTGGGTTTATCTTCCCACGTCAAAGTCTCTATCAAGCATTGTGGCACCATTGGACTATTTTCCAATGCCTTCTTTCCCATTAAGGTCACCACCAAGTGCCCAAGTGTTGCAAGGGCTTTCTCTGATAGTTCTTTTATTGAGGTGAGCATCAAGAGGGTTTGTACCGCCCCATTAGAGACTAGAGGTCCTGCACTGTCTAACACTGTGGACAAGTTGTATAAAGTACCCAAACACAACTCTTTAGTTTCAACACTTGAGCTTGATGATTCTAGAATCCTTGTGAGAAATGGGAGAATTTCTGATGAGGCAAAAGGGAATTGGTTGTTTGCTAGAGAAGACAATGATAAGAACAATTCCGCAAATTCACTTCTCGTTGATTCGTCTAAAATATCAATATTCTTTGGTAGTTTGGATAATATTCCTGCCTCCACCATGAGCACCTTGTTCCTGATTGGACCAAAAAAAAAGAGAGAAATTGACAACTAAAAATTAGGACCGGAAGCACAACATGTTTCAACTCTCATCTAACCAAGGTTGAAAATAAGAATGACACATAATTCGAGTCAATAATGACCTCGAAACTTGATTTGGTTATTTAAATAAAACAAGCAAAAATAATAGGTTAAGGTAGCCTAAAAAAAAAAAAAAACAAGTGGTGGCCTGTAATTGCATAATTTCTTATAAAATATTCAAGGGGTACCCATTAAATAAATCTCTCTGATCAAAACTAGCCAAATTATTTAAAGAATTCCAATCTGGATGAAGTCAATAGATCTGTGTTGGAAAGTGGAGATCAATAGACGAAGTTTTCATTTGTCTAAAGATTATTATTAGAATCTGAACCACTACGCTATATCTCTTTTTTTTTGGTAAACCACTACGCTATATCTCATAGACTGACTTTTCTAATTTTTAAAAGACAAAGATGTCGCTTCAATAAAACACTGTTCCCTGTCCAAATTTTCCTACGACTGTGGAACTTAGTGGACAGTCAGCGCACCTTATGGCGCTCTGATTCAAGGGCACATTTTGCTTAATTATATTTTGGTCCTTTAAAGTTAATGATACCCCATCATACATTATGTATGCTAGTAAGCATTCACATCCCATATTTAAACAAAATTCTATTTTACCATCTTAAAAATTATTTTATTATTTATATCATACCATTTTTTAACATCCCTAACATCTCATACTATATTTTTTGCAACTTTATTTAAATATTCTTTTTTATTCTTTTTTTTTTTTTTTTACTATCTCTCTCTCTCTCTCTTGAGCAACCAACAGTCACAACACCGATTAGCAACCCCAGAACAAACCCAACCACACTTACTCATCAAATCCATCACCTCCACCACGGCAACCCCCCCACCACCGCCACAAATCACGGCCAAAACACAACTCATTAGCAAGTAACCCATGAACATCACCCAAAATACTACCCACGAAAATCACCCATGACCAAAATACAACTCAACCACACCCATGAATATCACCCATGGCCACCAAAAATCACCACCACCACCACCACATTAGTCACAAACCCACCACCACCAGGAAAAAGAAAAAGAAAAAAAAAGCCAACACCATACCCATACCCATACCCACAGCCAAACCCACGGCAAGCCCCCACCACCACCACCACCACCACCACATTAGTCACAAACCCAACCACACCTACACTCATGAAACCCACTACCACCAAGAAAAACGAAACAAAGAAAAAAAAGAAGCAAATCCAACACCACCCACAGCCCACCACCACGATTCTCAGCCTTAAACCCACCAAGCAAACCCACCAACTTACGAAAGCCCTAGAGCAAGAGTGATGAGAAAATGGGTCATCGGCAGAGGCATGGGAGAGAAAGAAAGAGCAAATGTTGATCGATGTGTGAGAAAGAGAGAGAAAGGAGATGTGCTATGTGTGAGAGAGAGAGGAGTTGAAAGAAAAGAGAGAAAGAAAAGGGAAAATTGGAATAAAAAATTATATTTTGGTTTACAATTGTGCTACAGTGCCATTTTACATTTAAGATGGCACTGTAGCACAATTGCAAATTTTTTTGCAATTCCAAGATTTTACAAGACCGAATGCTAGGTATTTTTGTGGTTGATGCTAAAATATACTAATATATGGCATATAGAAGACCGGATGTGAATGCTCTAATGGTTTATTCCATCCATGATCAAGATGCTAGATATGATCTTAATTTTTTTTCTTCTTGTAATTAAAAGTAATTAAAATGGGTCATTCAGGAAATGCATGAACACATGTTATATGGATGATGGTCGGGTGCTTTGATGTATTTCAAACAATTTTATAATTACTGATTTGGTCTATTTCAAACAATTCAGGAAATGCATGAACACATGTTAGAAAGCAGCACATAAGCCCTAGTTATATGGATGATGGTTGGATCAATGCTTTGATCGATGGGTAGCATATTGCAAACAATTTTATAATTAGTGACGTGCTCTATTTTAATTGTGCATAATAAAAGTAATGTCAGTGATATACTTATTTGAAAATTTTACCACCTTACCACTGCACATCCTTGGTGCGATGGTCACTCCACAAATATAAGTGTTTGTGAGGTGTGGAGGATAAGGGCCAGGGTTCAAGTCTTCAGAAGGGAGCTTTACACACATATACACTTAGATTAGGTTAGAGTAGAATTCTATCTTCAATAAAAAAAAAAAAAAAAAAAAAAAAAAAAAAATTTACCATCTTAACAAGTAATAAAGATTATAGAAAGAAAAAAAATTAATTGAATCCCTAATTATTATAGTCAAATGTGTTAAGCCGAAAAAGCCCTTTATTTTGTTCCGTTTTTACTATCTACAAGTTTTTTTTTTTTTTTTTTTTCCTTCTAAAGACTATCTACCAATATACTTCTACATCCATATCAAATATATATATATATATATATATATATATTATACACACTTCTACATCAAAGGTAACCACTATCCCACATTTGGAGAAATTATAAAGTCCACATGGTGAACAAGTGATATGGTTCAACATTCCATTAAAAGACTCACACATGTTTAAAATTGCTAAGTTGGAAATTTTTTTAAAACACTGACTCAGCAATTTTAAACAAGTGAGAGTTTTTTAATGGAATGATGGACAGATGACGTAGTCCACCAGATGACTGTATAATTTCTCCCACATTTGAATGTAGATGTCAATTGCCGCATATTGGCATGAAAAATAGTAAAATGAAAGGAGCAGAGAGCCCATCTCTCCTTCTTACAATTAATATTATCATTATTAAAGTAGTGAGTAGATTTATGAGTGCAACAGCCTGGCTAGATCGAGAAGTGCATGAAGACCCATTCATCACTGCCCATTTTAGAAACATTTATGTCCCATTGTTTTCTGCAACATTTAAGAAAAAAAACTAGGAATTATAGAGGGTCCAAAAAATAAAAATCCCAATCCGACCAACTACCACGTGAAATGAATCTGAATACCTAATTATGAATTATCACTACTCAAAGAGTCAAAGAGTGGTGGTGCCCATAAGGGTTTCATTTTGAACTCCACAATGTCAACATTGTTAGGAAAATAAGCAGAAAACGCCAAAAAATAAGATAAATATAAATACTTTCCACGTGGTTTCACCTCTTAATTATATATATATATATATATATATATAATTAAGATAAATATAAATTTAAATGAAGGAGCTATAAAGGAAAGCTTATTTTTATGTTTAATCACTAAATACTCCTAAGTCCCTAACCTAACAAAATGTAAGGGTCCCATCTTTTCTTCCCCTATCTGTCCTAACAAACTTATACAACCAATCAAAGCTAAACCTGTTCAAAAAGGATTAGAAGTTAGCATTAGCAACTTTAATTTTAATTTTTAAAAAATTTAAAAAAAAATAAAAAAAAATCTCTTTTTGGAAAAAAAAAAAAGTTACTAAAGAATATAAGAAAATCTTCCACTGGACCTACACGTGACGCATTCCTATTCCTATAACCACCCAAACCAAATTTTGCTGACTCCATAAACTTATTTAATAAAATCCATTCATGCCTTCAATTTTCTTTGTTCCAAAGATGAATTCCACTTGCATCAAGATGATTAACTGCACAACTAATTAGAAGCATACATGCAGCTGGTGAATGATAGCTAGTATGGTCAATTATTATGCTTAAAATATCAAAGAGGAAGTTATGCATGATGCACCCTTTTCCAACTTTCTATAATATAGTCATACCAATAGGAAAAAAAAAAAACACCAAAAAGAAATCTAAAAACATATATGTGAACAACTAGAATGGTGAACCATTGATTTAGCCCTACAAAACGATAAAATTAATTGATTTTCTTATGAGAACAACTTATGCCACAATTTTTGACCGGGAGCATTTACAATTATTTTAATACAAATAATAAATTTACGATTTTTTTCAACAACAGACAATCTATCCCATCAAAAGTATGAAAAAATTTTATATTTCCAAACCTTTCTTCAAAAATAAAAAAAGAAATGAAAAAATAGTAAAACTTACGTGTAAGTTCCACGAGCAAGCTCAATCAAAGCCGTGACCCCAACAAGCCTTCTACTAGGCACATCGGAAGCCACCATAGCCACCAACACAGGTATAACTTCCAGCTCCGCCATCAACTTCCTAGTCTTCCCATCTTCTCTTGCAAGCCTTTCAATCTCCATAGCCGCCTTTTCTTTCTCTTCCCACCTCCCAAAGTGAAGCTTCTTCACTGACCTCTGTAGCACCACGGCCGAGTCATCCTCACTTTTCTCTCTTTCCATAACTTTCTGTACTACTACTTCTTCATCATCATCAACACTACTTTTGATACTCACTATATCGAATCGATCTGTGGTCGACCCGTATCGCTTGCGAGCCGCCTTTGATCGTAGGAACCTTCGGATTCGACCAAAGAACTGGAGCTTTATGTAAGACAATAACCAAATAGGAGAAGAAGAAGAAGAAGAATTGGACATGTTTGGAGGTTGTGAGGGACACATAGTGAAAGAAAAAGAGATTGAGAAATAGTTATTGGGTTTTGTTTCTTTATAGTATAAGTTTTTCTGTGAGCCTGACTTTCAAAAAAATAAAGGGGAATATGGGATGAGTGGGACAAGGAGGAAGACGACTTTGAGAGCAAAAACGAGAGGAAGCACAAAGCACATGCAGAGGAACAGTGCTGTCCGTTGTAAACTCAAAGACCGTGACGGATATTTAAGACAAGTGAGGGAACATGAGCTTTAAATTCCCACTATGCCCATATTTGTAATACCCCGTATTATGAAATGGCCATTTGAGATAAAAATACAGAAAATCTTAGTCCACATTCACTATTGTAAACTCTACTTTGAAATTGTGATTTAAAAAGGCAATTTTAGTACAGTTATGTATAGTGTGTATGCACTAAGAAGCGTAAAACTATCATTATATAGGAAATGTGTAGGTAGGGCTTATATATTAATCATGCTCAACCCATTTTGTGGGGTGAAGTTTCACGGGCATTTCATAATTCGATGGCTTAAACTATCGAGATAATTAATTATTAAAGTAAAGCAACGTGATATTCTCTCTTATCACATTGATTTGAATTTAATAATTAATTTATGCTCCCTCTCGAAGTATTGGATTGTAGCACTCCCAATGAGCCTTAATTTTTGGTTATAAACTCTGTCTTTGCTCCAAATTTTAGAAATAGAAAAATATTATTAAGAAAAATTAATTAGACAAAATTTAAATATAATTTCTTAGGTGTTGTAATATTTAAAAGGGTTTGACTTACCTTCAGTACATTTTTAACTGAACATGTCTTTTTATTTTAAATATACAATGACAAATAGTAGTGAGTTTTAATCTTCACCTTTTATTTAGTTAATGGGTGATGTGATAGTCTCCCATTAAAATAAAAGGAGACTCTTTTTTAAAAAATACTAGAGGTAAGTCAATCCCCTTTTAAAAAAGATAAAAAGTCTTATTAACGGTGCCTTTAGTACATTTGTTAATGGACTATTTTAGAAAAGTTTTAATACAACTTTCATAGAAAATGTAAAAAGTTGTAAAAAAAAAAAATTAGTAACATTTTTCTTTTCTCATAAAAAGGTTCTAATATTAGTTTTTAAATCAATACCCTTAGAATATTCGTAAACTATTTCCAAAGATAAAATGGTCTATTTTGTACTGACCAAAACAGCTACATGACTGAAATTAAGTTACAATCCCTAAGAATTTAAAGAAATTAAGTTAACAAAATCCTTGTTCAAAAAGTATTCATTAATTTTTCACCTTATTTGACAAATAATTAGAAAAGAACACATAATTAGGCCATCTTTTTTTTTTTTTTTGGAGAAAAAAGAATGCTTATATTAAATAAAAATGGTTAAGTCAGCCTAAAGTACAGAAATAACTGGTGATGGAATATCCTTCATCAACACAACAAAGTTAGAGATATGTAAAGCATACCGAGCAAAACCATGAGCAATCTTATTACCTTCTCTCTTAGTACAAGAGTAACGTAATTGATTAAACAGCCTAGAATAGAAACGAACATCTTCAATTGACAACCCATCCGAATGCAAAATATCCTTATTAAGTTGCAAAGCTGACAAAAGAGACTGGAAATCACCCTCCAAAACAACATTGGCAAATACATAATTAGGCAGTTGATTTGTTAAATAAATGATTAGAAAAAGAACACATAATGATCCTTAAATAATGTATTAAAGATTTCGTTTAACTAAACCATTGAACCAAAAATCAACTATTTGCACAAAAGTAAAAGGCAAAACAAAATTACTAAATGCATCCTCTATCTTTTACAAGCCAAGTGTACACATTAAATGAACCTACACAAATAATTATATTCATTTCTAAATGTAAGAAAAATTATTGACAAAAATATTAAATGTTCATTAAATAATGTCACAAAGAATTCGTTTGCAATCCCACTTATTTCAAATCAAAGATTAATTAATCTTGGTTTAGGTGTGAGCCACAGTTACGGCATGTGAGTAAGAATCAAGGACATTAGCATTGATTTTCCCGCAAAGCATCATAGATTTTTAAATTTTTGTCATCATATTGATTACAAATTATAAACGGGCTAATACTACAGTTACAAATTATTTTACAATATTTTTACAAAATATTGGTGTGACCAATCACTTATTGGTTTTCATCTAGACCCACCATTAATATCACTTTTTCATTTACCAATAATCACTCACCATATCAATAGTTTGTAAAACTTTTTATAAAATAATTTATATCTTTAACATTATTCTTATAGACGTGGCATGCTTACCACGAGATAGCGTTGCCACTTAGGGATGACAAAAAAACCCCGACCCACAGGTACCCAACCCGATTCAACCCTAATGGGTCGAGTTTTACCCGACCCGTGAAGCAAATGGGACGGATTCAAGTTTTATAAACTTAACCCGTAGCGGGTTTGAGTCGGATTCAGGTATTATGCATACTCGGCCCGAACCCGACCCGTATATATAATATTATAAAAGAAAAATTAAAAACCTAGGTATAAATACTACTCTATCACTTCTAAAAATCATTTCCCTAACCCTAATTTCTCACCTCTCAGTCGCCTCTCTCTCCTTCACTCTCAGCCACCCCTCCCTCACCCTCATTCTCTCTCTCTCTTTCACTTGCTGCCGCCAGTCCCTCCACCTCACCAGTCTCGTCAGTCCTTGCCTCCCTCACCAAGCTACTCACTCATCCACCTTGCCGTGGAGATTGCTAGCTCCTCCCTCACCACTCTGCTCGCTCCTCCATCTTGCCGCAGACGCTGCTCCTTCCTCCCTACCTCTCTCACCTCGCCTTGATTGGAAAAAGAAGGGATTCTTGTTGGTTTTTCGTGGTTCTGTTTTTGGAGTTTTGGAGGAGTTGAAATAGTGGTAGGCTTAGACTCTGATTTGATTTTTATTTTTATTTTTATTTTTATGAAAGATCTGATTTGTATTTATGGTCTTAAACTTTGATCTGTTGAGGGGCTTTTTATGGTTCTGTTTTTGGATTTTTGGAGGGGTTGAAATAGAGGTAAGAATAGACTCTGATTTGATCTGTATTTTTTTTTTTGATAAAAGATCTGATCTGTTTTTTTGATGAACGATCTGATCTGATCTGTATTTATGGTCTTAGACTATGATCTGTAGTATTGAGCAGAATTTTTGTGCCTTTTACTTTGTTTTGCATTGTTCTTGTGATGGTTTCTGTTCTACATGGCTTAAAGATTCAGACAATTTTTTTTTTTATTGGGCCACGGATTGGGCTTGAGTTGGTGGGGCCCGTGGAGCTCGACTGGGCGGGTTCGGGTTTTGGAGTCAGGCCGGCGGGTCGAGTTCAAGCATAAAGAAACCGCCCCGAACCTGACCCATTGCCATTCCTATTGCCACTGCCTGAATCTTTATAAGTTTTTTTTTCCTTTTCTTTTCTCAACCACGTTCTCGAAAGCATGGTGATTGATTGTTAAGATTTCTTAGCAAGAAGGGTGAAATCACCGTTCATATATGATCCGCTTAAAATTTTTTATACCACACAAATATAATAAGCTACGAAATGAAATCATTTAATCCATCTTGCTAATTTCAAATGGAATAGCTAAGTTACAAACCCTGTTGCATAATGTAGCACAGATCTTTAGGCAAGGGCAGAGAAAAAAAATGTGACATTTTACTCTTTAGTCTTGGATTGATATTTTTTTGACTTATTTTACCATTCGATTCATAAACTCATTTTTTATGCATTATTTTAAACTACAAAAACTTAAATTTAAACAATTGATTGATAACATAGCTATTAATCTTTGATCACCATAAAATTTTGTAAGTTTGGAGAATATACGAAGATAATGTAATCTAACGGTGGATTTGTCAAAATTCGCATCCAATTAAAAAATATTGAGCGGAGTAACATTACTTAGAGTTACACCAGGTGTAATATGAACCCAACCATATATATTTATATATATATATATATATATATATATGTTTGTATGTATGTATATCAAATCCACCATTAGATTACATTATTTTTGTATATTCTCTAAACTTGCAAAATTTCAAAGTGATCAACGATTAATAGCTATGTCATCTATCAATTGTTTAAATTCAAGTTTTTGTAATTTAAAATAATGCATAAAAGATGAGTTAATAGATCGAATAGTAAATAACATCCAATTGGCATAAAAATTGGCATGAATGTTAAGAACATATAGAACATATAATTTAACGATGAGATTTTCAAAATATGAATTCTATAACAAGTTATTGAGTGGTGTAAAATTATTTTGAGTTACACAAGGTGTAACTTGAACCCAACAATATTTTGGATAAAAACAATTTTTTAGATAGAGACAACAACTTATTTGTTCTTATCAATTTTTTAACAATAAGTTTTTTAACAAAACATGCAACATGCATTTATACTTATATATTGTTACATTATCAATTTCTTTAAATAATGTAATAATAAGTGTTTTAACAAAATATGAAACATGCTTTTTAGATAAAATAACAATTTTAACAAAACATGCAACATGCATATAAAGTAACAATTAATGTTCTAACAAAACATACAACATGCATCTAACTTTCAGTTGATAGAGAAAATAACCTATTTATTCTTATCAATATCTTTAGACAAAGTAACAACAAGTGTTTAAAAAAAACATGTAACATGCATCTAACTTTTGGTTGATAGAGATAACAACTTATCTGCTCTTATCAATTGATTTTAGATAAAGTAACAATAAGTGTTGTGGGAGGGTTTTGTGTCTCAGATCCCAATTAGCAAGTATTGTTCTCTTTGGCTTTGCACCTCAAGGATTTGCTTAATCCCACATCGGGAGAGACGCCTCTCACATGTGCCTTATAACCAAGAAGTCCAAGATACATGTGTATCACTATTAGGTATTGTCCTCTTTGGTTTTGCACCTCAAGGATTTGCTCAATCCCACGTCAGAGAGACGCCTCCCACATGTGCCTTATAACCAAGAAGTCCACTACACATGTGTACCACTAAAAAAAGAAGTTAAAAATTCTATTGCAATTAAAATTTTATTTATCTTCTCCATTGTTAGTATAGTTAATTTAGGTAAAACTCAATCATCTAGGTTTTAAATATTTAAAATTCTTCTCCAATCAAAATTCTATTAGCGAAATTTTCAATAAGTTTAAAGTAAAATAAAATATTTATTTTAATTATTTATCATAATTATTTAAATATAATTAAATTTGCACGACATACCATACATATTGGTATGATAATATAATAAATTTGAAAATATTTGTAAAATATTTATTTTCTTTTACATGAAATTGATATTTGATATATGAATATTAGATAATGTCAAGTTATGATTCGTGTAACATCATTTACACATTGTTTTATTGCCACAATATTTATTGTGCACTAGTCATAATATACCACTCTAGCAATTTTAATTTTTTATGGTCATATTATTCTAAGTTTTGCATACAATTGGCTTACTGTTAATACGGAAAGGCTGCGTGCTACTGGTTCTTGACTTAATGGCTCATTGACTTGAAGGAATTATTCAAATTTTAGGCCAAATTCATTTATACAAAAGAAAGAAAGAAAGAACAAAATTAAAAAAAAAAAAAAACCGTCACACCACCGGGCCTTGTAGTCTGGTGGTACTCGGTACTCTATGTATCTTAGAGCTTGGGGGTTCTATCCCCCACAATTACCTAGCAAAAAATAAAATTGAAAAAAAAAAAAAAAAACCGTCACATCTTTAATGGTCCATGTGGTTGATTTGTGTGTTGCCTTCAAGAGCCGCCAACGTGAATCTGAATGAAAATAATTGAACAAAGTTTTAGCATCCTTCATGCTCCATTTGCACATAAATAAGACTTGCGCCGCCATCCCCCCCCCCCCCCCCCCCCCCCCCCACACACATGAAATAAAATTTGATTCACAAAAAATTGGATTAACAATATAATTAAAATTGTAGCCGTGCCTACCATTTTAGTCAAGAATCTACTCGGCACGTTGAGTCTTTGATTAGTGCACCACTTTGTGAACCAGATTACCATTATTGACCCAACTTTCAATATATAAAAAAATAAAAATAAATAAAAAATAAAAAAATCTTGGGTACGAGTTTTGGGTGGAGTTCTTTAACTAGACCTTTGGATTTTGTGCTACTATAATTTCACGTCATACACCACTATACTTCTATCTATCCCATCCAATTTTTTCACGTGTGAAATAGTTTAATTACTACAACAAGAGAGAAACGGTTTATCGTTAAAGATTCGTTTGGTTAGGCATTTTAGAAGCATAAAAGACCATTCTTAAAACTCAAAATTTTATTTTGCAACCACAACTCTTCATAACTTTTATACAAACATTGATTTTAAACTTATTAAAATACAATTTTCCAATAGCTTATGCAAATGCATCCTAATAAACTTGGACTTGTTGAAGCCAAAAAAATAAAAAAAAAAACACAAAAGGAATGGTGCTTTTATGATGTGTACCACCACCATCATCCTTACACTTTGATGGTGACTCTTTTAGATTCATCTTATCTTCTTCTCACATGTCAAAATTCTGTAGTTTGATAACAACTTGGTTAATTCCTTATTCATTAAAAAGAAGAAAAAAAAACTTGGTTAATTTTTTTTTTCCTTTGTAATGGCTAGGATGTAGTTAAAAATTAAAAATTCACTTTTATTCTCAGCCTTTGTATCATAATTTTTTTTTTAACTTTTACAATTACATGATAATTGCACCGTGTAATTTATACATGAGATCTAAACCATTTTTTTTTTATCAAACCAACTCACAAATGTTTATAAATGAATTAACATCCTTTAGAGTTTGTAGAATCCATTGTGAAATTCCTAAAATCTTATCTATTTATTTATTTTAAAATTAGTAGATTGAATTTTATTATATCAATAATAATTTGGTTATAAACCAAAATTGTGATGGTCTATGTTTTCTTTTAAATGTTAATAATTTATAAAATTTAATCCACTCATTTAAAATGAATAAATAGAAATTTTAGAAATTTCATAATAAAGAAAGTTACTTTAAGAATTCTAAAAGATCTTAAATGGTTTTGAAATTTGTTCCTTTTTATTTGAAGATTTTATTCTAGTCAAGATTTATCTAGAAGTACACATAAGCTTAAGCTCACCTTAACATTTGCCAAGCCTCAACAAGCAGCAGCTTTTTCTCCATTTGTCCTATTCTTTTCTAAATGTTGGTATGGTAATTTGGTAAAGCGACCCATCAGGGCATCACTTACAAATCATGATTGATTGTAGTTTTGTCTTTTTTCCCCGTCGAAGAATGTAGACACATGACACAACAATTCACTTCTATTTTTGCTGGTTGATTTGATAATGATACATGATCATGTACAAGCATGTTAATGAAAGAGGGTTTTACATGTTACCTTCTGAAGATCTGAATACCTAAAAATCGAACTGCCTTCAAGAGATGAGAACTAGATATCAGTATCTTATTCAAAAAGTGGGTGGAATTCGAGTGCGTTTGTCAACAGATTATAAGCTAGGTTTTTCGCTTAAATAATCTACTATTTGTGGGTCTCACATTATTTTTTGTATCAGCTTTATTTCAAATAATCTTACTATTTTTTGAACATAAACTAATTTTTAATTTTTTATCTTATTTATATAAATAAGCTACTAAAAATAAGTAATTTCCAAACCGACACGGGTGGTGCTCTAACTCATTCAATGATCATGCCTTAGAACTGGCAAAATCTTTTCATTGGCAGTGATAGTGCCTAGACTAGCCAACCATATCAAATTGAGGCATTAGTAATGTGCCTATTGGCAGGCATAATTGCAATAAGGTGCCAGGTGTTGCTTCAGTGAATTCATAATACAGTTTTATCTGACACGAGGGATACTGAAAAGAATGTAACTAAAAAATGGATGGACACTCCACTAATGCATAAGCAGAGGTGGAAGTAGCAGTCGATGATAATAAGTGTCAATTTCAACAACTAACAAGTGCACTGCCAAAGGATAGAGCATTTGATAGGATGACATTACCGCAATGACTATGTTAGTATGATGGATTTTTAGACTCTTTCACCCTATCACACATAATTTTGCAAAACCCACTACCTCAACTTTTTAGAGGTGCACTTTAAGTCTCTTCCAAATCCTACCCTTTTTTCCTTTTTAAAAATACTGCTCCTTTTTCTGCCTTTTGAAGCTTCCCTCGAAATTCTATAATATATTATACATGCCAAGTTGTGTTAACACAATTTGGAGCAAGTTCACTTCGTGCTTCATGGGGAATGAAGTGTTATTCAAGTTCATCGTTGACCACTCCATTTCCATTTTTCAAGTCATTGAGCAAAGAAAAAGTTTGAATTGGTGCTTTGGTAGCCAAGCTCTGGCTTGCCAACATTTGGCTGCCAACTTCAGCCAAATGTTGGAACACAATTTAAAGTCATGGTCAAACACACAGTAAGGTAGTTCTGTGATTTGTTTTAGCAAATTTTTTGATGTTGTTCTGAAAATTTGACACAATCACCTGCCTTGTGGTCAAACTATCATATTGTTGCTATGATACCCTCTTTAGGTTGAAAACCATTGAGACAGAATTATAGAAGCACTTTTGGCTTGCCAGAAACTTTACAATTACTTGGAAAATACACCAACTAGGTAGTCCAAGACAAAAATTTAGGCAGGGATCAAATCAAATAGTGCTGCTGGCTTGTTCAAAGCTGCCAAACTGAAGTTTAATTTTCTATGTGAGAGTACATGGGAAAATGGAATTAAGAAGTTCCACTAAAACTTACCAAAGGGCTGTGTTTGCATTGCCCAATAAACATATAGCAAAACAGAATTCATGATGATTTTTGAATTTGAATGGCTTTGTTTTTTTGTTTTAAAAAAGCCATTTGCAGATTAAACGAGGGATTACCTTTAATCACAAGTCTTGCAGATCTTCATGACTAAATTTGGAGACAAAAATGTGCAAGTCTTGCTTAAAGTTGAAGTTAACCTTCTGGGGTCTACCGGACCCATAATAATGATGGTCCCATTTACTATGTATTTTCTGCCTATGATTAATTTCATGAGAATTGAGATCCTATCACTTCTAGCGCAGTCCTGATTAGCGACTAAAAAAGTATATTATTGCTAATTGACCAGCTATGTGGTTCAGTTTTCGCATTTCTGGAACAGAAAATAATAATATTAATATTAATATAAAGCTTTCTCATTTCTGAGAAAAGAAAAAACATTGCACCAGCCGGGAATCGAACCCGGGTCTGTACCGTGGCAGGGTACTATTCTACCACTAGACCACCGGTGCTTTGTTGTTTGACCTCTTCATTCTATAATTAAATATATCTAAATTTAAAAAAAAAAATGCCAAAATAACTCTTGTTTCCTCTCATGCAAATTCCAGGACTCTTTAACGCAAAATTGAGGACACACATCTTCATGAACAGATAAGTTCATAGCAACCACAAACTCGACTTTATTTTACCAAGACAAGTATCAAAATATTTAAGAACCTAATTCACGCTATGATCACTCCTCAGTCCTCACTGATCTTTTAAAAATCTCTGATTCACAAAGTAACTATAGGGGTTGGGACTTGGGAGGGGTAAAAACCCCTTGCACTATAGTTCACACTCAAAGTAAGAAGTGTCTATCCATATTTAATGGTCTTTATACCTAAAACTAGTGGCAGGGTCCAAATTTTAGTTTGGGCGACAAAATTAAAAGGCAATATAAAGTAAAGCGTCCGAATTTGGAAAAGATGGGGTGTAAAACTCATGTTTTACACCACCCAATAAGTGATTGTCACATTAGTATTTTACTTAAAATTCAATATATCTTACCACACCTAATAATATCTTTATAAATTCCTAATTTGGTTGAATTTATATATGGGTATTAGAATTGATTGGGTGTGATTGTGCTTATTCTTAAATAATTGATAAGTTGATGTGGCATGTTGGGATTTGAGAGGTAAAATATGAGTTTTATATCACGTCCTTACAGAATTTAATTTCTAAAGTAAAAACTAAATATATTAATCTATATTAATAATAAAATAAATATACAATTGTGAACGACTACAATTGTCATACAAAATCTAATATAAAGGCAAACTATAATTTATTCTTTCATACCGAGTCTAATTTAATCAACGTAAGAGGTTTATCTAATTAGACACCTATTTTGATTCCTTAGAATAATTTTTTTTTAAATCAATCTAAAAGTGTTAAGAGTAAAATGATATACCTACAAAGTTGTATACAATATAAGTCTCACTACCTTCATTGCTTTTAAAAAATAAGTGGAATTAAATTTTTTTTTTCTTTATTAATCAAAGTATTTAAAATTTTGGTTTATAACAAAAGCTCAAAGCTTGAAATTGAAAAATCAATAGATAAAGGAGGGGAAAAAAAAAAAAAAAAAAAGATAGTGCAGGCTCTAGGGTTTTAGTACTGTACAAGGAATGAGGTAGTTTTTTCCAATTATCTATTACCTATATAAAAAGCGTGAATGAGCTTGTGAGCAGTGCTTTTGTCGAGCACCTTGCTTGGGTATTCCGTGTTAACAAATTTATACCACGCAATGGACAAATGAGAGCTAGGCTGGTTTGTTTATTGTGTGTAGATAAGTTTACACTTCTATACTTAAAAAATTTTAATTTGAACAGTTAGAGAGTGTAGGTCTTTTGCCCATATTTTATCTATACTATTATTTAAGAGGCTTCTCCTGTTTGGATTTTTCATTTTTTTAGTTCAAAAATGCTCTTACACCCCTATATTTAAGTAGAGACAAAACTAAAAGACAATCCGATAAAAATGCAATTCTAACTCCCACTAAAATATTACCTAAAAAATAGAATCACTCTCTTATTAATTTTCAAATTGATTTATTTACTTATAAATTAAATTTTTAAAATAAAAATTATATATATATAATAAATAAATAAAACACAATTTTTTTTTCTACAAAATAGGACCACTAACCCAAAAAAAAAAAAAAAAAACTCGCACGTGCGTTGAGGCTAGTTTGATCTTATCTCTTTGTTAGCTTTTTTTTGATCAACCAACTACTCTGTTGATGGATACGAACACAGGACATGCGTTTGAGGGAGAAGAAGAACGCTGGAGAGGAGTCTGCTTTACCAACTAATCCACTAATTGACAGAAAGTAGCTATGAGTAAATCATAAAACAAATACGAGAGAGACAATTTATAATTTGAATAGTTAGAGTTATCTCTGTTGATAAACACAAACACAGGATCTAAGGGATTGAGATAAGGTTAGAGATTAAAAAAAAAAAAAAAAAAACAAACAAACAAACAGCCATGAGCAAATTGATACAAAAAGAGAAAAAAGAAGGAAAAGAAGAAGGCCGGAGAGAAAGGAGCTTTATGCTTACCCATGCAAATTTATTTCTTAAACCCTTTCATCTTTCCTCCTCTTTTTTTTTTTTTTCTTTGATTCCAAAACTAAATTCTTGTGTCGTATAAATTTTAAATATACATTGAAATGCTGTAAAAATAAAAATGTTTTGGTGTTTGCCTCTATGGTGGGTCAGTGTTAAGTGAATTTTTCTCAATATTTCGTGTCACTGCTGTTTTCTTCTACGTGGGATCTGCCTTTCTCTCTCTTTTTTTGTACCTTATAAAATGTATATTATATATATTTATAAGGTTTTGGCGTTTTGCGATATAAACCTTCAACCTTTTCGCATGGCACAAATCAAATCGACGAGCCATTGTCTAAAAGACCATAGTAATTATCGAACGCTTTGAATGTCATGATATTTCAACCTAATTTTGTAATTCTCTTTTAAATAAACAAAATTTTGCAATTGAAACAAAACCAAAATAATAATAAGGTAAATGCTAATAATAATTGAAAGAATACAAAAAGAGACAGGTAGATGACAACAATAATACTTGAATAATATTATTGACACATTAAATACATCGTCAAAGTGAGTATTATACTAGTAGATGACAAGAATGAGACCAGGTGATAGCACGCCTATGAATATCTACTGGATTATGGTCGGAAAGCTGTTAAACAAACATATATGACCTATTGGTTGTGAACCTAAATAAAGTGAACAAATCAATCAGAGATTTAAGTTAGGCTCCACATGTGAAGCACCTAGTCTGATACTAATTGAAAAATAATGCAATTCAGCTTAAGGAATTCCTCAAATTTCAATACAATCATCATCATCATCATCATCATTATCCCAGTCAAGTTTAAAGGAGCTGGCTGATTTCATCAACTCAGTTAGTCCAGTGAGATCCTCTAGATAGGTAGGATGATTGATTGCTTGGATGATAAATTCCATTCCTCTTTCCCGATATTCTGATACCACCTGAACAGTTCGTTGTGATGTATATTAATAAAAACAAAGGATTGAAAAGAAACCATTAAATAAATAAATAAAAACAAGAAGAGCAAAAGCAAGTTATAAGACAAAATGCACAAATTAACCGTCCTCAATTAAGCATCTGTGAATAAGGTTAGTTTACTCAGCACATGGGTTAATCTCATCAGCGCGTCCGTTAATCTCACCCAACTGCAAAGCCATTGATTGTAAGCCTCTCTAAATACTGTACAGCTGATGTGAAATACGAAAGGTTCAGTCCCTTACTTCCCTTTCTCTCTCTCTCCCTCTCTCAAACCATTTACTTTGACATGCTTCAATAGCTAAACTACAGGTTTTCATGGTATCAGAGCCACACTTTGCCAAGTAATTACTAGAATGCAACGTTTTGAATCAAAGCCCTATTTTCCTTCTTTCAGATATTTCTAATCTCAGAGCAGTACAACTAGATCACTCCAATTATATCTTATGGAGACACCAGATGATCTCTATTCTTGAAGCATTCTCCTTGCTCGGTTTAGTGGATGGTTCTTTTGAATGTCCTTAGCAATACTTACAAGACAATGGTGGAGAAGAGAATCCAGCATATCTGCAATGGATTGCTAAGTATCGAGCTCTTCTCGTTGCTATAAATTCTACACTTTCTTACTCAGCTCTGACATGGGTCGTTGGAAAAAACACTGCTCGGGGTGCATGAGAAACTCTTCAAAAGGTGTTCGACGTGTCTTCTAGATCTCATATACTCAATCTAAAAGGCAAGCTATACAATATGAAGCAGAATGATTCAATTACTGCCTACTTTCAACAGATCTAGGAAGCTCAAGAGAAATTGGCAGCACATCCGTGCACATAGATGATGAGGAATTAGAATGTATCATGTTGAAGGGGCTGCCTCATCAATATTATTCCCGTTCTGCTATTTGAACCAGAAATGAGCCCCTTGCTTTCGAAGACCTTCATGCTTTATTACTCTCAAAGGAACAATCTCTGAAACATCCTCATCTCATTGCCATGACAGCAACCTCAAATGGCAACAAGAATTTCAGTGCAAATGGAACACAATATTCTTACTCACCAAACAATAGAGGGCGTGGAAGATCAACAAGCCACAGAGGTCGAGGTCGTGGTTTTAATAACAATTCTAACAGTGATCACTGATTTTCATTGCAGCAATCCCTGACCTTCCAATCAAAACTTCTCTGGCAGTAATTTATATCAACAACATGTCAGATCTGTGGCCAAATTACTCTTAGATTGTTATCATAGGATGGATTACTCTTCACAAGGCCGAAAGCCACCAGAAAAACTTGCTGCACATGCATCCTTTACTACAGAGCAGCAATCTTGGCTCAGTGACACTGGTGCCACTTATCACATTCTCTCCATAATGAGTACAAAGGCTTGGAGGTAGTCTCAGTTGGTAATGGTCAAGGACTTAGCATTACACATCTCAGTGATGCTCAACTTAGAACCCCCTCACACACTTTTAACTTTGTAACATTCTTCGGATCCCTATAATCGTATCTTATATTTTATCCATTCATAAGTTATGCAGAGATAACAACTGTTCTTTCTAATTTGATGTTGATATTTTCTTCATTCAGGACAAATCTACGAGGAGGCTCATCAACAAATGCAAGAGTGAAAAATCCTATTCGCTTTCTATTTCCTTCTTGTCTCTTGCCTCCATTGGCACTAAAGTCAATAATCAAGTTTGGCATGATTGTCTTGGCCACCCACATGATAGAATTCTCAAGCATGCTCTTGAAATATTTCCTTGGCATTCTGTAACTCAAAATTTTTCATCAAGAAACATTGTTGTAAAATGACTCAATTACCATTTGATGCTTCTAGTTTTAAATCCACATTTCCTCTTCCATTAATTCACAGTGATGTTTAGTATCCTGCACCTATCACCTTTGTTAATGGTTAAGATATTACGTAATCTTTGTTTATGGTTTTACCTGCTGTACTTGGTTATTCTCTATCAAACTTAAATCTAAAGCCATTACAGAAACTTATCATCAACCAAAATTCATTTTTACGTTCAGACTGTGGTAGTGAATATATTAGTAACGAGTTTCAAAGCCTATGTTCTTCTCTTGGATTACCCATCAAATTACATGTCCACATACTCCCAAACAAAATGGAATTGTTGAGCATAAACATGGACATATAATTGAAACCTCTCTTAACTTGATGTCTCAAGCTAACATCCCTTTTTCATATTGATCTTATGCTGTCATCACTGACATCTTCTTGATTCCTCATGGGAAATTTTTTTTTTTGGGACCCCACCAGGTTACACCCCTTTTAAGATTTGGGAGTTCTTGTTATCCTTTTCTTAATCCTCACTCCTCACAATACACACAAGCTTGAAAATTAAATCAAGGAATGTATTTTACTTGGATATGCCATTAATTCCAAAGGACATCTATTTTCAGACCTCCCTATTAACAGAATTTTTGTTCCTCAGCACATTATATTTGATGAATCCTCTTTTCCTTTTACTCATCTAGATTCTACTTCTCCTCCACCTTCCTCCTCATCATAATCCAACACTAGGTTTCAACTCCCTTATTCTTTCTTCCCTGTACCATTCCTTCTATACTTGGTCCAATTCCATCATCCTCTCAGTCACTTCCTCCGTCCTCTTTGATTGCTATGCCTTGCTCTCAGTCCACTTCCTTGTTCCCTCCACCAACTTTATTCCTTCTTCTTCCTTGAATTCGATATCAACTTCCTCACCACATTTGGTACCATCTTCTCCTTATCCTGCTCCACCTCCATTACCTACACACCTTATGCAAACATGTTTTTCAGTAGGGCATTTTAAAAAGAAATGCTTTCACTCATCCACTATTGACAATTTGACAACTGAGCCTCCTTATTATGCTATTGCTTCTAAGATTTCAGTGCCATCAGATACTGGAGGTTGAATTTATAGCCTTAAAGAAACAACGTACTTGGTCCTTAGTCCCTCTGCCATCCAAGAAAAATTGTTGGATGCAAGTGGATGTACAAATTAAAACGGCATCTGGATGGCAGCATTGCTCATTTTAAGGCTCAATTAGTAGCCAAAGACTATCATCAACAACCTGGCTTGGACTTTGTTGAAACATTCAACCCAATTATAAAACCTGCTACTGGATTTCGATGGATACCCCAGTGGTTCCAGTACCTCTTGTGGTACCTGGGCACTGGGGTTCAAACCCCACCAGCCCCCCTCCCCCTATTTACCTAGCTAAAAATGAAAAAAGAAAAAAGCTATCAAACCTGCTACTATTTGCATTATCTTATCCATTGTTGTCCAATTTCAATGGTCTATTCGTCAATTGGATTTTAAGAATGCCTTTTTGCATGATTATCTAAAGGAAGAGATCTATATGGTCCAGCCTCATAGATTCATTGATCTTGAGAATCCCCATCATGTGTGTAAACCTCATAAGTCCACATATGATCTCAAACAAGCACCTTGAGTTTGGTTTAAGAGGTTTACCTCTCACCTAAAAACCCTTAGGTTGCATGCCTCTACTGCTAACTCATCTTTATTAATCCATCGAAATGATCACTCCATTACTCTCTTTCTTCTCCACATGGAGAACATCATTCTTACAGGCAATGATACTTCATTACAAGTTTAAATCATCAGTTGGGGTCCATTTTCGAACTTAAGGATTTAAACCTCTTAACCTATTTTCTGGGTCTACAAATTGAGTCCTCTCCTTTGGGTATTTTCGTTCATCAAGAAAAGTATGATTCATACCCCGTGAATCGTCATAATATGTTTGATATCTTGCAAGACTCTTGATGATACTCTACTTTCTGATCCTTCTCCCTATCAGAGCATGGTGGGAACACTGTAGTATCTAAAGTTTACACTTTCTGATCTCTACTTTGCTGTGAATCAATTTTACCAATTTATGCAAGCTCCAACTGGTCTTCCTCTTATCACTGCTATGAGAATCCTTCGGTATCTCAAGGGTACTCTTTGTCATGGTATTCACTTCAAATCTGGGTCTCTCCATCTTTCCATCTTTGCTTATGCCAACTGGGTTGGTGATCCATTCAATCAGCACTCCACCAAGGCTGAATACCATTCCCTTGCTAAAACGGCTGTGGAGTTATCTTGGCTTTGCATGGTTCTTCAAGAATTTAGGCATTTTTCTCCCTACTGCACCTTGCATCTAGTGTGAGAATGTTTTGGCAATTGCCCTGCGTCACCACATTTAATGCTCGAACGAAACATATTGAGGTCGACTTCCATTTCACTCGAGAGTGTATGGTTTGCAAAGATTTAGTTTTCAAATTCATCGCCACCTCTAATCCGGTTGCAAATCTCTTTACTAATGAGCTCGGTTCTGAGTGTTTCGAATTGTTGAAGACGAACTCATGGTCCCTTCTGTGCCCTTTCGTTTGCAGGGGGAATAAGGATACCAGTCAAACTGCTTAACAGCTCATGTAACCGTTTTTCATTTGAAACTGTCTGTGCAACTACTTCTGGTTGTAACAACTTGTTTGTTATTGATGGTTAGTCTGTTAACAAGTTAGACTCAGTTAAGCATCTGCTAGGTAGTTTACTTTATTCAGCACATGGGTTAATCTCTTCAGCATGTGAGCTAATCTCACCCAACTTAAAAACCATTGATAGTAAGCCTCTATAAATACAATGATGTACCTGGATACTGATTAAACTGATATGGAATATGAAAGGATCGGTTTCCACTTCCTACCCTCTATTTCTCTCTCTTATTTCTTTCTCTCTGTCAACCATTTACTTTGACATGATTCAATAGCTAAACAGCAGGTTTTTCATTAATATCTCAACTAGAAACCCACCATGTAGATTGTAGAATCTATTTTCTCTCATTCAAATCAAAACCATGCATGAGACTTTCATCTCACATGTCTACTAAGTTATAAAAGAAAGAACTTTTCTTCTTTCCTCCAAGGTGAAGAACATACGAGAAACCTTCCATGTACAGGATGATTGAAGTTACGGATGAAAGTTGAGGAAGTAGATGTAAAAGTGGTGCTAGGAAGAAGTAATCAAATAAGCAAGCAAAACTTACTGTGCTGGAACAAGCTGTGCAACTGTTTGAGGAGTGACCCACAAGTGTCATCTGAGAAAATTGAGAGAGGGAACCTCGAATTTGGTGGGGTAAAACACCAAGAGGCTGCTCACTGCTTCCACTATTACTGGAGTTTGCAAGCTCACCATCAGCAAATATCCTGTATGTGTGCAGTTGAACACCCAAATGCCAGGTCAACTAAAAATCATTTCAAAACTCATGAAATTAACAAATAATCAAGATCTGTTCACATGGCTTTACCCCTGAGGGTGATGCAGGATGCCCACCAAAAGTTCAACAGCGAGGGCTGAAGCAATAGGAGCAAGTCCTGGTCGTGTAACTGTGCATTGCTGGTCTAAAGTGCGGTTGGCAGTTGACTGCAAAAAGAGTATGGGACTAATGTGTGATCTTGTTATAAATAAAACATAAAAAAACAAATCAGATCTCAGGTTTTCTAGAATATTACATCAATTGGCGCAACCACATCACTGCAGAAGTAACAGCCCAATCTCTGCCTTTCATCATTAGAGCTAAAAGGACCAGCTCCATGGCGCATGACCAAGAAGCTATCAAATCCTAGAGCTGCAGTTATGGTAATCTGCAAACAAGTGAATTTGATATCTAAATAAATACACCTTATTATTGCAGTTGATCAAATAAATCAACCAGAACAAGATGTGAACCAAGCTTATTGGATAATGCAATGCCAAATATAACAACGATTACACCAAGAGCAGACCTTGTTAGTATTGGCACAAAGAAGTGTTGGTAGCCACCGGCTTTCCCTTGTATCAGTCAACAAGAAAACAGCATCATGAGAATCAACCAAATCATGCAGGCGCCTACAATCTTCAAGCACATTATCCTCTTCTTGGCTAGGCACAGGATGCCCAGGCATTGGTATAGCCATCACAACACCTTCTGCATCCTGTAAAATGAAATATGGAACATATGCATGGTTTGAAAAATAAACATCTTTTATAGGAAACCATCAAAGGGTAAAATCAGTTACCACAGCTGGAAATATCCGACTGAGACTTTTGACTGCTGCTATAGCTTTATATTCCCCACCATTGAGGCAGTCATCCAATGTATATAGGGACTGCCTCAATGGATTCGACATAGAAACCCGGCCATTGTCAACCAGTGTAATTTTCCGGACACCCCAAGCCTGTAATAAGCATATTATTTTATCACCTGATAGATAGAATCAGATACGGTAATCATAAATTATTTTAGCTCTTACCATAAGCATGCGAGCAACCTGACATCCAAGTGTACCTGCTCCTAGTAGAAGACACTTCATAGATGACAAGGCATTTAAATTCAGAGATGGCAAAGCACGCCATCTCATTAGTTTTAAGTTCAAATCTGCTGCAGATATGGCCAACCTGTAAATAGAATGTCTCAAAATGCTAAGTAACAATTGGAACAATACCATTATTGACAATAGAGTGATACTACTGAAGCCATACCTAGTTGGATCCATGGATTTAGCAAGGCTAATACACCTGGAGACTTGCCTGCCTTTGTTTTGTTCCCACCCCACTGCGTTTGGTAAACATTGATGACCCCTCCATCCTAAACCATTACTAACAATAAGTTATAAAGGTCAGGTA
Organism: Lithocarpus polystachyus; assembly: GCA_033629205.1. Taxonomy (NCBI): domain Eukaryota; kingdom Viridiplantae; phylum Streptophyta; class Magnoliopsida; order Fagales; family Fagaceae; genus Lithocarpus; species Lithocarpus polystachyus. Next base: position 59,765,218 of record CM066166.1, read on the forward strand.
AGCAGAACAAATTCAAACTGCAGAAGGAGGGAGAGTAACTATCAATCAGAAAAGAGTTGTTACCCAGTTTTTGCCGCTCTACCTTGTGGAACTGTAATCAAGGCTTCACCAACAAGGGACAACCCCAAATCTGCGAAACCACGATTCTCTCTATAGCACAAGAAGCGAACTGACTTGAGATTCCATCTCACAGAAATAAGTGCAAGAAAGTTGCGAAGAGGCCAACCAGGATTATTTGGAAGATGACATGGGTCATAAAAACCGAACAGCAACTGCCAATTGCAAAAATAGTAGCTTTAAGAAAAACACACCAATTAAACATCCCACATAAAGCTATTTCTAGTAGCAAAATCCCATTAAGCATTCCAAATAACTTGAGGAGTCATATAGACAAACCTTGTTACCATCACTTTGGCAGGTTTCCCAATCCTTTATATGCTTAACCGTAGCTAGTGAATTTGGATCGATACAGACCAAAAAGAAGGGCACATCTGCATCGGACAAATTGAGCATACATTAAAAGGAACATAAATAAGAGATAATCATCCTTAAAAAAATAAATAAAGAAGTTCAAAATAATGAGGAGGCATATCTACCGGCTGTTAAGCTTGAGTTTCGCCACTCATTACAAGCCGCTGAAACAGATTTTGCCTGCATGTTACAAACACAATCAAACATTAACAACGTAATTTAATTAAAATAGTTAGCTTCTCATTTTAAAATACTTTCCAACAATTATCAGTCTCAGCACCTCTTCTAAGCTAAAATACTGTGAAGCTCGCCTTAAATCAACCAAGGTTGCTGGAGGATCAAGCACCAGAGCAGGGAAAGCAAACCAGTAGTGAAATGTCCATTTTTTCAAGTCTGCAAATGAGATAAGAAGGAACCTTGAAAGTACGGCACTATCCTCCACAGCTTTTCCAGTATGAATGTCATCCCAAATCTAAATATCAACAAGATGGAAACTTTTTATGTAAGATCTTCATACACATTTGGTCAAAATGAATTCTTACACTTTCAATCAAGTTACACAACAATTATATCCATAATTGTTAATCGGCACTTATCTCAGAAATTGAGCTACACGGTACAAACTGACTGCACATAAAATTAAGGAACTAAACCCATTTCAAGGAGCACCTTTTTCGCTTCTGCCTTTAGCAAACTCTTCTTATCAAGGGCATGGAAACTTTCTATTGTATTCGTGTTGTAAAGAATGCCTGGGACAGGGCACCTGTTTCTGTTGCCACCACTTGTGGCAGCTGTTGAAGATTGCTCATTTGATTCAGAAGGAAAAGACTCAGCTAGTAGAGTTAAATGATTTGATACTTGAGGATGTGAGGATGGAGCATAAAAACCTACAAAACAAGGTCAGTTTGTACCCCAGATTACAACAAAATATCACTAAACAAATAAGGTTTAGTTTCTCATTAATATATATACTTTCTTTGATAGATACTATACGATTTGAAACCTAAGGCATCCACTCCAAGATGCTTGCTCTTTACCATTATGCCAACAAATCAATGGGGGATTTTATTTTTTATTTTATGTAAGCGGGATTCAAACCCGGGTCCCTAGTTTGACAATGAAAGACTTTACCAGTTCAACTAACTAGAGCTCAATTAGTTTCTCATTAATAATGATTTGAGACAACACATTAAGCAAATGTTTATGAGACATAAGATTCATATTTTTCGCACAAACAGGAAGGTTAGTTACACTAAAAAAAAATCTGAATTCTTGTTCATAAGGCACCATTCAATACTTGGGGATTCTACATTCACAGAAATGAATCTAATAACATAAATTCCCCCCCGAAAAAACAAAGTTTTAACGACCCAAGCGACCTAATGCACCAATTATAACATCACATGGGACACCAATACATATGACCAAAGGGTACTAATTCAAATAAGAAACAATATTGAACTACTATTTCTACTAGTTAGTAATTCATATGATCAAATTATGATCCGATGAGACATTAAAACCTTCACAAATACAAAAGTTAATTAAACTATTACCAACAACAACAACAACAACAACAAAATAGTAATCAAAACCTGAATCCTAATTAGGAGAAGCAAAAGAAAAGAAGAATAAAGAGCGAAGAAGTGGTAGAAACCAGTGATAGGAATGGGAGAGTCGTCGATTCCGAGCTTGTTGAGTTTGAGAGAAGACAAGCGGTGCCAGAAACCCTCGTCAACCGCGCTTTGGAATTGCGCGAACACCACTATGGATTCGCTAGCCATTACTAAACAAACACAAACACGAACACAAAACCAAGCTATTCTTTTCGTTTCGTTTCTTCTTTTTCTTTTCTTATTATACTCTTTCTTTAGGAATTCAATTCAATTGAGACTCTGATTCTCATTTCTCAGATGTTTTAACGGGTAGAGTAAGAATCGAAACATACCTCGTTGGCACTGGCTTTTGTTGTGTTTTGGTTTATTGTATTTATGGATCTCGATTTAATATTTCAGCTAACTTTTTTTTTACCGTACTTTTTAATAAAAAGATTTTAATTTCAACAAATCAAGTAGATCTCAAACAAATCCTAAAGTAAGTTTATGAGCAATCAACTATTGCCAAGTCAACTTTTGGATTTGGGCATACAATTGGTTTTGGACATACAATTGGTTTTGGACTAATTATTTATGAGAAGTAGTACTTCTACGGTATTTTCATACCAAATTACATATGATAAGTTATTATGGTTCTAAATTGAACTTATAATTGAAATTACTTTTTTTCCATCAATAACAACTCATAACAGCCTATCACTTAGTATTTGTTGTGGATATAGCATTTCTTATTGTTAAAAAAAAAATTAACTACAAACTTGGTTGTAGTCTAAGATTATATAATTCTCTCTATAAAAATTAACATGGCTACATATTTTTAAAATATAATTGTTAGATTGCATGTTCTTTACATTTTTAATGCACATGTCAAATTTTGTATTAATATGATATTATTTACTATTCTATCCATAAGCTTATTTTTTATAAGTAATTTTAAACTACAAAAACTTGATGATATAGTTATTAATCTTAAATCTTTTGAAAATTTTGTTGACTTAAAGGATATTAGAAGAAAATGTAATTCAATGATGGATCTGTCAAAATTTACATCTAATAAAAAGATATTAAATGAAATTGTAGTTTTATATTACAACTAAGTTTGTAACCAAATTTTGTACTATACAAATGTTTTGGAGTAATTATTTAGTGTTTCAAGGGCACAATAAATGAGGATAAAGTCTATACACTCTATAGACACAAATTTTGATACTTGTTGATATGACAAATTGTTAGTGAAAGATTAAAAAAATAGTATAAGTGGTAAATCCAAATGAGAACTAGTACAAATTGGTAACTAGTATAAATTGGTCAACTTACGAAAAATTATTGGACTTATTATTCATTTGAGAGGGGTAAAATGCATTTAATTTGCTCCTAGAACTACAGTTACGTAAGGTTTTGAGCTTGCAATGAGAATTAAAATGGGATTCTGGAAATCTTTTTTGCATTGAGATGATGTGAGTACTATGATTAAGAAAATTATTTAATTTGGGTCTGCCAATAATGAGTGTCACTCTGTCAGGGTAGTTTGCTATAGGTGTTCATCCCTCCAAATCTAGAGATTTAAATAGAATTGTCATTTAATTTTACTATAATGAAAAATTATGAAGACTAACTATCAATTTTATTAAATTGATGAAATACATTGAACCAAAAATGAAAGTATACGTCTCATGAGTTTAGGTATATTCTAACAAAACATTCATTACTTTAATCCTAAGTACAATATAAAAGATGCCACTGGGCCTTGTAGCCTAGTAGCACCCGGTGTCATTGTATACCTTGGGCTCGAGGGTTCGATTCCCCGCATTTACAAAATACAATATAAAAGACAAAATATAAAAAAAAGAATAAATTTTTTAGAAAATTAGAAATTAACAACTAGATCATCAATCAATTGTTTAATTTGTAAGTTTTTTTAGTATAAAATTATGCATAAAAAATAAGTTTATGAATCATATAATAAATAATATCCAATTGACACAAAATTTAATCCGTGTGTTAAGAGCATAAAAAACATACAATTTAACGATTAGATTTTCAAAATATGTAACAATGTTAATTATCTTAATAGAAGTTTTAGCCTTAGACTATAACTAAGTTTGTATCCAAACTTTGCCCTAAAAAGAATCTCACAAATGGTGAAATTAAAAGGCAATGCTTTTAGTCTATACCACCGTCAGTATTAGCTTGAGAGCTATATATATATATATATATATATATATATATATATTTTTTTTTTTTTTTTTTTGATAAGAAAATGGTAACTTTTTTTTTTCTTAAGATAACAACATTACATCATGAGTCATAGTAGACTTAACCATATAAAGAGTTTCCTCTATCCAAGTTACATAACCAACAACATGCCTAGCATATTGTGCCAATAAATGAGCAAAGTGATTACCTTGTCGAAGAACATGTGATACCCTTGCCCTCTGGAAGTCTTGTAACTTTAGTCTAATCCCCTCAATTAGAGTGTTTATTGTTGATGGTGATTCAGTGCCAGTTACTGCATCACAAACAATTTTGGAGTCACTCTCAAAAATAACATCCGGAACACCCACATTGCCTTGTCCTAAAACTAGTCTCCTAATGTTTAATAGCCAATATAATTAGGCTACCACGGTCCACATACCATTTATTTTATTTTATTTTATTTATAAAGTTACCGCGTACAATTTAAAGAAATAAAACATTCAACGACACAACAATGAAACAAACAAACAAAAAACTATAAAATAAATAAATAGATAATGAACCAACGTCATGTGCATGAAAAATCCTAGCCTGAACACAATCATTTTTTTTTTTTTTTTTGGATAAGAAGACCATAACTTTTATTAAGAAGAAAATAAAAACAATACATCTTGAGTCACAGATCATATAAGGAATTTCCTCTATCCAAGTTATAAAACCAACAATATGAGAAGCATATTGAGCTAAAATATGAACAGGGCGATTACCCTGCCGACAAATATGAGAAACTTTAGTCCTACGGAAGTCCTGCAGCTTTTGCCGAATGCTGTCTATAATATTACCAATAGCAGTAGGTGGCTCACAAAGATCATTTACTGCATCAACAACAATTCGGGAGTCACATTCAAAGACCACATCTCTAACACCCACATCCCATGCAAAAATTACACTTTGCTGGCCCTTCCACTAGGTCAGTTAGACCATTGCTTAAGGCTCTCAAGTGGAAGGGGCCCCAAAATTTTGGAAAAAAAGAGGTGTTAGCAAATAAAATAAAAAAATTTGGTTCCTGATTAAACCCAAAAAAAAAAAAAAAAAACATCTGCACCATCATTTTGACCAAAGAACAAGACCAAAAATCTTTGGTCTAAACAAAATTAATTGTCCCAAAAATAACACTTTTAACCTTAGACAAACCAAATTTACAACTAGATAAGATGCAAATCCGGTCTAAGAAAATTACTCACAAAACAATCACCAATAAACACACATACAAAAAATCCCAAATCCCAAAATTTTACCCATACCAGCTTAAGGCCCTCAAGTGGAAGGGAGCCCAAAATTTTGGAAAAAAAGAGGTGTTAGCAAAAAAAAAAAAAAAAAGGTTCCTGATTAAACCCAAAAAAAAAAAAAAAATCTGCACCATCATTTTGACCAAAGAACAAGCCAAAAATCTTAGGCCTAAACAAAATTAATTGTTCCAAAAATAACACTTTTAACCTTAGACAAACCAAAATTTACAACCAAATAAGATGCAAATCCGGTCTAAGAAAATTACTCACAAAACAATCACAAATAAACACACACAAAAAATCCCAAATCCCAAAATTTTACCCATACCATCTCTCTCTCTCTCTCTCTCTCTCTCTCTCTACCTTGGCAATTTTTGCTTCTCATTCTTCCTCTTCACTAGCCAGTGGTCACTACTCTAAAAAGTTAAATCTTTTTCGTTGGCGGCTCCAGTTTTCCTCCGATCTAGTCTATCATTTACTGCTCACACTTACGGCTGAGGTATCTCTCTCTGATGTGTGGGTTTTTTATTTCAAATATTATAAATCTCATGGGCCAGTGTGTGGAACTTGTGGGTTATTGTGGCTGCTGAGTGATGACTAATGATATTGATTGCTTTTAAAACTCGAAGACTTGTGGCCGTGGGCTGGGTTCTATTTTTGGGCCATGGCGTTTTGGTTTTTTTATTTTTATTTTTTTAATCTTGCATTTTATTAATATTTTTTATTATAGGATGTGTTTTACACTTTTAGCAAATCTTGCATTTTTTTTGTGTATTAGTACTCACGGACTACACTAAGACTAAAGCCAAAAAAAAAATATATATATCATCAATCCGAAAAGCAAACAACAAAATGAAATAATAATACTAAAGAAAAAACAAAATAAAACATTATACTTGTGTGAGTGAAGAATACCACACATTGTAGCACAATTTTTTTTTCTTGTACACATTATAGTACAAAAATGAGTGTTTAGAATAAATATATATATATATATATATTTTTTTTTTGAGAAAGAAAGATATGAATTTTATTTAACTGAAAGAAGCCAAATCAGCTTGTACAAAATTCTGAATGTGTGGTGGAACATCCTCCATCCATACTAAAAAATCTGGTATGCTAATAGCATGTCTAGCCAGATTATGTGCTACGAAATTGCCTTCTCTTTTTGTATGAGAGTAAAGCATTGTGTCGAATCTTTGTGAGAACATTCGTACATCTTCTATTAGAAGGCCAGATGGAGATAAAGGGTACTCATACTCTTTCAAAGCTTTGATGACAGCCAAAGAATCCCCTTCAAGAATTGCATGTCTGACGCCTAACTCACTTGCAAACACCAAGGCAGTAGCTGCTGCCATTGCTTCGATCTCCATTGCACAGTAAGCTTGCGACAAACGCTTAGTGCAGGAACCCAAAACCAAGCCATTTTCATCCCTGACCACCACGCCAATTCCCGAAACATTTTCCTGTGAGAAAACCGCGCTGTCGAAATTTATCTTGACCACATTCGCAGGAGGAGGCAACCACCATATTTGTGAACAGTGACTGCGTAGCTCGACAAGCAATTCGGTATTCGATAATCTGGAATGGTATTCAGTCAAGGATGAGCGTGCTACCTCAGCTACGTGGTGAAGCGCAACAGCTGGAGCACGGACTCGAACCTGATTGCGCTGATTCCAAATTGCCCAGACTGTAAAAGCGAAAAGCTCAATGTGTTTTCCTTCTTCTACTATCCATGATACCAGCTGCTTAAAATCAGAGAAAACCGTATGATTTTTGAAATCCCACAAGGTCTGGTCAGCCCACACAACTTCAATCTCTGAGCAAGACCAGAGTGCATGCAAAGGACATTCCGTGGCAGCTCTGCATCGATCACATGTTGGGTCACTGATAATAGTTCTCCTCACCAAGGCTTGCTTAGTCGGCATGGCATTACGACAGGCCCTCCACATAAAATTCTTGATCTTTTGAGGCACACGCATGCCCCAAACAGCTTTCCACAAATGTTTGTCCTGAAATGGTGGAACTTGGGCTAAGTGTAACTGTTCTGCTTCTTCCTTGAGGAATCTATAGCCTGACTTACAGCTGTACTCACCATTGCTCGTAAAAGGCCAATAAAGAATATCTTCTGTTACAGTCTTGCTCAGTGGAATTTTTTTTATCAGTTCTGCATCTTCCTCCACAAACAGCCCATCCACCAAGTCCGTGTGCCATTGTCTTGTGTTGGGATCAATAAGGTTGCTCACCGTGTTGTGTTCAAATCCTTCAATTGGGCAAAAAGGTAGATAAGGAGGGTGTTTCCTTGGTAGCCACCTGTGTTGCCATATGTTTACTTTCTCGCCATTCCCTATCCTCCACCTTGAGCCCCTTCTTATGACTTCCCTTCCCACTAATATACTCTTCCAAGCATAGGACCCCATTCTTGAATCCGGAGCCTCCATAATTGAAGTATTGGGGAAAAAGCGTGCCTTGAACACCTTGTAGAAGAGAGAATTTTTATTGTGCAAGAGTCTCCAAGCTTGTTTAGCTAACAAGGAGTCATTAAACAAGGCTAAGTCTCTAAATTCCATTCCGCCTACTAACTTGGTCTTTGTTATCTCTTCCCATTCAACCCAATGCACTTTCCTCCTAACACCTCGTTGTCCCCACCAAAATCTCTTCATTAGCGCTTCAATTTCATTGCACAAACCTATTGGTATTTTAAAACACCCCATTGTGTAGGTTGGTATGGCTTGAATTACGGCCTTCAACAACACCTCCCTACCGGCTTGAGATAGTAATTTCCCTTCCCACCCTTGCAACTTCCTCCACACCCTTTCTCTTATGTAATTAAAGCTCGCTTTCTTCCCCTTTCCCACAAAGGAAGGGAGGCCCAAATACCTCTCATATTGCATAATTTCCGGAACACCAAAGGCCATCTTGATTTCATGCTTCTTATCAGTGGAGGTATTTTTACTGAAGAAAAGAGATGTCTTGCTCCTATTCACTTTTTGACCCGATGCCTCCTCGTACATATTCAAAATTTCCAAAACCTTCCCACATTCTTCCATATTAGCCCTGCAAAAAAGTAGACTATCATCTGCAAAGAGCAGATGAATTAGTTTGGGCCCTCTCCTACAAACAGAAAAACCATGGATTTCTCCAATACTTTCCGCTCTCTTGATAAGTCCATTCAAGCCTTCCGTACAAAGCAAAAATAGAAAAGGGGACAAAGGGTCACCTTGTCTAATTCCATGAGTAGGTTGAATCATGCCACATGGCTCACCATTCACTAGGACCGAATAGGTGACTGTTTTAACACACCCCATAATCAGAAGAATCCATTTTTCATTAAACCCCAATTTCCTCATAAGTTGTTCAAGAAAATTCCAGTTCACACGGTCATAAGCCTTACTCATATCTAATTTTAATGCCATAAATCCGTGAGAGGTAGACTTATAGTTTTTTAGGCTATGCAAAGTCTCAAAAGCTACAAGAATATTATCGGAGATGAGTCTATCTTTTGTGAAAGCCGATTGATGTTCAGTTATGATGTGTGGCATTAATTTTTTCAAGCGGTTTGCAAGGACTTTGGAATAAATCTTATACAAAACATTACAAAGGCTAATGGGTCGGTATTGATGAGCATGCTCGGGGTTAAGGATTTTTGGAATTAGAGCAATAAAGGTATGGTTCAAAGGAGTTGGCAGAGTACCTGAATTCAACCAAGCCAATATAGAAGATGTGACATCATGGCTGACTGTGCCCCAAAAATGCTGGTAGAAAAGGGGTGGCATTCCGTCTGGTCCAAGAGCCTTCAGAGGTGCCATTTGTTTTAAAGCAGCAGCTACCTCCTGTTCACTAAAATCTTGGCCAAGCATAGTGTTCATTTCCTCATCAATGATAGTGGGTATAGAAGATAACACTTCTTGGGACCCATTTGACTCACTTGTAGCGAATAGGCCCTTGAAATATTCCACCAACACTTCAGCAACATCATTTTGCTGCTCCCTCCAATTTCCTTCTTCATCTCTAATACCCTCCACCTTATTTCTTCTATATCTTCTTGTTGCCCGACTGTGGAAATATTTTGTGTTCCTATCCCCATGCCTTGCCCATAATAATCTCGACCTTTGAGCCCACATGGTAGACTCTCTGTCAAGTAGTACATCAACCTCCTTTTTGAGCTGCAACACCTGAAAATTACTACCACTGACCATAGCTTGAGATTCGGCCTTAGTCAGAAGCTTCCTCAACCGATCCAACTCTCTTCTCACATTTCCAAAAACATTTTTGTCCCACCAAGTCAAATCCTTTCCGCATTTTTCAACTTTAGCTAGGACGCCATCACCATCCTCTGATCCACCACCACTATTCCATGCTGCAAAAACCACATCCTCACACCCCCCATTCGACAGCCACATCTCCTCAAAACGGAATAATTTTTTCCGCTTAGGAACATCCAGATCCGAAAGAACAACATGGAGAGGAATATGGTCAGAAGAGTCACACCTTAAGTGATATACCTTTGATCCTGGAAATCTTAAAAGCCAGCTACTATTAGCCAGGCATCTATCAAGTCGTTCCCAGATCGAACTGCCATTTTCAAAATGCCTACACCAAGTATATTTAGGCCCCACATAGCCCAAGTTCATAAAACCACACTCGTCAATCACTTCTCTAAACAACTGCATTTGGGCATGTGACCGAGTTGCACCCCCCAATTTTTCATCTTGTCGGATAATTTCATTGAAATCACCACAACATAGCCATGGTTTATCCCTCCTTGAACTCAAATTTCGAAGTTTTTCCCATGCCTCTTGTCTTCTTCCTGTATCTGGTTCACCATAGAAACCTGTAAACCGCCATTCATCATCCAAATCTTTGTTGATGACGCCGTCAATATAATACTTGTTCGACCCCTCAATTGAAAGATTGATTGATGATCTCCAATAGAGAACCAAACCGCCACTTCTGCCCACCCTCGGAACCACCCATCTATGATCAAAATTAATGCTGTTCTGAAGAAATTCTAGCCTTGCATCGTCTGTTAGTGTTTCGGCTAAAAACATAACAGAAGGATCTTTTGCCCGCACAAGTTGTCCGAGCTCTTTTCCTGTACGTGGGTTCCCAAGCCCACGACAGTTCCACACTAGGCAACTCATTGCTCCTGGCGGGGCTGATTATCAGCCTCCACCAATATGAAATTTGTGTAACCATTGGCTTGCGATGCATGGATACGTTTGGTAGACCCACCAAATTCCACTTCAATGCCCTCCAAAGTTCTTTTCTTGCGTGAGATTTTTTGCCCGTCATTCGAAACAGCACTAGTGGGATCTTTTGATTTTTGCGACCACCCAGGGAGAATATGTTTACCCTCATTCAACGAGAAAGCCCTACCCATGACATTAGGTGCACGTGGTTTGATCAACTGTTCACTAGAACCACTAAAGTCCTCACGTGCTTTTGAGTTATTTCCAATTTCTTCCACCGACACAACTTCTTCAAACTCACGTGTCTGTTCTTCATTAGCATTTAAGGCTGGAACCAAAATAACGGGCTTTAAAAACTCTCCGACTGTTACGGGATTGGCTGGAGTTAATGAGCTAGTGCCCGGTTTTGATGAGGACATTCTGTCAACAGGTACGTTACGCATTAAAGGGGTAGTAATTGTCTGTGTGTAACGGTCCTCTTCCTCAGGTGAATGCTCCGGTACAGTTTCCCTATCAGTTTGTGGTGGCTGGCCTGAGGTCCAATCAGTTGCCTTTGTGAAATTGGCCTTCTTTTTTTTTGCATAATATCCAGGGACGTTAATTACGTTCTTCCTAGCCGCAACAAACGGCGAAGCTCGGAGGTAAGGTCCGAACGCTCTCTAATCTGATCTCAAGGTTCCTTCACTTTCAATCCAAAGGTCACAGTCCCTGTCGTCATGAGTTAGCTTACCGCACCAGTAGCAAACATTAGGTAGTCTTTCGTATTTGAAAGATACCCACATTTCTTTCCCATCACTCAGAGAGATAAGGCGACCACAACATAGAGGTAAAGATAGATCAACGGATACTTGAAGACGAATAAAATTTCCAGCATCAAACAGCTTTGTATCCGATGGTTTGATCACATCTCCAACAACTTCGCAAATTTTTACCCCCGCTTCAAAGCTCATGTACTTAAGTGGAATACCATGAACTTGAACCCAAATGGTAGTTCTATCAAATTTAATATCTTGCAAAGGAGAGCTACCGTCGTATTTCTGCATGGCTACCAAATACTTGTCGAAACTCCAAGGTTCACTTGCAAGAATTCTGTCAACATCCCTCTCATTGTCGAAAGTAAACAGAAGGCTGTGGTCACCAAACCTCTTGATCTTAAATCCGTTTCTAGCCCTCCATAGAGGCGTAAAAGTACGAGCTATAACCTCCACGTTAATAGCCCTTTTTGTCAAAAACTTTGCAGCAATTGAAAACTCTAAGATGCTGTGGTCTGGAGTGAGATTGCAGCCTGGACCTTCTCTTTCGGACAAAGTGAGCTTTTTCCAAGAGTGAGTCAGATTGTCCATATTGTCCATTCCCTCAAAACTGTTTCCCAAATCCCCTGAAAGAGAACCCAAACTAGCCTTGGAAAAGCCTTGCTATTCCAAGGAGACTACTACACACCTTACACGAAGGGACAACAATTCTACACTGGAAGGGAGTAAGGCAAGAAGTGTTACGTCCCTAGGCAGAGAGAAACTCTGGCAATTTTTTTTGTACTTATATATTATTTTTATTAGTTTTAATTCATTGAATAATATAATGAATGTCTTTATTTATGCAGGTATTAAGATTACTAGATAATTATTGTTTGGTGAAGCTGTAATAGTACTTTTTATATATCAAGTTCTATTGCTTTACGTTTGGAAAATACCTTTTATTCAAGTTATATAAATATATTATTGACGGTGTTTCTTTTATTTGTAAATATTTTTTTATTAGAAATGTCTACTAGCAAAAATGCATCTGGATATGAAAACTTTAAAAAAAAAAAAAAATTAATTGGGTCTCAAAATGATCAATGAATAAATTTGTTATAAGTAATAAACAAAATACAGCACAAATTTAGATGAAAATATCGTAAATGAACAAGAAATTCACCAAAAAGAGTATGAAGATAATGAAATGATACAATTGCAAGATAACAATGAAAATAACCATAATGATGTTCAATTTTGCAATACAAAAATCTTGATTATGAACTTCAAAATAGTTATATTATCATATCTAAGATCAACGAAGTCCCATGATAAATTAAGCAAATTAGCTATATTATTTAAAAAGATATATTAGAAGAACTTGTATACAAAAATGTAATTAGTCAGTTTGCATCTCAAAAGGCAAGAAAAATATATTTTAAATGAAATATATTATAATATAAAAATATTAAATAAATTTTAACTTAATTAATACATAAATATAAAATAAAAAAGATCTAATTTTAATTGTCCCCTTAGGAGTTAGGCCCCAAAATGTCTGGGGCTGGCCTTGCTGCCATCTGCTACTTGGTGAGTCCCACTTTTATATCTGGAGACCAATAGGAATTTCCCAAGTGTCATTGAATATAAATTGCGAAGAATATTCAAAAATTAATCACACATTGACATGTGTTAATATTTAATTTAAAGTGACATAAGCAATCTATTTAAATGCTGCAAGTGTTATTTTAAACTAGCATGTAGTCTGTGCTTATGCACGAAAATATTAACAATTGTGATGATAAGATGTTCATCTTGGTAGATTCAGTTTCCACATTGAGCATTATAAATTGAGGTAACTTAACACTAACATTTAAAAGTCAAATTAGACACATAATACAAAATTAAACTACAATTAAAAATTAATTTGATTCGATTTGAATTGTAAAATTGAACTTCAACTTAAGATAATATATATGATTATATTTTTTTCCATTTTTAACAAATTAACAAAATCTTAATCCAGACACACTAAAAACTATTAAAAAATAAGAACTGATCATTGAGCTTGGAATCTTCTTGGAGGCGCCAATGAAACAGTAATGTACGAGAGTGTGAAGCAAGGAAAAATGTGATTGAATATTGTGTTTGAACCTGGCCTTGCTCTGAAAAATCCGTAAGGAGGAGGAGAGGGCAGTGTGTGGATCTAGTTGGTAGAGGTTGAGAGAGGAGGAGACATGGGATGACGATATGGAATTAGGAGGAGATGATGTTTTACTTTTATAGTCTTTCTCTTTGAACTCATTGATTCTGATTGTGGAATTAGAAGAGCTCCAAACTCTATTGAGTTCACCCATAAAAGTGTGCAGGTGAAATGTTCTTGCTTAGGCCAATGAGCATTATCATTGTGATTTTCTTGGCTTCCGTGTTAAATCTTAATGCATTATTTATTTGGGTATAAAAATTAGAAAATTTAGATAAGATACACTCAAAATTGGAGTTCAATTTATAATCTCCATAAAAGTGTGCAGGTGAGATGTTCTTGCTTAGACCAATGAGCATTATCATTGTGGTTTTCTTGGCTTCCGTGTTAAATGTTAATGCATCATTTATTTGGGCACAAAAATTAGAAAATTTAAATAAGATATATGACACAAAATTGGAGTCCAATTTATAATCTAATTAGATTTTTTTTTTTTTTTGAGTTTTGATTATGACAAGTGGAGCAAAGTTGAAAATCCAATTAAAATCTAATTGGATTTTCTCTCAGTTTCACCTATTATTATATATATAGATTAAGATATTTGGCTAATCAAATGATGCCATGTATCCCTTGGAGAATAAGACTTAAAATTCCTCCATTTAAATTATAGCACATGTCACCAATCAGAGTCAATCATGTGTCATTAAACCTCCTTAAGATTCCTATAAACAAAGGATCTCCTTAATCTTGTAGGAGAACACACACGCTTGGAAGTTTCAAACCTCTACTAGAATCAAGCTCCAAAACCTCCAAGAGCTTTAATCTTTGAATATGAAGAACATTTAAAGAGATATTATTCAAATTATCCTCCTAGATCTCAAAGTTAACTAGAATCAAACTTAAAAGCCTCCATAAACTTCAAGAGACTACAAATTAGTAAAGCTCTATGAATTCAAGCCTTGAAAATCCCTAAAGAAATTTCAAAAAACATAAAAAAATGAAGAATTTCTAACAAGTACACAGCTGAAAATTCATTGCAATTCCATTGCAAAGAGTTTTTAATCCATTTTCCCGATCAAATTGAAGCAAAATTCAAAGAAGTTCACTAATTTGTATTTGAATAAAATATTTTCAAGGAGATCAAATTAGAAGATTATTTTGTTGAAATAAAATTAACTGTCAAAGAATTTTACTTGCTCATTCATCAATACAAAAATTCATTTGTGAAATTGTTTCATTTGTTTGATTTTGAAGCTTAAAATTTTTTATTTACAAATTTTGGCATGCCTAGTAGGACATCTTTGCCATTCATTTCTTTCTCCTTCAGAAAAATGGGGGAAAAAAATTACATCACCTTGCTACTAGCTTTAATGTCCTATAACAAGGTCACACAAAATTTCCATTCATACGTGACCAAAGTGATTCGGAGATCATTTCACTAGGTTTTGATGAAAACATTAATTTCAGCTAGGGTTTGAAATTTCTTAGGTTAGTAGTCAGTAGATAACATGTTTTATCACTTTGATTAGATCAATTACATGATTGGGATTTAATATGTTTGATGAACATATGAACATGCATTGAACATGATCATGCATTTGATGCATAATTGCTATGGTGCCGTGATGCAGTGAGTTAAGTAAGGGTAAGTGCATGCATCATCGTATGAACATGCATGTTTGTATGAAATGAACTTGATGAATTTGATGAACATGTGATAAGATGTGATGCAATTTTACTACCTTGTGTTGATGTTGTTTCCCTTGTAATTATGTGATGATATGCTTGTTACCTTAATGCCATGTATGCTTAGATGAATATTAGGTGCGTGTGAGTTAGATGAATGTATTCCATGTATAGATATATATTAGGACCCATGTTTGGATGTTATTTGATGCGACATGGTTACATGTAATGTTGTGTATGCCATGTCATGATTAGATGAATGCTAGGATGTATGCTAGGGTAAGATTTGTGTGTGTGTGATAACCTATTAGAAGACCCTTTAATGAAATTAAGAAATGGAACACAATGAATGGAGGTCAACCCAAGGATCGGGCAAGTTGGGAGCCTAACACCTTCTCATCTCTGTACCTTAACTTCAAACACAGACTCTAGATAGATTAGGCCCTCTGCAAGGGGCAAATACTTAGTTCCTAGACCTAATCTAGGTGGGGACTCCTATGAACCATCCATCTTCAATCCACTCGGCTAAGGCATATTCCAAGAGCACGACGATCGTGCACAGCAAAAGGGAGTTGAACTTGCAAACTGGGTGCTTGTGCCCACATTATGGGAAAGTTTTTAGTTGGGTGAAATATTGGGGGAATCCATTGGTGGTTTTGGGAGGATGGAGCAGTTGAATATTTTCTTAGGAAGTTGGTACAGGGGCTTGGGTCCAAAATTCAACGGTTTCCAAAAAAATGCTCCCAATGAGTTGGGAAGGGTGAGTTAAATTAAGGGATATGGTGAAATTCAGGCTTCATCAGATGTTTGGATTGAGAGAACAGGTTTGATCAAGGTTTCTTGAGGCCTATGAATATGACATGTGATCATCACTAATAGATTGTTGTATATATTAAATAATATAGATTTATACATTTAAAACATGATTTTATTCTTAAATTTATATTTTTATTAAATTTTCTATCAAATAAAAAAAGTTAACCCAAAACACTTATTGATGATTATGCCTCTCGTAAACAGCCTCTCTTTTAGATGGATGTCAAGAACGCTTTTCTTAATGACGATCACATAGAGGATTTCTACATGTGACTCCCTCCCAAACTCTCTTCTTCTTCGAGCTTCTCTCACAAGCATTACGATGGGCACTCGATGGCCACAAGTAAGCCTCACATGCTTGGTTTTCAAAGTTCAACTTAACCATCTCTTAGGTTTTCAACTAGCTCTTATGATTTAGCTTTCTTCGTTCACCACTCAAATCCTAGTATCACTATTCTCTTATTTTATGTTGATGATATGATTATTATTATAAGTAGTGATGTGCAAGGCATCCAAGATTTTAAGCAATTCCTTAGTCAACAATTCGAGATGAAAGATCTAGGTCCTCTAAATTACTTCATTGGTCATGAAGCCTCATTCTCATCAGATGGTTACTACCCTACTCGTGTTAAGTACACCACTGACCTTATCTCTCGAGCTACTTCATTGATAGCAAGATAATCGACACATGCATCTAGAATAACAGTCACCTTACTGCTAATGATAGAAAGCCTCTTTTTGATGTAACTCTCTAAAGACAACTGGTTAGGAGTTTGATTCATCTTTATGTCAATAGCCCAAACATCACCTATACATTTTGTTCAGTCAACTCATGGTCATAGCGTGGTACTCTTATTATGTTAATGTTCTCAAAATCTTTCACTATTTGAAATGAACCATGTTTGATAGACTTCACTTTTTGATGTCTTGAAACCTGAAGAAAGCATACATAATACTCTCTTTAATGGAACAAAAACTAAATTGTTAGTTTCTGGTAGTGAACCTCGAATCCACGAGGGTTTCCTTGAATCCATAAGGTGATAGATCTGGAATCCACTAAAAAAAAAAAGACAAAGTCTAAATATTTATTAATAATAATTTGAATTGTCTTTGGAGATTACAATGCGTTTAAATAGTAAAATGAAAACCTAGGGTGGCTATAAAACCTAAAGCAGCTAGGAAATTTTAGGGTGGCTAGGAAAACCTACAAAACCTTAATTTGACAAAACAACATTAAAAATACCTAAAAACAAGGAAGTAATAACCCAAAACCTAAAATAAAGAAATTACATAAAAATATGAAAATTAATAAATTACAAAAATTAAATTGTAAATTTTATCTTACACTAGACCCCTCCACTTGAAAAAAACTTGCCTCGAGTTGATAGTCGAGTTCCAAAATCTTCCATGCCAAGCGAACAAATATTTGGAATACTTGAGCCCCTTGACCTTTTTTCCATACTTGCAACTTGTGAATGGACTAAACAAATCAACTTGAATTTCCTTTTCCTTAGGGTACATTTGGTATATTGTAATAGCTCCTGTAATGAAATAGTAATTTATGTGTAATATCAATTCGGTCATTTGGTTGCATATTTATTACATGGATTAGTTATTATATTGGAATAACTATTCTTTAAATTGAAGAATAGCTATTTCTCTTTAAAATGGATGTGATAGCTATTCCTTAATGCATATAATAGGTTTTTAAATTAATATATTTCTAAAAATATAAAGTTTCCTTATACATCATCTTTTGCAAGCTTTCCATATGTAACAACTAAACTTCTGAATAGTAATAGTTATTCTATTACAATGTCTTCAATTCCCAGTAATAAAGATTACTATTCCTAAGTGTACCAAACGTACTCTTAGTCTTCATGCAATTGTAAAGATTTACCAAATAAGAACTGGCGATGAAATCAAATCTATTTACCCCAATAAAATCAATAAACTTTGGTGTATCACTTAGCACCAAAATAAAAGAATCTTGAGACTCACAATCATATGATTTGATTTTATTGATATCCTTGAAAATTTTCTCTTCAATTTCTTCCTTAATGGTCTCTACCATCTTGAGTTCAAGATCTTTCTCTATAATAGGGCCTTTATTAGTCTCCTCCACAATATTTACTTCAAGCTCTTCTATAATAAGGCCTTTATTAAACCTTATTATTTATATCCCAACCACCCCAAGAGACAACTCCACCACCACCACAGACCAAAAATTATTCCCCTACTATCGTGCTCTTCTTCTACACATAGAAAATCCCAAACCCACACCGCCGATAAATCGAAGCTCCCAGATTACAAGAATTGCGACCACTAAAATCCCATCGCCACCACTACAACAAGTGCCACCACCACTGCAACAAGTGCCACCACCACCATGGCCCTTACTTAACCAGTACCACGCCACTGCAATTCCACCAACAATCCAGCAACTCGATATTGATAGGTAACAGTGGGGTTTTTTCTTTTATTTTTGAGTTTGGTAGCTTTGGCTTTGGCTAAAAATGTGTTTTATAATTAAGCTTGAGTTTTGTGTTTTCACCTTTGGGAAAAATGGTGTCATTTAGGGCTGATTTGGCAAAACCAAAACACATCAGTGCAATGATGTGTCACATAACAATAGAAACTAATGAAGGGGGGAATTTCTAACGGAACCCTTTAGGGTGTAAAATTAAAATTTTGAAACTTTGGAGTGTAATTTGCAATTTACCCTAAAAGGTTTTACAATTTTCCCAAAACAATTTGTGCAACATTAATGGACTGATGAAATGACATTAAAGTAACTCATGTGTGTATGAAAAACATAAACATACTATATGATTGTTTATATGTGTGTGTCAAGGGGGCTATATAAATATACGTGTATACATGTGCCTCTTGATGAAACTTATTTTCATGTGATAAGTAAATAAGATTTTTTGAAGTTCGTCACTTGATATTCATCTAAATATTTTATGATAGTGAACAAGGATGCTCGGGCCTTAGCATCACTTTATTGTACTTAAAAATAGGCCTTTGTAACTATATCTAAAGAAAACTAAAATGATTTAGTTCGGAGTATTCTTAGAATCACCCTATTATCTTATATGTTTTTTTTTTCCTTTTATTAAAACAAAAATTCTCGGGTAACAAAAGGTTTTAGCTATTGCGAACAGTGATACAAAACTTAAACTTTCAAAATTAGATTTTGCAAAATTGGAGGAATCTTATATGGGGATCTATTTGAGACATTTTAGACGTATTTGTAATCTAATGATCAAGTGAGGTGTGCACTCAGAGGAGTATTAGTACATTTAGTGTCGCAAATCATTGCAGCTTAGGTTGTTACTTATTGAATACAAGTAGTGCTCTAACTGGCTGGATTCTATAAAAAAAGATAAAGGTTGTGGCCTCTATAATCATCATATGTGAATCTAATTAAGTCTTAATTCCTAAATTAAAAACCAGCACAAAAGTTTGCAATCCTCTTTTACCTATGGTTTTTTAATTATTATTCTTAGATTAACTTGAACTTTTGGAGATGAAAACCATGAAGCATAAGGAAGGTTATAAGAGGAATCATATTTTCAATACATTTTGGACAGCTTTATATTAGAATGATCAAGTAAAGTGTGCACTAGAAAGAAGAGTATTAGTTTAGGTTGTTTCACAACTTTTTGAAGCTCATTTGGTTGTATAATTGGGAAGCGATAATGGATTAAAGAAATGATGCAAAGTTCAAGTCATATGAGTATGAAGAACATAATATACACATAACCATAACATTTGCTTATGTATTTGTGTGTATGTCACACGGAAGTAAGAATTAGCAATAGGCTAGGCTAGGCTAGGCCGGCCCATGAGCCTAGTGGGTTAGGCTTGGCTAGTTGTTGACTGGTCAACATGTTAATGGCTAAACGGGTAACTTATCTTAAAAATTTTGTACAACTTGCCCAAAAAAATTTGATAAAAGTTAATGGACTGAAAAAATGACATTAAATTCAACTCATGAGTGTATGAAAAGCATTACATGTGCATAAAATAAGCATAATATTAAGCATAATAGTTTGCTATTATAAGTGATACCTTCCACTCCTAATATATGTGTAAAATTAATGATGACACTAATTAGGATGCCTTTTTTGAAATCCTTGTTTGTAAAAGCACGAAAGTGATCATTCTTCATATTTTTAGGAATATAAGCATACATAACTTCCAAAGCTTCTTATGGCTTACCCTGCAACATAATCACACATTCCTTTCAAAAAATTTGTAGAATTTATTGAAATGGAATAAATTAATAATCAACTTTATTAAAATAAGAAGAAACTCAAGTTAATGCTTATGAGTATATTTTTGTAGTGAAAAAAAAAACTAAGAGAACAATATCAAAAGCATTGATAAAAAGCAATAAAAGTTTAATAGAGTCTTAATTCCTAAATTTAAAACCAACACAAAAGTTTGCAATCCTCCTTTACCTATGGTTTTAAAATTATTATTCTTAGATCAACTTGAACTTTTGGAGATGAAAAGCATGAAGCATGAGGAAGGCTATTAGAGGAATCATATTTTCAAAACAGTTTGGATGGCTTTATATTCTAGTGATCAAGTAAAATGTGCACTAAAAGGAATAGTGCAAGTTTAGGTTGTTTCACAACTTTTTGAAGCTCATTTGGCTATATATTCGAGAAGTGATAATGGATTAAAGATATGATGCAAAGTTCAAGTCATATGTGTATGAAGAACATAACATACACATAACCATAAAATTTTCTCAAGTATTTGTGTGTATGTCACACGGAGGTAAGGATCAACAATGGGCTAGGCTAGGCCGACCCATGAGCCTAGTGGGTCAAGCCTAACTAGTTGTTGATTGGTCAACAGGTTAGGGGCTAAACTAGTAACATACCCTAAAAGTTTTATACAACTTGCCTAAACAAATTTGTTAAGAGTTAATGGACTGAAAAAATGACATTAAGTTCAACTCATGAGTGTATGAAAAGCATAACATGTGCATAAGCATAATATTAAGCATAATAGTTTGTTATTATAAGTGGTACTTCCCACTCCAAATATATGTGTAAAATTGATGATGACACTTATTAGGAGGCCTTTTTTGAAATCAATTTTTGTAAAAGCATGAGACTGATCATTCTCCATATTTTCAGGAAAATAAGTAAACACCACTTCCAAAGCTTCTTCTGACTTGCCATATAGCATAATCATAAATTCAATTCACAAAAATTTGAAGAATTTATTGAAATGGAATAAATTAATAATCAACTTTATTGAGATAAGAAGAAACTTAAGTTAATGCTTATGAGTATATTTCTGTAGTGGAAAAAAACTAAGAGAACAATATCAAAAGCATTGATAAAAAGTAATAAAAGTTTAATTGAGTATTAATTTCTAAATTTAGAACCAACACAAAAGTTTGCAATCCTCTTTTACCTATGGTTATAAAATTATTATTCTCATATCAACTTGAACTTTTGGAGATGAAAAGCATGAAACACGAGGAAGGCTATAAGAGGAATCATATTTTCAATACATTTTAGACAGCTTTATATTCTAGTGATCAAGTAAAGTGTGCACTAGAAGAAAGAGTACTAGTTTAGGTTGTTTCACAACGTTTTGGAGCTCATTTGGTTGTATATTCGAGAAGTAATAATGGATTAAAGAAATGACACAAAGTTCAAGTCAAATGTATATGAAGAACATAACATACACTTAACCATAAAATATGCTTATGTATTCGTGTGTATGTCACACAGAGGTAAGGATCAACAATGGGCTAGGCTAGGCCGACTAGGGGTGTGCACAGTTCGGTAGGGGCGATTTTTTTCCAAATTTATTACCGAACCGATCATAATTGGAACCGATGCATACCGCCTAGGGTCAGTTTTTCAACCTATCGTGGTGTAGTTTTTTGCGGTCAGTTTAGTCGGTTTAAAATATTTTAAAAAAAATTGTTTTTTTTTAATAATAAAAAATTTGGCTTTCATGCCCAATATCAATATAACAATCAGTAATGATCCAAAATCTGTGCAAAAACTCTGTTCACATAAAAAAAATTTGCTCAACAGATAGTAATGATCCAAACTATTCAAATTTTTTCATTTCATTCAACATGCAAAAATATTTTGAAATTGCCTCAATAAGAGTTCAACTCCCAAAATACTATCATGTAGCATATAATATTATTAGTGTCACTGTGTGTGTCAGTGTCAATAACAATAAGCATTAATGTATTCACTTAATAACGTATTACAGAACTATTTGTCACTATCCATAAATGCCAAAAGAAAGATATACAAATTAAATTAGCATTTAGGCAAAAGAATGCTAATTGCTTGTATCCCCAATAATAATCCCACCCATGAATACCTAAATAACTACCATTAGTGAAAAGTCTACTACCAATAACATGTACAAATATAATTAGCATATAGGAAAAAGAATGTTAATTCTTGTAAGTCCTTTGTCTAGTAAGTCTGTGCACTATGTATCATTCTAGAATTCTTACAAAATACTAAACAAAACAAAATAAACACGTGTTAATAACAATAAAACGTTTACGAACAATAGAATATTTATAATTAACACAAACAAATGATAATAGCAAGTATACTTACATGATACCAACTACTAACTAACTCCAAGCAAAGAGTAGCACATCACTCATCATTATCCAACACAATGGTGCTTGGATCCTCCTTCATAGGCATTGGGCAAACCGATGCAATTTCTACAATCTCATTCATAATAAAATGATTCGTAAGCATTAAGCAAATAAATAAACAATTGATATATACAACAAAAAAAAATGAACATATATTTACCAGTGTCAATCTCAAAATCATCCATATCCTTCATATTATCCATGCACTCCCGAAGCTTTATTGGTCTTTTCTTCTTTGCATCCTTCAACCAATTTTAGGTACAAATAAAGGCTTCAACTGTATTAGGAGATAGTGAACTACGAAACGAATTCAAAACATGCCCCCCCCCCCCCGGTACTAAAAGCAGACTCGGATGCAATTGTAGAGACAGGAATAACAAACACATCACGGGCAATCTGGGAAAGGACTCGATATCTAGAAGAATTCATTTTCCATCACATCAAGATGTCAAAATCTTCCACATCAAGGTCCTCAGAAGATTCCAACAAATACCTATCCAACTCAGATTTGCTTTCCACACTGTCCTCATCCGCTAAGTGTTGTTTAAACCTATTATTATAACTTTTAATGCGATTAGACAATGAAGCATTACCAACACTTGGTCTGGAGTCCCTAGACAGTGAAGCACCACTAGAACTTTAAGCTCCATTTTGACCCACTCTCTTCACATACAACCTCTTCAATGCATCTCGAACCTTAAAGCTCATCGCATCCCCCTTGTCCTTTCCATACCACTCCCTAAATCAAAACTTTACATACTTCATATTGATATTATCTATACTTCCCCAATACTTATCATATTTTTTTTTTCATCTCTACCGCCATACTCTTCAAAAGTGGATCCCCATCAACACTACACAACTGTTGCAATTGATCTTCAATGCTAATTAGCTCATGAATGTATTAGAAGTGACAAACAAGGACCTAGAAAATCTAAGTGTCGCCTCATAAAATATGCCAAGAAATTTCACAAAGGTCTTGACATTTTCCCAATCAAGATAGTTAGTAGGACCAATGGACTTTTTCTCATTCCCATCCGCTTCACAAAAATAAAGTTTGTAATGCCCATCCTCCTTTTCCAACCTATCAAATGCTCTCACAAATTTCAAAGCACAATCTAACATGAGATAAGTGGAATTCCACCTTGTTGGCATATCAAGGGACAACAAACATTTGGCTTTGATTTTCTCATTTTCAACACATTCTTGAAACTTCTCAAACCTTGCAAGAGAGGCTCTCACATATCGCACCGCATTCCTAACTTTGGCAATTGATTCATGAATGGACTTTAGCCCACTTTGCACTATCAAATTCAAGATATGCGCACAACAACGCATATGCATGAACTCACCACCCAATATGCTACTGTCTCTTTCTTTTGTTTTCTTTTTCACATTATCAATTGCCACATCATTAGAACTAGCATTGTCCGCGGTGATTGTAAACTACCGGCCTATACCCCACTTCAACAAACATGACTAACCGCTCTACTTATGGTGTCCCCTTTGTAATTAGCTATAGGGCAAAAGTTTAAGATTTTCTTTTGGTAATTCCAATCCCCATCAATGAGGTGTGCGGTGACTACCATGTAATTCAAGTTTTGTATGGATGTCCAGGTATCCATTGTCACACAAACCCGTTGCTCAACAAAAGCCCTTCTCAAAATATCCACCTCACTAGTATAAATCTTCATACAAGCCCTTGCAATGGTAATGCGATAGGGAATAGGAAACATAGGCTTAACTATTTCCATAAATTCTTGAAAGCCTTGATGCTCCACAAATTTAAAATGCAATTCATCAATGATGATCATCCTTGCCAATGCCAACCTTATCCTCTCTTTATTATAGTTTGCAACCACTAACACATTTGAACCACTTTCTGCTTTTCTCTTGGCTTGGAAAGACAGAGTTTTTTGCTTATCATCACGAGGAAAAGGCCACTTCTTACACACCTTCATGTGTTGCAACATGTCCGAAGTACCATTTTTCTTACCATGACATTTATATTGATTATTACAATACTTACATTCAGACTTAGGATTATTGGGATCAGAACCAGCTAACTTAATGAAGTGTAACAATACTATAGACAGGTCCTTACCACCTTGTTTAGGTGATAGTGGGGGAAGTGATGCACCAAGTCCAATTGGTGCTGCAAGTTCAGTCAAGTTAGGGTTAGCATTACTAGGACTAGGAGGAGGAGGGTTAAGGTCCCCAAGTGCACCAAATCCAGGTGGAGCATCGACATCCATCTAATAAAAAATTTCCAACCAACAAAAAAACAAAGTTTCCACAAAAATATCAAAATATAATTAATCAGTTTAGTTACAACAATAACAAACTAACAAATTAACAATCATTAGTCATTACTCAACAATTTATGTCACTAATATTAACAAGGAATTTATTATATTGTTCCCAATATAAATATAAAATAAAAGCTAATTATATATATATATATATATATATAAACTTAAAGCAGTAGTTACTAAGTGCTAAAAATTTAAAATCAAAATGCTGAATATATTGAGTGATTAGTAATTACCTCTCCGTGAATGATTGAAAGCATGAACTCTCTCAATCTCTGTCTCCCTCAAAAATTAAAATGCTGAAGAAAAAAAAAAGTTAGTACTTACTACTTAGTAGACTAACAGTTACTATACTACTAACAGTTACTATAAACTTACTAAAGTAACAAATAAGACTAATGACATAATTAAGACATAGTTTATAGTTATACTGTTACTATAAATTTACTAAAGTGACAACATAGACTAATGACATAGTTATTTTATATATATATATTTTTTGCCGCGGGGGGGGGGGGGGGGGGGGGTAACCGGATACTTTTTAGACTATATAATATAATAGTCTTTCGAGCAGTTTACAATCCACTATTTAAAGTCTTATATAAAAACCAGTAAATCACAACTTTAATCAAACAGCCAACCTTAATATTATATTATTTATATATGTAAGCAACCGTGTATATATAATATTATATATGTAAGCAGCTACAAACAGCCAACCTTAATAATTAATATTATATATGTAAGCATCCAACTTTAATATAATATTATATCTATATATGTAAGCAGCTACTTGGAGTTGGACCCCCCACAAAATAGAAAGACATAGACACACTCACACAAGTATTGGCTTAGTTGCTAAAGCTTTACTCAAACAAATCACCATGGTTTCTACTTTCTTGGGTTAGAGGGAAGTGTGTAGGCAAATGAAGTTTTGACTCAGTGACTTAGCCAAACTTAATCAAACATTCAAAGTTTCAAACCAACTTAAATACTTAATCATTCACGCTTTCAGCTTTCCCAAACAAATGAAAAGGAAAAAACAGTAAAACACAAAGACAAACAAAACTAAAAATACGAAGAAGCTTACCATTGTTCTGCACTTCTGCTTCAGGCGAGACTTGAGAGGCAAGAGTGTGAGAGAGAGAGAGAGAGTTAAAAGATTCTGAGTGAAAAATATGAACTAATACCTTGAGAATCTGAAAACCTAGCATAAAATGCATCGTTTTGCTTTTGTTTTTTTTTAATAACACCATACATACGACGTCGTTTTATCAGCTTTATAAAAAAAAAAAATCAGAACGACATGTATCGTATCGTATCGGTTCGGTTCGGCCACAATCTCGGTTTCAAATTTCTCAATCTGGTGATTTCCTCGCACTAGCATCGGAATGGAGGGCGACATCCAAACGCCGGCCTCGGCTCATTTTGTCTGCGCTATAGTCGGGACAGTTTTGTCAACGCCAGTCGGTTGGGTCGGCTTCGGTGAAGTTTTGCTCACTCCTAAGGTCGACCCATGAGCCTAGTGGGTTAGGCCTGGCTAGTTGTTGATCGGTCAATAGGTTAGGGGCTAAACTGGTAACTTAGCATAAAAACTTTATACAACTTGTCCAAACAAGTTTGTTAAGAGTTGATGGACTGAAAAAATGACATTAAGTTCAACTCATGAGTGTATGAAAAAGCATAATACGTGCATAACATAAGCATAATATTAAGCATAATAGTTTGCTATTATAAGTGATACTTCTCACTCCTAATATATGTGTAAAGTTGATGATAACACTAATTAGGAGGCCTTTTTTGAAATCCATGTTTGTAAAAGCATGAGAGTGATCATTCTCCATATTTTTGGGAATATAAGTTTAATAACTTCCAAAGCTTCTTCTAGCTTACCCGACAGCATAATCACAAATAATCACAAATTCAATTCACAAAAATTTGAAGAATTTATTGAAATAGAATAAATTAATAATCAACTTTATTGAAATAAGAAGAAACTCAAGTTAATACTTAAGAGTATATTTCGGTAGTGGAAAAAAACTAAAGAGAACAATATCAAAAGCATTGATAAAAAACAATAAAAGTTTAATTGAGTCTTAATTCCTAAAGTTAAAAGTTAAAACCAACACAAAAGTTTGCAATCCTCTGTTACCTATGGTTTTAAAATTATTATTCGTAGATCAACTTGAACTTTTGGTGATGAAAAGCATGAAGCATGAGGAAGGCTATAAGAGGAATCATATTTTCAGTACATTTTGGATAGCTTTATATTCTAGTGATCAAGTAAAGTGTGCACTAGAAGGAAGAGTACTAGTTTAGGTTGTTTCATAACTTTTTGGAGCTCATTTGGTTATATATTAAGGAAGCAATAATAGATTAAAGAAATGACACAAAGTTCAAGTCATGTGTAAGAAGAACATAACATACACATAACCATAAAATATGCTTACGTATTTGTGTGTATGTCACACGGATGTATGGATCAGCAATGGGCTAGGCTAGGCTAGGCCGACCCATGAGCCCAGTGGGTCAGGCTTGGCTAGTTGTTGTTTGTCAACAAGTTAGGGGCTAAACTGGTAACTTACCCTAAAAATTTTATACAACTTGCCCAAACAAATTTGTTAAGAGTTAATGGACTGAAAAAAATGACATTAAGTTCAACTCATAAGTGTATGAAAAACATAGCATGTGCATAACATAAGTATAATATTAAGCATAATAGTTTGATATTATTAGTGATACTTCTCATTCCCAATATATGTGTAAAATTGATGATGGCACTAGTAGGGATGCCTTTTTGGAAATCCATGTTTGTAAAAGCACGGGAGTGATCATTCTCCATATTTTCAGGAATATAAGTAAGTAAAACTTTATACTCTTCTTCTGGCATACCTTGTAGCATAATCACAAATTCAATTCACAAAAATTTGCAGAATTTATTGAAATGAAATAAATTAATAATCAGCTTTATTGAAATAAGAAGAAACTCAAGTTAATGCTTATGGTATATTTCTATAGTGAAAAAAACTAAGAGAATAATATCAAAAGTATTGATAAAAAGCAATATAAGTTTAATTGAGTTTTAATTCCTAAATTTAAAACCAACACAAAAGTTTGCAATCCTTTTTTACCTATGGTTTTAAAATTATTGTTCTTAGATCAACTTGAACTTTTGGAGATGAAAAGCATGAAGCATAAGGAAGGCCATAAGAGGAATCATATTTTCAATACATTTTGGACAACTTTATATTCTAATGATCAAGTAAAGTGTGCACTAGAAGGAAGAGTACTAGTTTACGTTGTTTCACAACTTTGTGGAGCTCATTTGGTTATATATTTGGGAAGCGATAATGGATTATAGAAATGATGCAAAGTTCAAGTCATATGTGTATGAAGAACATAACATGCTTTTGGAGATGAAAAGCATGAAGCATGAGGAAGGCCATAAGAGGAATCATATTTTCAATACATTTTGGACAACTTTATATTCTAATGATCAAGTAAAGTGTGCACTAGAAGGAAGACTACTAGTTTAGGTTGTTTCACAACTTTGTGGAGCTTATTTGGTTATATATTTGGGAAGCGATAATGGATTATAGAAATGATGCAAAGTTCAAATCATATGTATATGAAGAACATAACATACACATAACCATAAAATATGCTTATGTATTTGTGTGTATGCCACATGGAGGTAAGGATCAGCAATGGGCTAGGCTAGGCCAGCCCATGAGCCTAGTGGGTCAGGCCTGGCTAGTTGTTGACTGAGCAATAGGTTAGGGGCTAAATTGGTAACTTACCCTAAATATTTTATATAACTTGCCCAAACAAATTTGTTAAGAGTTAATGGGTTGAAAAAATGACATTAAGTTCAACTCATGAGTGTATGAAAAGTATAACATGTGCATAACATAAGCATAATAGTTTGCTATTATAAGTGATATTTCCTACTCCTAATATGTGTAAAATTGATGTTGACACTAGCATGGAGGCCTTTTTTGAAGTTCATGTTTGTACAAGCACAGGAGTGATAATTCTCCTATGCGAAAAATCTTCAAAGGTGGAAATACCTGCTTGAACCAAACGTTGCATATGCTCAAATTCTTCATCTGCCATATTTTCGAGCATATAAGTATACATAACTTCCAAAACTTCTTCTTGCTTACCCTGAAACATAATCACAAATTCAATTCACAAAAAGTTGTAAAATTTATTGAAATGGAATAAATTAATAATCAACTTTATTGAAATAAGAAGAAACTCAAGTTAATGCTTTTGAGTAGATTTTTGTAGTGGAAAAAGACTAAGAGAACAATATCAAAAGCATTGATAAAAAGCAATAAAAGTGAAGAATTAGATGGATGTGAAACTTTTATTTTCATAAAATAAACATAAACTGACAGTCACAGGTACATTTTCAATATCAATTTTGTTATTATTGCACATGTGGTGGCATTGAATATGGTTTCAAATCTTAATTGCAACGAGTAGCAACTTTGTTATTATGGCACAATGCGTAGCATTGATTTCAGTTACTAATAGTAATTGCAACACATGTCTAAAGGAATTGTTTGTAATATATCAAATACTTAGGTCACTTCTTTTATGTAGTTGATTTTAATTTTCTTTGACAACCTTATGCAGTTGAATTTGGATGGTGCCTGTATAAGCAACTAGGATGCAAATGCTAATAAATATTTTATAGTTTGCCCAAACAAATTTGTAAAGCATTAATGGACTGAAAATTGACAAAGTTCAACTCACGTGTGCATGAAAAACATAACCATACAATATGTTTGTGTATGTACGGGGAGAGATCGATTATATAAATATATCTATATACATGTGCTTCTTGGTGAAACTTATGCTTAAGTGATAATAAAGAAGATTTTGTGAAGTTCATCGTGTGAAATTCAACTAAAATTTTAGGAAAGTGAACTAGAATGCGTGGGGTTTAGCATCACTTAATTGTACTTATGAAAAAGGTCATTGAAATTCTATACCTAAAGAAACGTAAACTGATTAAATTCTTAGTATTCTTAGCACCAATCTATTGTATTAAATGGTTTCTTTCTTTTAATAGAACAAAGTCTCATGCAAGAAAAGTTTTTTACTGTGGAAAATATGAATACATGATTTTAACTTTTGGAGATGGACATTGCGAAGCAATAGGATGCTTATATTAATTATACTAGGAATCATCTTTTTCAAGACATTTTGGATGGCTTTGTAATTTAGTGATGAAGTGAAACATGCACTTAAAAGAGTACTAACTCAAGTTGTTTCACACTTTATCAAAGCTCACTTGGTTATTTAGTAGAAGCAGATAATGCTCTAATTGGTTGGTTTCTTAAGAAAGAAAGAAAAAGGATAAAGGTCATGGCCTTTGTAATCATCATGTGTGAACTTCATTAAGTCTTAATTCAATAATTAAAAACTAGCACAAAACACTTTGCAACCCTTTTTTACCCATAAATTCAAAGTTATTTTCTTTTGGTCAACTTGCCTTTTTGAAGATAAAAAGGAAGGTTATATAAGGAATCATATTTTTTTAGCCCAAAATCCTATTTTGGGTGTCACGGTCAATTTGGTCCATACATTTTAATAGCAGTCAATTTGGTCCTTTTTATTTTCAACTTACAATCAATTTGGTCCCTAACGTTAACTCATTAACAAAAAATGTTTGTGGCATACGGTATACATAGATGGACACTTGAATCTAACGTGGCTGATAAAAAAATATTTTTAATAAATACTAAAAATGCCACATCAACATTAATTTATTTTAAATCTACTTTGTCAATTTGAATGATTAAAATAAATAAAATTGTAAGAATATTCTCAGAATTTCTTGTATTTTCTTGGCAATCAAATACAAAATCCTACAAAACCCTAATTTGACTAAACAACATTAAAAGCACCTAAAAACAAAGAAATAATAATCCTAAACTTAAAACAAATAAAATTACATAAAAATATGAAAATTAATCAATTACAAAAAATAAATTGTAAATTTCATACTACATCACTTTTTTTCTCAGTCAACATTGATCCGCTGTGGTTACATGAATGTAGAAAGGGTAGACGATCCCACTAACTGTAGGTCCAATACAAGGTTTTTATTTTTCTTTTTTGTGACTCTCATTTTTTAGAGAAAAGAGAAACATATTATTGTTGCTTGATCTAGCACCGAGGCAGAATATCATGCTCTTGCATAAACCATAGTCAAATTTCTATGCCAACGTTAGCTACTACAAGATCTTGGAGTTGATTGCTCCACTACAACTTCAATCCATTGTGACAATTGAAGTGCCATTCATATTGCCTACAATAATGTCTTCCATGAGCGCACCAAATATATTGAGATTGTCTTTCACTTCATTTGTCATCATTTGCTCTAGGGTACTCTACAGTTGCTTTCGTGCATCGGCTTCCAACTAAAGTTGGTCTCACTTTATCCAACGTAAGTTTGAGGGGAGGTTAGAATATAAGCTAATAATATTAAGCCCTATATACCTTGTACTAGGTTTTCTTGTACTACACTAGTATATCTATATAAATAGACAATCCCTATACACATATCCTATCGGTATAAATAGAAAGTCCCTTTTACTCTATCAATAACTATTAGAGTATAAATTAAAACACATTAGGACAAACATGACTACTATAAATAAATAAATAAAACATTATGGTCATAATATATTCCAAACTATAACAAGCAATGACATTATACAATCAGAGTAGCAGGTTTCAATTAATTCAATTAAAAAATCTTATTAGTTTCGACGGAGGAACTTGGTTAAAATGATGTTTGAACTAAAAAAAAAAAACATTATGGTCATAATATATTCAAAACTATGATAATCAATGGCATTGTAAAATCATGGTAGTAGGATTCAATTAATTCAATTAATAAATCTTATTAGCATCGATGAAGGAACTTGGTTAAAATTGATAGGCCAAGAATGTATTGACCTCTTTGGTAACTTAATCAATTAATTAGCTAAGTGAATTAATTAGATTCAATTACATACAAAAAATTTGATAGCACAAAAAAATCACCAACTAAGTTAAATGTAGCGGAAAATAAATTTGACACGGGTGATTTGTTTACGAAGGGGGAAAACTACCAGGACAAAACCCCACCGGATGAATTTAAGGTCACCACTCCCGAAAATCCACTATTATCAAAACAAGCGGTTACAAGTAAAATGAATCTCAATACCTAATACCAACCTACAGTTAAACCCTTACCCCAATACTCAATTGGACTTGTAATGTAGCGGTAATCTCCCTTTTCAATGCACGGCTCCCAGTACTTGACTAACCAATTATGCACAGATTTGAGTACGTGACTAACACACTAACTTGAGGAAGATGTTGGCTACAAAGTTCTTCAGTTTATCTAACAATGGAGATAAGGAAGCTCCTTGATCACAAAACCTTTGGCACAAAGACGCAGTAACTTCTAGAGAGAATATGATGAACTAGGACAAATTCTGTCTCCGGTCACAATTTGCTTGCACAATGACTTTTCATTAAGTTGCATCACCTTGCATCACCTTTGACGGCCCTTAAAATAATCCTTATGTATGTCTAGGGTTGTGAAAAAAGAAACCCTACACAAATACACATGGATATGCGTGAAATCAGATCAAGGAATTTGAATTTCATAATTCTTGATAATTACAGTTTCTGTCGAGCTGCTCAACATTAAACTTCAATAAATATAATCTGTCGAGCTATTTGTTGAGATTTAATAAACAACACTTCTCACTTGTTTCTTGAACAGATTTGCATGGCTTCAATACTAAACTTGAACTCTTGTTCCTTGAAGTACTAAACCCATTCTAGATCTACCTAATTACAAGTAAAGTGTGTTTTGTCGAAGGATTAGCCAATTTACATAACATATGTCTCTAACAAGTTCCACATATGTCCTAACAATCTCCCCCTTTGGCAATTCGTGGCAAAACATTAACAAACAAATGAATTATGAGAGAAGTCTTAAATCACTAAACTTAAAACCACTTGTTGAATACAATAAAATCTAACCTTAACACAAACTCTTGAAAATTTTTGCAAGAAGAGAGTTCATGGCATGGTAGATTTTCACAACCTATCGTTCTGAAACACTTTAAACAAAACTCATCAAAGGCATCTTAGTGTGAAATAGAAATAAAGAATTGCATACATAAAGAAACATGTGTACAAAGATAGAAAAGAAACAACACATGGAGAGATAGATGAAAAACAACATACATCAACATATATATAAATGAAAATAAATACAATGTATGTCACAAATAAATGGTCACAAGACCAGTGTACAAGAGAATAATGTAACTAAAGATAAAGAAAAGAAAAGTACATAAATCCTCACTATATCCCTTAAAATATAAACACTCCCCTTAACAAAAATGACCTATGCTAACTCTCCCCCTAAAAACAAGACTACTCTCATCATCCAAAACAACTCCCCCCTTTTTGTCACGAATGATAAAGGGTAAGTCATTGAGAGACCGGCATCTCCTCATCACTAGAAGAGCTAGCATCCTCATCCTTATCACCATCATCGCCGTCCTTATCTACCAAAGCATCAGGAGAAGTAGAGGGAGAAACGGCGAAACCACCGAGGCGAGCCTGTCGTCATGCAATACGACCAACACGAGTGTTCACCTGACACAACTCATCACTGAGAGTGTCAAGGCGAGCATCCATGCATTGAAGCTGCGCCATGATGGCCTCAAGAGTCACACCACCATCCGAGGAAGAAGAAGCGGAGGTAGAAGGAACAACAGGAGCTACAGGATCAGTCGTCTCCGTTTGTGGCCGCTTCGGTCGAAGCTGGGCCTCACTCCGCTGAACAAAAGCTGCACTAATGGCACCCATAACAGTGTAGTAGGGAGAATTAGGAATAGGGACGGAAAAATGGCAAAGGATTCGCGTGATAGCCGAAGCAAAAATGAGCTTATCACAGGTCGCCATATCCCTATAGACATTTATGATAGAGATAATGAAATGAGAGGGAAAGTCTATGAAAAAATCCTCTAAAGGGGATAACAAAAATCGAGCACAAGGCTCTGTGATGGAGTTATAATGAGACAGTGGAGTAAGAACAAATGTCATTACCATATTAAGGGATCTCGGACCTTTTGTGCCCAAACATGGGTTGTTTTGACGCTCACCCCATGTGGAGGGTGTCTCACAGAAGTGAGACAGAAGCTCATCTTTAGACACAGTCCTCAGAGGGTAGTCAGGATGCGCTACCCACGGGACGTGTAGTATCTTGGATACAAAATCTGGAGTGACTACAATACGTGTACTTTGGAGTACTGTAGCAAATTGAGGTACAGAGGTATCGATACCATGCATATTGGAGTAAAACTCCTGTATGAACACGTTGGGACACCTCAAAGGTATCTCACAAAGAGATTCCCATCCCCGAGTTTGAATGACATTGGGTAGAGGAGTGTCAGCAAAGTCTGATAGAATCACATGGCACTCCGGTTGAACACCACGTTTAGAAAAGTTCTCAGAGAAGTCCTGATGGGCCTTCTCATCATAGAACCAAACGTGAAGAGGAGGAACAGGAAGATCAAAAGACGAGGAAGACCCGGAACGAAAAGGGTTCCGAGTCGGATTAGATTTATGCTTGGGTGCCATGCGCAATCTATTAGAAAGAGAGGGAGAGAGAAAGAAACAAAGCACAATCACAATAGAGCAAGTAGAAAGAAAAGAAAATGGTACGAATACATGAACATGTGACATACTAAAAATAATTGCATCATGGGTTGAAACCCAATCCAAACATACCAGCACACAATTTTCAGCAATCAAACACACATCTAAATGATGGAAAAATACATGTTTGTATCACATACAAAACATATGCAGTGGAAAATAAACGAATCTACTTCATTCGCAATCGATAACATATACTATGTAAATTTCAGAATACAAGAACAATAGAGTGTACCTTAGTGTAGTGAATTTCAAAACAAAGATTAGAAGTATTTGGAAACACTTTTAATCTTTACTCCAATTCCACTAATGCCCAAGAAGTGTGATCTCTCAATTAGTTATATGTGTGTATTCAAGAGAGAACAAGAGAGTGTCCAACACTCACATACAAACTATTTTATGTTCTTACAAAAATTCTTTATGTTTCTCTCTTTATAATTGATTATCTAATTAAGCTAGCCTTTTGGGCCTTTCCAATTGAGCTTTAGTATGTGGCTTGGAGTAAGACCAAAAGGGAACAAATAAGACTCTAACTCCAATGGGACTTGGGCTTTTCTGTCAACTCTTGACAAGTCTAAAGTTACCATTAATTGTATTTAATACCACTACATAAATATAATTGCACTATAGGTTTTATTAATAAATTATATCCCAAGACTTTATTGTACATGCAACCCTTTCATAAAATATTCGTAATAATACAAAGTCATGAATATAGACTTCCACTTTGAAGATTACTACATCTTAATCCTTGTCTCAAGGAAATATTTTATATCTCTGTTAATAGATTATGAATTCCATGTTAAGAATATATGTTCCATCGACACTAAATGCGGCTGCCCAACATACTGAGGTTTTGACCGTGACTTTAGATCTCACTTCTGATATATCAAAACAACCTACATTTCATTATTAGGTTCATTATTCTCTCAAGATTAAAAGTTCATGTAAATAAAAGTCATGAAATTTATTATTCATTTGACAGTCGTTAGAAGAATAATAAATCTCACAGCGGTCCAGTTCAATATGTTTTAACTCTTAAAACATATCAACATATCAACTAGAAGTCTCCACTTCCATGATTCAGACAAATCATCTTAGTTGATATGTTATAGTCTTCGCATATGAAATGCCCAATTTCATCATAGACAACGAACTAAAATTCTGAGTTTACAAAGAACTTGTAATTTATATCTTCTGTAACTTTTCACATAAATCACATACTATGCATCTCATGGACCATATGATAATGTCCAAATATTCATGTTACCATTATTTTAGATAAGAATGAAACAACTTTATTAATCACAACATTAAGTCATACATAATGTTATACATAATAACATATATAGCATCATACAATAGGATTTAAAGGCACTAATTCTAACACTAAATGCATGAAACATTGTGAAAAAACTAATGGAATGTAATGCATGATCATATAGCATCAATTAAACAACACCCAACCCAAAAATTTCACAAAAACCTTAATTTTCTCCAAAAATTTTCAAAAAACCCCAAAACCTAGGTCTAAAATACATGAATGCATGAAGACTGAATGATTTAGGAGTGATTTGATCTTGGTCTAGGCTGAAAATCACGTGGGTAAAGGGATTTGAGTGAGAAGAGAGTGTTTGGAAGGAGAGAAAAGATTTTCTGTCGAGAGAGAGGTGAGAAAAAAGAATCTGATTTTGCATTGAGTATATATATAGAAATTGTATCTCGATAGATCAAGGAGCTATCAAGATCTATCAAGTACTAAATCTTGACAGATATGAATTTGTTGAGGTGCTAACGAGAATTTGTCGGCGGCAAAAGTACCTCGATGGATCAAGATTCTGTCGAGAATCTATCGGCTAGACAGAAAGTTTCTCAATGGATCGAGAAGCTGCCAAGGAGCTATCGAGACAAATTCCAAAAAGCTCGATGGATTGAAAATGTGCTAACTTCTATCTAGAAAGGAAGTCCAAAGGGCTCGATAAATAAGAATCTATCGAGGATCTGTCGAGAAGCTGTCAAGCTTGAAGAAAAGGAGTTTTTCAAAGAAAGAAAAAAAAAACACATAGAGATGAATGCAAGAAGCAAGATACTCAAACATAGATCCAATCAACATATTAAGCTCTCAAAAACATCTCTCAACAAGAATATGCCAAGTATTCAAAAAAAAAAACAAAAAACAAAAAACAAAACACACACACTAAACAAGTCTAACCAATTTTATATTTCAAAACAAATTATGACAGTTTAGTAAGCATACATTAATACATGTATTCCTTGTGATGCCCAAATCACATTGTACCTGCACATGTATCAAAAGTAGTAAAGAATTTACGTGTTATGTGTGAAAACATAGCAAGAGTACATAAGCGTATCATATTATGACGATTTGAGATATGAGAAAATCGCATACACTCACACACAAGCATAACTGGTTGATGGAGGCTATCACCTTCAAGGTATGTTCTATAACTCTCACATCTCCTAGAAACACACTTGCAACCATATTTAAAAGCATTTTGATTCTTTTTGCTTTTGATTTTCTTTGCATATTCATTTTCTTTTTGAGCATATCATGCATAGGCATAAAAAGGAGAGAGAAGAAATACCCAATTATGTAAGCTTAAATATCACAATTTTGCCATGCCGAAGCATACAGATGTTATATATGATTAGCAGGCTTTAGTGGTAAAATGGTTATTTATACATTTCTTTAAGGATTTTTTAGTCCTTCCTATTAAAGAGTGATATGAGTGTAAGTATAAGAGATCACTGAATCGTACTCATCATAAACACGAGCCACAAAGCTCACTTGCTTAGTTGTGTATTGAGATGCTCATCTAAGCTACAAACGATACAAAGTTTAGAAAACTTTATTTCAATAGCCATCCAAGGTACACAAGTATCAATGTACACAAATACACACTGTTTTTGTATTTTTCTGATTTTTTATTTTTACATTTATGAAAAACAAAACAAAGCAAAACTGAAAACAAACAAACAAAAACATGTTAAACAAAGCAAAGCATAAAACTAGATGCAAATGCATGAGAAAAAGGAGAAAGAAGAGAGATCACTTAATGGAGATTACACCAATGTTTTGACGTAGGAATTCAAAACATTTGCTATCAAGAGGCTTAGTGAACAAATCCGTCTTCTGATCATCAGTATGGATGAACTCAAGAGTGAGTGTGCCATCTTCGACAAGCTCCCGAATGAAGTGATGTTAAATCTTTATATGTTTTGTTCGAGAATGTTGCACAGGATTTTTAGAGATGTTAATGGCACTGGTATTGTCATAATAAATGGTAAGATGTTCTTGATGAATACCATAATAAAGAAGGAGTTTTTACATTCACAGAAGTTGGGTGCAACAGCTATCGGTATCGATGTTTTTAGCCATAGCAGTGGATAATGAGATGGAATTCTTCTTCTTACTCATCTAGGAGAGAAGATTATTACTCACATAAAAACAAACCCCTGATGTGCTTTTTCTATCATCAATATTCCCAGCCCAGTCTACATCAGAATACCCAGCTAAGACATCATTTGTGTCCTTGCTGTACCACACTCCGAAATTGGTAGTGGTTTTAACATATTTTATGATTATTTTTAAAGCAGTCATATGAAACTCTTTGAAGTTTGCTTGATATCTAGCACACACTCCCATACTGTAACTAATGTCAAGTTGACTAGCTGTAAGGTAAAGTAGACTACCTATTATGTTTCTATATAACAAAGAATCAACACTTTTGCCTAACAAATCAACAGTGAATTTAACATTTGGGCTCAAGGGAGTTCCAACAGGACTAGTAGATTCCAAACCAAACTCTTTCACAAAATTCTTAGCATATTTAGATTAAGATATGAATATACCTGACTCTTGCTGACGAATCTGCAATCCAAGGAAATGACTCAATTCTTCAATCATGCTCATCTCGAACTCAGCCTGCATAAGCTTTGAAAAGTCATGAGCAAGTTCATCCTTTATAGACCCGAAGATGATATCATCAACATAGACTTAAGGTACTATCAACTCGTCATTGTCCTTTTTGATGAAAAGAGTTTGATCAGCTTGTCCTCTTATGAAACCATGTGAGACCAGGTATTGTGTAAGCCGATCATACCAAGCTCTGGGTGCTTGCCTTAGTCCATAGAGAGCCTTCTTGAGGTACAACACATGATCCGGAAAATGTGGATCAATGAATCTTTTAGGTTGAGTAACATAGACATCTTCTTTAAGAAATTCGTTCAAGAAAGCAGTCGTCACATCTATTTGGTAAAGCTTGAACTGTAAGTGACAAACCAGAGATAAGAAAACCCTAATGGATTCCATGTGAGCTACAGGAGCAAATATTTCATCAAAATCTACTCCTTCCACTTGAGAGTATCCTTGGGCCACTAGACGAGCCTTGTTGCGGATCACATTTCCTCCTCATCAGTTTTATTACGAAATATCCACTTTGTGCCAATGATGTACTCTCCATCTGGTCTAGGTACTAAGGTCTAGACATCATTCCTTTGAAATTGGAGAAGTTCAACATGCATGGCTTCAACCTAGCTTTCATCCTGAAAAGCATCCTCAACCCTGGTGGGTTCAACCTACGACAAATAGTAAGAATAAGACACAAAGTTAGCAACGCATTTATCAACTGTACGCTTTCTTAGTATAAATTCATTCATATTTCCCACAATAACTTCAGGAGGGTGATTCAGCTTGATCCCTGAGGAAGGTCCTTTTTCTTCATGAGATTCAGATTCAGGTGAGGTAGGAATGTCTGCTGAGACTTCTACAACACTTGGAGTACTTGGAGAGACGGGCTCTTGATCAACCATTTCTCGAACACCCTTAGGTTCTGAAAGAAGAATTTCCTTAGGTATTTCCTCACTAATTTTCTCAGGACTAGAATCTGAAACTTCATCAATAACAACATTGACAGTTTCCATCACCTTCTTGATTCTTTTGTTGTACACCCGATAAGCTTTGCTTGTGGATGAGTATCCCAAAAATATTTCATCACCACTTCGGGAGTCAAACTTTCCCACATTCCCTCTATCCTTAAAGATGAAACAAGTACTTCCAAAGATTTTGAAATACTTCACATTTGACTTTCTTCTCTTCCACAGTTCATAGGGAGTTTTCTTTGTACCGGGTCTGAAATACACCCTATTAACCGTATGACATGCGGTGTTGACTGCTTCTCCCCATAAATTTCTGGCTACATCTTTATTGTGTAACATGGCTCTAGCCATCTTTTGAATGATTTTGTTCTTTCTTTCTACTACACAATTTTGCTGAGGAGTAATAGGAGCAAAGAATTCTTGAGACATACCAGATCTAGTGCAAAATGATTTCATATATGAGTTCTCGAATTCTTTACCATGATCATTGTGAATTCGATCAATCTTCATGTTCTTCTCATTTTGCAGCCTTGTGCACAAAGCTTTAATGTGCTCAGGAGCATTTGACTTGGATCTTAGAAGAATGACCCAAGTGTACTTGTTGAAATCATCTACTACAACCATGATGTATCTCTTTCCTCTAAGAGATTCGGTTCTAGTTGGACCCACGAGATCCAAATGTAGTAGCTCCAAAGGTCTAGCTGATGTATCTCTTGCCTGTTTACGTGGTCTCATAGTACCTTTTAATTGGAGTATGTACATAAAATCTTTTAACTTCATTACCAAACTTGCCTGTTTATGTTGTATCAAAAACACATAGGTACCTACAAAAACCTCATTTTATGTTTTCAATATTTAGGCACAAAGGAGCTTTCACAGGCCTTGAGAGAAAAAACAACCCTTGGTTATATTGATGTTGGTGTTGCTGCAACATGGTACTCTCTTTTCTTTTTAAAATTCTCTCTTTTCATTTAGTGTTGTTTTTCTTACACGTACACAAGCTATTTGATAAAATTTGTAAGTGACTTTTTGTTGTTGTTCTAGAAGTCATAATACATGGAGAGTTGTATGGAGGAAGATAAGTAGGGAATGTGATGCTGTGTTGTTGATTTAATCAGGGTGATATGTATTTGTTGGCCTTATTTTCTCAATGTCATTTTTTTTGTGATGTAAAAACATGACTGTCAATTTTTTTTCTTTTTATGCTTTTTTAATTGAACTAGAATGGATTTTTTTTCTCCAACTTAAATGAATGATTGGCTTTTATGTACTGCTGGA
Organism: Lithocarpus polystachyus; assembly: GCA_033629205.1. Lineage (NCBI taxonomy): Eukaryota > Viridiplantae > Streptophyta > Magnoliopsida > Fagales > Fagaceae > Lithocarpus > Lithocarpus polystachyus. Next base: position 59,806,330 of record CM066166.1, read on the forward strand.
CCTACCAATTTGAGCATTGGCCACATCCTTCCTTAATGATGTTAGACTACTTCGTAGTTGGTTCTTCTATTAGGAATATACTTTTCTCTTATGGCTTTCCTTAAACAAACGGACCAACAGAGAAGATAGCATGTGAAGCAAAGAACTGGCTGGGTTTGCCAGACAATGATGTATTGGATGGAGGAGCGTCCCCCATGTATTAAGACTTTACTAAACAGTGATGTACCTGCTCAATGAAAAAAAAAAAAAAAAAACCCAAATGTATTTGTAGCATTTTTCAGTGGAATTTCTTGCTTCCTTTTGGCTTTTTTACTACGGTGTTACTCCAAAAAATTTTAGATCAGTCTTTTTTTTTCTATTAAAAGTTGTGCTATTACCCCAATCCATTAAAAATCACTACTCATGTTTTAGTTTAAAGTTGTAATATCATTTGGACAATATAGTATTTTGTGTTTCAATGCATTAATATTGTTCTTTTTTTAAAACAAAAAAAATTGTCATATTTGAATGATATCTTGAATAATCATTAACTATATATAGTATATTATTAATGTCATCTCTTATTTGTAAGCATTTCATTTAATTATATAAGTTATTCCAACTAAAATAAAATGAAATGAAGATTTGAAATAATATTTTAAACTACCATAAATAAATTTTCAATATAAACTAAAATTAATAAAATTTTCTTTTTAAAATCTTATTTTTAATAGTTTTCCCGTGCATTGTACGGGTTAGCGACTAGTTTATAATAAATTTATCGAGCTTCATTGTATTTTCAAAAATTACTTTGAACTCCGCTATGTTTCATACTTACATACACTTCTGTTTAATTAGTTTGTCACTGATAGGAACAAAAAATGTTTATGACATTAATTGTTAAAATAATATGAAAACGAAATTCCTAAAATACTTTTATTATTGTTACTATAAAGTTTATTTAAACTTTTTATTTGAACCAAAACTCTCAAAACTGTATCCTCTACACTCTACCCTATGTTTTATATATATATATATATATATATATATTTTTTTTTTTTTTTTTTTTCTCTATATGAAGCATAATACTTATTTTTTCCCAAAAATGCACGGACAAGACTGTCAATTAATATTATTTTGTAGATAGAATTCTCAACAAAGTGCAATTTAAAAAATTGTAAATTACACCAACTTCTCTTAAGATTATATGACACTTTCCCATAAGATTCGTATAAATGCGACAGATAATAACCCAAAGACGCTACTAAATTCTCTCAACTGATTCCAATGTCTGTTGGCGGTGTTATTTCGTACAATACATAAAAGCATTTAGGAGTTTTCAACCTTTCCATACTATGTTTGTGATTACAGAGATGTAATCAATATGTATGATGACTACTAGAAGCATTAGAAGATGCTTCATTATTGGCCATTTGAGGTACTATTTCTCAATACAGGATTACTCAATAATGGTATATCTGCGATTTCATCATGAAGATGAACATGAGGTGTCAAAGCAAGTGGTCCTTCGCCTTTTGCTTGGGAGTGTTCTTGGTGAGTATTCTGGTAAGGCAGAAGCAGCAGCAGCTTTCTCCAGGACAGAATTCAGGGCCTCATGAACACTATTTGCAATACCTTGGCGTTGCTCCATGTCAATATTTTCACCTTGGCAGCAAGTGTAAACAAACGCATTCTTCACTCTGCTTCCCAAGGTTGATATTTCCGACTTCACCAACTCAATTTGAAGATTATCAATAGCTTGTCTTAGATCAGAGAGAAGCTGGGGTCGGTAATCGCAGCAGAGAGATGCCCTGTAAGACACTGCACCATCTTCTGCTCCATCATCACATTGTTCAACTTTTACTTCATCATCATCCGTTGGAATGAGAAAGCCTTGGCTTTCTTCACATGCAGTCTTCTTCAATTCGTTCACTCGGCTGATTACTTCGGCAAGCAATGTAGCTTTGTCCATCTAGAGGAAGAAATATATCAATTCAAAGTGACTATCTACTTGTATAAAAAAGAAAACGAACACTTATAAGAGAGCAAAGTTATATTAATTTGTGGTCAATAGCCTGCTAATTGTATATACTTGTTAGACCCGACTACTACTGTATGCAGCTAAATTTGTTGATGTACTGCTAAAGCAACTTGGCAGTACCATCAACACGTCTTCTGTAACAACGTTATCAGCAATTTATCAAGAAACTGTTACCTACAAAATTAATAAACTCTTAATGAAATTAATGTATACCTATTAATCAGTACACTTAAGTTGACTGCAATTTAGAGAAATATTTAAATCTGTTACTTTGTCGAGTAACGTGTTAAGATGAAACCTTTGACTTGGTCAATTTCAGCAAGCCCGGTGATAGTCACTTAATAAGCAAAGGAAAAAAAAAACTTATATAGGCTTTACTAAAGAAAGTTTATTTGGTTATCATACAAAGAAAAAAGATTAGTACCAATCTTGTAAGTTATAAAAAATGTGATAGTTTTTCTTCACGCAGAAGTTAGTGGCTTGCTTACGTTCCTATAAATGATAAAATATCTTAATATAAATTAAGCAACACATACCTAAGCGTTATAGTAATACTCAAAGGCTAAGACTAAAGGCACCCGTAACCCAACAGCTGTCACTGTCCCCACCATTCATTCATGCTCATCCCCGAGTCACTATCCAATAATATATGTATATATATAGGTGTGTGTGACGTTCTTGCTGACTATATGGTCTGAAGAGAGAAAATAAATTAATCTTATGATTAAAACCCATAAGATTATTGATAGATTTTCACTTATCCCAAAAGCTTAGATTACAGATTAGCACATAAAAAAATTTCACTTGTCTAGACTGTTTAAGTTGTTAAAAAACAGTAAATTTAATTCTTAATCATTATTTTAACAATTATTTAAAAAATATAAAATAAAATAAAAAGTAAACAACTAGCATGAAACAGTGCTCAACAGTCTAAAGTGACCCAACCAAAAGGCAAATAATTATCACAATGGTTTCGGCACCAAATAGTAAAACATTCCATTTCTTCTGTTGCACATGATGTGCATAGACAAGAACATTATTAATTGACCACTTGCTTTGGGAAAAATTCTTCAATAATTCAAGACCAAATCACACCTGTATGATAGACAAGCCTGCAAGATAGCCACAGGCACTTATCCAGAACTATGAACACTGTACAGATTACGTATGTGGAAAGGAAACTGAGGCAACTGAAGTGAATTTATTTAGTAACTTATGAGTGACTTACAGGCTCAGCTTGGGACTGTAAAAAAATGTTGAATTGTCAAGAAGTATAGTATACTTTAACAGCTACGATTAATGTCCTAGTTTTAAGTTTTGATGTCATGAATGTTATATTATATAAAGATGATGAATCAAGAAGTTGACTTAACTACTCCTAGATCTAGAGTTGACAATCCAAAAGCACCAATGATTGGATGAGAAATAAACTAATTTCAATAATGTACATCATCTTGGCGGAATATACGCTTGTTGCATAATAGTATAACTTTGGATCTCCAATTTTATTTCCTGTAAACAAAAACCAAAAATATTATAACACGAAAGAGACCCAATATAATATTGAAAGCCTTAGGCTCCTTGAGACATAATGTTTAGCCGGTTCTCGAAAAATCATAGACGCAATCTGTCTGAATTTATTAGAAAAATGTACATCATGCCAGTAAAATACACAGAAGCTAAAAATCTAGAATCTCCATAGCTCCAACTGACAATCTGCTTGCTAATTCAAATTTACATTTGTTATATGAAGAAAAGTATGTTTAGTCTGTTGAATATCCATAACCAATCCAAAAACTTAATTAACTTGGTTTTATGGTTGACGTTAAAGGAAAGCATTGGAAAATAAACATAAAATGCTATTTACTATCGTCTTGGGCTAACAATTTTCCACAAAATAATTTTAAACATCAACTTAGTTGCTTCTGAAATGGAAAGGGAATTGAAATATATAAAAAAGGTTAGAGTTTATCTTTCATTTCTTGAATCAACAGCTGTGGTATCTTATGGACCTAACATAGGTCATACCCCTTACGACATAAGATTGAAAGTTCCTTTCTTTCTATGGAAAGAGGGCAAAAAGCAAAAAAAAAAGTATAGCAATTCCAAGAGGCTCAGTTGGTGAAAATCTTGTTTCCTCGCTCACGTTTGAATAATAAAATATGAAACACTCAGCATGACCATCTTTCTTTTTTCCTATCTGTTCTCAGCCACAATATGGGGTATGCATATCTAATTAACACTTTAAAACATAAGATACCTAATCTTCATGATTCATCTATCAAATTAAACTCCCTAATTTTGGTGAATACTAGAGAGCTCATTAAGTTCAGCATGACCATCTTTCATTTATTTTTACTAAATCTTGGTAATTTTTGAAGTTCAACAATTTATATGAATATGCAAATCAATTACCCAACAGTCACATAAAATAGAGAAACAAAACAAACTGACTAGTGTCTAGCTAGTACTACTACGATCACTGATTATGAGCAACGCGATTAATATATATACTTTAGTTCTATTATTGATTACAAGGAAACAACAAACAAAAATTAAATTTACCTTATCAGTGCACGGCACAAGGCTGCGAAGAGTAGTAAGATGAGCATTGATTCTCTCTCTCCTCCTCCTCTCTGCCTCACTGTGACTCTTCAAAGCTGCCAAAGCCTTGGCCTCCGACACCCCTTTCTTCCCAACTCTTGCCGGAGCTTTCACAAGCTCTCCTTTCTCGCTATCCAAAACCAAAGAGTGAGACAGCGCAGACCCGCCTCGTAAAACCCCATTAAACCCTCCTAGACTATTCGAGGACGGATCGAACAGGCTCTGAAACTCAGGACCGAATGAAGGGTTTTGGTTATTATAACCATATGAAGAATTTTTCGAGTTATAAGAGTAGGAACCCATTTATATGCCAAAGCTCTTTTTTTGATAGAAAGTATGTGTAGAGTACTTGTATACAATTATGAACCAAAGCTGGAAGCTATTAGACCAGGTGGGCGAGTTGTGAGGGAGAACCAGAAAGAGAGTTTTAAGCTTATTGGACAAGCTTTGTCGCTGATCAGCGTGCTCGTTGTGTTAGTGGTGGTTGTTGTTGTTGTCGTCGTCTTCGTCGTTGTTGTTGTGGGTTTGGTCATACCTTCCATTAAGGTGGAGGACAAGGCTGGGGGCTTGTGAGGTTGAAGATCAATGAGAAAACATTTTTACAATTTTTTTCATTCTTTCGCTTCTATATTGGGTTGAACTCGAGCATTTCGAGCTGAGAAGAAGGCAGGGTTTTTGGGAACTGAAAGCAAGGGGAGAGAGAGAGAGAGAGAGAGTTTTAAAGTATGTTCAAGAACAAGAGAGGGTTTGACAAAGTTTGGAGAAGAAAGCCAGACGCAAAGAAATGAGCAACAGTGATTTGAGAGATGAAGGAGACACACAAAGTTTCCTCTTACATTTTATGACCCTATTAATAGAACTAATTCTCAACTTATGATTTTCAATATTTTACTATGTGAAGTAGCTGTTACTGTTAGTGTATTAATACATAGCCAATGATCTTTGAAGTCTTTCTTTACAAGTCTTTCTTTATATATGGATAGTCAAATGGTAATTTTTGGTGTACTCAACGAAACGTTCAGGATTTTTTTTTTTTTTTTTTAACGAAGAGACGTTCAGGATTTGACAACCACAGGCTGGGCTTACCTCGTACTTTTTTTAATTGAAGATTTTTTTTATTTAAAATATGTAATAAAAAATGATAATAAAAATTAATCTTTACATTTTATTTAATTAGTGGGCGATATTACACTTTTTTATTAAAATAAAAAGAGATTTAAAAAAAAAAAAACATACTAAAGTCATACCCAACCATAATCACTCTTCCATTTAAAATGTATAAAATAAAAAATAGATTAACATTGATAAAGAAAATATTAGTTGGTTTCTTAAAAAAAATTAAAATTAGTCTATGAATCTAATAGGAATAAGTTTTATATAGAGGTCATATCAATATTAAGAATGCGGTTTAGTTTGATCAGACTTAATAATATATATATATATATATATATATCTGGACTTTAGTTGGTATTGGTTTATCATCTGACTGAATATATATTATAATGACTCAAAATATTATTATTCTTAGACAACATTGAAATTTTCATAATATTTATATTAATAATGTTACGAATATTCAAATTATTGAACGTCATTATTTATATATAAGAGGGGAGAAAAAAGCAAATAAAAAAGGGAACTCTCTTTGGTAGCTAGATTTTTTTTTTTTTTTAATGGCTTGGACTCTTGGTAGTTGTGACTTGTGAAAGCACTAAATTGCTCTAATCGATGATGGGCACTACGATTAAATTACTACTACCATTTAAATCTTTTTAAATATTAAATTAGAACTTATATTTCACGAAGGAAAATTATTGAACATAAATATAATTTCAAAGACAAAAAAAAAATTATTTCTATTTTAAAATATACTAATGCTATTGTAAGGAAAAAGATACCAGAAAGGAAACATCTTACCAGAAATAATTGATAAGCATGCTTTTCAAAGTTTATATATCCTCATATACAAAATGTTATTGCACTTTTTTTTTTTAGGAAAAAATGTTATTGCACTTGAAAGTTAAAACAGTGTTTAAACAATTGTTTTTTAATCAATTTTGTTTTTGCTTGTGAAGTCACCAAAACCTCGTTTTACTTTTTACCTAGAAATTACAAATCGTTATAGTTTAACAAATAAAATGACATAACAGAAGTTTTAAAACTGTAAGAGAGCTCACACAAGGAAAATAGGGATGCCCTCATCATAGCTAGTTTGACTTTTTTGTAAAACGTACGTCTAAAAGATAAATTAGTAAGAAAACTCCACTTGTAACTTGTCAAAATCATTATATTTCAGGACCTTTATCCAACCTCCTACATCAATAAAAAGATTAGGGGCCCTCAATGAGTGAGTATTTATAAGGTTAGTAGCATTATTATATTATTTGACTACAAAAAAATTATATTATATTGAAGGAATTCTAAAGAAACTCTTTGCAATGTTGTGATTATAAAGTTTTTTTTATCATTTACCTATATAATATATATAGATCCTTAAAAAAACTATAATATATATATATATATATATTCATATTAAAAGAACTCTAAAATATTATTAGAATCTTAAATATTAATTATTAGTACTCTAAAAAAATATTATTCAAATTTTGAATAAACTTTTTGATGCAAAGGCCATGCTAATTTATTTTATCAGTATGATCACAATTATTTCTTTTATCATTGGTTTGGGGAAAAGGATTACTATTTTATTAAAGACATCTTGTTTTCATTTGTTTTCCTTGGGTTGAAGCCTTGTTGCTTTTTTCTTTTTCTTTTTCTTTTTGGATGAAAAAGTACATAAATAATTTTTTTAATCTAATTTAAATCTCTATTTTAATTTTAATTTTTTTTTTTTTTTTTTGGAGAGGGGGTTGGGGGTGTTAGAACAATTGAATTGAAGCCCTATCACATTATTTAATTCACAAAGTACTTAAAATAAAAACACTAGAATATTGGTTAGAAATTGATAATATAAATGTAAAAGTTCATCTATAGATTTCTCTTTTAATATGTATAGAAAAATTAAAATTTTTATTAAGTTCTCCAAAAAAAATATTTTGGTAAGTCTAAGAACTACAATGGGTCAAATATGTTACTTTAACCCCGGAGTTAAAGTGTAGTAGGTGTAACTCAGCCAAGTCAAGTCAAATATTAAAAGCTTATGCTTAGTTATTTAATTTTGTTTTGAACACCAATTGAACTTAAGTTTATTTTTTTATGAATAGTTACTCACTCAAGTTTTTTTTTTTTTTTTTTTCTTCCCTCTATCAATTTTTTTCTGCTTTTCCAAAAATTTGAGTTTATATACAAACTTCTTGATTAAATTATTATTTTCTAATATATGCAAATATTATGACCTTTTATAATCCATTAATGATTATATAAAAAATTATATTGCATAATTAAACTAGATATACTAATTTTTATTTATGAACTTATAAAACTCAAATTCACCACCTTGTATTTGTAATAAATTAATTATAATTTTTTATAGTGAAGTAAAATATTTATATAGATAAGAAAGTGAAATTTAAAATAAGTATTAACATCTTACAATCTTATATACTAATACAAGTTTATATATATATATATATATATATATATACATTTAGTGATATATTATTTTGAGTTTGATTTCCTTGTTAAATACTGTAAGGACACAGATTTGGCGAACCAGCCCAAAATTTGATGAGACTGTTCAAAAGGCCCAAAAACAATGAATTTGTAAAGAATGGGAAAAGAAAACTGGGCTAGATGAATTTAGACAATCAATACAATAGGTTAAGATCACAAGAAGAAAGGGATAAAGGTTTAACTTCAATAAACTATCTTCAGCAAGAGTCCGAGAAGGTCAATGTTGATATTTACTGCTCTTCCTATAGATACAAACTACACTTCTTGTTTTTTTTCTCCCCCCCCCCCTCTAAGAAAGATTCCTTCACATTATATAGTTCTTTCAAGATCATCTTCACCCTACACTTGTTAATTATCTAAATCTTCACTTGAGTGCACGTCCCATTATGCATCTTCTTTGGCCTTCTATGAGTTGCAGTGGCCAAGGTTACACTGTTTAGAGGGTCTTCTCCACAAAAATGCGGTCAGAAGAGTGGGTGCATCACATTTAATGCGATGGCATCAGTCTTTCCTTAGATATTTTTTGGGATCTCCATTCCTTCAATCTTGATACACATCTCCATAGCTAGCGTTATGCGAGGATCACTCCTCGAAATGCTCTTACTTATCCTAAATGCGACAAGTTCCGTTCTGAGATTTTACGCATTCATCTACCTCTCCTCGGACTCTACCTCGTCCTCAAATAAAGCTTGAGATCCAACACATGATTTTTGGCATTTATCCTCACAAGGCCCAATACACGATTTTTTGGGCTTTTAGCTCTTCAAGACCCAATACACAGCTTTGGCCCCTGTCCCTACAAATACTATAAGTGATCAAATTTAAATAATATTTTTCTTTAATCAAGTCATAGTTGTTAATAAATAATTTTATTAATTTACAAATTCATAAAATAATTTTTTATTTTAGGTTAAATTGTATCTATATTACATAATTTTTTTAATCATTTCAAAAAATAACAATAGAAATAAACCAATTAAACTATATAGATTCTTATATGGTTCGAATAAAAATAAAATATTATAGTAAGTTTCATTTTTCAATAACTTGGTCCCCCCATGGTTTATACTACAGAATAAACCTCTCACTCACATGAACGGCGTTTAAACTTTATTTCAATGTCCTAGTAACTAGGAAATATACCATTCAGCTTAAAGGTCGTTAATATTATATATATATATATATATATATATATATATATTGTTTATAAAGTATAAAACAATATTATATTATTTTTATTATTAAAGTAAAGGAGGGAATTTTCTAGAGCACATTGTATTAGCTTTGGCGTGGAACCTTGTCATATTTTCTACTCTATGAGTATTATTACTATTATTATCATTTTCGAAGGCTACTATATATATTACACTTTTTCTCCCTTCACTTCCACAGTTCCACTGCAACCAGGATAACTACCAACTATCTTAGGTCCTTACTCTGTTGCTGAAGTTTTTGTTTTCTTTCTTTGCTAGAGTATTGAATTTTCAAATGTAAATTACGTTTTGAATTATTCTATTCAAAAGAGGCCAGCTAAAAAGAAAAAAAAAAAAAAAAAAACCAATATTCTGAACGGACTGAACATATTGAAAATTATGAAAATTCAGCTTATTTCCCACTCTTGAGATTTGATCATTTTACTTTATTCAAAAATTTATTTTACTTGCTTTTAAAGTTGACGCTTTTTTTTCCTTTCTTTTTTATGCACAATATTATAGGACACTAGCATGTATGATTAATTATCACATGATTTTATATATAATGGTTTGAAGAAAAAAAAATCTGTTTACACTTAACAAATGAAACAGACGCCTAAAATCTTGTAACTTAATTGGTTAATACTTCCAGATGTTTTCAATCGAGCCAGCGATAATTCAAATTTTTCCACCTCATGAACTATCAAATAAAAATAAAAATAATAACCTAACTTAGGTACATTTATATATCTAAATATCTCAAGAAGATCTGCAACTTTCATCTAATGTGGCAAGCAGCAATCGGTTATTTGGCATTTGGCAAAGGCACTTTAGCAGTAATTGCGCAGTTTCCATGTACTAAGTGCCTATTAGCTACTTTATCATCATCTAAGCATGCTCAAATGGCTGTCACATCTAGTGAAATTAATTTAATTTATAGATTAACCTACAATCAAAACAAAAATAAAAAATTTTATAAAGGAAAATAAAAACCTATTTGATCAGCATTCTTTCTACTTTCAAGCAAGGAGTACTTATATGTCTATCTGGAGTCGATCCACAAAATCAGGACTATAAATTAAAGATGATTAATATGAAACTTAATCTATCACTTTTGGCTTTTTGTTGGCAACAATATTTGTTTGAATATTGAAAAGATCATCTTTAGGACAAGAGACCAAAAAAGATCAAATAAAAAAGTTAGAACAAAGCAGCTGACTCATCACTTTAAGTAGACCAATCATTTCATCCCTGAACAACTCCCCGTAGACGTCAAGATTCCAACTATTAATTTAAATAAACAAAAAGAAAACAAATTTTGCTTCTACTAATAGGCCAATTTTCTAGTGGAAGACTTGGTTTTTTAGAGGCTATGGTGGCCTAGCTTTGGTACCATCGACCATTTTTTTATATTCCAGGCACTTTCAACTTATAATAAACAAGGGAATTTTTATAATCTCTATTCAGTGGTTTAGTGTTTGTTGAAGAAGAGCCTCTCTTTTTAAATTAAGAATTTCGCCAAAAAGTTTTCCAAGACTTCACCTATCTTTTATTCATCTAAGACCGTGTGGTTTTCCCTTGTGGCATATCTACATTTTTAGACCCCTTAACAGAATATGGTTAACCTAATATTATACTAAGTTGAATAACGAGATTGTTATTCAAGATTAGGTTAAACACAAATAAATATAAACAATAAAGCAGTGAAAAATAAATAACACAAAGATCTGATGATTCAGGAAAACCTAACCGATAAAAAACCTAGGAAGGATTTAACTTAACTATCTTTAAGATAAAACAGATCTACTATGAAAGAATTGAAGTTTGTACAATAGAACTTAGACCACTAACATCTTATTGCTACCTTAAGTAGAAAACTTACTACCACGACCACGTGACAGCTCCAAGTCTACGGACTACTTCTTTCCTTGATCTACTGCAACCACAAGTTCTCCTACTTGTGACTTTGAGACTCCACTCAAAGGTTTCAGATCTTCTTTAAGTTCTTTATGCAGTAACTGAAGCGATCACCAAGTTCTTGACATGAATCTTGATCTTGATAACCCTAAGTGTGTATGAAGGTAAACACTTTTAGATCTCACAAGAGATTCAACACACAGCACATCAAAGACATCTAAAATGTAGTTAGGGTTTTTCCTTTTATACTTGGAGTAAAACATAAAACCCTACACGTCACATTGGCTTGGGCTGAATTGAAAATTCTGCAGAAAAATAAATCTGCACGAGGTTCGATTGATCGAGTCTAATTTTCGATCGATCGAGCCTTGCAGATTTAGTCCAATAAATTCTGCAATCAGTCGATTCCAATTTTACACACAGACACACTTTGAGCAGCCTAAATCTAGACTCTAAGTTTTGATCATGGTTTGCCAACACATTATACATTGAAGTTCTAATACAATTAGTTCCTAAAGTCTGAGAATCTAACAAACTCTCCCTTTGGAAATCCGTGACAAAACACATTACAAAAATAAAATGCTCAAAGTTACAAAACAGCACATTTAAATTTAAAATGCCTAAACACAATTCAACCTAACTACTATCTATCAATTGCTAATGTAGATAAAAGCCACGACTGAGTTAACCTATATATTCCTGAAACACTCAACAAACACATAAATGCATGTGTGGAAAATACAAATAAAACAAAATAAATTCTTGATTTCACAAAATATAAAATAAAAGACATATACTACGAATAACCTTGTAATATAAATCAATAACCAATGTATCATATATGAAACAAGAAACAATAAAAGAAACATAAAACATAATGTCTCCTCCTAACATATATAACCCATAAAAATATATACATCATGAGCCAAATAAAAAGAAAATACATCAAAGAAGCACCTAAATACAATCTAGCTCCAAAACAAAAACTCCCCTTATCAACATGCATATGTACTCCCCCTTTTTGTAACAAATTGCTAAAGGGTAATCATGACTCATCATCAAAAAGTGGAGGTGGAGTAGAATGTCTAGCACTCACCAAATCAGCTCGTTAAGCCTGAAGCTCAGCAAGCACATCCACCAAAATCTGTCCATGAGCCGCCTGAACGGTCATCACAGTATCCAGCATGCTCCGTATAGAAGCATCACTCGATGAAGAAGGTGGAGGATCAACAGTAGTGGGAGGATCGACATACTCCTCAGCAGTGGGGTCACCAGATGTAGGAGGCCTGGATGCACCTGTAAAAGACTCGACTCTAGGGCGTGTAGAGCTAGCTTTCAACTGAGCTGCTCTTTGCCTAAGAAATGTGGCACCTATAGGAGCTATGATACGTACAGGCTCAGATGCAGGAAAATCCTCTAAACCTAAATATAACAGAATCCCATGAATAAAATTGGAAAGAAAAGACCATGAGATTTTGCACTATTCCTATAAACCTCAACAAGAGATCGAATGAAAAGAGTAGGAAAACTCATAGGAGCGTTGGTAACTAGAGCATACAAAAAAGCATATCACTCAATAGGAATAGTGTGTAAATGAAAAATAGGCCAAATAGAATGACAAGAAATCCTGAAAAACAAATAATTGAGCTCAATAAGCTCATGGGAGGTGACACGAGGATCAGTACCCCAACTAATGGAAGTACCGGTGATGTAAGACATAATGTCATCTAGAGGAGGGGTCTCAGTGTATGGGTATACAGGCTGCCATATTAAAGGTACACCAAGAGCAATGGCCACAGAAGGAGTAATGACATACTTTTCACCCCTTATCCAACTCCTCACATATTGGGTGTTGGAATCATCGGAGTGAATAAAGAGATTCGAATAGAACTCTCTAATCAAGACAGCAAGAGGAGAATGCTCAACCTCTAAGAGTGGTAACCAACCCCTACATTCAAAGTTCCTATGTATCTCCGGATCTAACTCACCAAGTATGACCTTACGCTCAGCTTAAACCGACCTAAATATGTTAAGCTTCTCATAGGTTTCTTGGTTTTTCTCGATTTCAAACCTATCACTCTCAAAAGCTGGGGTAAAGGGAGTGGGGTTTTCTTTACTCTAGACTTCCTAACCATGATGCTAAAGGTTGGAAAGGAAAGTCAAAAACAGAAAACAAAGAAAAAGAACCAACGGCAAACTGCATTAGAGAGGGTTAGAGCACAAAAATCTCAATAAATAACAATATATATGATGCATGTAATGGATGCACATATGATGCATGCTCTAATGCATTGAAATTTGTTCAATTTTACTTTATAAAACATCAATTGACTTGAAAATAGTGTTTTAGTTCAAAAGCCCCCAAGTTTTGAAAAAACCCAATTTGAAAAATTAAACTAAATTGAGCAATTAATCATCATACTAGTTAGGAAACATCATATAATGCGTTAATCAATCAATTACACAAGTCAATTTTACCAATTTAAGCCCAATTGAACAAAATCCACAATTTCACAAAGTTTCAAGCCCTAGAATTTCAAATTTTTCCCAAATCACAAATTTGATCAAATTAATGCATGAGAATCACATGTATATGATCTAGGGACAAAAACCCAGTGATTAAAATTAAATAAAAACAACCCAAACATCAAAATCCCCAAAAATCTCATGTTCAAAAATCCTAAATAAAATGCATGAAAAATGTGATTGTAATGAAAAAAGAAGGGTATTTAGGTCTTACCTACACTTGAGGACAAAAACCCTTGAAGATTTGAGGAAGAATACGACAAAAACTCTTAGATTGGATCAATCGAGGAGAAATAGTGAAAAGAGTGTTTGAAAAGTTTGAATAAAATGAAGAACACTTGAGAAAAGTTTCATTTCAAAAAATTCAATGGCTGATTTTCGATTGGTCGAAAATTAGCTTCGATCGATCGAAAATTAAATTTGATCAATCGATCATCAATCGAGCCAAGCAGATTCAAATCTAAATTTTTATCGCATTTTCGATTGGTCGAGAAACAAATTCGATCGATCGAAAATCTAGAAAACTCAAATTTTTGAAAAACAGAGCAATTTTATGAAAAAACTCCTCAAAACACAGTGTTTCATGAATGAAATGCATGAGTATGAGATTAAAAGTTTTTCAAAAACACTTGAATTCAACCCAGATCTTTCAAAAACAAGTTTATCAACCAATTTGTCCCTAAAACTCATACGCTAAACATATTTTGTATCAAAATCAAGGAATATATAATCTTCAATGGCCAAAACAAATTTATACACAATATCATATACTAAGTTTAGCAAAGAGTAACTTGTGTAGTATGTGTGTAACTAGCAATAGTATGAGATACATGTGAAGTGATATGTAGATAGTAATCAATCACAATTTCTATATTATTGATCACATAAGTTTGAAAGAGACTATCACCTAGAGAGTTACATCATATAATTCTCACATCTTCTAAAAAACAAGCTTGCAATCATGTAAGTTTCTTGTCTTGCCTCATAATGTGTACACTAATTTTATTTCATTTGAAATTATTAGATTAGCCAAGTAATGTACACACCAATTTTATATCATTGTCTCATCTTTATTATAGCCCAATAATGTACACATCAATTTTAGTTTTAATCCGAGACTACACCTTATGTTCTTTTTGTGCATGTGCTATACTTTCTCGAGTACAAAATCTTATGATATGTACTAAGGTGTTCATGATTGGCTAGTAAACAGTGGTAAGATGGTTATTTATGTCCTTCTCATTAAGTTCAAAAATTAATAATCAAAAGTATGTAACTTCAAAATTAAGATCAAGTGATCAAAAACTATAAACAACTCCCACACAACATGCACTATATGGCTAAAACTAGTAAAGTGCAGTAACATAAGCTCATCCAAACTAAACAAGATACACAAGCATGTTATGTAAAATAAATATGGCCAGCCTTGATTACAAGTCCAAGAAAAATAATACAGAACACATTTTTCTTCCTTCCTCCCCCCTCCCCCTTTTTTTTAAGGAATAACAAAAACAACCTATCATGAAATGCATGAATGTTATGCAATGCAAATCCTAAAAGCAAAAAGAAATCAAAACAGCAAAAGAGGAGTGGTCACAAAGAATATAGAGATAAAGCAGAAGGACCATGTCAGAAAGACTCAATTAGATTGAGTTTTTTGTATCCAAAACTTTTTAGATGCAACTCTAGCATTGGAGTTATTATTCACATGAGAATGATGAGCAACTCCAGGATTGGTATAAAGGTTTAAAGCCTTTACCAATTCACCAATAAGTACCATAAGATCTTGTGCTTAAGGCACAGATAATTTTGGCTTATTTTCTCGCTTTGCAATTTGCAACTTAAAACAGTTTGGACAGATATGTCCAATCTTTCCACAAAAATGACAAAACCCACACAAGTCTATCATGCAACTTATCCTTAGGAGGGTTAGGATTCTTAGGCTTAGACTCTTTACAATCAACCCTAATCTTCCTAGGAGGTGGTATAATTTCTACTAGTTTGACAGTCTCACTCTTGGGGGGCTCAGCAATAGAAACAAAGTTTGTGGAAAGAGTTTCAGACACAGAGATGCTATCTATAATACCTAGACCAGTTTTGTCTAAGGGAGACTTCTGAACACTTAACATGTAATCAAGTTTAGAACTCCCAGACCTATTAGTTTGTTCTCTAGCAACAGATAATTCTAGTTTCAAGTTCTTAATCTTTTCAAATAATAATATATTTCCAGTCTTCACCTTATCAATCAAAGTATTAGCATCAAGCAATTTCAACAGCAAATCTTTCTTATCAAGTTCAAGAGAAGCAATTTTCTTTAAACCTAAGTCAATATTCATTGCATCATTTGCAGCAACCTTGCAAAACTTATTATAAGCTTCTTGCAGATCAGCACATTCAGAGAGTTCCCCATTAGAAGGGTTCTCTTCAACCACAACACTTCCATCAACTACAGCAGTTACTGTAAAATCAATGAAATTTCCATCTTCATCACTAATAGACCCATGATCAGAAATTTCATCATCAGTAAGAGTTACAACCATAGCTTTACCCTTTGATCTTAAGAAAGTAGGTCATTCAGATTTTACACGACCATACCATTGATAACAAAAACATTGTTAACCCAAATAGTTATTAGAGGTTTGACCTATTTTTCTTTAGATTTATCAGTATTGTTCACTTTAGTGGGTTCATTCCTCTTAAAATTTTTAGGTTCAGTATTGTTTTTACTTCTTACCCTTATGTTGTTGTTCCTAAGAAAATTTCTAAAGTTCTTGGCAAGATAAGCAATCTCTGTAGAAGAGAGTTCATTATCAAAACCATTTCCATCAACATTATCAACTGATTTAAGAACCATTAATTTGGATTTATTTGTCTTGGGTAAGTTTAACTCATAGGGCTGGAGAGATCCTACAAGCTCATCCACAGGAATGGAGTCCACAACCTTACTTTCAGTAATGGCAGTCACTTTGGGTCTAAAGTCCTTAGTCAATAATCTAAGAATCTTCCTAACAATTTTAGTTTGATCATAAATTTCACCTAAATTATAAGCAAAGTTAACAATATCATTCAGTTTAGCAAAGAATTCATCAAAATATTCATCATCAGACATTCTAATACTTTCAAATCTATTAGTTAACTACTGCAGTTTATTAATCTTAACTGCTTTTGTGCCTTCATGCACAGTTTGGAGAATATTCCATGTAGTGTGAGCAATCTCAACATTAGAGATTCTTTTGAATTTCTCCATAGAAACAGCATTAAAAATAGTATTAATGGCTTTGCTATTAAAAGCAGCTGTCTCTTTTTGAGAAGTTGACCACTCACTTAGAGAAGTAGCCAGTTTCTCCCATCCGTATTCCATGGAGTTCCAAACTCTCTCACCAATAGATTTCAGAAATGCTTTCATCCTTACTTTCCAATAGGCATAGTTGTTCTCATCAAAGTGAGGTGGGATCACAAGAGTGACCGTGTTCCACAACAACAAGGGTCAAGAATCAACTCTTAGATCAAAATATCTAATAACACAAGAGCTAACCTGCTCTGATACCACTTGTACGTTTTAGACCCCTTAACAGAATATGTTTAACCTAATATTATACTAAGTTGATTAAAAAGATTGTTATTCAAGATTAAGTTAAACACAAATAAACATAAACGATAGAGCAATGGAAAATAAATAACATAAAGATCTAATGACCCAGGAAAACCTAACCAGTATAAAAATTGGGGAGGATTTAACCTAGTTATCCTCAAGGTAAAACAGATCCACTATGAAAGAATTGAAATTTATACAATAAAACTTAGACCACTAACATCTTATTGCTACCTCGAGTAGAAAACTTACTACTACAACCACGTAACAACTCCAAATCCACGAACTACTTCTTTTCTTGATCTACAATAACCACAAGTTCTCTTACTAGTGACTTTGAGACTCTGCTCAAATGTTTCAGATCTTCTTTAAGTTCTTTATGCAGTAACTGAAGCGATCACCAAGTTTTTAACATGAATCTTGATCTTGATAACCCTAAGTGTGTATGAAGGTAAACACCTTTAGATCTCACAAGAGATTCAACACACAGCACATCAAAGACATCTAAAACGTAGTTAGAGTTTTTCCTTTTATACTTGGAGTAAAACATAAAATTCTACACGTCACATTGGCTTAGGCTGAATTGGAAATTCTGTAGAAAAATTAATTTGCACGAGGTTCGATCAATTGAGTCTAATTTTCGATTAATCGAGCCTTGCAGATTTAGTCCAATGAATCATGCAATCAATCGATTCCAATTTTGCACATAAACACACTTTGAGCAGCCTAAACCTAGACTCTAAGTTTTGATCATGGTTTGCCAACACATTACACATTGAAGATCTAATACATTTAGTTCCTAAAGTTTTAGAACCTAACAGCATATAATAGTATAACCAAAGAGGACGACATGTTTTTCTAGGTTTATTATAAGACAATGACATCATTTTCTTTTTTCTATAGGTGAGCCACTACATTTAATTTGGTAGGAGAGAAAAATGAGCGGAAAAGACATTTTCTAGTCGAATGACAAACAAAAAAGAAAGAAAAGAGGGTGAATGCCATTTATCTACGGGCTCAATATTCAAATATGCATTTATTATATGACATTAATCTACCGTCAGTACTTAGATTTTCTATAGAGAAATTCTATAAACACAACAAAATTTTTCAATATTTTCACAACACCTTTAATTATTTTTATTTGTAATGAATCATATTCTAATCTTTTTAAGTTAAATTTGTTTTTTTTACCCATGAGGGACTCATAACTCAGATTTTGTGACAACTTGTTGCATCCTACGCTCTTAATTAGCACAACTCTTTTCTAGTTCAATAAGGATGTGGTACTGGTGTTAATGTCTCTATTTACCCCCAAACAATAAAACACTATCACGTCATTTTTTTTTTTTCCAGATTAAAGGATGGATTGATACACACAATAAAAGAACCGATTAATAGCTAATATACTCATTTAGTTTGGTCAATTATTATTTTAGTCTTGTAAGTTTACATTTATTGTCGTAGTTACCCATTCCTTCATTCCATTAAAAAGGTTGCTATTAAGGACTAATTCTCATTTCTTGTGTATCATTGCCATTGCATCACCGCATGGGAGGGTTGCTGCTACTGTAGCCGCTGTAAGTCTCAACTTTGAAACTCATGCTAGGTATATCTCTAATCCCTCACAAACTATGCCTTTTTTTTCGTTTCGCTTTTATTTATTTAAAATACACAAACTACTTTTTCGATGCATGAAATTTGACGTTTTTGACGAGGTAAAGAAGAAACAAAACTAATAAGACAAATTTAGAAGTGTGTTAATAAAGGGAAGAGTTTTTTTTTTTTTTTTTGATTGAATAGGTAGAAGTAGAACTTGTATAAATAACCTATGTAAAAAAAAATAAAAAAGAACTTGTATTAATAACAAAAGAAAAAGTATAACAAAAAGGTTCCATCCAAGCAGTGGCTAGGGATCCACGAAGAGAAAAAAACAGTAAGGATAAGCATGATACAACAGAGAAAAAACCAAGAAACTATGGGGGAAAAGCTAGACCCGAACGGACCTATGTGCATTAAAACCCCCTGTAAGTCTCTGATACTGATAGTCCTCTAGTAATGTTATTGCACCCTTAAAAATAGTCAACATGTGAGCTTGGATTCTTTTGTAGACTTTATTTCTAGCATTCCATATAGCCCAAGCTATCACTAGCCAGGTCTCCAACTCATAGAGAGTTTTTCCACCATATGTCTAGCAAGCACGAAAAAGTCATGTACATTCGTCTTGTACAGGAACTTGCCTTTGAACCAAAGCCCATACATTCCTAACGAAGGGCATTCCCATATGATGATGCCAGGAATCAACTTAGTAAGCTGCGAGGCCTTCACGTTCTTCGGGCGGACCTGCACAAGCAGAAAGAACCTCGAAGGGAGGTACCGGCGTGGTACCGGCCAACGACCCTCCGATGGTTAAGTTAGTATTGCTCACAACTTCAGAGTGCTAGAGTCGGGGTAGAAGTATGCGTACCTCGATTTCAGAGGGCATGGAAGTATTTATAGTAGTAGTAGTAGGAGCCCTTGGCCAAGGCGTGCTGGAGAAGATACCACTTTACCGGAATTGCCCCTGGGCAGCGTGGAGCGCAAGATACTTCTGGGACAATCCAGCGTGTTGGGCAAGACACCCCTTTGGGAACAATCGTACTCCATAAGATATCTGTCCAAATAGTAGCGTACGCGACAAGACTCATTTTCTCAGGGTAGCGTGCGTGGCAAGATAGGCTTTTGGTCCCCCATGCCTTCCCCCGTCGACGGTCTCTCCCGTCACCCTATTTAAGGGTCGTGTCGTCAAGGTCTAGCGTCCGTCATCATACCTCGCACCGTCATCCCGTGCAAGCTGCCAGTGTCGGGTAAAAGTTTTATCCCTATCAGGTGCCCCCTCAGCCCATCAGTCCGTGAAAACACAGGAGACGGACTAATGGGATGACGGTTTCACTCGCGACGAGAGTTGAATAGGTAAGTTGTCATTCAGTAATTAATGCTGGGTAATTAATGCGTGGCACGTGTCGTCGACTTATTGTCCGTGTGCCAAAAACGAGGCGTCCCCTTGCCTTCCGTGCTACCCCTCATATATAAGCTTCCTTTCTCTTCCTTCATTTTTCACCTTTCACTGAAACCAAGCGATCAGAGCGCATCCGTTCACCCCAGCCAAAAAAAGCATTTGATCCGTCAACCTGTTTGCCGGTCACGTCCTCGCAACCGTCGGCTACACCCTTCAACAGCGAAATCAACCGATAAGTACTTATCATTCTCTCGTTCACTTTTACCACCGTCAGGTATCTTTAGGACAGTTGAACTTAGGGTTTTCCTTCACATGTAGGTGATAGATGTCTAGCGCGTCCAGTAATCAATCGTTTGTCCGCGAGGGAGCGGGCTACGATGAAGTTAACCCGTCGGGTCCAAAGGATCCTACAACTTCAAGTGAAGAGAGCTCATCTACCTCTTCCTCTTCTTCGAGTAGTGGTAGGACAGAGAGTAATCTTAGTGACGGACTAGGGGAAGGTGAACAACAAATCCAATCCGTCATAGGCACTGATGGGATGAGGAAGTTCGTCATGCTCTCGCTATGGATGGTAAATGATTTTACGTCCACAATAAAGGAGTCACACTTCAAAACACTTAGGAGCAAGTACCAGATACCCGACAATATACCCATCTGTCTGCCCAATAAATTAGAAAAGTGTTATTACCACGGCGTCAAGGGTGTCGGGATCTACGAGCAAATGCTCAAGGCTGGGTTGAGATTTCCCCTGACTCAACTGCACCGTCAACTCCTCTATTACTTAGGACTGTCCGTCAACCAAGTTTCCCCAAATGCCTGGAGGGTTTTCCTTAGGGTAGAGGTACTGTACGGATCAATGTCCAAGGGGAAGAAAAGGTTAATAGTGGAGGAGTTCTTCCATTGCTACCGTCCGGTAGAGATTATAAAATCACGGGGGATGTATAGCTTCGTTGCCAGGAGCCCGTTGTTAAGGCTAGTGAGTGATACTCCAGATTCCAATAGGGACTGGAAGTCTAGGTATTTTTTTATGGACGGGGATGAGTGGATGTGTCATCCTAGGGCGACTGAGTTCATGCCCGTCGACACAACATGGGGTGTTTTACCCCCGTCTGGTATGCGTCTGTTTATATTCTTTTCTTTTTTAACTTTAAACACCGTCGATTTCTAACCGTCTTCTTTTGCAGCTCAGGACCGTCCACAAGTTTCTCTTGAACAGTGGAGTTTTTTGGAGAAGATTTTCCAAAAGACTGAGTTGACGGAAAGATCTTGGGCCACATTGGTAACCCTTAAAACAATCTGTTGGCACTGCAACGGACCTGAACCGTCCGAGGAGGCATTAAAATACGAGACACAAGTTCGAGCACGTAAGCCTGTTCACTTGAATGTCAAGTTTCCATTTTTAGTCGTTGACTCACGTACCGTCTACTTTTGCAGAAATGGAGGAGGCAAAGAGGAGGGCTTTCATTAGGCAACAAGCTGCTGCCAAGAAGAAGAATGCCCAGGCAGGTGGGACGGGCGCGCCCAAGCCGTCCTTACCAAAGAGGAAACCCGGCCAGGAGGTGGACCGTCAAGCCAAGAAGGCAAAGGTCACTTCCAAGACCGTCGTGGGCTTGGAGGCGGATGTGAAAAAGATCCCCGTCAAGCACGGCAAGGGGAAGGGGTTGATGACGGGTAGTCCGGTGCCCAACGTTGAGAAGCCACCCGTCCTCTTGCGCGAGGATTCCAAGTATGCTATAGAGAAGCTGTCCTCAATCCTGACGACGGAGGATTATGAGGACCTTGGAAACCACTCGACGGAGGCAATGGGTGAGACGGGCCTCTTCAACCTTGCCCAGGTAAACACATTACCCGTCATTATTGCCATTCCGTTCATTTTTGTTCATCGTCATTTTGACTTGATATTTCTTTATTCCAGGCCGTCCTTATGATGAAGGGCCTCATGGACCGTTGTGTTCATGAGGAGACGGCTATAAGCCGTCTTCGGGCTAAGGCGGCCGCGACGGAGGATGAACTTGCCCAGTTTAAGGCCTGGAGGGTGTGCATGGAAAAGAAGCTGACTCTGTCCGAGTAGGAGAGGGGTGAGTTGGAGAAGCAGATGGAGGTGCTGCAAAGAGTCCTTGGAGATAAAAAAAAAAAAGAGATTCTATCCGTCAAGGACCAACTCAGTCAAGCCAAAGAGGACGCCGTCAATTAGTACCGGGACTCTGAGGTTTACCTGACGGAGTTGGGCAGGACCTTTGCAGACGGCTTTGACGATGCCTTTCGTCAGATAAAGGTCTTACACCCTGAGCTAGATCTTTCCAAGGTTATCATCGACGAGGCCCAAGCCCAGACGTCCGTCCTCCCTAAGGCCTCGGGTAGCACTGATCATTTTTTCGATGAAGACCAAGATACTAGGGGTTCTGGGACCCGAGAAGACGAAGCAGAGACAGTAGGCCATGATCACGCCCAAAGCCGAGATGACGAAGTAAAAGTCGTTGACTCCTCTGTCGAGTGACCTTGTAACTTTTTGTAATAATATCAATTCTTGGACCGTCATGAACAATACTGCCTTTAAAGGCGCTTTAATGTGTATTGATTTTTTTTTTTTAACCGTCATGGACAATGTTGCCGTTAAAGGCATTTTTATTAATGCACATTTTATTTCATACTTGTTCTTGTGTGTATTGCTTGCTTTTATTCAAGTTTTGTGGACGGTTTCCCTTTCTTCTTTTATTTACTTCATGGTAGCTTGATTCTGGATCCTTGATGCTTCACGTGTTGGATTCACAACCGTCATGTGCAATGTTACCAGGCTTTCATATTTGAACCGTCTTCTTTCGGCCGTCGTCTTTCAGACTTAGGCTCTTGTCTTTTGCCATTTTTAAGATAACGTCGTGGTTTTGGGCCGTCGCCTTTTTACGCCGTCATCATTTAGACTTAGGATTTTTGCCGTTTTCTTTTTTTTAGGACATTGTTGTGGCTTTTAGGCCATCGCCTTTTGAATGCCATCGTCTTTTGAACCGTCAGCTTTCATGCTTGACCGGTTTTATACTTTGTAGATTCTTTTTAGATTGTTGGCTTCTAAGCCGTCAGCTTTTAGGCTTGACGCTTTTATGCCTTGTAGATTCTTGGTGGCTTCTAAGCCGTCAGCTTTTATGCTTGACGCTTGACGCTTTTATGCCTTGTAGATTCTTGGTGGCTTCTAAGCCGTCAGCTTTTATGCTTGACGCTTTTATGCCTTGTAGATTCTTATACGGTCGACTTTGGTGCCTCACATGTTTGGATGTTCAACACTTTACAAAATATAGAAGAGACTTTGGATAAACCTGTGTCTTGCATTAATTTTTTTTTTTTTAAGAAGGGGGAAAACATGCCCTTTGAGTACCAAAAATACATTAAAGCAGGTTACAAGTAGGGGGTTGTCGTTCTTTCTTACTGGTAGTACTTTCGTAGGTGCTCGGAATTCCATGGATGGTGTAGCTTCTACCCTTCCAGTGTTTCCAAATGGTAGGTGCCCTTCCTTTGCCATGCTGTGATCCGGTAAGGTCCTTCCCAGTTGGGGCCGAGCTTTTCTTGGGCGAGGTCTCTAGTGGAGCCCATGATCTTTCTTAGAACGAGGTCTCCGACCTAGAATTCCCTGCGTCTGACTCGGGAGTTGTAGTGTTTAGCCATGCGATCTTGGTACCGGGCGAGTCTTTGCTCTGCTACTGCTCTGTTTTCGTCGATCAGGTCGAGCTGTAGGTGCAAGGCCTCGTTGTTCCTGCCCTCATCGTGGGTGTTCACCCTGTAGTTTGTGAGTCCTACTTCGGCAGGGATGACTGCCTCGCTTCCGTAGGTTAGCCGGAACGGTGTTTCTCCTGTGGGGGTCCTTACTATCGTCCTGTATGCCCATAATACACTTGGGAGCTCTTCAGGCCATATCCCCTTTTCCCCCTCGAGCCGAGTCTTGATAATCTTCAGCAAGGATGGGTTCGTTACTTCGACCTGACCGTTGGCCTGGGGGTGGGCGGGGGAGGAGTAATGATTCTTTATTCCCAGCTGCGAGCAGAATTCTCGAAAGGGACCGTTGTCGAATTGTTTCCCGTTGTCCGAGACTAGTACTCTGGGTATTCCAAACCTGCATATGATGGACCTCCAAACGAAGCTTCGTATGTTTTTCTCTGTAATAGTGGCTAATGCTTCAGCTTCTACCCATTTCGTGAAGTAGTCTATGCTTACCACCAGGAACTTCAGCTGTTGCATAGCCGTTAGGAATGGGCCTATGATGTCTAGTCCCCATTGAGCAAATGGTCACGGGGTCGTCATGGAGGTCAGCTCTTCGGACGGCTGTCTGATGATGTTGCTGAACCTCTGGCACTTGTCGCAGGCTTTGACATAAGCCTGCATGCCTTTTTGCATATTCGGCCAGTAGTACCTTGCCCGAATCAGCTTATGCGCCAGTGACCGTGATCCCGAATGATTCCCGCATATTCCTTCGTGGACTTCCCTCATGACGTAGTCTGCTTCTTCGGAACTCAGGCACCTTAGGTATGGGCGAGAGAAACCCCTTTTATACAGGATGTCCTTTATCAATACGAACCTTGCCGCTCGGACCTTCAGCCTTCTAGCGGCTTTTCTTTCGCCTAGCAGGACGCCATCTTTCAGGTAGGAAATTAAGGGCGTAGTCCAATCGCTTTCAGAGCCTATTTCCTGCATATCGACAGAGTCTATTAGCGGAGAAACCTGCACAAAAGAGAGCACACCGTCAGGGGTGATCCCATGTTCCGACAAGGCGGCTTTGGTAAGGCGGTCGGCTTGCTCATTTTCTTCTCTAGGGATCTGGACTATCTCTGCCTTCAGTTCATCCAACCTTTTCTTCGCTTGATGGAGATATTTTTTCATTTTGTCGCCTTTGCACTCGTAATCTCCATTTACTTGGTTGACGACGACTTGGGAGTCGCAGGAGACTATCACTCAGGCTGCTCCTGCTGCTTTGGCGAGGTCTAACCCAGTTATCAAAACTTCATACTCCGCTTCGTTGTTGGTGGTGGGGAAGTCCAGGCGGATCATGCATTCGACTTGATCTCCTTCGGGGGAGTGAGCGCGACACCTACTCCACCGGCCTGTCTAGTTGATGACCCATCTGTATGTACACTCCATGTAGGGCAGTCGCTTGTCCCCTTGTCGTCTCCGCTAGTGAATTCGACTATGAAGTCTGCGACGGCCTCCCCTTTGACGGTGGTGCATGGGCTGTACCGGATGTCGAATTCAGTCAACTCTATCGCCCACAAGGCTAGGCGACCGGCAGCTTCGGGATTGTGCATCGCCCGCCGCAAGGGCTTGTCAGTTAAAACGACTATGGTATGGGCTTGGAAGTACGGCTTGAGCTTTCGTGCCGCAGTAATCAAGGCGAAGGCGAGCTTCTCCATGTGCGGATATCTTTCTTCTGCTCCCTAAAACGCCCAGCTGGCGTAGTACACGGGCTTTTGGGCCCCATCTTCCTCTCTGATCAAGGCCGCGCTAACGGCCACTAGGGAGACAGCTAAGTAGAGGAAGAGTTCCTCCCCTAGCTGCGAAGGACTCAGTAATGGAGGTGAGGAGAGGTAGGCCTTCAGTTCTTCGAACGCCTTTTGGCATTCGTCCGTCCACTCGAAGGTTTTTTTCAGCGTGCAAAAGAATGGAAGGCACTTGTCCGTTGCTCTTGATACGAATTTGTTCAGGGCTGCCACCTTTCCGTTTAAGCTTTGTACCTTTTTTGCATTCTTCAAGAGGGCCATCTCTATTATAGCTCGAATTTTGTCCGGGTTGGCCTCGATGCCTCTCTGAGACACCATGAAGCCAAGGAACTTTCCTGCAGTCACTCCGAACACACATTTTGATGGGTTGAGCTTCATGTCATAGGAGCGGAGGATGTCGAATGTTTCTTCGAGATCTCTCAAATGGTCCTCCTACCTTCGACTTTTCACTAGCATGTCATTGACGTACACTTGAACATTCCTTCCTATTTGGTCGATGAACATCTTGTTCATGAGTCTTTGATAAGTGGCGCCCGCATTCTTCAGTCCGAACGGCATTACCTTGTAGCAGAAAAGTCCTTGGCTGGTGACAAACGAGGTCTTCTCTTAATCTGCCTCGTCCATCCAAATCTGGTTGTACCCTGAGAAGGCGTCCATAAAGCTTAGAAGCTGGTGTCGGGCCGTAGAGTCTACCAATGTGTCGACTCGAGGGAGGGGGTAGCTGTCTTTGGGGCACGCCTTATTCAGGTTCGTGAAGTCTACACACATCCGCCACTTCCCGCTAGCTTTCTTGACCATCACCACATTGGCCAACCAGTCGGGGTAGTATACTTCCCGGATGAAGCCTGCTTCTCGTAACTTGCTGACTTCCTCTACTACCGCTTGGTCTCGCTCTAGGGCGAACACCCTCTTCTTCTGTCGTACGGGCCAGTGGGTGGGTGACACGTTCAGCTTGTGCACCATGACTGACGGTTCGATTCTCGGCATGTCCTCATAACTCCAGGGAAATACATCTTGGTTTTCCTTGAGGAAAGCCACGAGCGCCTGGCGAGCCGCCGGGCTGTTGAGAGCACCAACCCTGGTGGTCCTGTCAGGCCTGGACTCGTCGAGTATTACTTCTTCGAGCTCCTCCACAGGTTCTGCCCCCACCCTTTGCTTTATGTTCATTGTTTGCAGCTGGCTATTCATTTCTACCATCGCGACGTAATATTCTCGTGCGGCCACCTGGTCTCCCCATAACTCCCCTACCCCATGCTCGGTAGGAAACTTGACCTTTAAGGCATAGGTCGAGGTTGCAGCCTTCTAGGTGTTGAGGGTGGGTTGTCCTATGATTGCATTGTAGGCGAAGGAGCAATCAACGACGAGGAAGGTAACGTCCCTAGTGACCTGCCAAGGGTATTCCCCAATAGTGACAGGCAATGTAATCGAGCCGAGGGGGTATACTCTCATCCCCCCGAATCCGGTGAGTGGGGCCTTGGTAGGGACCAAGCGTTCTTTATCGATCCGCATCTGTTGGAACGCCGGATAGTAAAGGATATCCGCGGAGCTTCCGTTGTCGATTAAGACCTGGCATGTGTTATAGTCTCCTATCCGGATGTTAATGACAAGGGCGTCGTCGTGCGGATGATGAAGGTGCTGGGCGTCTTCTTCTGTGAATTCCATAGTGGGGCTGTTGATTCGTGGCTTCTTCTGGACAAAGCTCGCAGCCTGAACATTCTGAACTGCTCTGCGGTGGGATTTCAGAGCCTTCTTTGTTGAACCGGCGGTTGGTGTACTCCCAACGATCATCCTTATGTCCCCTATAGGTGGTCTGGGATGCTCATTGTCCCGGCGGGGAACTTGTTCCTGTTGAGGTGCTTCTGTTCTCTCTCGGCTGACGAACCTCTGCAACTTCCCTTGCTTAATCAGGGCTTCAATCTGCTGCTTCAAATCATAACAGTCGGCGGTGTCGTGGCCGTGGTCTCGATGGAAGCGGCAATATTTGTCTTTGGGACGTCTGTCTGGGTTCCCCTTCAGCTTTCCCGGAACGTCAAGGACCCGTCGTCCTTGATCTGCATCAGGACTTGATCAATCGGAGCCATCAACAGGGTGAAGCTTGTGAATTTCCCGGTAGGTAGCTTCGGGCGTCTATTGTCTCGGCCTTCTTCTGTCTGAGGCGCCTTTCGCCCCTTATCTTGTCGTGCGTCCTCCTGTCTCTCCCTTTTCCTAGGAGGCTTCTCTTCCTGGGCCAGTAATGCATCTTCCGCATTCAAGAATTTATTGCCCTATAAAATACATCCGACATAGTCTTCGGGTCATTTTTGTATAGAGAGAACAAGAATTTACTCTTCCTTAGCCCGTTTGTGAATGCGGCAACCTGTATCTTATCGTCTGCTTCATCGATTGAAAGTGCCTCTTTGTTGAAGCGGGCTATGTAGGATCTGAGCGTCTCATCCTCCCGTTGCCTAATGTTCATCAGGCACGTGATGGATTTTTTGTACCTGTGTCCCCCGATGAAGTACGTAGCGAACTGAGCACTCAGCTCTCTGAAGGTACCGATAAAGCCGGGTGTCAGCCTGCCGAACCAGGTCCTTGCAGAGCCCTTGAGCGTCGCCGGGAAGGCCCGGCACATAATTTGGTCCGGTACGCCGTGCAAGTGCATCAATGTCTTGAAGGACTCCAAGTGGTCTAGTGGATCCTTCGACCCATCGTAAGTTTCTATCTGGGGCATGCAGAACTTTGGCGATGTGGGGAACAAGATGACCGGTGTGGTAAAGGGGGAATCCGTGCTTTGGATGAGGTCGTCGAGGTCGTTGGATACCTGTCCTTTGAGGGCGTTCATCATGAGATCCATGCGTTCCCTCATTATTTGCATTTCCGCGACCACGTTGGACGGGACATGGCCATCAGCCGACGGACGGTTCGTCTCCTATCCTTCAAGTCGGCTCAAGGCATTGCTTCCCTCAGGGCCTCCATGGTTCCTCTCCTCAGCACTGTTTTCCTCCTGGTTCTCTCCTTGGTTGTCAAGTGTCGCGTTCCTCCGTTGTAGCTGTTCTTCCAAGTCATTGTTACGCTTTGTAAGGCGTTCCACCGTGGCTGCCAGAGTTTGGACCTGCCTCTCGAGTGACGTGGTGCGCTGTTCATTACCTTGATCGTTCATGGTGGTTGCCCTTGAACATGTGAGTACCATGCAACTTTTTGTCCGGAAAGCACGAAACACAGTCTACGTGCCGGTTCCCACAGACGGCGCCAATTGATGATGCCAGGAATCAACTCAGTAAGCTGCGAGGCCTTCACATACTTTGGGCGGACCTGCACAAGTAGAAAGAACCTCGAAGGGAGATACCGGCGTGGTACCGGCCAACGACCCTCCGATGGTTAAATTAGTATTGCTCACAGCTCCAGGGTGCCAGAGTCGAGGTAGAAGTATGCGTACCTCAATTTCAGAGGGCGTGGAAGTATTTATAGTAGTAGTAGGAGCCCTTGGCCAAGGCGTGCTGGAGAAGATACCACTTTACCGGAATTACCCCTGGGCAGCGTGGAGCGCAAGATACTTCTGGGACAATCCAGCGTGTTGGGCAAGACACCCCTTTGGGAACAATCGTACTTCACAAGATATCTGTCCAAATAGTAGCGTACGCGACAAGACTCATTTTCTCAGGGTAGCGTGCATGGCAAGATAGGCTTTTGGTCCCCCATGCCTTCCCCCGTCGACGGTCTCTCTCGTCACCCTATTTAAGGGTCGTGTCGTCAAGGTCTAGTGTCCGTCATCATACCTCGCACCGTCATCCCGCGCAGGCTACCGGCGTCGGGTAAAAGTTTTATTCCTATCACCATAGAATATGACTACCAGTTTCTTCTTGTTGGCAGCAAAGGGCACAAATAGCTTCAACTTTTACTTTCCGTTTCTGTAAGTTGGTTCGGGTATAGGGAGAATGTTGGAGCATGCCCTCCAAGTAAAGTAACGCACTTTTGGGGCTATGTTGAGAGGCCATAACTTCCTTCACAGATCTTTATCCATTCGGGCCATTGAGTGCTCCGCAGTTGGTCACTGGTTCAACCTTAAAACCACTTGATACGGACTTTATGGAAAACAATTAGGACCTAGTGTCCTTCCATATCAGCTTGTCCCTCGAGTTAAGGTTGCCTTGTTGGACTCGTAGGATATATTGTCTAGACCGATGGTCGAAGAGGTTGTATATCAATTCTCTATTCCATTGCAACACATTTTCATTATTGTTGGGAAATTATCTTAAATTCCAAATTATTGGAAAGTTCATTGGATTTCCTAGTTAAAGAACAAAAACTTAGTTTTGATTTCTTTAGTGTAGAAGGGAAGACTATTATTTCCCTATTTCTTATTAAAGAAGTAATGTATTCTTAGTTCAAAAGGAAATAGAAAAAAAGTCTTTTAAATAGATAATATAACAAAGAATTTGTTAACTTCTGCCCTAGTGTCCTCCCTACAAGGAAAGGATATATAGTGTGAAACCAAGAGAAAAAAAAATGGATTTTCATGTTTTTTGAAGTTTTGTTTGATTTTCAAAATACCAAACAAAGAGGTGGCACATAAAAAGAGATAGCCAAAGAGAGCTACGTGGAAAAGAGAAAGATGAAGAGAATAAAGCTAGAGAAGAGAGAGCAAAGTGTTGCCTTTGAGATAAAAAAAAAAAAATTAGTGTGTGAGAGCAAAAGAAAAATAAGAAGGGTTTTCTTTAGCTATGAAACACAAAGAGAGCATGTGTGAGAGCAAAGAAAAACAATGAGATTTTTCTTTAGCCATGAAACACAAAGAGAGTGTGTGTGAGAGAGAGCAACAAAAAAAAAAACAAGAAGAGTACTCTTTAGCCATGAGACACAAAAAGAGAGTGTGTGAGAGTAAAGAAAAACAAATATTTTTCTTTAGTCGTGAGACATACACAAAAGAATTTGTTATTGTATTTGGTGGATCTCAAGTTAGGTGTAAACTTGATAATTATTTAAATTAATTTGATAATAGTGAAATTATTCAGAGTTTGTCTCGTGTTTTTTTCCCCCTTTAAGGAGAAAGGGTTTTCCACGTAAATACTTGTGTTCTTGTATGATTATTATTTTGGATTTACAATTTTGTTGATAATATTATTTCAGACCCAACAAGGTTTTAAGGCTCTTCGATTCAAAAGACAAGGGTACATGGTAGCCATTTGTGAGTACTCACTCAAATCATTATTCCATCACCCACATGCCACTTAGAGCATCAGTACATGCTTGTAGTAAGCTACACCGAACAAAAGAAGGGTTACTCCATGAAAGAGCACGTCGAGAAAGCATTGATGTCCCAAAACCTCATACCCCCTTGGTTTTTTGAAGCACATAACTTACTCCACTTTATCCAATGGATTGTTTTCTCATTCCTATTTTTCCCCCACCATTTCTTAGCTAGATGGAGTTTATATCATCGCATAAAGTCTTTGGGAGTTTGAAGATACTCATAAAGTATGTAGTTACTTGTGCAATGTATTTTATAAGGACCTCCCTACCAGTTTTAGAGATATAATTTTCCATCCAACCCAACACTCGTTTGGATACCCTCTCTTGAATCCCCTTAAAGGTACTAACCTTTAATTTGCCACATACCATAGATAAACCTAGATACTTCTCATAATCAATCAGTACTTGGGCTCCCAATAAACTCCATATCTCCTCCTTAGTGCCTGGTCTACTATTTTTATTAAAGAATAGCAAAGTCTTCTATCTATATATTGCTTGCCCTGATGCCGCTTCATATTGGCCAAGTATGTTCATTAGGTGTTGGGCTTCCAAGGATGTTACGTGACAAAAGAGTAGGCTATTGTCAGCAAATAGGAGGTGAGAAATATGCACTCCACCATGACAAGACATAATCCCCTTTATTTGTTGTGTCTTCGTGGCCTTCCTCGATAGAACACATAATAAAAATAAATATGGCGCCAGGGGATCAATTTGCCTTATACCTCGAGAAAGAGTAATAAAACCTTGGGGATTTCTGTTGATAAGTACTGAATAGGATGATGTTTTTGTGTCACTTTGCATTGCTAGATTAACCCAGTTTTCTAGAAAGACCACATTTGCCTCAAAAAACCCCATTCCACTTTATCATATGCTTTACTGATATCTAGCTTGACTGTCGTGTGATCTATCTTGGCCTTCTATCAGTTTTTTATCCAGTGTAACATCTCAAAAGCTACAATGGTAGTGCCAGTAATAAGTTCATTAAGAACAAATGCACTTTGAGAATCAAAAATCATGAATGGTAAAATAGTTTTCACCCAATTAGCCAGAACCTTAGATACAATTCTAGAAACAAGATTTCCTAAATTGATAAGGTGGAAATTCGAGATGTAGTGTGAGTTGTTATTCTAAGGGATTGTCATAATATATGTATAATTCATTTTATGTAGTACGTGACCTGAGTTTAGGACTGATAGAACAGCCCCGGCCACTTCATCCCCAATTATGTGATAATATTTCTGAAATAAAAAGGGGGACATACCATCTGGGCTTGATGATTTTGAAGGGCGCATTTGGAATAGTGCTATGCAAACCTCATCTACTATATAAGGTAGGACTAGTGTTTTGTTCATACCATCTCTCACCACCCTGTCCACCAAATCTAAGACAACATTAAAACCATCCCTCTGTGTTTTGGTAAATAATTTTTGGAAATAATCTTCAGCCATATTGGCAATAGTTGTCCCATTCATGCACCACACCCCTGCTTCATTCATCAACCCATCAATTGGGTTCTTATGTCTTCTTTGGCTAACTGTAGACACCTCATTTTATACCCATTAACAACCTTTGGTTCCCATCCCCAATGATGAGCTTGACATACGTCAACCAAGGGTAATTAAAGAGTTCTCAACAGTTCGGAGGTGATCACAACCCAAAAGTGCCCAAATCACTTTGAAAACGATGTTGAAAAATGACATTTACTCATTGTTTTGACCATAAATTTTTATCCACAAATGAGTGAGGTTTGTTTCATTGGAAATTAGACATTCTAGAATTTAATTTAAACATAAATTTTGTGTAATTTGAATTTAAAATAAGTAAGTTATGACCATTTGAAGTCGAGCCAGCAGTGCAGTCAAATTTTAGGCATGCACGTGTTTGGAACCATGTGTGCTCATTCACAACTATGCATGTGCATAGTGTGTTCCAGAGTTGAAGGAGAGAAATATTTGAATGGATTTGTGATAGGAAAGTTTTGGACCACACGATAAAAAATCATGTTGAATTTAAATTGTCAAGGTTTCTAAAATCAAGACTAACTTCTGTACGGTTGAATTTATTCAACCATGTGTTGGTTTTATTCTGTGCCAAATTTGCTTGTATTTCAGCAATTAGATACCCTGTATTTAGGTGGGAATCATATAAGGGTTGTGTGTGAGAGTGTGTGAAGAATTCAAGTGTGTGAGCTTTCAGAAAGGTTCTCACGACTGGATCTCATGAGTGACTCGCGACTAGCGACTTGCCAAAATGCCACACGTGTGAAGCGTGCAGAAAGTTAAAGGGTCGCGACAGTTAGAGCACTATATGACAAAAAAGGACAATCTAGCCTGGCAGTTATTTTGTGACTCAAACTCACGACTCATCCCAATAGCGAGTGAGTCGCCAGAACACCTTGTTTTGCAAAAAAATGTCTTTTCACATTTCTCACGTACCCTACTGTAAATACCCTTATACACACTAAATGTAGAGAACTTCTAGAGAGAATTTTGATGAAGAAACCCTAGAGAACAACAATATTGACTCATCCACAATCTTATATTTTTTATTCTCAAATTCCTCTACTCTCACCCTCTCCATTGACATACCCTTGAGAGGTTCATTAGTCAAATCTTTATCTCATCATATTCATATCTTTGAGAAGGTTATTTGGTGCTTGGGAAGCAGTTCAAAGATGACCAATTTATTTGGTTGATGCAATGGGCTTATTGCGAGATCTGGAAAGTTAAAGAAAATACGGTTAGGCTTAACCTTGTTGGAGCAAGAAGCTTGGAGGGCTTAAATGCATTGGGTAGATTAGGCTTGGAGGATTTATTGCTATTCATGTATCCCAGCTTTATTCTTTAGTGAATCATTTTACCGCTTGGAGGGCGGTAAAGAGGTTTTTACCGATTTCTTCGGTTTCCTCTTCGATAACACATATCGGTGTTATCTTTGTGTTTACATCTCTCTAACCCTTACTCTTTACCTTTATTTGTTATTGTATTATAATTAATTATGGTTTAGAGTAGTTTGTTTATTTGGGTATTGCTTATACTTATCATTCTGCATATATATTGTTTTAGTATAAGCTTTATTGGTTATTTTGAAATTGGTGATCTAAACATTTACTAGTGTTTTATACACCAAGTGAACTTTCAACCTCCAACTTTTCTTTGGCATCAGTTGTAAGGGCAAAAGAAGCAGGATTACATTTCAAAGGAACACTATAAGGAAAAATAAAAGTAGATTTAAAACTCTCACAAATCAAAGAAATGTCTTCTAAAATCCAAGAAATCTGTGATGGACAGATCTGATATATGAATTCAGTAACTTCACCAACTCACCAAACGTACTTCCCATAAATACTTTCAAGAAAGTCATTAACTTGACTGTTCAACGCTTTTCTCATGGCATGGGATGTTGTACTCAATAAGTCTCCCTTTTCCTAGTCTCTCACATGAAGTAATCATTATCTGTTAGGAAATATACATGTTTGCATCGCATACAAAACATACGCAACGGAAAATAAATGGATCTACTTCATTCGCAATTGATAACATGTACTATGTAGGTTTCAGAATATAAGAACAAGAGAGTGTACCTTGATGCGGTGAAATTCAAAACCGAATGAAGAAGTACTCGGGAAGACCTTCAATCTTCACTTTAATTTCACTTGATGCCCAAGATGTGTGGTCTCTCAATCAGTTCTATATTTTCTAGAGAGAATATGAAAGAGTGTCTCTCTTCTTTATATCATATTTTTTATTACACTTGTTAAACATACAAACCATTTTATTCTATATAAAATTATGTATGTTTCTCTCCACATAACTGATTATCTAATTGGACTAGCCTTTTGGGCCTTCCCAATTGGGCTTTAGTGTGTAGCTTGGAGTGGGACCAAAAGGGAACAAATAAGACACTAGCTCCAATGGGCCTTGGGTTTTTCTGTCAACTCTTGACAAGTCCAAAGTTACCATTAATTATATTTAATAGCACTATATAAATATAATTGCACTCTAGGCCTCATTAATAAATTATATCCCAAGACTTTATTATACATGCAACCCCTTTATAAAATATTCGTAGTAATACAAAGTCATGAATATAGACTGCCACTTTGTAAATTACTACATTTTAATCCTTGAGTACCCGGTTTAATCCTTTTGAGTTATTCACCATATATTTATAAAATCCAATTTCATAAATATATACTTTAGTCTTACTAAAGTGGTTAGGCCTAACTCTCTGAATAACTGTACCCATTAAACTTATCTCAAGGGAATATTTTATATCTCCGTTAAGAGACTATGAATTCCATCTTGAGAATATATGTTCCATCAACACTAAATGTGGCTGCCCAACATACTGAGGTTTTGACCGTTACTTTAGATCTCACTCCTGATATATCAAAGCAACCTACATTTCATGATCAGGTTCATTATTCTCTCAGGATTAAGAGTTCATGTGAATAGAAGTCGTGAGATTTATTATTCAATTGACAGTCGTTAGGAGAATAATAAATCTTACAGCGGTCCAGTTCAATATGTCTTAACTCTTAAAACATATCAACATATTAACTAGAAGTCACCACTTCCATAATCAAGACAAATCATCGTAGTTAATATGTTATAGTCTTCGCAGATGAAATGCCTAATTTCATCACCGACTACGAACCAAAATTCTGAGTTTACAAAGAACTTGTGATCTATATCTTCTGTGACTAAATCACATAAATCACATACTATGCATCTTATGGACTATTTGATAATGTCCGAATATTCATGTTACCATTATTTTAGATAAGAATAAAGTAACTTTATTAAACATAATATTAAGTCATACATTATTTCTCACATAATGTTATACATAATGTCATACATAGCATCATACAATAGGATTTAAGAGCACATATCCTAACATTATCTCCCCTTTGGAGTTACAAATAAGGAGTCCATGCCTACAGGCTACAGGATGTTGCATACCATCTTCAAAGTTGACATCAAACTAGGAAGTTACCATTTTGACGATCCCTAGACCAGGCGGAACTAGAGTTGCACTATAAACTTCGGGGAACTCAAGAGTATATTTGGAAGCCTGGGACCTAATAGAATAGCTGATAGCCTTTGTTTTCAAATAGTTATGCGTATCAGCTACCCCAAATCATCCAAGCAGCTATAAAACCATTTCAAGGAGATTTAAGCTCTTCATGGCAGTGACTATAAGATCTTGGAAGTCCTCATGATTTGGCAAAGTGACGGAAAATGGAGCATGGGACCAGACAATCAGTGTATAAGAAATCAAGAAAATTGCTTGGTGTTTGTATGGAATCTTACCAATAATTTCTAATTAAACAATAGAATTCAAAAGTTAGTTTTTGTTCATGATAGTGAAATCAAGTGACCAGTTGTGAAAAGTTTAACTGCAATGGTATTAGGTTTTTATTTCGAAGTTTGTTTAGATTTCAGTGACATTTGATCTAGCCTTTGGGCCTTAGCTTCAGTAGTGGTTATAGGGTCTATGAGGTTTGGTCAGTCTTAGGTTTCAAATGATGACACTAAGACGACTCAGCAATCAATAAATTGAGCAACTATTGAAATTTGCCTGCAAACTTGAGCATTAAATGAATCTTCTAAAAAATTATGTCAAATTTTGATTGTAAGGCCATTTTAATTATGTATTTTACAATCACTTGGTGATGGATTTTAATTTTCTAAGGGGTTTCAAAAAAAAAAAAATTCTAAGGAGGTGTTTATCATAACTTTTATTACTTTTAATGTCTTCTTCTTTTTTTTTTTTTTTGCGAAAATCTCATTTTAATCTCTATATTTTTCGTACCAATCAATTTGGTCCTTACATTTTCGTACCAATCAATTTGGTCCTTATATAACTTTTTAACTACTCTAACGTCTACGTCCACCCACTATAGACACCATTGTGGCCCAAAATAAATAAATAAAAATATTAAAAAGCCCCAATGATCTTTCAATAATAATAATTAAAAAAATAAAATTTTTGTACAATTCCATCCAATCCAATCCAATATGGGGTTATTTCTTCCAAAATTACGACCGAGATCAAGACCCTAGTTTTTTTAAATTGAAATATCGGGACTTGACCAGATCCCTTAAAAGAAAAGACCAAATTGTATTTTTCGGTTTTATCTGGTTGGTCGGTTCCGTTTTTTTTTGGTTTTTTGAACATCCCCACTTGATATTACTAGGAATTTAATATTGATTTCTTTATTTGGCCTAAGGATTGATGATATGTGTACTTGGTTGATAATAAGAGTCATGCTAGGGCCAAATAAATTTGCATAATTTTTGCCACAACTTGGCACGTGACCACAACTTGCCATGTGGTAAGTTGTGAGTAGTAGAGGTGTGTTCACCGTTCACAACTAGTCACGAGGCAAGTTGTGGCAAAAGTTGTGCAATTTTATGTGGTCCTAGCATTACTTTGATAATAATCATAAATTCATAACTAGCCTCATCACACGCGCTTCGCGCATGCAATGAGTCTTTTTTTTTTTTAATGGTTCTATTTTGTAGAAAAAAAAAACTGTGTTTTTTTTATTTTATATATATAATTTTAATTTAAAAATTTTAATTTAAAAATGAATAAATCAATTTGAAAATTAATAGGGAAGTGGTCCTATTTTTTAGGCAATGTTTTAGTGAGAGTTAAAGTTGCATTTTTACCAAATTGTCCTTTAGTCTTGTCTCTACTTAAACATAGGGGTGTAGAGGTATTTTTGAACTAAAAAATGAGGAATCCAAATAAGGGAAGCCCTTTAAATAATAATATAGATATAGATAAAGCATTACTACCTGTCGTTCAGATGTGTTAAGTGGTTCATTCTAAAAAAAAAAGATGTGTTAAGTGGTTCTTATTTATGACATTTCGGATTGCATCACGTTATCAAAAAAGATTTGAGTGAACGAGTAAAAGTGGATTGCTACCTAATCTGAACTATAATGATTTGTGTGTGTGTGTGTGTGTGTGTGTGTGTGTGTGTGTGAATCATGCATCAACGAAAAGATGTCAACCCTTAGAGTTATTAGAGGTGATCCACTTTGATATATGTGGACCCTTGAGATATAAGGCACATAGAGGGATGGTATATTATTACCTTCATTAAATATTATTCTAAGTATAGGTGTGCATATCAGCTCGAGCATAACTAGTATTTTATCGAAGGCATTGCAAAATATAAATAGAAAAACAATTCGGCAGATCAATTAAGAGTGTGAACAAGATAGAGGTGGTGAGTATGAAAGCTTTTGATGAGTTCTACTATGGGTTGGTTCGGGTCAGGTTTGTACCCAACCCAAAACTAACCCATAATAGCAACGGGTTTGTCAGTTCAAGTTGTCAGCGGGTGGTTATTAGTTTTGGGTTAAACTAAAAAATCGCTAGAATCCACCAAAACGCAGCTAGATCTCACTAGATCCAGTGAGATTTCCACCAAATCGTGTGGAGAAATCACAGGATTCAGCCAGATCTGATGTATATCGTGCCAGAAATTGCTAGATTTAACTAAAAATGTGGCCGAAAATCTAGAAATATAGCCAAAGTTGATGGTCTTTAGGCGGGTCAAGTTTCACGGGTTTTAAAGGAGGAGATCCGAAACCAACTTGCCGGCATCAGGACTCCAGTCCAACTGCCAGAGCAATCAGATCGGGTGGCTATGGGTCGAGTTCAGGCAGGTGGACTAGACACCCCCCAGAGGAAAGGTTATAAGAAGCCTTAGAAAACCAATATTTAAACGTCATATTTTCTTAAAATGACTGAATAAACAGTTCCATACAAATGCAGTCACAATAAAAACTTATAAACAATGAACACTCCCATATCCAAACACAAAATAATTTCAATGTTGTTTCAATGTTCATATTCTGATGTTAGATCTCATCACACACAAATCTATTTTGGTGATTGGCAACACATAAATCTCATTGTGCTAAGTGCAAAACTTCGAATCAAATTAATAAAAGACTAACATTAAAAATAAATAAAAATAAATAAATAACATACAAAAAAAAAAAAAGATATTTGAGCTTACACAAAGGAGCATGTGCGAAAAGGTTAGTGTATATCAATACTAAGGGTATGCATGGATCAAGTGGGCCGAGCTTGAGGGTTTTTTCATCCAACCCACTATGGCCAGTTTGAAAAATATCCAACTCAAACCACTTGAATCAGGTTGGACCCACGGGTTAGACATTTTTTTATTATATAATTGAGCATTAGAACAATATCAACACAAATAAGAACAAATTCATAACCTAAGAAACTTGAACATAGCACCAAACCAAGACAAAATATTTTATTAATGCTTTAAATTTCTAACAACAACAGATTTATAATCTTATAAATTTGTTTGTAGTGCATTGAACCAACACAAATAATCAAATCAAATAGTTTTATTTGCTGCCCCTGCCATCTAAAAATTCTAAGTAATTGCACCATCATATATAAATTATCAAACCAAATGACATTTCATTTAGTTAGCAAGATATCAAATAGTTTTATCTCAATTCAATTCAAGAGAAACAAACTAAAAATGAAAAAAATTTATTATTGTATAGTCTATAGTATATTATATAGTTTTATTCCAATTTAGTTGATAAGCAAATGAACAAAGAATAAAATCATATGATATGTTTTTAAAATATATATTAAATATAGGTGGGTCGAGTCAAGTTAGGTGGAATGGTGAATTTGGTGACTCACACCTAACCCGACCCACTATAAAAAATAAATAAATAAAATAAAATAAACTTGACAATGCAACCCAATCCATCAACCCTCAAAAACCAACCTGATCCAATAAACAGGCCTAATTTGGCTAGTTGGATTAGATCAGGTTGGATTTAGCAAAATTTTAGGTTGACTGCACACCCCTAATCAAGACTTTTTTAATCAAGTATATTTCACACTAGAAAATTAACTATGTATATTTATTAATGTAAGACAAAATAATTAATGCAAATATTAATCAAGCATATTTGTAGCAAGAAATTTAAAATCTAAGTCTAGAAAATTTAATTTTCAAATACCTTTAATGAGTCAAGATATTTAATGAGCAATTATGTTTAATTATTGACCTTAACTTCACATATTTATTATATCTTTTGTTAATGAGTGCTGAAAAGAATTGACCTTTCCTGAAATTTAATGAAATTACATTCACCTCACCTTTATTTCCAATTGTACCAACTACCAAGTTCTTCCTTGATTTTCAAAATAAATTACAATAACTCTCTTGCAGCTTAACAATATTAAAATCCATTAATTGAATTCAAAATATAATTCTAATTTTTTTTATATTTCCACTTTTATCCTCATATCTAAATGAAATTCTCATTTACTTAGAACACGTTTGGTACACTGAATGTAGATTACAATAGGAATCGTAATCTTTTTTACTGGAAATAAAATGTGTTTTTTTTTTTTAGAATGGAAATAAAATGTGTTATAATGGAATAACTAAGCCTATTCATTAGTTTGGTAGATTCTCAAAATAAAATATTCATTAGTTTGGTTGTAAGTTGTAATATTATAATAAAACTTAAGATCTATTTTAAGAAATATCTCACTCATAAAATTATATTTCCTAGAAAATAATATAATTTTTTATTTCTATAATTGTTACGTGGATATGAAAAGTTTGTTTATTTGAAAATATATTAATATTAGAAATTATTAGACCTACAAAGGAATAGGTATTACAACCCTTTTAGAGGGAAATAGTTACTCCTCATTTTAAAGAATAGATATTCATAAAGAAAGACTATTCTCGACAACAAAATTATAACCAAACAATTGAATAGTTAAACCATAGGAATAACTATTACATTACAGTGCATATTACAATCTATCAAACATATATTTTTAAGCAAGTATATTGCATGCTAAAATTTAAATGTGTATTTGTTAATGTAAGACAAATTAATTAATACAAATTTTAAAAAAATATTTATAGCAAGAAATTTGAAATTAAAGACTAGAAAAATTAATTTTAAGATATATTTAATGAGTCAAGACATTTATTAAGCAATAATTTTTACTTATTGATATTAAATTCACATAATTATTATGTCTTTTGTTAATGAGTGCTGACAACAAAATGTGAAAATTTTGCAATGACCTTTCTAGAGGTTTTCTTATATTACATTGACCTCCCCATTATTTCCAATTGTACAAAAACCTTCCTTGCTTTTCAAAATAATTTACAATCACTCTTATGTAGCTTAACACTATTAAAATAAATTAATTGATTTGAAAAAATAATTAAGAAAATTTGTATATTTTCATTTTTATCCTCATTTCTAAATGAAATTCCCATTTTTTTTCATCTATAATTGATGGGTTAAGAAGTATAAAGATAATTCCTTCTAATCAAAATTCAATGATAAAAATGACATGGTTTCATTTAATACAAAATACTTTTTCATTAAAGTTACCTTTAGCTTGCCCAACACACTAAAAAAAGTGGTCGCTTTCCTTCCTAAATAAGATACTCATCACAATGAGGATGCTCATCTCCTATATATAGGGAAAATGTATGCTTTCTTCCTCACCATTTATCAATCTACCAAAGCCATTGCTAGAAAACCCTCTTTGGTCTGTAAACAATGGCTTTAATAGAGCGAAAAAAACTTATCACAATCATGTTTTTTATTCTAGAGACTTTGATATCTCGAGGCATGTCCCGCACTTCTTTTGAATCCCCCCTTTCTGAGAGATATGAGCTATGGCTGGCTCAGTATGGACGCAACTACGTAAACAATGTAGAACAGGAAAAACGTTTCAATATATTCAAAGACAATGTAGAATATATAGACAAATTCAATAATGAAGAGAATCGTACTTTCAAGTTAGGTGCCAATAAATTTGCTGACTTAACTCATGAAGAATTTCTTGCCTCTTATACT
The DNA here is from genome assembly GCA_033629205.1 of Lithocarpus polystachyus. Lineage (NCBI taxonomy): Eukaryota > Viridiplantae > Streptophyta > Magnoliopsida > Fagales > Fagaceae > Lithocarpus > Lithocarpus polystachyus. The sequence goes on from CM066166.1 coordinate 59,848,441, forward strand.
AGTAACAAGATTTCCACCTTACCAAGTTCTCAATGTAAAAAGCTTCAATTTCAATGCCCTTAACGTAATTCCAGACGCTATGGATTGGAGAGAGAGAGGAGCTGTTACCTCCGTAAAGAACCAAGGCATCATCTGTCGTATGAGGATCACTGTACCCAACACTCATTCAATTTCCTTACTTATTATCATCATAAAAATATTTCATTTTGTAGTTGATTCTTATGCGTGCAGCCGCATCCGGTTGGGCCTTTTCAACAGTCGCTGGAATAGAAGGGTTACTGCATAACGTAACTGGCAACTTGGTCGAATTGTCTGTGCAGCAACTAATTGACTGTGCAGTAACTAACTATACTTTTGGCTGCAATGGTGGTTTGGCGGCTCGTGCCTATACTTATGAACGAGATAATAAAGGAATAACCCTTGAAGAAGATTACCCATTTCACGGGTTTCAAGGACCTTGTGACCAGCAAAAGGCAACTCAGTTTCAAATCTTCCAGATAAGTGGTAGCTAGGCAGTACAAGGAAGTGAGGCGGATTTACTTAAAAGCAGTGGCCGGCCAGCCAGTTTCAGTTGACATCGATGCTTTTAGTCGTGAATTTCAATTATATGAAAGCGGAGTTTTCATGGGACCATGTGGGATTGAGCCAAACCATGTCGCCACTGCAGTTGGGTATGGAACGAGTGAAGATGGTATCAAGTACTGGATAATGAAGAATTCATGGGGTATCGGTTGGGGTGAGGATGGCTATATGAGGATTCTTAAAGACAACGGTTCTTCGGGAGGTCTTTGTGGCCTTAATCAACAAATTGTCTGGCCATTTGTTAACTAACTCAATTGACGGCAAAGAAAATGCCTGTACTGCAACTTGTAATGTCAAATTGTGAACATTGTAAAGCCACTGCTAGTGTTAAGTAATACTATGATAGCAAATAAAATGATTCAGATCTCTTTCACTATATGTACGTGTAATTTGTCATAGCCATGAAAATGCCTGTATTGCTACTTGTAACGTCAAAATATGAATGTTCTAATAAATAAACCTGCCAACTACAGATATTATTAAGTAACGTATTGATAGCTGATAAAAATCTTCAGAATTTGGCATATTATATTGGTTGTGAGACCTAAATTAGGTCTTTTGACAAGATGATAATCTATATATTTGATAATTCAATAATTAGGTTTGGTGGGATTTGAAATCTGAATGTTTCTATTTGAAACACTAAAATGTGCTAACTAATTGAGCTATAAAGATCTTGGTACAAGATGACCCAATTTAAAATTGATGATCCAAAAATAAAATTGAAGTACCTTAATTGTTATACATTAAATTTCCCCAATTAAATTCAATCACATTGCTGTTGTGACCAATGAAATATAAATAATGTCATCTTTTTCCAAAAACAAAAAACTCAACCATGTGGTTCATTGATCAATGCAATCACCTTATTGAATTTATTTAGGAAATCAAGAGTACCTAAAGAGCTAAATGGATGTACATAAGTTTTGCTCAAAATAAAAATGTAATAATTAATCAAATAGCAAGAGTTAACGGATAATCAAGAAAAGACAAAGCCCTGATACAAATCCTATCAACAACAAAAAAAATCCTTTCAAAGATTTGAAGCTAATAATCTATGAGATATCACTGTTTACGATCTACGCAAATAAATTAATTCAATCAAAAAAGAAATAAATGAATCAAAACAACCAACATAAATCTTTTGGTGATTAGCAACACATAAATCTCATTGAACTAAGCGTAAACCTTTGAATTAAATGAATAAAAGACTTTAACATTAAAAAAAAAAAAAAAAATATATATATATATATATATATACTGTTGAGGACTCTTTTTTCGGCCCACGTGGCACTACTTCATTGCCAACCCATGCCACATCAACATATTATTGATTTTTTTGGAAAATCTACTTAAAACCCAAAATAAGCTCATATCTCATTCAACTACATAGATTGGGCCTACATGGCCCGCGAGATCCTTACTTCAAGAGGCGGATGCATAGCCTATATTACCTCTCTTACACTCATGGCAAACGGCTTCTTCAACAAGAGCCCATATTTACACAAAATGACAACAAAACCCGAGGTACGTCATCTTATCTTTGGCTTATGATCCAAGCGCATAAGTCTCCTTGAGGAAACTTTGGGAATCGTGGTTTGGAGGGTCAAGAGGTATGTTCAGTAAAGCTCCAGCGGTTCAAAGTTGATAAAAGAAACATGTTGCTTGGCGTGTCTTCTTCAACTCCCTGAACTCTGACGATTCCGTGTGTAACGGGTAACATATGGTAAGCACCTCTTATCACATAGCGCTTAAAATGATATAATTCCCCATTGCTCTTTTCCTAAAACTTAATATGTATCATATGACAAATGCTCAATATACCCAGCCATCTAACTGCTGGGAGAATAACTGTTCATTCAATCCCCAACTGTTGCTATACAAATTTAGAAACTTCATTATATAATCTTATTAATACTTTCAGCTAAAATCTAACTCAAATACATGGCCTAATCTGATTGGCTATCTTTTATCTCTCTCTATATACAAAATATTCATGATATCTTTGAAACCCAGCTGCTGTCTGCCACAATCTGACCATGTATTTTTCTGCCAGCTGCTAGAGTGAAGTTTTAAATACTCTTCCTGCTCACCAAGATTATGTCACAACATAATAAGACCTTGACAAAATCTCTAAAGCTTCATTAACCTTCAACCAACCCTTCTTTTACTTGCTAGAAATGTGTTGTAATGGAACCTTGCACCAAAACACAAACACCCAAGAAAGGAAACATTTCCAGCTGATCCCCAGCAGTGTATTCAGCACTTGACACTTGGCTGGAAGTGATATCATCAGCCACTTAATGCTGAAATCCCAGCAGCCAGCTGTTATACCAAAAATAGCAAGATACCCTTCAAAGAGATCTTACCATTTTTCAGCCAAATCCAAGAAATAAATGCTGAATGACCTCCCCAGCAGTCAGAAATCACCCATCAGAATTCACTCATGATAGCTGTCATAGCTTTTCCTGACAGCTGGGACAGCTTTCTGTCACAGCTTTTCCTGACAGCTGGAACAGCTTTCTGTCACAGTTGGGACAACTGACCCAGCAGCCTAAGCATTACCTTTTTTTCCTCATTTGGCTAAAACCAAAACCAACTAGAGAAACTATATTTCTCTTGCTAAAATACTTTCCTTTTCAGCTACTCTTTCCCCAACAGCTCTTACCCGAAATAGTAAGAATACCTTAAAGCTAAACATATCATTTTTGGGCCAAATCTTAAGATTGATTCTCTGAAGATTTATTGCTATTTGGGACAGATTTTGGCTGATATTCTTTGCTAAAATACCCCCTTAAACTCAGCTCTAAAAGGGACCCTTCATGAACACCTCAAGGGGGGGAACCAATGGAGGAACAACTCTCTCATCACCTTATCTATTCTCTCTAAGCTCTAAATGGAGTTCTAAACTCCTGAGTTTTTAGTTTCAAAATGAGGAACAAAGCTCTCTAGCCCTTAGCTCACAAATACTCTTCATAAGCCTTCATACATCCTCTAACAGAAAATTCCAGCAGTAAATTCCAGCAATACTACTAAAAACACTACAGCACTATTACCTTTCTTATACTCATTCTCTCACTCTCTATATTCAGAAAATACACCTATCTTACTGCTCCTATCTTTAAATACCAAAATATATCTCCATGCTCTTATCTTACAAAATCTTTCCTCTTGGAAAGCAACCTCTACAACTTCTCCAGCAGTCATAATCTCACATGTTTACTATCTTTAACCTCCATATCTCACATACTATCATATATCATACATACTACAAACACTACATCCCACAAAACATCTACATCTTTCATTATCTCCACATTTCTCAAGAGATGTCAAACATTCATACTAAAAGCCCTTCTCATGGAAGGCATAAACTTCTAATGTTAAAGCCCTTCTCTTAGAAGGCACCAAAATGTCATATCAAAGCCCTTTTCTTAAAAGGCACAACTACTTCTTACAAAAACCCTTTTTTTAGAAGGCACAACTAGTTCTTACATAAAGCCCTTCCCTTAGAAAGCACAAATACTCCATACAAAAGCCCTTCTCATGGAAGGCAATACTATTTATAACATCACAACAACTAAAAGAGCATTGTTAAGGGGAAAAGTCATTTAAGTGCATGATAAGAGGGGCAAGCTTAACCAGCCCCTACACACAGCTGGGCATACTCTCTCTCCCTCCAGTTGCACCCATTTTCCCCCCTTAATCTTGAAGCTATCATGTCAAACTGCCCCTCTATCACTGGGGTCACTCTGCTGGGATATTATCAACTCACAGAAGCCGTACCGCTGGGACTGTAAACCATCAGAGATAAGTGACTTCGCTTCTATTTTTACTTCATCGAATACATGATTATTTCACATTTAAATACATATTACTCCATTCCAACTACTATTATAACTATTACAACTATTAACCAAAACTTAAACTCTTTTAAATGCATGATAAGAGGAGCAAACTTAACCAGCCTCTATCGCTGGCATTCTGCTGAGATCCCATCAGCTCACTGATGCTACACAGCTGGGCTATATATCATATAATGATAAGTGACTTTGCTTCCATATCCTTAAGTTTACGTCATTAAGTACATGATTACTTTACCTCTAAATAAATACTATTTTATTTCAACTGTCATCACATCTACTAATCAAAGCTATCATACCAAATGCGTATTACATATTTATTCGACCATTATCGTGATTCTTAGACTTTGGTTTTAATGGCTTTGTAGGCTTAAAAGTACGTCGGTAGCCGTTGGACCACATGACCCAATGTTGAGTTCCGGACGCAACTCCCCAAAAAGAACCCGGGCCTAATAAGGTCACCCCTCTAAAGGACCACATGTGGCTGGGCAACCGAAAAACGCCCCCGAACATATACAAAAAAAAAAAAAAAAAAAAAAAAAAAAAAAAAAAAGATCTTTGAACATACACATCGGTGCATGTCCGACCAGGTTGTATATCAATACTAAGATGTGCATGGATCGGGTTATGCCGGGCTTGAGGGGTTTTTTCAATCCAACCCACCATGGTTAGTTTAAAAAAAATACAACTCAAACCACTTGAATTAGATTGGACCCATGGGTTGGACATTTCTTTTTCTTTTTCTTTTTTATTTTTTATAATTGAGCATTATAAAAATATCAACACAAATAAGAGCAAATTCATAACCTAAGAAACTTGAACATAGCACCAAACCAACACAAACTATTTTAGTGATGCTTTAAATTTCAAACAACATCAAATTTATAATCTTATAAATTTGTTTGTACTGCATTAAACCAACACAAGTAATTAAATCAAATAGATTTTATTTGCTACCCCTACCATCTGAAAATTCTAAGTAATTGCATCATCATATACAAATTATCAAACCAAATAATATTTCATTTAATTAGTAAGATATCAAATAGTTCTATCTCAATTCAGTTTATGAGAAACAAACTAAAAATGAACAAGTTTATTATTCTATAGTCGGTAGGATATTATATAATTCTATCCCAATTTAGTTGATAAGCAAATGAATAAATAATAAAACCATATAATATGTTTTTAAAATATATATATTAAATATAGGTGGATCAAGTCAAGTTAGGCGGAATTGTGAATTTGTTGATTCACACCTAACCCAACCCACTATAAAAATAAATAAATAAAATAAACTTGACAATCCAACCCAACTCACCAACCCTTAAAAACTAACATAATCTAATAAACATACCTAATTTGGCACGTTGGATTAGATCAGGTTGGATTTATCGGATTTTTAGGTTGGCTGCACACCTCTAATCAAGACTTTTTTAAGCAAGTATATTTCATGCTAGAAAATTTATTATGTGTATTTATTAATGTAAGACAAAAAAAATTAATGCAAAGGGTCATTCTACCATACCCCCCTCAAAAAAAGGGGGGTACGATACCCACCTACATCTGAGCCGTTAATTTATCATAGTTTTGATCTTGTCCATTGATGTAATTTTAAAGGGTTTGGGTTACCGGTTAAACAGGTTTTATATATAAGCAAAAAAACAAAAAAAAATTAAAACACACGTAACACTCCTGTCTCACGTTTGCTTCTCTACCTCTCTACTCCATATGCTCTGTTTCCCTCAAATCGTTTGCTCTCAAAACAAAACCCTCAAATCGTTTGCTCTGTTTCCCTCTCTAAACAAAACACTCTGTTTCCCTCTCTAAACAAAACCCCCAAATCAGACCAGTGATACCACATCTGCGGCGCACCCACAAATCCGAGCCAGACGCACCCTGTACAACCTCAAATCGGAGGCTCTTCTTCTCATCCAACCCACTCCCGGCGCCGCTCTCTAGTTTATTCTCTTCCAATCCATATTCAATTCAGCGGCGCACTCATATCAAATCCATCTCGGCGGCGCTTCATCTCTTCCCGGACGACTCGGCGGCGCTTCTTCTCTTCCATTCTAAATCGGCGACGCCACCCACAATCCTCAGGTTCTCTCTTTACACATGATAATCGCTGATATGGGTTTATATTATTTCTCTAAACTTTGTGGGTTTATGATATTATTGTTTTGTTTGAGCTTCGGTTGTTATATATTTGACAAATTAATCTCGGGTTGGGCTAGAATTAGAACGTCGGATTTGGGTTGAAGACTTACCTGGGGACATTATCCCCCTTGCTCTGTTTGATTAGTTTTCGTATGTTTTAATAAAAGCATTGCACTGTCTCACCATGCACTGTCTCAGCAGTTCATTCTCTATTTCTATTTGATTACTTTCTTGATTCATAATCATTACCATGTACTACTACCTGTGAATTCATCGCTGTATTTGGGGTCACTGCAATTTCTATAACAGAAAGATTGTTTTTTTACTTATTTTTTATTGTAAAAAATGAGGAAAAAAAAAAAAAGCAAAGTTTATTCTAGTTTCTAGTTATCATTTCGATTACAAGAGCTTGATATGTATATATTTGTGTGTGTTTTGGAGGTATTGAGATTGTGAATACTGAATATGGTGGAGGGGAATTTTGATTTTGGTTGAGTGAGACATAGGCTATACTCTGTAGAATGAATGATTATAAAACTTGGGTGCTGTCAATAAATTGTCAATCATAGTTTAATTCAAGGGCTGACATATAAGATGAAATACGATACAACTGTCGGTGGCCTGTAAATAAATACTATAAAGTATATAATGGTTCCAATTAAATGTTGCATTATGTAGTAGATAGAGAATTCTAGAGTGGTGGTTGATACTTGCACTAAAAGTTATAAGCTAAAAGCTAAAAATCCATTTTGCTAGAAGTTCATTCTAGGATTTGTTTTAATTGTGATTCGTGGCCATTGGTTTGTAGAAAGATTTGACTGGCTGATTAGTTTCTAGAAGTGGTAATCTTAACTAGATTCGTGGCCATTGAGGGGGGATGGAATAAGGATTATATTCAAAGGAAAAAGGATCTCACCTCTATTTGATTGTCTATTGTTAACACTATAACCACCAACATAACCACCAGAGTTTTTACTTAAAACATCTGAAGCTGCATTTCCAAACTTTTAACCAAATGAGCCAGAACCCTCTAGCTCTGAAAATGATGATTGCCAAGTAGGCTCCCCATAAAACTGACCATAAATTTCTTCAGAAGCCCCATTGTAACTACCCTTTGATGCAGCATATGATGATGCTGGTGCAACACTGGTTCCACTGTTTCTTCCATACGCAACCCCTCCTGATCCAAAATTGATTTCTCCACTGCCATAACTAAGATTGCCACTACCATATGTTGAACCAGCACCTCCACCTATTCCTGAGTTAAGAGAGGAACTCCAAAGCGCTCCAATATTGTCAAAAGGACCTATTCTAGAATTTGCACTTCCAGAGCCTAGTAAAGCACTAGGATTTGTGGCATTAGTAGCATAATTAAGACTCCCATTCCCCCACAGTGTACGGCTTGATGAACTTAACATTGAATTATTTCCTCCATTGCCCCCACCATACCCAATGGGGTTAACATTCCTATTTGAATTTCCACTATATAAAGGGTTTGAACCGAGGTTTGCATTTCCCCCGTAGTTTGGACTCAACCTGGGCTCAATATTTGGTCCTGTTCCATATCCAGGACTGAATGGAGGAAATCCACTACGACCAATTGTAACTGGACTAAATCTACCATCCAATCTAAGTCCATGCCCCCCAACTGAGCTTGGATTGTATCCCTGATTGTAACCATTGAGGAGGCTAACTCTACTCAGACCATAGTTATGTCCACTCAATTGGCCCCGACTTGGCCCTGGAGATAATTCTTTTGGGACAGCTCGTTTAACTTCAACCAGTTTACCATTGAGTTCATGAAAAGTTTTGTACAACACATTTTCCACTGCTTCCTCAGAGTCAAATGTAATGAACCCAAATCCTCTAGGCCTTTGTGTATTTTGGTCATACATCACCACCACATCTGTAATTGTCCCAAATTGATCAAAGTACTTCTTAAAATCACTCTCAGTGACAGTGGATGCTAAGCCTCCCACAAAAATCTTCTTTGTGCGAGCAGGACCAGGAGACCCTTGAATGCTGCTATTGTTTCTGTTCAGAATGTTCTGATCATCTCTAGGGACAGCTTTTTTTGCTTCAACCTGAGAAGAGAAAGCTAAAGAATGAAAACTGAACCAATAAAATCTTACTTATACAATGCAAACAAGAGTGCCTAAAATGTAGAGAAAAACTGAATTCCAATTCAAACTGGATCATTCAGAGTAAAAATAGAAAATAACTTTGGTGTCTGCAAATGCCAACAATGGTATCAGGGAATATAAAGCCTGAATCAAAATCTTGTTCTTCATTACTTTTTCTTGTGCTAATTATTGTGATTTTGCATTACTTAGGATGCTTTAACAGTACGAAGATTAGGCTTAGGCCCGTGGGAGTAACATGGAAAGCATATTGACAAACAACCTTATCTTCTTTCTAAATCATTTTATTTCAAATTACTTAAGCTAACCCTTCCAAGGGTTCCAAAGAATGATTCAGCGACTCAACAAATTTGAGTAGCCAACTAGTTTCTGTGGCCACATTTGAGTAGCCAACATGAATGCCTATTCAACCAAATTAATCTTTAATCCTTTGTTGAGCAGCTTATGTGAAGTAATATTTTTTTTAAAAAAATTTTTTGCTTATAGGTTTCTGGAACTATTCGCAACTGTTGTTTCGAAGCCAAGAGTCAGCTACCAAATTTACTTATAATATCAGACTTTCTTTGGCTAGCTTTGCTTCTACTAGTTGCTGGCAACAAGGTAATTTTTCTTTCTTTTCCTTTTTTTTTGCTATTGTTGGTATGCTATGTGCTTTTTTTGCATAGAGTAGCCTTTTGGTGTATATATCATTCTTACTTATAAAAAAAAGGTAATTTCTCGAAATTGCTGTGGTATTGCTATATATCTAATTGACTGGTGAATATGTGTGTATTGGTTAAATAAGGCATTTCTAAATCTTCCAAAAGGTCTCAAATTAGGCCATATTTTCTAGTGTCCTTAGCTTTCCATAGACAGAAAAAGAAAGAAGTCTCAAGGTATTATGACAATTTCAATTTAATGTATGGAGACAAATATTGACCAATATGAGTCAGAAGTACCTTCCAGCCCCGCAACCTCCTCTGATAATATAAAGCTTCTCACTCAATGCTGTACAAAAAATCAGTCAAGTATTACTCACAAAGTTAATTCTGAATCACTACAACCCCAATGAATTTCAAAAACATGCTTAGTACCTGCAAGAACTAAACCAGCGCTCTTAAGAGCTTCATCTGTACCAGAAGCCATTATCTGAAAAGAATAACTTAGTGAAATTCCCGCCAACAAAAACCAAAGAGCTATTTTAGTGAAAGAAAAGGCGGTATTTTCACACCGTAAGCGTTCCCATGGCGGCCCTCTTAACACCACCAGAAACAGGAGCATCCACCAATTTCAAATTCTTGCCGTCATCTAAGACATTTGGAGATTAATCAATATATGATCACATTCTGAAAGTAAATTGTAAAAGCATCGCATGGAAAGATCTAAGAAGAATAGAGAAACCAAAGAAAAAAGAATTCTCAAGAGATCATCATAAAATAAACACACTCAGCACTCATGTAGAAGGAAATTATAAGATTACCCTTCAATCAGCAATCTTCCCCTTTTCCTAAACATAGGAGCTAAATTGAAATAATAATATAGTATCATTCCAACATATAAAGTTAGCCAATTATATCCTGAAAAAATTCAAGTTTTTATTCCAAATGTATGTGTGTCCTATTCTGCACATACATACATATCAGCCTAAGATGCATGTCAGATAAGGTGTAGCAGATACTGTGAAATACCCATGCTTCCTATGGGAGCAGGGATGAAATTTATTTTGGTAGTGAAATTCAAACAAATTTAACCTTCCCACAATGGATTGTCAAAGTGACAATACAAGCAGTCCAACATTTACCCCTAGAGAGAGAGAGAGAGAGAGAGAGAAGTCTAACAATTATGGCAGTTAAAAAAAAAATTGGTCTTTTCTGTTGTGAAAATTTTACATGGTAAGATTAAGTATAAGAGAAAATTTAATGCATCTTTCATAAATCATATACTATTTAAGTAGATGTAATTTTTCTCATTGTCCAACACAGACAAAAATTATAATAAGGGATAGTACGAGGGGGAAAAAATACTAATAACTGACATTAAATCATTGCATGATCAGGACAAATGAAATATAATCAAGATTTTGAGCAGTCTTAGAAAAAACCATTGCCATGATAATGAGATACAATAAAACTGAAGAAATTTAAACAAATGTGAATAGTGAATTCTGCATAATAATTGTGGGTTCGAACACATGATATCTTGCCGATCACAAGAAACAGGTTTAGCTATTTATTATATGCATCTACAAAGATCTACCATGCTCCTGTATTATGTTCTAAAAAATGATTCTATTTCTAGATAATCAAAAAAGTATAAAACTCTAGCTTGATAATTGTATCCACATTGGTAATTACCGCATTGAGAAGAAAATGTTATGTGAGGTTATTATTTGTAGAGCAAATGTTGCTGAATGTTAGAGAAAATAAATTCTTGGAGAAAATACATTGATCCAAAGTTATGAATATCATTTTGTATCAGCCAGGTGGCCAAAATTGTCTGTACTGGCTACCAATTCTGTCTTGCTCAAAATGCTGGCCAGCCCAGTAGTTGAGTTCAGTTTTGAATTTACTACCACACAATTTAATTTCGTCCCTCTCTATATTGTAAACTAGCATTTTTATCATAACAATTTATTTTTCCTAAAAAGAAAAAGAATGTATTGACTATTACATTCAAACAATAAAAGAACCAGTGCATAGACAAAAGACCAGATGCCATCTGGTCCAGCAGGTTGCCAACTTTCGTTATTATCAACCATTTAGAGTGAAAAAAATGTTTGTAGGATCTTTCAACCATGAAATGTATTTACTTTTTAATGCATGTTATTGCTTACCTTGTTTTTTTTTTTTTTTTTTTTTCATGCTATATTGCGATAGGAGAGGAGTATGAGGAGAGTGAAGAACATTGAAGGGCAAGATGCCATTGAAGAGCAAGATGCTCTCCAAGTTAGGCCCCCGAAAAGACCACTAGGGGCATTTATAATTTATTAGTAAGATTCACGCAATTTAGTATATATTCACTTGTTTTATTTATCCTATTGTTATATTCAAGAAAGTGAGTTTTGTTCAATTTGGTTTTTTAGTAAAAAGCAAGTAGAAATGATGAAAGCTGAAGGCATTGTCAAGATAAGCAAAGCTGTAAGTTGAATAATACTTATATTTTTTTAGGTTATTATTATTGTTTAGTTCACACATTCATGGACATCATACTTAAGTATGAAAATCTAAAATTACAGGTTAAGGATGAGATTACAAAAAAGTGGAATAATCTTGAAGAAGACTCTAAATTAGAGTATAGGAGGGAAGGACGTGAGAATTCTGAAAATTATGCAAATTTAACACATAATATTCCTTGCAAACCACGCAAAGTAAGTATTTACCTATGAAACTTTTAGAATGCATCACTATGTATTAAATTTCGTTATAAAACCCTTTTTATTCATTTTATAATGCAGGTTTCATTAGATACTCGGTGTACCCTTGGTCGCGTTCGTTCAATGGTTAACAAATTGAATCTAAGACAAAAATCTGTCATACAAGAGTTAGGGTTTGGTATTTTGTTGGATTTAAAGGAAATAAATTTGGATAGAGATTTATGCAAATGGTTAATTGATCATTTTGACCAAAATTCATGTGCATTGGATATTTGTGGTAAGAGGTTATCGATTTCCACTCAAGATGTAGAATATATTCTAGGAATAAAATCAAATGGGGTTGATATATCTATTGTTGGGAGCGCAGAAGAGATAAATCATATGTGCCAACAATATGGATTAAATGTGGAAGGGGATATACCAATTAAGCTCTTAGAGGATGAGTTGAATAAGATGGAAACATCCGAAGATAAATTTGTGAGTTATTTTTTGATGTTTGTAGTGGGTACTCTATTATGTCCAACTACAAAATCTTATATGAAACGGTCTTTTATTTTAATTTGCCGTAATGTTGAAGAGATTAGAAACTTGAATTGGGCGAAGTTCGTGCTAGATTTTCTCATTCAAGGTGTACGCAAACATAAAGACAAGAATCTTGTAGCAGTTGATGGTTGTGTGTTGTTATTGATGGTAATATGTAGTAAATAGTTACATCAATAATACAATTTTTTTTCTTAAATTTCTATGAATCTTGATTATAATTTTATAAACATTTTGTGCATTTGCAGTTATTTTATTTTGAACACGTTAACGTTGAAATTGATGTTGAACATTCGAAACGACTTCAACCACGTATTTGTTTTTGGGGAAAAGAGGAAGTTAAGCAAAGGATGCTGAAATTACATTCAATTGGAGGTTTTGATAGTCCTAAGGTAACAATTGATTTTTTTATAATGTTTGAATACTTATTATTCTATTAAATCTAGTGCTTATTTGAATTTTTACCGTATGTAGTTGACTTTATTTCTTTTATGTTCATCATAGTTAGTAGTAACACAAAAGAAGGGTGGATATGAGACTGCTAATATTCCATTGGAAAAGCAATATATTAATCAGTCTCATGCTATGCCATGTAGGGATGAACACAAGCCAAATACGGTATCGTCTTCACACAATAAATTTTATGACTTTGATGATTTTTTGATAATGGACATTTTTTTATAATTGTTCCTATAAATTAATCCACAGGATTCTGATGAAGCAACTCGTAGATCTGAACAATCATTAACAAGTATTAGAGATGATATGCTAATTTTGCATAACACCGTGAATGTCATTGCAAAGAATATGGAAACATTTAAGAAAGATATTGTTTTGGAGTTGAAGAATGTCATTGCAAATAGTATGGAAACATTTAAGAATGATATTGTTTTGGAGTTAAAGAATGCAGCAAAAAATACAGAAACATTTAAGAATGATATTTGTTTGGAGTTAAAGAATGTAGCAAAAAGGGAACGTACTGGACATACCATTGATTTTGACTTAAGTAATATCGTGGAAGGCCTTAAAAATAAGAGAAAGGTGCTACCTACGAAAGAGTCTACATCTCCAGTCCAAGACAAAATGGACGAAGATGATACAGTTCATGTTAAAAAAGAATCTAAGAAAAAGTCTACCTCTCCATTTCAAGACAAAATGCACCAAGATAATACATCCAAACCTATTTGTTTGGAGTTGAAGAATGTAGCAAAAAGGGAAAGTACTGGACGCATCATTGATTTGGACCTAAATGATATTGTAGAAGAGCTTAAGAATGAGACAAAGGTGCTACCTAAGAAAGATTCTACATCTCCAGTCCAAGACAAAATGGACCAAGATGATACGGTTCGTATTAAAAAAGAATCTAAGAAAAAGTATACATCTCCAATTCAAGACAATATGCACCAAGATGATACATCCAAACCTATTAAAAGAGAATTTAAGACGGTGTTACCGTCTCCAATACAAGACACAATGGAGAATGACCGCAATGCTCACATGGTTGGGCTAAGCAAATCCATACAAAAACCTAGTAGCAAAACGGTCCTATCTCATAACGTGGTAAGCAATACAGTACTTGCTAGTTAATTATTTTAAAATTGTTTAGAATTTCTATTATCTACATGGTCTTTTAATTTTATTTATTTGTTATATATTGTGCAGGATATGGATATGCTACAATTAACTTTCCCACATAACAATAGAAATATTGCATCATCTGTTACACATTCTGCCAAGAGGAAAGTCACCAATTCTTTAAAACGTAGCCCAATTGTCACCTCCCATGTTGTAGTTCCGAATTTGAAAAAGAGGAAAAAAATCAAAGATATATGCCAGGTGAATCCTTTAATGTGTACATTAATATATTAGGGTGTGAACACAATATATTTTCCTATGTTAATTATTATATTCTATATTGTTTTAGGAATCTAGACTGGTTGATGAGAAAAATATCAATGAGTTCGCACCATTTACTGAATTAGAGAAGATCATATGCAATTATATTTTCAATAAGGATCTAGATGGGAGGTTTGTCATTTTTGTTTATATATAGAAATTAATTTTAATGCATTTTTTTGAATAAGATCTAACTAAATAATATGTCAATGAATAATGTTTAGTGAACTTCTTGTTAACATGAAGTTTGAGTATGGTGATCGTGCAGCTTTTTTTTCATTGCTCCCTAACCAATGGATAAGCAGTCAGGTCAGTTTATGAAATTAAAATAGGAAAATATAATATTAATTTTGTTTATTTATTCACTAATTGTAACAATAATATTTTATGCTAGATTATTAACTTGACCATTTGCATGATGACTTTGGAAGAGAAAAAGTATGGAGAACTATATGCATGGCATTTGCCAACACATTTCTCGGTAAGTTTGCTTTATTATTTTTGGTCATGCGTATAGTATTTAATTAACATATTACTTTTCATTTTTTATATAGGTTTAGGGTTGTGCTTATAGTATGTAATTCTCTAGTTATTCCTTTATATATATATATATATATATATGTTTGTAGCAAAAAATGATTGAAGAAGATGGCAATCCCACACTAGAATGGTTTAAAAAGACATATAGGGACAACAACAAGTATATGTCAAGATTGATGTGTTGTGAACAGGTAAATTTACTCAACACAGTTGTGTATTTTAAATTAACAAATGCTAATACTTTGCTTGTTTGTACTTGTAGATCTATATCCCTATGAATGACAATAATAGTCACTGGTACTTATGTGTCATTGACTTTAGTTCAAGAAAAAAATGCATACATATATTGGACTCTTTGCCAAGCACAACTAGGCAAGACATTCGAATAAAAAACGTGCAAACAGTGGTACTGTCTCTTTTTCTATTGATTTCAATAATAATTTTGATACGCGGTTTTGTTAAGTTTTGTACTTAATAATTGCTTATAATCTCACTTTGCGATAGGTAAAAGGCCTTGATAAGTTATTGAGTTTTTTGGAGAAAGACAACTATACTAATAGTATTACCAAATTTCCATTGCAATCACCACCGTTGGATCCCATACAAAATAATGGGTATGTATAAATTTGTAGATTTGCACATACGGATAACTATTGCGTGAATCTTTAGGTTTTTTAAGTTTTAACTGTTTCATATTTCAGGTATGATTGCGGCATGTATGTTATTAAGCACATGCAAACAAAAATTATCAAACAGAATCTATTCTTGTTGGTAATATATTTATTGGAAATATGTTTTACAGTTTTTGCATAATTTACTTAAGCTTCTTATTCATCAACAATGTTTACTTTTTGCAGGAGAGCTGGTCGGAACGTATCCGATACAAGTTGGCATCAACTCTAGTGCTTTCGGATGAAAATGAACAACGTTCAAAAATAATAGAAAATGCTAGAAATACTCCATTACAAGATATTTTTCGGTCACTAGAATGATAGTGATTTGTATACATTGATGATTGAATTTTTTGAAAAATGCAGCAATTTAGTGAATTTTATTTTTAATTGAAAGGGACATTGATTTTTCCATTGATTGAACTTTGTGCGATTAAAAACTACAGTCAGTGAAGGTCTGATGATTGAACTTTTAGCATTGATTAAAATTTGTTGTTGTTCTAACTAGACTTATGGGTTTGTTCTTTTCTCTCATTCCTTTTATTTCATATATATATATATATATATATATTTTTTTTTTTTGACGTTAGATGAGTTCAAGAGTTTCATCTCAAAGTATGGAAAGGTGGTGGAACATGAGATTACATGTGATCATGTGACTAAACGCTCGCGTGGATTTGGATTTATTATATTTGACAGTGAAAAAGTTGTTGATAATATTCTGTCAAACGGCAATATGATTGATATGGAAGGTACACAGGTGAGTTTTGTGCAATGGTTCTACGTGTTAGGGGATGCATACAGTCATATTTCGGCTATATATAAAGCAGCCACAAAATGTTGTACTTCAAAAAGTTTTCTTAGTGGAAATTACTATGATTGTTGTTTACCAATTTCTGATATAACGCATTTTTTTAGAGATCTTGTGGGGTTTTAAGGTTTTTTTTTTTTTTTTTTTGGCTTTTCAATTTAAATGCAGTTCAGTACAGCTTTCTTCTTTTCTCAAGCCAGGCTCTCAAAACTCATTTAATGTTGGCAAAAGATAGGTTAACTCACTTCTTTGTTGTAGGTTGAGATCAAGAAGGCTGAACCAAAGAAAGCCTCAAAATTCACTTCTTTGTTGTGGGGGCTATGGAAGTTATGGTGGTTCAGGCTCCCCTGGTGCTAGTTATGGAGGGCCAGGAGGATTGTATGGTAGTAGAGCGGGTTATGGTGGCAGTAGTCATTACCATCCCTATGCACGGTAGATTGTGCTTAAGCTTTCCAATATAAGTTGCTGGCAGGTTGCCTTATTGTCAGTGTATGCATTTTGTGATTCCATAGACACAAGGCACTTACTGCAAGACCCACTGTCTAGAAGATCAGATCAACTGTTAGTTTGTTTGTGTTCAGGCTTTGGCTTAGACAATGAAAGTTAGATCAGCATATATATAGAGCTTTTTCACTGATTGGCACTGTGATTTTAGTTAGGCATCTCTCTTAATACTCTATATATATGGTTGTCTATTTGTGAAGTTAGACTTTCGTCTTGTTATGAGATATTATTTGGTTAGAATCAATTTGTAGTTTTCCATTCAATATAGGTAATATACTAAATGCTTATGTGACAGACTGCTCACTATTCCTAACTATTTACTTAGTTTGGCACTGTAATTACTAAGGTGTAGTTACCCTTTACAGGTTATATTTAGTTCTATTCTTTTAGTAAGACTGTTAACCTCCACACACCACCCCCCCCCCCCCAAAAAAAAAAAAAAATGCTACCCATGTAACAAGAATCCTGGATAATTATGGAAAGCCTCTAGGTGGGGTTGGTGGGATCAAACTTCTATTGGAGGGCCTAAAACTCTTTTAGGAAGTGTATAGAATCATCTTTCTAGTTTCTACAGTACATCTGGGATGGCAAGGCTGTCTATTAGTAGATATTAGGGACACTATATGACCAGAAAAATTGAATTGCTGTGTGACTTGTAACTATTAACTGTTAATTTTCGTAGTGGTTAATTGACAAAGAGAGGAGAAGTGGCGAAGTGCCACTCTAAAACTTTTGGGTGTTCTTTTAGCCTGAATATTTCAAGGGGCTACAGTGAAAATGACAAACTTCTAGGGGTTGTAAGTCTCTAAAATCACTCAGCTTCTTGAAGGATGGTGCCAATGGGACCCTCTGCTAAGAAAATGTATTAGTTGAATGTAGGCTTTGACGCCTATCTGAGCACTTTAGACTTGGGGATTTTCTTCTTTGTTGCCTTTGATTTCAATGAGTCACTTTCTTTCAAAGATCTTTTATCAAGTTCACTAGGGTGTCTAACAATAATACCTTTCTTTGGCTTGTTACCCTCTGAACAGAGGGATTTAATGACATAAACTGCATGATGTCAACAAAAATGTTGTGTACGTTGTACCTATAATAAAATGCTATGCTAATATCTTGGGTGGGTAAAATTGATGGAACTTTGAAAGGCTGAATGCTGAACAATGTGTCTTCCCTGTGGCTTGTTTGATACATGTCAAGAAAACTATGAATTGGTGTGGGATAATTTGTTTAATGTGAAGAAGTGACTGGAAAGAAGTGAATTTGAGTTGGTACTTGTGTTGCACGATTACTAGAGTTAATGTTTATATTTCTTGTTCAATACCTGTGAAGTCATGATTGTAAGTGAGTAGAGTTAATGTTTATATTTCTTGTTCAATACCTGTGTTGCACGATTACTAGAGTTAATGTTTATATTTCTTGTTTAATGTTTATATTTCTTGTTCAATACCTGTGAAGTCATTTTCGTGATATATAATCTATTTGGAGTTTTGTTCAAAAGAAAGAAAAAAAAAAGTTGCTTTTGAATTAGTCTAGGCTATGTCAAGTTGGTATTCTTTTTAATTTCGTTTTCTTTTCTATTGCATATTGATGGAAATAATATCAACCCATTCCTTGACGTGACTGGTTACATATTCCTTATTTTCTTTGTTGATAACTAGGGTGAATTCCACATTAAAGCAAGCTAACTTAAAATAATAGTCCCAAGGCATGTGGGTGAAGGAAAAAAGATTTTAACTTAACATATTCATTGGCCTCATAATTTCCAGAGATCCTTGAATCATGATAAATAATGAATGAAGTCTCATAAGGATGGTATTGTTGTAATCTTGTAGGATTCAAAATATTTCACATATGTTGAGAGAGAGGTATTTTTCTTTTTGATTGGGGAACAAACAAGAAAAATGAAATTTCTTTTCTAATTCATGATATTACAATATTTTCCCTCTTAGGGACTTATATTCTCCTCGCCCTTTGTCTCCTAAAGACTCATGATAACATAAAAATGCATTGTATTACATGTGTTACATACGCATCATCAACTATTCCTCTACCATCATTGCATGAAAAATGAACTATTCTTCTTGAACTCCTACCATCATTGCATGGAACTATTTTTCTTCTACAGCAGATGGAGCAGTTTATTTTTATCACATCCGAACAGTGGGGTATGAGGCTATATTGAACCCTTAATCACTAATCAACACTAACAACTCAATAAATCAGTTCACTGAAGAGTGATTTGCATTTCTTTTTTAATTGTCACTATCTTTACATCATTTGAACCAAATTGCAACATTCTCAGGTTGCAATTTCTGTTTGATTGTCTCAATTTGTGCCCCAAAAGTGGTAACCGTTGCAAATCTGTTTGAAGCCCAGCCAAATCTTGCGTCTTTGCTTAACTTGATGAAGCCCTGCACGCATAGACTCCATCCTACGACTTGTTGGGAATAATTAAATTAAATATAACTCCAAGTAATAGATAAAATATAATTTACGCAAGCGCCGAGAAATTCAACCACATGCATTCAATCAATCAAAAAAAAAAAAAAAAAAATCAACCACAAGCATTGACCTTGTCTCCCTCAGTATAGGTCATCCATGTAGTAAAGAAAAGGTAATTGAAAATTTGGTATGTCTAATTCGCCCCAATATAATAATCAAAGAAAAATACAATAAATGCCTCATTAGAGGGGGGAAAAAGCATAATAACACAGGACGTGAACCAACGCCAAGGATAAATACCTGTAAATCAAACACATTTGTTAGTTTCATCATATCTACAATTCAAGGGGAATAGATGATGTAGATAAAATACCATATAGGAGCCCATGGCGTATTAAGCTCGAGGAAAGGATATGGCCACCTGAGAGATTCAAAATATGTTACTAGCTCTAGAATCAATATCTGAGATATTAGAAAGAGTGTTTCCCTAATCCAACACAGCTACTGAAGGGGACAGAAGAAAATTATACATACCATGTAAAAAAACCACATGCACGAATGACCCACTAGAAGGTAACATAGAGACAGCTCCACAGCACAAAATATGCAAACCCAGACCAAAGAAGTGGCTGAAAAACATTATGGAAATGGGATCATCAATCTTGTGAACTCAGATTACAGGAGAGTTAATTTAAAAATGTTCATTCATCCTCCACCCACTCCCCCCCCCCCCCCCCCCAAAAAAAGAGGTTCTATTTCTATGCCAAAAATACTGGCTAGGCAATCTTAGCCATCCAATCTGACACCTTTACATAAGAAGTAAGCTGTTTATATAAATATACTTTAATTTTGTGCGTGTGTTTTACCGGACAATGTAAAAGCCTGTGAAAGTTCACTCCTAGCTTTCAGCTTCTAAATGTTCGAATACTTACAAGTCTATTGAGAGCTGTATCCAGAATAAGAAAAACAGCATTCAAACTATGGATGCCACCAATCAACTGCCAAGAAAACAAACACATAAACAGTGAGGAGAATATTCATTATAAACTAGTAAATAAAAATGATGATAAGAAGAACTTAATAAACTTGTCTGCATTTTCTTATAAACAGTACAACAAAAGAAGAAAAAAATGTTCTGACTTCTGCACATCAATAAAAGATGGAAACTTTTGAAAAAAACAAACAAATGCGTGTCATAGTAACCATGTATGTAAACAATCAGTTCCTAGCCTGCGCACACAACACACACACAGACACACTAATACAGTTAAACTGCTGGTTGTAAATTCAAATTTACAAAACTTTAGTATTATTAATGTCAATTAGTGAAGAAGAGGGAAGAGAAGATCCAGAGTACGCAAACAAGCCATACAACATATAAAGTAAAGAAAATAAAGGCATTTATGTGCAACAAGCTATAACTGTATATTGCCTCAACAAATTTTAACGTAACAGCCAAAAAAGATAACAGTAACTAAGCAAAGGAATGCACAAGATATTTGGATTACACCATATAGAGAGAGCAGAAAATCAAGACCTACAAAATATTTATAAGTTTAAATTACATAGATGAGTGAACAAAAGGCAAAAGGCAATGGCATATTTTTGGCCGTAGAATCAAAATGACCCTGAATTGATTCTTCATGGAAGGAGCTCAACCTAGAAGATTGTGAGAGCAACTAAAGATTGTGATAGTATGAAGAACATTTTTTATGGAAAAAAAAAGGTCTGATTATTCACTAGAAGTGGACACTCACCAGGGTTAGGCTAAACTGATCACCCAATAAAAATGGCACAAGAATACACCAAAACACAATGTCTGTTAGCATCACAGCACCTACACAAGTCTGTCAAAAATAGAATATTAGCTTCAAACATAAACTTGAAATTTGAAAAAGCAAATTTCAGAAACTGATGAAAAATTTAAAATATGAAGTTATTTTTGCCACTTAGTAGCACTCTGAGAACCAGTAATCTATTTAGCTTACAATTAATGCCTTGTGTAAAAAAATTATTCCACAAACTAAGAAGAAGAGCAACCATTAAAGTTGGTAGGTAAAATATACAAGTAAGAGTGAAGGCATCAGCCTAAAGGAACTACAAGGATTTAAAGCTATTCTAACAAGAAATTCAGTAACTACAGCCAATGAGTTATAGCTCAAGTGACTCACCCTTCTCCCATAATAATGGGATGGAGGGTGAGGTAACTTATCAATTAAAAAAAAAAAAAAAAAAAAAGATATCCAGGAACTAAGAAAAATGAATCCATTACATTAGAGAAATCTCATCACTAGTTTCAAGTAAAGGCTTCAAATATGGACTAACCTGGTCTGTAATTAGCATAAGATATCCCCAAAGTCCCACTTTTTGCTGAATCTCCTCCAATTCCCTTTGAACAGACTCAGCACTATACCCATTTTTAGAATGAGGTTTCTTGGAGGACAACCGGCATCCATATGCAGACACAATGGTCCCCAGCTACATTATGTGTAAAACAAATGGGTATGGTTTTAGTTGATTTTTAATACTTAAAAAAAAAAAAAAAAAAAACCCATAATTCCTATGCATATATTGGAAACCAGAGCAATGAATTTAGGACAGCAACTAATGGAAATCCTTGGTGTAATGGCAAGTGGTTCCACCAAAAGTGACAGGTCGCTGGTTCAAGTCTGGAAATCAACCTTTCCAATAAATTGGCGGTGAAGCTGCCTACTAGTACCAAGATCGCAAAAGTGAGAGCTTTGTGCTCTGAGTATGACCTTTTAACTAATGGAAATTCATACAAGAAATACAACAACAAATATATAGGCTTGTGATAAACTTATAGTGCTTGACATACCGCAAAATAGACCATGA
Organism: Lithocarpus polystachyus; assembly: GCA_033629205.1. Lineage (NCBI taxonomy): Eukaryota > Viridiplantae > Streptophyta > Magnoliopsida > Fagales > Fagaceae > Lithocarpus > Lithocarpus polystachyus. Next base: position 59,870,799 of record CM066166.1, read on the forward strand.
CCAATGCAAAAGTCCACCTACAAATCAATTACATCGAAGAAATATAAAATTAAACAGCTTTAATTCTTAAAAGCAAAAAAATAAGGACACCTGATAATGATCTGCATATACATTTTTTACCAACTCATTTGACTAAAAAAATCATAGGTAAATGTAGAGTAACCTCCAAAATAATGATGATAAGCACAAAGTCAAGAATTAAAATATTCCCAGATTAATAATGACATGATTCGGATGTACAATCTGGATGGTGTGTCAGCATCCTATAAAAGTGCTCATAGAGTTGAAACAAAAGTATCATAGCTGCCTTCATGCTACAACTCATTCACGTTTAAGCTTTGGGGCTTTCAAAAGAAAAAAGAAAAGTGTTGAGACTTTACACAAGGACAGTATCAACTGTGGCACATTAGGTCGGCCAGGATTTAGCAATTTGCATTCAGGGACACTGGTGTTTCAGAATATATTATATTAAGACTGAAGCCACATGGAGGCTTAAGTATTATGTTTCAGAATTGGCACTATGTATGTATAAGGAAAGAAATAGGATATACAATATAAATCAAGATTATCCATGTTTAAAAGAAAAGAATTTGGATGACATAAGCACTCCACCTATAAGAAACAACCATGCAATACAGCTTTATCAAAAAAAAAAAAAAAAGAGGAACACTGTATCAACAAATTTCTAAGCCGTATACTTTAGCCTGGCTATGATCCTAATTGAAACATAGCAGCTTACCAAACACTGGGATTAACCATCACAAACATGCCTCATAAACACATCATACAAAATAAATGAGCTGCATAGAAGATTAACCTAAGTAGCAATAACAGAAAGGCCAACTACCAACCTGAAAACCATTGGGCAATAATCTTTCCACTTGAAATCCTCTGATTGATGAGGTGGTGTCAATTGGGACCCTTCCTTAGGAAAATTCATCCAAAAGCTAGCACGGGGACCAAAATCTGATGTCCGAACTTCTCGCCTCTGTATGGGAGTAATTTTCCCCACAGTATATCTGTCCATAGTTGAATTCATGGTCAACATTAACCTCCTAACCACAACGTAATGGAATATGAGACAGAAAATTTTAGATTTCTGCAATAATAAGTGGACCATGCCTGTCCCAGGAAAGGCAATATTTACCTTCTGTCTGGACTGGGAAAACTCAAGACACACGTGAATCAAACTGAAGGAGAAACATGTTTACACTCTTTGACCATTTTGATGAAGTCCTACATTTGTCTATATATCTGTTTGTAATGATTTTCTTTACTCATTACAAATTTACAATGCAATCATTATTGTCAATACATTATACGAGGAAATTAAAGATCACTGCACTTAACAATCATATATTGATTTTTTTTTAAAGGAATAAATACATTATACGAGGAAATTAAAGATCACTGCACTTAACCAAGTATGTACAAAACTTCATCACATTGGGCATCAACCATAATGTCCCGGCAGTCAATGAGCACGTTTAGAGTAAACAGAAGAAGGGGTATTAATGATGTCTCCTAACAGGTTTGTTTTGGTTTTAATTCAAGATAGAAAGCTACAAGAATCATTAAGAGCACTAGAAAGGAAAAAGAAAGAACTAATGGATTATGATCCCAAACTGAATGAGAATGTAGAATTTAAAGCGCATACTTTCACCAAGTAAGAATTCCATGTTTGTAGGTGTTGATCATTACCTTATTTAAAAGCTGTTGGGACATCTTTGCATACCTTGCAGAAGTAGCGGCAATGTCTATACAAAGAAGAATCTAGCAAAAAATACACACACATCAGTTGATAAGCACATGGAAGATATTTAAATATTGACTTTCACAGAATTTGAGAATAGGAGAATAGAGATTAACATTGCGGGCACTTACTGCAGCCAAAGGACCTAATTGGGAGCGTAAAGAGGCAAAATCTGTATCTTGTACTGCAGAAGTCCCATCAGCAGCACGAGACACTACATCTTCTACCTAGAAAAATAAAACAAAATGTATCCCTTTTTTAAGAGACTAAAGAAACCATGGGCAAACATCTTTCTTTTTTTTTCTTTTTTTTGATAGGTTATCAAAGCTTTATTGATAAGAAAATAACAATGAGTTTACGATGTTACACTCATTGCACAAAAAACCATGGGCAAATATCATTTCACATATGAGAGGAAAATTGCAACCAAGACAAGATTCATTCAGAACTAAACATCAGTAGTCAACAAAAAGACATCAAATATCACAATACAGAGAAATCGAACACATAATATATGCTAAAACATTAATGTTGCATATATAGCATGATTAGAGAGAAAAATCATTTTTTATAAGTAATGACTTTGTCTTTATTGAGGGAGGGAGGGAAGGGGGGGGGGGGAGGGGGACTTTATGAAGAGTGCACAAAAAATACTCATAAAAAATACAAAAACCAATCATTAGGTTTAAAGAGAAAGTGAATAAATTAAAAATAAAACAGAATTCTAGACCAATTGACTATTTATGGTTACTTTCTTCGGTTATTCCTCTCCTTCCATACTGTCCACATAAAACAAAGAGGGGCAGACTACCACGCAAAAGAGCTTCTATTCTTGCTAAATCCAGAAAACCAGAAAACATTAGACAAGCAAAAAGGAAGTGACTACATCAATTACCTCAGATGTTCATGTCATAGTTCCATAAAAATATTGTTATAGTTAGCAGCTGAAAAAAGAAAAAGAAAAAAAGAAAAATAAAAACAGAATCTAGAACAGATAATTTCTAACCATTAAGCCACATGACTAAGAACTCGGGGTTTGCTTCTAAGATCAGTACTCAAACAGTTTTTCATATCAGAAATCATAAAGCAAGCAACTAAAAAGAACCAGGGACAACAAGATGAACTTAATACCAACTCCAATCCAGTAACTCTATTCCAATAACTAACAATGTGATAACAATAACCAAAAATGAAGTTTAACCAAAAATGCTAACAGCTGAAAAAAAAAATTCATATGTTGTCTAGTAAATATCTCATCGACATTTCACTATTAAAGAAAATTATAATAATTTTTTTCCAAATCAGGTGAGCCAACAGCTGGATGCTCCATGGATTCAGGGGCGTTGTCACCATCAACATGTTCACCTTGTTGAATATGTGTAGATGGACATGTGCGCCTTGTGTGTCCAGCATTGTTACAGCTGCTGCATCGCCTAACTTTCACACGGCTGTGGTTGTTGCTCGTGCTACCATGGTTGCCTTTAGTCTTGACAATGGCTGGATCACGAACATTTAAGTTTGCTTTGTTGGACGCAGTGCGTATCCCATCTTCAGCAGCTTCTTTACTTGAGTTATAAAGTTCTTCCATGCGGCGTGTCAACCTTGCTATTTCAACCTTCAATTCTTCGAAGCCTTGTGTTGTTCTTGAACCAAAGTAACACATCTGACTACAACTGGCAGACAATGCACTAAACCGTGCCAAACGTATGATATCAGGAGACATTTGGGATTCAAGTTTGCAAGGCAGGTCGGACTTTGCTGTTTTCAGCCATCTGTTCATTATACATGACGGCGGAATCTGTTTCAAATGTTCAACCTTCATAATAGCAAATAGGTGCCCACAAGGATATCCATACGACTCAAATAGCAAACAAGAGCACTTCATAGATTGGTCATCTTGACAATACACAACCTCCCATCTTGAGTCAGGGGATGCATACTGAGATAAGGTGTACGTACGATAACCTTCCTTATCTATGTAGTAAAGCACAATGAATTTTTGTTCATTCAACAATTCTTCTTGAACCATGCTGAATATCTCCCTTGTGAATATAGCAGCAGCATGTTTCTCTATTTCAGCTAACCCAGTAATCAAAATAGGTTCAGTATAATTTGAAGAAAAATCTGCCCCCGTCTCATTGTGTCTAATACGTGAAAGTGCTCTATCAACTTGCTGAAACAACTCATAAAGCCTAGTCTTTCTATCTAGAAATCTATTCAAGAATGCATTCATGGCTTCACAACGTTGTGTACTCCTGCACCCAGAAAAAAAATGACCTCTCATGTAAGCTTTAGCCCATTTCATTTTTTTACCATACATTTCATGCAACCATTCATGGTTATGTAAATGGCGATTGTCGACCATCTTCTTCCACATGTCTTCAAATTCATCTGGTGTAACATATCGTACCATACACCTAATAAAACTTTCATATACTTCCTTATCTTGTAGATTTGCAAAAGCATTCCTTTCAAGATGCCACACACATAAACGATGTCGAGACTTTGGAAAAACCGTTTTAATAGCTTTACTCATTGCTTTGTCCCCATCTGTCACGACTGAAATAGGAGTCTTATTGTTCATTGCTACAAGCAAATTTTGCAACACCCAAGTATATGTTTCGACGGTCTCATCAACCAATAGTCCAAAACCAAATACTATAGTTTGCCGGTGGTGGTTGACTCCTACCAATATAACAAGGGGTTTTTTGTATACATTTGTCTTATATGTTGTATCAAATGCGACTACATCTCCAAAACATGCATAATCTAAGCGACTTTGAGAATCTGTCCAAAACAGATTAGCCAAACGGTTTTCTTCATCAACAGTGTATTGAAAAAAAAATGTGGAGTCCATGTCTGCTTTTGCTTGTAAATAAGCCAAAGCACATTCAGCATCACCATCTCGCGTACTATTGCTGCGAATTGCCGCTAGAAAATTGTAGAGGTCTTTTGGAGTGAACCCTATATTCTCGTATCCTCCAGCTTGTTGGATCATATGATCCATGATTTGATTTGATTTGACCCCAACATTATGCAATGCTATAATCTGAGCCTTATCGGAATCCTTAATAGTCCTATGCGAACGGAGAAATTGAGTCTCGAATTGCGGAACTAAGTCATGATTATGCTCCCTTTTAAACTCTCCTACCACCCATTCACCTGACTATCGCTCAAACCTAATATGAAAAGCGGCCTTGCAACCACATCTTGTTATTGGTCTCTCACGCATGCAATTTAAATTGGCCTCATTTTTCCTAAATCCTTCCTTTGCACAAACCCATCTTCTAGAGGTCACAATGTTATTTTTATTACGCTTTATCTCATCTTTGCGAATACTAAACCCAACCAACTTTGCATATGTATTATAAAACTCTCCACCATCATCTAGGGAACTAAATTTCAAACTAGTTATTTGGGCATCAGTCAATTGATCTATTCCTTTTTCGAGGACAGTGCTCCAATGTTTTTCCACATCAATGGAATCAGTATTTCCTTCGGTCTCCATATCATGATCCATGTGGACCAATATATTATTCCTAAACAAAGAAGATGTCCAAATTTTAATAAAATTAAAAAATTAAAAAAAATAAAGAGGACTGATATATTATTCCTGTATCATGATCCACTGTAAACATTTCTGTAATGTTTTGAGTTTTCACTATTATTTTAATAAATTTGTGTGACAATTTATTATATTATCTATACTATTATTTAAAGGACTTCTTCTGTTTGGATTCCTCATTTTTTAGTAACAATCTAGTACACCTTGTATGTTTGAATTAAATCACAATCCTTGCGGGATATATACCCCAAATTGCCGTGGATGTGATGTGATTCACTAGTAACAATCTAGTACACCTTATTCCATGTTGTAATCTTCTGTGTTTAATTCAACCTTGATAGAAGTTGGAGCTGCTTGCATTCGCCACGCCAATGGCTTGGTTCTCTAAAGACTAAATACTTCTGCTTCTTGCTTTGAGGGAGTAGGTTGTCTAAGGTGGCCTATAAATCTGTCTGCATCCTATGTTTTATGTTACTTCCTATTGTAAAATGTTTGTCAGCAGGAAAAGAGTTGATAACCAGGGTTCCGCTGTTTGAAAATACAGCAGAGGGTATAAAACTTTGTGAGTCTTATATTTTCTGTATTAGAAGCTGAACAAAGAGAGAAATTTTCACTGCTAATGTTGCATTTTGTAGCTATTCCTGATGTTCTTTCTCTAACTTGTAGTTTTTTATTGTGTCTGGTCAACTGGATTCCAACTCACTCTTGTGCAGCAGGCTCCTTATTCAAGCAAGACATGATAGCATTCATAGAATTGGTGGCATTCTAGTATAAATGAATTAGTAGATAGGATCTAGTATAAATGTTTTACCATGGAGATACAATTTTCATGTCGAACTGACAATTTCCATTGAACCACCCACTAGTATAATTTATGTTTGTCTTTTGTCTTTTATCTTTTGTCTGTGTATCTTTGCCTTTATCTTTTTTCTTCCTATCACTGACCCAGTCACCCAATCCACTACCGACCCTATGAACTTATTATGCACTACCGACAAACACTTTTATCCTTTAAAGTTGAATCAGTTTTCCTTTTGCTGTGAGCCTGTAACTTATCCCTGTTTTATTGCCCAACTACCACACAACAAACAGTCAAACACCAATATTTTCTCTAATCTCTAGAGACTCTACTCTCTCTCTTATCTATGTAATATAGTCGCACAAAGTCACAATTCACAAAGACAGACACAGACTCATCAGTAAGATAGTCACAGAGTCACAGAGCCAAAAAGCCAAAAAAAAAAAAAACACAAGCACAGATTCCTCATCAGTAAAAACACAAACACCACAAGCACAGATTTTGAGATTTTGAAGGATAGATTAAATACTTGAGTGTGAAGGCTGAAGCAGATCAAAGCCAACAGCGGCGTCACGGCGAGATGGGTGTCACGTGGTAGGTGTGGCCGTGTGTGTGTCGTGTGGTGGCTGTGAATGTCGCGTGGGTCTGCGAGATTGGTCTTTCTGCTCTCGCGTGGTGGCGGCGTCACGGCGTGGGCAGCAGCAAGATTTCAAGCTCTCACCCGGCGTTTTATCAGCTTCACTCACGGCGTGGGCAGCGGCAAAGTCTCTCGCCTCTCACAGTCTCACTCTCTTTGTCTTGCCTCACTTGGGTTTTCTATTCGTTTTTTTCTTTTGTTCTTCCGTCTGGACTAAACCCTTTTCTTTTTCTTTTTTTTTTTTTTTTTTTTTTTTTTTTTTTTACATGTCCGCTGGCCGGCTGGGTTACAATTTCAAAGGGCCGGCTGGGTTACAATTTCAAAGGGTGCCCAATCTTTTCTTTTCTAAGTTTTTTTTTTTTTTTTGAAAATTAATTTACTTAAATTTTTTTTATTTTTTCACATGTGGGCTGGCCGGCTGGGTTACAATTTTAGAGGGTGCCCAAGTCTTTTCTTTTCTTTCTTTTCTTTTTTTTTTTTTTGAAAATTAACCTACTTAAATTTTATTTTTTTATTTTTTTTTATATGTGGGCTGGCCGACTGGGTTACATTCAGAGGGGCCCAAGCTTTTTGTAAGGGGCCCAAGCTTTTTGTAAGGGGCCCAAATCCTTTTTTTTTTAGGAAAATTAACCACCTTATTTATTTATTTATTTTTTTTTTTACATGTGGGCTGGCCGACTAGGTTACAATTTCAGAGGGCCCCAAGCTTTTTGTAAGGGGGGCCAAGTCTTTTTTTTTTTTTCAAAAATTAACCTACTTAAAAAAAAAAAAAAAAAAGGGCCAGAGGGGCTTGGGCCCCCACTTGTGTCTGTCCCTGGCCCAGCGAAACCAAAAGCCAAATGGCAAAAACCCCAGATGAAAAACTAAAGACTAAGGATGAGACGTACTGAGATTTTAGTGACGAGAAACAGTGGAGAATTCGAACAAAAAGGCAGAGAAAGAAAGGAAATTCGGTGGTTGTTATCACCAACATTGAAGGAAAGAAGATTTGGGATGAACTAGGGTTTTTCTTGGGCATGGGATCTTGTGGGCTTTTCAGCTTATGGACTGAAAATTGAAAATTCAAAAAAATAAAATTGCAAGCGTGAAGGATTTGAACCAGAGTTACTCGGCAAAACACACTATAGACTTGCCACCATGCTAATTCGAACGAAGTATAGAAATGAAAATTGACCTTTTAACAGCCAATTATGTTCAAATTACACGTTCCAATATTTATAGGAACAAATACCAAATGGTTTTAGAATGACGAGTTTGTATAAATTTTGCGAAACCCAGAGAGAGAGAGAGAGAAGTGCTTCGTGGCACCAATAAGTTGTCAACAACGAAAACATTTCATTGCTATTAGGGCTCTTTGCAAACTTAGCTAGTGGAACATGTAATTTGAACATAATTGGCTATTAAAATTTTAAAATTGTCAATTCAAGTGTTTACTGAAAATTTTAAAATTGTCAACAATCTTTGTATTAGATTTTTTGCATAATTTGCTAATTGTATAGTCACCTATTTCCAACCTTAGACACCACAATAAACACATAACTGTAATTAAGTTGCAGATTTTGCATAAGAACAATTAGAGAGCACATAAGGTTATACATCTTTGGTTTTATAGTATATATTGATGATGCATTTAAAATCAGTAGGCTGAATTTTTCGGGTTTCAATGGGCTTGAGATTACTTAGAAAGTCTGAAAAAAAAGAAGCACAAGATCTAAGGTGACTTAGATGAACTGGCCAAGAACTCTCCAATACTTAAGTTACTAATTTTTCTCTTGAAATCAGGAATTTCAACTCTATAAGTGGTGAAAAACTTACTTTGATTTCAAATGGCTGAGTCCTTTTATAGTGAGCTTTGAAGTAGTTACTTGTTTAGTAACTTCCTCAACGTGGATGGAAATTAGAAAGTTTAGACTTAATTTCTACAACTGCCATCAAAAGTTAAGAACTTAGTGGGAAGTTAGAGCGATGAATAAGAATTTTGCTTCTACTTCAGAATAGTAAAACGTGGTCTGAATCATAAGCTTTTAGATATAGATTACTTTGAAAATTTTTCTAGTAGTCTAGCAAATTTGAATTAACCATTTATCATTTTTTTATTAAAAAAAAATATTTAAAGCCTTAATAAAAAAATTAAATAGGTTTCCATCAACAAAACAAAAAATTAAAATAGATTTTATTGTAAAAAATTTTGTAATTAAGTATTAAATTCTTTATTTATTTCCTTTAAAAAAATAAATTGATTATTCTCTTATAAAAAATTGACTCTTTCCTTATAAAAAAAAAATAAAATAATATGCTAACACAAGCCCATGGGTAGCCCATTAGGCCAAACCCGATAGTCCAGCTCGCTGAAGACAAAATGGGCATTGCCCATGGGCAAGGTCATGGGATGAGGTTTTCTCTTTCGGTCCAGCCCAACCCGGCCCGTTAACTAGTTAATATCTCATTATGCCCAGCCCATTGTGCCCAGCCCGTTAACTAGTTAAAAAATTTACTCTTGTGATGAGCGGTTATTAGTAAGTAAAAAAGTGACCTCAGTGAGAAGCCTAAATGTAAAATTATGGTCAAATGTGATATTGGCAGTGCTTACTATGACGATTGAACTGTCAATTGTAAGGAAAAAAATATGGTACCATCGAATGTGACAAAAGTACGGTCAGAAGTAATGTGGGTACTGCCCAATGTAATAATGGAACGATCAAATTTGAGAATAAAAAAATAGAGTACCACTGAATGTGACAAAAATAGAGTCAGATGCGAATCTACGATGTTGGTACTACTTAATGTGATAATGGAACCATCAAATGTGAGAAATAAATAAATAAAAGAACCACCAAATGTGAGAAAAAGAACTGTCACATGTAACAAAAATAGAACATATGCGATGTTGATACTGCTTAATATAACAATGGAACCATCAAATTTGAGAAATAAAATAAAGGAACCACTATATGTGACAAAAGAATTATCAAATGTGATATTGGAACTGCACAATGTGAAGATGAAACCGTCAAATGTGAGAAAAATGTAAGGGAACCACTAAATGTGAGAAAAGAACTGTTACATGTGATTTGGAACTGCACAATGTGAGGATGGAACCTTCAAATGTGAGAAAAAAAGTAAGGGAACTGTCAAATGTGAGAAAAGAACTGTCACATGTGATGTTGGAACTGCACAATATAAAGATGGAACCGTCAAGTGTGAAAAAAAAAGTAAGAGAACCACTCAATGTGACAAAAGAACTGTCACATGTGATGTTTGAACCGCACAATGTGAGGATGAAACCATCAAATGTGAGAAAAAAAAATAAGGGAACTACCAAATATGAGAAAAGAACTGTCACATGTGATGTTGGAACTGCATAATGTGAGGATAGAATCGTCAAATGTGAGAAAAAAGTAAGGGAACCACCAAATGTGAGAAAAAAACTGTCACATGTGATGTTTGAACTGCACAATGTGAGGATGAAACTATCAAATGTGAGAAAAAAGTAAGGGAACCACCTAATGTGACAAAAAAACTGTCACATGTGATGTTGAAACCGTCAAATGTGAGAAAAAAAGTAAGGGAACCACCAAATGTGAGAAAATAATTGTCACATGTGATGTTAGAACCACACAATGTGAAGATGGAACTGCCAAATGTGAAAAAAATAAAGTAAGGGAACTACCAAATGTGAGAAAATAACTGTCACATATGATGTTGAAACTGCACAATGCAAGGATAGAACCGTCAAATGTGAGAAAAAAGTAAGGGAACCACCCAATGTGATAAAAGGACTGTCATATGTGATGTTAGAACTGCACAATGTGAGGATGAAATCGTCAAATGTGAGAAAAAAGCAAGGGAATTGCCAAATGTGAGAAAAAAACTGTCACATGTGATGTTGGAATTGCACAATGCGAGGATGAAACCATCAAATGTGAGAAAAAAGTAAGGAAATCATCCAATGTGACAAAAGAACTGTCAGATGTGATGTTAGAACCGCACAATGTGAGGATGGAACAGTCAAATGTGAGAAAAAAGTAAGGGAACTGTCAAATGTGAGAAAAGAACTGTCACATGTGATGTTGGAACTGCACAATATAAGGATGGAACCGTTGAATGTGAGAAAAAAGTAAGAGAACCACCCAATGTGACAAAAGAACTGTCATATGTGATGTTAAAACCGCACAATGTGAGGATGGAACCGCCAAATGTGAGAAAAAAAAAATAAGGGAACAACCAAATATGAGAAAAAAACGGTCACATGTGATGTTGGAACTGCACAATGTGAGGATGGAACCGTCAAATTTGAGAAAAAAGTAAGGGAACCACCAAATGTGAGAAAAAAACTGTTACATATGATGTTAGAACTGCACAATGTGAGGATGGAACCGTCGAATGTGAGAAAAAAATAAGGGAACCACCCAATGTGACAAAAGAACTGTCATATGTGATATTAGAACCGCACAATGTGAGGATAGAACCGCCAAATGTGAGAAAAAAAAGTAAGAGAACCACCAAATGTGAGAAAAGAACTGTTATATGTGATGTTGGAACTGCACAATGTGAGGATGGAACCGTCAAATGTGAGAAAAAAGTAAGGAAACCACCAAATGTGAGAAAAAAACTGTCACATGTGATGTTAGAACTACCCAATGTGAGGATGGAACCGTCAAATGTGAGAAAAAAAATAACCTGTTGTAGCAGGTTACCTACTAGTGGGTACCGTACCCCCCCTTTTTGGGGGGGTACAGTAGAATTACTCCATTTAATGAGTCAAGATATTTAATGAGCAATTATTTTTAATTACTGACATTAGCTTCACATATATTTTATATCTTTTTTTAATGAGTGCTGAAAAAAGTTTGCCTTTCCTGAAATTTAATGAAAGTACGTACATTCACCTCACCTTTATTTCCAATTGTACCAACTACAAAGATCTTCCTTGATTTTCAAAATAAATTACAATAACTCTCCTGCAACTTAACAATATTAAAATCCATTAATTGAATTCAATATATAACTCTGATATTTTTAATATTTCCACTTTTATCCTCATTTTTAAATGAAATTCTTATTTACTTAGAACATGTTTGGTACACTGAATATGGATTATAATAGGAATTATAATCTTAATTATTATAAATAAAATGTGTTGTAATAGAATAACTAAACCTATTAATTAGTTTGATAGATTCTCAAAAAAAAAAAAATAGTAGTTTAGTTGTAAATTCTAATATTAGAATAAAACTCAAGATGTATTTTAGGAAATATCTCACTTATACAATTATATTTCTTAGAAAATGATATATTTTAAATTTGAGAGAGATGAGTTATTTTTTGATGATTTTTTATTTCCATAATTGTTACGTGGATATGGAAAGTTTGTTTATTTGAAAATATATTAATATTAAAAATTATTACACCTGCTAAGGAATAGATATTACAACTCTTTTAGAGAGAAGTAGTTATTCATCATTTTAAAGAATAGCTATTCATAGGGAATGGTTATTTCCTGCAACAGAATTATAACCAAACTATTGAACAGTTAAATCATAGAAATAACTATTACATTACAGTGCTTATTACAGTCTACCAAACATGCCTTTATATATAATTAATAGATTAAAAAACATATATACCAAGACATTTTTAAGCAAATATGTTTCTGCTAGAAATTTAAATGTGTATTTGTTAATGTCAGACAAATTAATTAATGCAAATATTAAACAAGCATATTTATAGCAAGAAATTTGAAGTTAAAGACTAGAAAAATTAATTTTGAGATATATTTAATTAGTCAAGACACTTATTAATCAATCATTTTTACTTATTGACATTAAATTCACATAATTATTATATCTTTTGTTAAAGAGTTCTGACAAAAAAATGTGAAAATTTTGCAATGACCTCTCTAGAGGTTTACTGAAATTACATTGACCTCCCCCATTATTTCCAATTGTACAAAAAACTTCCTTACTCTTCAAAATAACTTACAATCACTCTCATGTAGCTTAACACGAGGTTTATTGAAATTACATTGCCCTCCCCCATTATTTGCAATTGTACAAAAACCTTCCTTACTCTTCAAAATAACTTACAGTCACTCTCATGTAGCTTAACACTATTAAAATACATTGATTGATTTGAAAAAATAATTAATAAAATTTCTTATTTTTGTTTGTTGAATCTGAATTTTTTTTTTTTTTTTTTATCTTTTCTTCTTTTTAACCCATTAATTATAGGAGAATGAGAATTTTATTTGAAAAGAATGGTAAAAGTGGAAATACACAAAATTTTCAATTTTTTTTTTCAAATTTTGTTAGTGCATTCAACGTTCCTAACCTATGAGAAGGTGAGTATAGTTTATATTGAAAAAAATAAGGAAGTTTGTGTACAATATGAAACGCAGAAGAGGTTAGTATATTTCAATAAAACTTAAAGGGGCACAATGCAAATTTTTAATTAAAAGTTAAGGTGCATGTAATACATTTTGCAAATTGAATTAAATTTGATATGTATGCTACAACTTGGCAACATCTGGCTATAAAAGTAGAAGGAAAATAGATACAAGTATAACCAAAAATCTTTGATAAGCACAAGAAACATGAAACCAGAGATAATATCCCATTTTTTTTGGTTTTTTGCTAGTACTTCTCATAGCCTTTGACCTAAGTAGTTCCTTTTCATGGATACCCTCTCGATTTAGAACTCACTATGTAAGAATCGTCAACAACTTCACTGACGAAACCATTGAGTACCAATGTACCATTGTAAATCTCAAGATGATGATTTAGGCCAAAGAATTCTTCAACCCAAAGAACAGTGGGAATTTTCCTTCAAAATCAATTTTGGGCTCACAACACGTTTTTATTGCTACTTTTGGTACCAGAACTTCAATGCTTCTTTTGATGTATTTGATGCAGATCACGTGGATGAGGATTTACATTGTGGTGGAGACCACTGCATTTGGACCGCACAAGAAGATGGATTCTACTTATCTATATATATAAAATAATAGGTAAAGCAGAGAGGAAATCCAATTAGATTTCAAATTGGAATTAAATTAGAGTCTAATTTTACGCCATGTGTCCTATCTAATTTAAGTTTTTAAATTTTTGTGCCAAGTAAGTTAATCTATATATATATATATATATATATAATAATAATAATAGGTAAAGCAAAGAGAAACTCAAATAGAATTTCAAATTAGAGTTTCAATTTTGTGTCATGCGTCTAGATTTAGATTCTCAATTTTGTGCCACTTGTCCTAACAACTCAAAAAAAAAAAATCTAATTAAATTATAAATTGGACTCCAATTTTGTGTCATGTATCTTATCTAAATTTTCTAATTTTTTGTGTCCAAATAATTGATGCATTAACATTTAACACGGAAGCCAAGAAAACCACAATGAATCTAATTAGATTATAAATTGGACTCCAATTTTGTGTCATGTATCTTATCTAAATTTTCTAATTTTTTGTGCTCAAATAAATGATGCATTAACATTTAACACGAAAGCCAAGAAAACCACAATGATAATATTTATTGGCCTAAGTAAGAACATCTCACCTGCACACTTTTATAGGTGAACTCAATAAAGTTTGGAGTTCTTCTAATTCCACTACCAGAACCAAGAAGTCCAACAAGAAAAACTATAAAAGTAAAATATCATCTCCTTCTAATGCCATATTATCATCCCATTTCTCCTCCTTCTCTCTCAACCTCTACCAACTAGAACCACACACTACCCTCTCCTCTTCCTTTTGGATTTCTAAGAGTAAGGCCAGGTTCAAACACAATGTTTAATCTCACTCTTCCTTACTTTACACTCTCATACATTACCGCTTCATTGGCGCCTCCAAGAAGATTCCCAGTTCAATGATCAGTTCTTGTCGTTAATTTTATGCATGTGTCCAATTTCTAATTGTAGTTTAATTTTATGCTATGTTTCCAATTTGATTTTTAAATGTTGGTGTTAAGTTACCTCCATTCATAATGCTCAATGTGGAAACTGAATCTACCAAGATGAACATCTTATCATCACAATTGTTAATATTTCCGTGCGTAAGCACGGACTACATGCTAGTTCAATATAAAAATTGGATTTCAATTAGAGTTTAATTTTGTGCCATGTATCTCATCTAATCTAAGTTTTTTAATCTTTGTGTCAAATAAGTTCATTTAGTGTAAAAAATGAGGAGTCTAATCTATATATATAATAATAGATAAAGCAGAGAGAAAATCCAATTAGATTTCAAATTGGAATTAAATTAGAGTCTAATTTTACGCCATGTGTCCTATCTAATTTAAGTTTTTAAATTTTTGTGCCAAGTAAGTTAATTCAATATAAAAATTGGATTTCAATTAGAGTTTAATTTTGTGTCATGTGTCTCATCTAATCTAAGTTTTTTAATCTTTGTGTCAAATAAGTTCATTTAGTGTAAAAAACGAGGAGTCTAATATAAGTAAACTATAAAAAATATAATTTTTGAATGATTTTATATTTATGAGCCTTTTTTTTATATAACTAAAAATAATTCAAGTTTATAAGTCATATATATATAGCCAAAGTTAAGAGAAATTCCAATTAAATTCTAAATTGGAGTCTAATTTTTATGTTTCATCTAATTTTTAAATCTGTATGTCAAGTGAATTATTAGATGCAAAAATTAAAAAGTCTAAATTCAATTAGATTCTAATTTGAATTTTAATTGGAGTTCAATTTTGCGCATGTGTTCCATCAATTTTTTTAATTTTTGTGGCAAGTAAATTATTGAATGCAAAAACAAAAGAGTTTAGATCTAATTAGATTCTAAATTATATATATGTAATTGTGATTGTTTTTTGTTAGGTTCTAAGAATTAGGAACTAATGTATTAGAACTTCAATTTGTAATGTTGGCAAACCATGATCAAAACAATGTTTAGTCTTGTGTTAGACTTTGCTCAAAGTATGGGATTTTATGTAAAGTTGAAATCGAGATTACTGCAGAAGTAACTGTTCACTTTCTGCCAGACTCGATCGATCGAAAATTAGGCTCGATCGATCGAAAATCGGGCAGATCGTTTTTCTGCAGAAAATTCCAACTCAGCCCAAGCCCGTTTAATGTATAGGGTTTTATGTTTTGCCCTAAGTATATAAGGGAAAACCCTAACCACGTTTTTAGTGTTCTGAATGCTGTGTTTGTGAATCTCTTTGTGAGATCTAGAGATGTTTACCTTCACATACACTTAGGGTTTACAAACTTGAGATTCATGTCAAGAGTTGTGTAAATCAATACAGTTGCAGAATCAAAAGAACACAAAGATATACAAGCAGGTGCGCTTGTGATTTGCTAAAGAATTCAAGGAAAGAATGAGTCCGTGGATCTCGAAGCTATCATGGGGTCATGGTAGTAAGTTTCCTACACTTGGGTAGCAATAGGATGTTAGTGGTCTAAGTCTTATTATGTAAACTTCGATTCTTTCATAGTGGATTCAGTTCACCTTGAGGATAGCTAGGTTAAATCCTCCTTAGGTTTTTACCGGTGTGGTTTCCTGGGTCATCAGATCTTTGTGTTATCTAATTTCCGCTGCTTTATTGTTTTTGTTTATTTTGTGTTAACATAGATTTAATTAAATTACCTAAGTTAATCACTTGGCTAATTCTCTAGGTTAATCTGTTGGGTTTAAGGGGTCTAAACGAACTGACATTTTTAAATGTATCTGTGCATATGCATAGGATTACAAACTAGTTACAAATAAAACGTAATGAAAATGTAAAGAAGTATGATGGGAAGGAAGAGATATAAAGGCGATTAAAAGTTTACCTATCCAAATAAATAAAAAATTAAGAATTTGACGAAGCAAAATTTATATGAATTTTGTGACGTACCTAAAGTGTTAGTCTTATGACAGCAATATCGGCTCGGCTATTCTCTTTCTTTTTATTTACTTTCTTAAGAAATTTACCCTTTCCTTAAATGAGATCTGCTTACTATTGTTCAATATTCATGTTCTTGTAATTTCAACCGACAACAAAGTCACATCTAGGCATGGTAAGAATATTTGTCGATTTCATATATGTAGGAGAATCTACTATAAAGCTGAAAAACGTAGATCTTTATGTACTTTTTCTTAGGGAAGATATCAAGGAGTTGCTTTGGAGGACATAAAACGGTATTTTGTCATCCAACTTTGGGTTTCACAAGTGGACTTGCAAATGGTCAAAGAATAGTTGCAAGCACTAGGGGTGTCCAAGCAGACCCGGAACCCGATCAACCCGTCCAATCCGGCCGACGTGGCCCGAAAACCGTCCGACCCGACGCCGGCACCGGTCGGCAGCGGGTCTCCGTCCATAAAACCCGATACCGGCGGGTCGGTTGATGGGTTTGAGCATGAAAACCCGACTTTCAACCGACCCGACCGCGAACACATATCTCCGTCGATTTTGCACTGAGATCTCGCCGGATCTCTTCGAGATCTGGCCTGATCTCGTTGAGATCTGCCGAGATCTCTTCGAGATCAGGCCTGATCTCGTTGAGATCTCGCCGGATCTCTTCGAGATCAGGCCTGATCTCGTTGAGATCTGCTGAGATCTCTTCAAGATCAGGCCTGATCTCGTTGAGATCCGCCAAGATCTCTTTGAGATCCAGTCAAATCCAGCAAAAGCCAGAGATTTCGGCGAACTCCGGCGACGTTCCTGCGAAATCCGGCGACGTTTCTGCAAAATCCGGCGACAATTATGAGCATAAATAAAATCCGGCGACTGTTTCTACACCACCTGAAGCCGACCGATACCCGACCGGCGAACCGCTGACATCCAACCACCCGAACCGCCGCCGTTGGTGGGTCGACAGCGGGTCCAGGATTAGGAGACCCGATCTGGTCGGGTCGGTTCCGGGTTGGGCACAAACCCGACCCGGACCGACCCGTGGACAGGCCTAGCAAGCACAAGAGAGCCGATGAGATTATGACATATATATTCAATTGCAATAAATCGAATAATCGATACTTTTTTTTTCCGTGAAAGTTTCAACCAAAAGCATAGGTTCTTGATGATAATTTTTTATTATTAGACCAAGACATCAATCGATTTTTGATGTAGACAGAGATTGAACTTCAGATCTCTTATTCAACCATCAAAAAATTTATCAGTTGAGTTAACTAAAAGCTATATCAAACACTAGATACTAATTTTCTTGACTGTCATATTTAATAGATTTAAAAGTTACAATTTTCTTATAGGGAAAAAAAAAAACCAATTTGATCTAGCTTAACCATATTGTTTATTTGGTGCCAAAATTTAAATAAATAAACTCATTAACCTTGTAGAAAAATCATCTTGTAGCCCTTACGAATCAAGTTCCCATTTTTTTTTTCCAAAAAAAGGTAATCTCCAAAATTATTATTTTTAGAACCCAAAGTATCATATGACAAATTTGCAATAACCCACAATATTTGTGTGGGAGAGATTATTGTCTAAGAAATGCATTTCCAGTCATCAAATTTTTTATCTGTTCTCTAAATCACTTCTGATAGGGGTAAAGCTCCCACCAGACGCCGGCAGCCTGCACGGGCTGACGGTTCGATTCATGATGACGGACATACGTGACAGGCGCTGGACCTTGACGACATGACTCTTAGGGGGCGACGGGACTAGTCACGGAGCACTAGGGCCCATCTTGCCATCTACGCTTCCCTGTGAACATGAGTCTGGTCGCGTACGCTACTATTTGGTCAGATGTCTTGCGCAGCACGATTGCCCCCAAAGGATATCTTGCCCAACACACTTGGCTGCCCAAGAGGTATCTTGTACCCCACGCCACTCAGGGGCAATTCTGGTAAAGTGGTATCTTTTCCAGCACACCTTGGCCAAGGGCCTCTACTACTGCTATAAATACTTCCAAGCCCTCCAAAATCGAGGTACGCATACTAAGACCCCAACTCTGGCACTCTAGAGTTATGAGCAATACTAACTTAACCATCGGAGAGTCGTTGGCCGGTACCACGCCGGTACTTCCCTTTGAGGTTCTCCTCACCTGTGCAGGTTAGTCCGAAGTACGTGAAGGCCCTGCAGCTTACTGAGTTGATTCGCGACATCATCAGTTGGCACCGTCTGTGGGAATTCACGAGTACGTAGATTCTGTTACGCGCTTTCCGGACAAAGAGTTGCATGGTACTCACACGTTCAAGGACGACCACCATGAACGACCAAGGCAACGAACAACGCACCACGGCCCTCGAGAGACAAGTCTAGACTCTGGCGGCCGCGGTGGAACGCCTCACGAAACGCAACAACGACTTGGAAGAACAGCTGATGCGGAGAAATGCGACGGGTGACAACCAGGGAGAAAATCAAGAGGAAAGCAGTGCCGAGGAGAGGAATCATGGAGGCCCTGAGGGAAGCCATGCTTTGAGCCGGCCTGAAGGATAGGAGACAAACCGTCCGTCGGCAGACGGCCATGCCCAGTCCAACATGGTCGCGGAAATGCAGATGATGAAGGAACGCATGGACTTCATGATGAACGCTCTCAAGGGTCGGGTTTCGAACGACCTCGACGACCTTGTCCAGCGCACGGACTCGCCCTTCACCACACATGTCATCTTGTTCCCTACACCACCGAAGTTCTGCATGCCCCAGATGGAAAGCTATGATGGGTCCAAAGACCCGCTAGACCTTTTGGAGTTGTTCAAAACGTTGATGTACTTACACGGCGTGCCAGACGAAATCATGTGTCGGGCCTTCCCCGCGACGCTAAAAGGCCCCGCAAGGACCTGGTTCGGCAGGCTGGCGCCTGGCTCTATCGGTCACTTCAGGGAGTTGAGCGGTCAGTTTGCCTCACATTTCATTGGGGGGCATAGGCACAAAAAATCTACCGCGTGCCTAATGAACATTAAACAACGGGAGGATGAGACGCTGAGATCCTATATAGCCCGTTTCAACAAAGAGGCACTCTTGATCGATGAGGCGGACGACAAGATACAAGTAGCCGCATTCACAAACGGGCTGCGGAAGGGTAAATTCATGTTCTCTCTATACAAAAATGACCTGAAAACTATGTCGGACGTGTTTTACAGGTTGACTAAATACATGAATGCGGAAGACGCATTACTGGCCCGGGAAGAGAAGAATCCCAAGAAGAGGGAAAGGCAAGAAGATGCGCAACAAGATAAGGGGCGGAAGAAGATGCCTCGGATAGGAGAATGCCGAGACGACAAGCGCAAAAAGCTCCCCGCTGGAAAATTCACAAGCTTCACCCCCTTAACGGCTCCGATCGACCAAGTCCTAATGCAGATCAAAGATGATGGGTCCCTGACCTTTCCAGGAAAACTGAAAAGCGACCCTAATAGACGATCCAAAGACAGATACTGCCGCTTCCACCGAGACCATGGCCACGACACCGTTGATTGTTATGATTTGAAGCAGCAGATCGAAGCCTTGATCAGGCAGGGAAAACTGCAGAGATTCGTCAGCCGAGAAAGAACCGAAGCACCTCGGCAAGAACAAGTCCCTCACCGGGATAATGAGCGTCCCAAACCACCCAGAGGGGACATAAGGATGATTATAGGGAGTGCGGCAGCCGTCGGCTCAACTAAGAAGGCTCTAAAATCCTACCTTAGGGCAGTTCAGAATGTCCAAGCTGCAAACCTCGTCCAGAAGAAACCGCGGATTAACAGCCTCACTATGGAATTCACGGAAGAAGATGCCCAACATCTCCATCATCCGCACGACGACGCCCTTGTCGTCAACATCCAGATATGAGACTATAACACATACCGGGTCTTAAACGACAACGGAAGCTCCGCAAATATCCTCTACTACCTAGCGTTTCAACAGATGCGGATTGACAAGGAATGCTTGGTCCCTGCCAAGGCCCCCCTCACCGGGTTCAGAGGGACCAGGGTATACCCCTTCGGCTCGATCACATTGCTAGTCACAATCGGGGAGTACCCTCGGCAGGTCACCAGAGACGTTACCTTCCTAGTCGTCGATTGCTCCTCTGCCTACAATGCAATCATAGGGCGGCCCACGCTCAACGCCTAGAAGGCTGCCACCTTGACCTATGCCCTGAAGGTCAAGTTCCCTACCGAGCGTGGGGTAGGGGAGCTGTAGGGAGACCAGGTAGCCGCACGAGAATGCTGCGTCGCAATGGTAGAAATGGATAGCCAATTGCAAACACTGAGCATAGAGCAGAGGGCGGCGGCAAAATCCGTAGAGGAGCTCGAAGAAATAGTCCTTGACGATTCCCGGCCTGACAGAACCACCAGGGTCGGCGTCCTCACAGGCCCCTCAGTTCGCCAAGCACTCGTGGCCTTCCTCAAGGAAAACCAAGATGTATTCGCCTGGAGCCATGAAGACATGCCGGGAATCGACCCTTCAGTCATGGTACATAGGCTGAACGTAGCACCCACTTTCCGGCCCGTCAGACAGAAGAAGCGGGTGTTCGCTCCGGAGAGAGACCGCGCTGTGGCAGAGGAGGTCGGCAAGTTACGAGAAGTAGGGTTCATCCGGGAAGTATACTACCCCGACTGGTTGGCCAATGTGGTAATGGTCAAGAAGGCTAGCGGGAAGTGGCGGATGTGTGTAGATTTCACAGACCTGAATAAGGCGTGCCCCAAGGACAGCTACCCCCTCCCTCGAGTTAACACACTGGTAGACTCTACAGCCCGGCACCAGCTGCTGAGCTTTATGGACGCCTTCTCTGGGTACAACCAGATTCGGATGGATGAGGCAGATCAAGAAAAGACCTCATTCGTCACCAGCCAGGGGCTATTTTGCTACAATGTGATGCCGTTCGGACTAAAGAATGCGAGTGCCACATACCAGAGGCTCATGAACAAAATGTTCGCCAACCAGATAGGGAGGAATGTTCAAGTATACGTCGACGACATGCTGGTAAAAAGCCAAAAGGAGGAGGATCATCTAAGCGATCTCGAGGAAACATTCGGAACCCTCCGTTCCTATAAGATGAAGCTCAACCCGTCAAAATGTGCATTCGGGGTGACGGCAGGCAAATTCCTCGGCTTCATGGTCTCTCAGAGGGGCATCGAGGCCAACCCAGACAAGATCAGGGAAATAATGGAGATAGCCCCCCCGAAGAATGTGAAAGAAGTTCAAAGTTTAAACGGGAAGGTGGCAGCCCTAAACAGATTCGTATCAAGGGCAACGGACAAATGCCTCCCCTTCTTCCGCACATTGAAGAAAACGTTAGAGTGGACAGACGAATGTCAGAAGGCGTTCGAAGAACTAAAGGCTTATCTCTCCTCCCCTCCATTGCTGAGTCCTTCACAGCCAAGGGAAGAACTCTTCCTCTACCTAGCCGTCTCCCCAGCAGTCGTCAGCGCGGCCTTGATCAGAGAAGAGGACGGGGTCCAGAAACCCGTATACTACGCTAGCCGGGCATTTCAAGGAGCAGAAGGAAGGTACCCGCCCATGGAGAAACTCGCCTTCGCCCTAGTCACCGCGGCTCGAAAGCTCAAGCCCTACTTCCAAGCTCACACAATAGTCGTCCTAACCGACAAGCCCTTGCGGCGAGCAATGCACAACCCAGAAGCCGCTGGTCATTTGGCCCTATGGGCGATCGAGTTGACTGAGTTTGATATTCGGTACAGCCCGCGTACCGCCATCAGGGGACAGGCAGTAGCTGATTTTATTGCCGAGTTCACCAGCACGGAAGACAAGGGGGCAGATGCATGTCCCCCATGGAGTGTATATACGGACAGGTCGTCAACAAGACAAGCCGGTGGTGTTGGTGTCATACTCCATTCCCCCGAAGGAGATCAAATCGATTGTATGATTCGGCTGGACTTTCCCATCACCAATAACGAGGCGGAGTACGAAGCCTTGATAGCTGGGTTGGACCTCGCCAAAGCAGCAGGTGCAGCTCGAGTGATCGTCTCCTGCGACTCTCAGGTCGTCGTCAACCAAGTCAATGGAGACTACGAATGCAGAGGCGACAGAATGAAAAAATACCTCCATCATGCAAAGAGAAGGGTAGACGAACTGAAGGCAGAGATAGTCCAAGTCCCTAGAGATGAAAATTAACAAGCTGACCGCCTTGCCAAAGCCGCTTTGTTGGAGCAGGGGACCAACACTGACAGTGTGCTCTATTTTGTGCAGGTTTCTCCACTAATAGACTCTGTCGAAATGCAAGAAATAGGCTCTAAGAGTAACTGGACCATGCCATTGGTCTCTTACCTGAAAGATGACGTCATACCGGATGGAAAGGAAGCTGTCAGAAGGTTGAAAGTCCGAGCGTCCAGGTTCGTATTGATAAAGGACGTCCTATACAAAAGGGGTTTCTCTCGCCCATACCTAAGGTGCCTGGGTCCCGAGGAAGCGGACTATGTCATGCGGGAGGTGCATGAAGGACTATGAGGAAACCATTCAGGTTCAAGATCACTGGCGCACAGGTTGATTCGGGATGGGTACTACTGGCCCACGATGCAAAAAGATGCCCAAGCCTACGTCAAAGCTTGCGACAAGTGCCAGAGGTTCAGCAACGTCATCAGGCAGCCGCCCGTGGAGCTTACACCCGTGACGGCCTTGTGGCCATTCGCCCAATGGGGACTAGACATTATGGGGCCATTCCCAACGGCCATACAACAGCTAAAGTTCCTGATAGCAGGCATAGACTACTTCACGAAGTGGGTAGAAGCTGAAGCTCTAGCCACCATTACGAAAAAGAACGTGCGAAGCTTTGTCTGGAAATCTATTGTATGCAGGTTTGGGATCCCTAGGGTCCTAGTCTCGGACAATGGCAAACAATTCGACAACGGCCCATTCCGAGAGTTCTGCTCGCAGCTGGGGATAAAGAATCAATACTCCTCCCCAGCCCACCCCCAAGCCAACGGTCAGGTAGAAGTAACGAACCGATCCTTGCTGAAGATTATCAAGACCCGGCTCGAGGGGGCAAAGGGGATATGGCCTGAAGAACTACCCAGCGTGTTATGGGCTTATAGGACAACGGCAAGGACCCCTACAGGAGAAACGCCATTCAGGTTAACCTACGGTAGTGAAGCAGTCATCCCGGCCGAAGTAAGACTCACAACCTATAGGATAAATGCCTACGATGAAAGCAGGAACGACGAGGCCTTGCACCTACAGCTGGATCTAGTCGACGAAATCAGAGCAGCCGCGGAGCAAAGGCTCGCTAGGTACCAGGATCGAATGGCTAAGCACTACAATTCCCGAGTCAGATACAGGGACTTCAGGGTCGGAGACCTCGTTCTAAGAAGAGTCATGGGCGCCGCTAAGGACCCTACCGAAGGAAAGCTCGGCCCCAACTGGGAAGGACCATACCGAATCACGTCATGGCAGAGGAAGGGCACCTACCACCTGGAAACACCGGAAGGTCAGAAACTGCCCCACCCATTTAATGCCGAGCACTTGCGAAAGTATTACCAGTGAGAAAAATGACAACCCCATACTTGTAATCTGTTTTGATGTATTTGGAAACTCAAAGGGCATGTTTTCCCCTTCGTAAAAGTTATACAAGATTCAGAAGTTCATTCAAAATCCCTTCTACATTTTGTAAAGTGTTAAAAACCGTGATGCACCGAAGTCGACAGCACTAAAGCCGACGACCCAAGCCGACAAATCTACAAGACATAAAAGCGTCAAGCATAAAAGCTGACGGCTTAGAAGCCAACGTCCTAAAAAGAATCTACGAGGCATAAAAGCGTCAAGCATAAAAGCTGACGGCATAAAAGCGTCAAGCATAAAAGCTGACGGCATAAAAGCGTCAAGCATAAAAGCTGACGGCTTAGAAGCCAACGTCCTAAAAAGAATCTACGAGGCATAAAAGCGTCAAGCATAAAAGCTGACGGCTTAGAAGCCAACGTCCTAAAAAGAATCTACGAGGCATAAAAGCGTCAAGCATAAAAGCTGACGGCTTAAAAGCCAACGTCCTGAAAAGAATCTACAAGGCATAAAAGCGTCAAGCATAAAAGCTGACGGCTTAGAAGTCAACTACATTATCCTATTAGGATCAAAGCCAAAAGCCCAAGTCTAAATGACGACGGCATAAAAGGCGACGGATGAAAGCCAACTACAGGGATAAGAGCCAAAAACCTAAGTCTAATAGACGACGGTATCAAGGACGACGGCTCAAAGCCAAATACATTATCCTACAAGGATAAAAGCCAAAAGCCAAAGTCTAATAGACGACGGCATCAAAGGCGATGGCTCAAAGCCAACTACATAATCCTATTAGGATCAAAGCCAAAAGCCAAAGTCTAAGAGACGACGGCATCAAAGGCGACGGCTCAAAGCCAACTACATAATCCTATTAGGATCAAAGCCAAAAGCCTAAATCTAAGAGGCGACGGCATCTAGGGCGACGGCCCAAAGCCGACTGCATCTTCCTTGGTTGATATACAATGCCTAAATATTAAAAGCATACGGATCAAAGGCTTGTAAAGTTGACAGTTTCACAAAGCTCAAACAAAGTATGAAGGAACTATTCATAAAGCTTAAGTAAACGCAAGCAATATATATAAAGACAAGTTTAAAATGGAAAATACATTAATAAAAGTGCCTTTAAAGGAATCATGGTTCTTGACGGTTCAAAAATTGACCGTTCCACAAAAAAAAAAAAAATTACAAAACTATTCAACGGGAGAGTCAACGGCTTTAACTTCTTCTTCGCCATGTTCAGACTCCTGAGTGGCCTTCGCTACCCCGTCTTCTCGGCTCTCAGCAACTTTGGCATCTTGGTCCTCACCAAACAGTTGATCAGTGCTTCGTCGATGCCGACCTTGGAGAGATCCAACTCAGGGTATAGGGCCTTGACCTGACGGACGGCGTCATCGAAACCGTCCGCAAAGGTGCCGCCCAACTCCGTCAAGTAGACGTCGGAATCGCGGTATTCCTTGATAGCGCCGTCCTTAGCCTGACGGAGTTGGTCATTGACGGACAGAATCTCTTTCTCCTTGTCGGCAAGGACCATCTGTAGTACTTCCGTCTGCTTCTCCAACTGGGCCCTCTCTTCCTCGCAGATGGAAAGCTTCTTATCCATCTTCACTTTGTAGGCCTTGTGCTGGGAAAGCTCATCCTCCGTCAACGCTGCCTTGGCCCGTACCCGGCCTAGAGCCGTCTCCTGATGGACACAACGGTCCATAAGACCCTTCATCGTAACGACGGCCTAGAAAGGAAACGGTTCGGGTCAGACAAGACGGTCACACAAAAAAGAAGAAAAAAAGATTGAAGTTAAACATCATGACGGACAGAAGATTTACCTGAGCAAGGCTGAAGAGGCCCGTTTCGCCCATGGCCTCCGTCGAGTGATTCCCAAGGTCCACCTAGTCGTCAGCTGTTATGATCGACGATAGCTTTTCAATAGCGTATCTGGAATCCTCACGAAGGAGGACGGCTGGCTTCCCCACCCCGT
The DNA here is from genome assembly GCA_033629205.1 of Lithocarpus polystachyus. Lineage (NCBI taxonomy): Eukaryota > Viridiplantae > Streptophyta > Magnoliopsida > Fagales > Fagaceae > Lithocarpus > Lithocarpus polystachyus. Next base: position 59,896,915 of record CM066166.1, read on the forward strand.
AGCCAGGACCGCCCGTCATCAATCCTTTCCCCTTCCCGTGCTTGACGGGGACCTTCTTCACCTCAGCCTCGAGGCTGACGACAGTCTCGGGAGTGACCTTGGCCTTTTTGGGTAAACGGTCTATCTCTTGGTTTGGCTTTCTTTTTATGACGAGCGGCTTTGACACGCCCGTCCCTGTTGCTTGGGCATCCTTTTTCCTCGCAGTTGCCTGCTGCTTGATTATGGCCCTCCTCTTGGCCTCGTCCATCTCTGCAGGGAACGGTACATGAGTTGATGATAAAAAATGGCTAAGTGAAAAGTTCAGGTGAACGGACTTACGTTTTCTAACTTGTTTCTCGTACTTCTCGGCTTCCGGGAACGGTTCAGGTCCGTCACAATGCCAACAGATGGTCTTCAAGTTTACCAAATCAGCCCAAGACCTCTCCTTCAACTCAGACTTCTGAAAAATTTTCTCCAAGAAGCTCCAATCTTCAAGCGACACCTGCGGACGGTCTTGCGCTGAAGAAAGAAGATAGTTAGAAATGGACGGTGCATGCTATCTAGCAAAGAAAAAAGAGAACGGATAGATACCAGACGGGGGCAAGACACCCCATGTTGTGTCGACGGGCATGAACTCGGTCTCGCCAGGCTCACACATCCACTCATCCCCGTCCATAAAGAAATATCTAGACTTCCAGTCCCTATTGGAATCTGGAGTATCACTCACTAACCTCAACAAGGGCTTCCTAGCAGCAAAAGTATACATCCCTCTAGATTTTGTAATCTCTACCGGACGGTAGCAGTGGAAGAACTCTTCCACCGTCAGCCTTTTCTTCCCCTTTGACATGGACCCGTACAAGACCTCCACCCCAATGAAGATTCTCCACGCGTTAGGGGAGACTTGATTGACGGACAATCCTAAATAGTGAAGGAGTTGACGGTGTAGTCTAGTTAAGGGAAACTTCAGCCCGGCCTTGAGCATTTGCTCGTAGACCCCGACACCTTTGACACCGTGGTAGTAGCACTTCTCTCCTGGGTGGGGTAGACGGAGGGGTATGTTAACGGGTATTTGGTATTTACTCCTAAGCGTCTTAAAGTGGGACTCTTTAATTGTGGAGAAGAAATCGTTCACCGTCCACAAGGAAAGCATAATGAACTTCCTCATCCCATCACTACCTACGACGGATTGGATTTGAGGCTCATCTCTCCCTAGGCCATCACTAACGTTGCTCTCAGCCCTACCACTACTTGGAGTAGAAGAGGTGGCAGACGAGCTCTCTTCACTTGAACTCGATGTTGCAGGATCCTTTGGACCCGACGGATGGACTTCATTGTAGCCCGCCCCGTCGCGGACAAACGATTGATTACTGGACGTGCTAGACATGTCACCTACACGTGACGGAAAACCCTAATTTCAACTGCTTAAGGATACATGACGATGTTAAAAATGAGCAAGCGGAGATGAATACTTACCGGTTGTTTTCACTGCTGAAGTATGTAACCGACGGTTGCGAGAATGTGACGGGCTCTCTGGTTGACGGATCGGATGCTTTTTCTGCTAGGTGAACGGATGCACTCTGATCGTTTGTTTTCAGTGAAAAGTGAGAAATGAGGGAAAAGAAGGGGGGCTTTTATATAAGGGGTATCGCGGGAGACGAAGGGACGCCTCGTTCCAAGCACATGGTCCACGGGTCGACGACACGTGTCCTGCATTTATTACCCAACATTTATTACTGAATGACAGCCTATCTATTCGACTCTTGGTGTGGATTGAAACCGTCACCCCATTAGTCCGTCCCCTGCCTGCTCACGGACTGATGGGCTGAGGGGGCACCTGATAGGGGTAAAGCTCCCACCAGACGCCGGCAGTCTACACGGGCTGACGGTTCGATTCATGATGACGGATATACGTGACGGGCGCCGGACCCTGACGACACGACTCTTAGGGGGCGACGGGACTAGTCACGGAGCACTAGGGCCCATCTTGCCATCTACGCTTCCCTGTGAACATGAGTCTTGTCGCGTACGCTACTATTTGGTCAGATGTCTTGCGCAGCACGATTGCCCCCAAAGGATATCTTGCCCAACACACTTGGCTGCCCAAGAGGTATCTTATACCCCACGCCACTCAGGGGCAATTCTGGTAAAGTGGTATCTTCTCCAGCACACCTTGGCCAAGGGCCTCTACTACTACTATAAATACTTCCAAGCCCTCCAAAATCGAGGTACGCATACTAAGACCCCAACTCTGGCACTCTAGAGTTGTGAGCAATACTAACTTAACCATCGGAGGGTCGTTGGCCGGTACCACGCCGGTACTTCCCTTTGAGGTTCTCCTCACCTGTGTAGGTTAGTCCGAAGTACGTGAAGGCCCTGCAGCTTACTGAGTTGATTCGCGACATCATCAACTTCGTTCATTTGTTGTTTTACGCCTTTATTCTTCAACACTCCTCTTACTTATAAGAGATTTTGACTCAATAAAAGTGAAGTGAGAGGGAAGACGATTTTCTATGTTTTTATCTTGTATTTGAGTCAAGGATTTTGATAGTAAATCTGAGTGTAGTGTGAAGCGAGTGTTATTTTACTGCTGGAGTAGAAATATGAGGTTTCAAATAAGGTATTAAATTTAAATGTCGACTGGGGAAAAAAAGAACTCATTTTTCCAAAGATTGAATGCTGATTAAGAAATTTGACCAATGAAAATCTCTATATTGCACTTTGCACCTACTCATCCATAAGTTCACAGGGTCACTTGTGACATGTCAAGCTCATACATGCGGCTTTTACATGGAATACTAAGAGCTGCTATAACGTACTTTTTACCCTCCAAAGCACAGAACTGAAAGTTACCCCCACGAAATTCAATGGGTTTAGACAATGAAAAAATTTTGGAGACAAATCATGTTTACTTGCTATTAGTGAAGCAATTTCTTTAGGGAGTAATGTTTGTTTGGAGGTGAAATAGGATGGATGAAAAAATTTAGAGAAAAAATGGGAAGAAAAAAATTTTTAGAATGTGTTTGATTGGGTAGAGAGGAAGGAAAATAAATGGCAGGGCTTGGGTATTTTCTCTCCAGGCCCACCAAAAAGTTTTCTCCCAAAATGGAGAGAAAATTGAAGGGAGAAAATGAAGCTGCTTAATGGACAAAAATACTCATGTGTACTTGCACTCTCTTTTTTTTTTGCGTAAAACCCATTTTCATCCTTACATTTTCACGCGATTCCTACTTTGGTCCTTATATTTTATTTTTACTGCTTTTAGTCTCTATTTAGAAAAACGCGTCTCGTTTTAGTCCTTTCCGTCAGTGCCCTAACAGCAAAATCCTACACAACAGACGGAACTATATAAAATAATAATAAAAAAATTATTTTGGCATTAAAAAATGCCACATCATTAAAAAATTAATTTATTAATTTTAACAAAATTAAAAACAGAAATAAAAACCAAAAATCACATGAATTGAAATCTAAATGTGTCTTGAACAAGAACACAAACCTAGATCTAAGAACACAAAATTAAAATCCAAAAATCACAAACTCAGAAAATAAGAACAGAAAATTAAATTATAGATCCACATTAAATTAAACATGAACAAGAAATTAAACATGAAAAAAAATTTAAAACCTCAGAGCCAAAATCCAAAATTAGAATTCATGCCAACATTCTGGACAAACCCAGATAAAATTGATAAATTAAACATGAACACATTAATTATTTGAACAAGAACACGAACCCAGCAAATTTAAAACCCAAAAAATTAAATTCAAACCTATATTCAAACCCATATTTCAAACCCCCAAACCACCAAAGCATCAAACACAACAATCATACCCAGATTTTCGGCCCCCAAACACTAAATTCAAACCCAGATTTTTGGCCTCCAAACTCAAAACTCAAAACCCAAATTTTCTTATACTTTCTGAGAAACCAAACACAAACCTCAAATCCAAGTGGCAAGTCGTATAACCTCAGGCAGATTTGGTCCTCTACTCCACTCTCCACCAATGGAATCGTACACCAACACAAGCCCTTCTCTCAAACCTCGCAAACTCCTCCCACTCCGTCGCAACAAGTCATCGATACAACCCGTTACTTGAACCAAAACCACTTTGTTCTCTAAACGAGAGCTCCACGGCGTGGCTCGCGAGGACGTAGACGTGTCTGACGGCGGAACATACCGCAACGATGCAGCCTTCGCTCGGGACGGCTCGACTTCAAAGCCACGCACGTGCCTCCACTTCGTATAAATCCATCAAGCTCGTGTACACATGAGCCTCCGCGGTCACCACAGCTCGTGGATGTTCGGTCCCGACCACGATGCCGCCGATTTTGAGTTCGCCGATCACGTAGAAAACGCCATCAACCGAAGTGCCAATGCAACCGTATCTCCTCCTCGGTGTTTTGTGGTGTGGGTTGTTGCTAGGTTGTGGAGGTGGTCTAGTGATGGTGGCATGGTGGTGGGTCTGCCTTTCTCTCCTCTCTCCAGCTCTCTCAACTCTCACCGCGTCTCACCCTCTCTTTTGCTTTGATTTCTGAATCTCAATTCTATTGGGGTTTGATATTTTGTTGCTTTTGCTAGGGGGTTCATGTGTTGTTCTATATGCTTAGATCCCTGTTAATAGTTCAGGAAAGATTGTTTTGAGTTTGGAATATTGATCTTGTTCTTATTTAATTCCTTGTTCGTGTTTATTCTGATGTGGATCTAATGTTTAATTTTGTGATCTTATTTTTTAAATTATTTGTGATTTTTGGATTTTAATTTTGTGTTCTTAGATCTGGGTTTGTGTTCTTGTTCAAGAATCACTTAGATCTCAATTCATGTAATTTTTTGTTTTTATTTCTGTTTTTAATTTTTTTTATTTAGTTAAAATTAATAAATTATTATTTTTAATGATGTGGCATTTTTTAATGCCAAAATAAAATTTTTATTATTATTTTAATAATTCTGTCTGCCACATAAGACTTTGCCGTTAGGGCACTAAAAGGACTAAAATGATACGCGTTTTTCTAAATAGGGACTAAAAGAGGTGAAAATAAAAGAAAGAGACCAAAATAATAATCGCGTAAAAATGTAATGACGAAAATGGATTTTTCGCCCTTTTTTTTAATTTTTTTCTTTTCCTTGCTTGGGCACGTTGCCTCTGCCAAATTTTTTCTTTCTTTCTTTCTTTCTTTCTTTCTTTTTCTTTTCCTTTTACTAGGCACATTGCCTCTGCCAAATTTCTTTTTCTTTTTTTTTTTTTCCTTTTCCTTTTCTGGGAACGTTGCCTCTCCCAATTTTCCTTTTCTTTTTTCTTTTTTTTCTTTTCCTTTCCTGGACGTTGCCTTCTTCCTTTTTTTTTTTTTTTTTGTTTAACTAGACATGATTTTTATTTTTTAATAAATAGGGTGATTGCTTTTTTTTTTTTTAGGTTGTTTGTCACTTTTTTGTTTTAATTGGCCATGATTTTTTAACTAGGGTATATGAATAAATTTATACAAACTCACTTTTTTCATCCTTCCACTTTTTAACTCCCAACCAAACAAAAATGAGAGAAATTAAAATATTTTCTATCCTCCCACTATTTTCTATCCTCTTACTTTTCTACCCCTCAAACTAAACGAACCCTTAGAGTATGTTTGGTTAGGGTAAATATGAGTGTACCACTACCACACATGTGTAGTAGTGGTACACTCATACTTGTGCCAAGCACTTATAAAGTATGAGTGGGGTGCATTCTTAGGCGATGTGAGACAATCCCACCCCTTCGAAACAAAACCTTGCGAGCTTGGCTCCTCAAAGAGGACAAATAGTTTGCAGAAGCTGGAACAAAATCCTCCCCTACAATATATAAATATATAGGAGCCTAACTGTTATCCATTCAATGTTTTTATTTTAAAAAGCTTGGGTCTTTAAAGAATATGTGTAGGCTACATGACCTTGTAGTTTAGAAGCCTAAATAATTCAATTGGCTTATATTTTTATGAAAAATATAAAAAACTATCAAAAAAATTAAATGTTTTTTTCTTTTCTCATAAAAAATTTCTAAAAATAGCCCCAAGGATATTCATTAACTTTTCCAAAATTTAGATATATATATATAAAGAGCCTATCTGTTTGTCCATTTAATGTTTTTATTTTAAAAAGCTTGGGTCTTTAAAGAATATGTGTAGGCTACGTGACCTTGTAGTTTAGAAGCCTAATAATTCAATTGGCTTATATTTGGGCATTTCCTCCAATTTTGTGTAAATGTGAGATGTTATTGGGAAAGCCTATTATGTGAGGAATGAGAGAAATGATGTGGGCCATGAGTCTTGATTCATTGAAGAAAATTTATGGGTTTGACTCTAATGTGTGATACAAGAGACACACGAGCTATAAGCCTATTTCATGATATAGATTTCCTACTTGCTTCATTTTCGGAGTTGTTTGTCTGCTTCATTCTTTTTTCCCTTATTTTTTAATTCTTTGAATAGATTTTCTCTTTGTCATAAGGTAGGTAGTCCACATAATTCATCTATTCCTTGTGCAAGCTGTGACTATTTTTTATTCTTTGCCTGGCACATTAGTTTAAAGGGGTTCTATCAATAAAGAAGATTAAGGCAAGCATGGCAGTTGTGAATTCCATGTATTTGTAAGATATAGCATGTTGTCTAGATGCCAAGGAAGCAGGGACCGAGCTATTGTTGAGGGGGGGGGGGGGGGGGGGGGTGGTGCAATGGCCACCCAGATTTTTTTTTTTTTTTTTTTTTAATGTTTGTTTCAATAAAATCTCACTTTACCCACTCAACAATATTATTGATATTTTTAAAAGCTATAAAAAAAAAATTTAGCCCAAGCCCAAATAACACCCCCAAAACAAACACACGCAAGGCACACACAAAAAAAATAAAATAAAAAATAAAAATCCTTAGCCGATTCTAACTAGCCTAGGATAGTTTTAAAAATTGGTACGGTGAAAGAACCAAAAAATGAATTGGTTATCAGTTTTTTGATCGAACTGGGGTCTAACTGGTGGTCAAACCAGTGACGTCATAAATAATTTAATTATTAATTTTAAAATTAAAATATATACTTTAAGTTTTTAAATAAGAATATTCAAGTTAAACATATATATAAAATTTAAAAAATAATGTGAGTTTAGTTTTCATGTATTAAATTTAGGAAATAAAAATAACAAAACCCACAACTCATATATAAAAGTTTATAACCGTTAAAAATCAAATTAACAATATAATATATTATTATTATTCTTATATATTTAATACTTATATATATACTAAGTACTGACATGGCCTTCTTCTTCTTCTTTTTTCCTTTTTTTTTTTTTTTTTACCCTTCACTTATTTTTAACGAGTTATCCTATAAAAGTCACTTTGCTTCTTTTATTATCTCATCAATACATGTGCCACACGTTTCTTTCTCCAGGAGTAGATTTTTTAACAATTACTTTTACTTATGCTTTTCACATTCTCATAGCCACAAACACATTCCAAATACTGTAAAAGTAAGCTCTACATGGCTCTAGAAGCTGGAGACAAGACACTGAAAAAGGCCAAAAAGAAAAAAAAAAAAAAACTCTCTCATAAGTACTCCACTTACCCCACTTTTTTGAAACTCTCATTTCTCCTTCCGTATCTCTTTTTATTTTAAACAGTGGTTCTTGAAGTCTCTCAAACTTTTAAGATCCGTTTAGATACCGCTGAAAACTAAAATTAAAAATTGAAAACTAAAAAATACTATAGTAAAATAATTTTTAAATATGTAAATAGTATCATAGGACCCATTTTTAATGAAAAAGTTACTGAAAAGTGGTATTTATAGATCCCGTGAACAGTATACGGGACCCACTGATTTGCTGAAAAGGAGTTGAAAAGTCAAGATTTGGGGTTACTGTTCATGAATAGTGCATGAACAATAGCCGAACAGTACATTTTGTGGCCTAAAACGTGCGCAGCAGGGGAAAAAAAAAACATAAACGTAAACGCGTAGATGCGCAATCCAAACGTAACCTAGTATGAGTTTGGATTTAACGTTTCACGGCTGCATTTTGTGTTTCCATGTTTTCTTCCTTTTTTTTCCTTTTTTTTTTTTTTTTTTGTCTCCTGCTGCATGCGTTTCAGAGAGGGGACAAAATTTACTATTCACGCACTGTTTAACACTGTTCACACACTGTTCATGAAACCCACAACCACTTTATTAAAAAAAATATTAAAAATGGGTCACATGGTACTATTCACACATTGTTGAGGCTCATCAACAGAAAAGAATTAGAAAGTGGATAGAAAGCCCATTAAGCCTAAGCGGTAGGAATAATAGATTGTAGGTCCGTAAAGCAAATAAATGGATCTTGAAGAAGTAAATGGGCCTGAAAAGGCCCAGAAAGAGAGCAATGGCGAACCATATGCCACGGATGTAGAAAAGTGAGAATGGGCCACGTCTATTACGGCAGGCCCAAGGTAAAGTAAGCACAGGGCTATAAGAAAACTTATGAGCTCTAAGGATGAAGTATGGAGTAATTGAGCCGAGAAAGCCCAACGAATTAGTAAAGGCCCATGAAAAGCACGGAATTGAAAGGGCCAAGGACGCCCAAAAGAAAGTAAATGGGATACGGGAGCCCACAGGCAAACATGACAAGAGGGCCCAGTGGGCTTATTAAGCCATTAGAAAAGAAAACAAACAGCAGACCCGAAGAGGCCCAATGATCCTAAATTGATGTCGCCATGACATAAATGACAGGCAGCAACAGCAAGGCCGCAGAGATTGGAACACGGAAGGATGTAAGTAAGCTAAAGTTCACAATCGGGCAAAAGCCCAGACTCCAAACAACAAGTTAATAAAGAAATTAAAGAAATAGCCCACGCCACAAGAAGTTAGAGGCAAATGGCAGAGCAAGCAGATAGACGCTCAGGCCACGGCAAACGTATAAGCGGTGGGCAGATTTTGGACGGGCATGAAAACAGAGCACGCGTAAAACCCAGGTCTCACCAGCCTGTACCCAGCCAATGCGGGAAGAGGTGGGCCATGGGTCAGAGGTAAGAGGGGGCGTGGTCTGGCGTAGGGGAGAGGGAAGAACCTATTTTAAGGATCCTACTCAGGCTACTTTCGGGTGAGTGTCCTGCTGGGATGACATGCCACCTGAAAATAGCAAAGCTGAGTTGGAATCGTTCGGTGCATACCATGAGGGATGAAGGGAGAGAGAGCACCTTGCCGTGGCAAGTAAGGGTGCCACGGCAAGCAAACAGACAAAATGTTTTGTCCTCGCCTGGTGATGTGGTATGGCGCGGGCAACGCAGGTAAGTGGCGCTGGCTGGGCACCTGACCAATCAGTAATAGTCGGCAAGGACACACACACCAAACAAGGGCAGTTAGAGGGTAAAAGGGTAAAAGCCAAACCACGACAGGCACTATATAAAAGCATTCACTATGCACAAGGAAAGAGGGGAGGAGGCAAGGGAAAAAACAGAGTAAAGGGAAAACTAGGAGAAAGAATAATACTAACTAAAAAGAGAGAAAAGAGAAAGATTTAGAAAAGAAATAGAGATAAGAAAAAAATGAGAGAGCAAGATGGTGAGCATGCACCAAAATAAGTTGTTTTCCTTGTCTCCCTTTTAAACCCGCGCTCTCTATTGTCGCTGACTTGGGCACGGGTCATTTAGGATCGCTTCCTCAAAGCCATTAATCTCTCCTCTAGAGAAATTATTCGCATTGAGGGAATGTTGTCTTCTTCTTGGCTTAAACCCCTTTAACATATCACGGCAGGCCAATAGTTTTACAAGTTTACTATTATTTCCTCTCTTCCCTTTTGAATTTACTTTCCTTTTATATTCATCTTTGTTGCCATTTCATTGGAGTATGTATTCTTTGCAATGTCTCATTATTCAAGTATAGTGAACGAATCTCTTTGATATTTATGTTATATCTGCCTGCTGTAATCATCTTAAGGAGGCCTGCCTGCTATGACCACATTGTAGAAATCGCGACAAAACGGGGCATGACTTGCGCACAAGCCAAACCAAGGTGAATTGCAATTGGACCGGTCCCAACTCTCTGATCCATAATATTTTGGGCCTAACACGGTAGGAAGAAGTAATCCAGCCCAACGTTATACAAAAAGCCCATCATATTTCAAATTGGCGACTTCACTGCCGGAATGGGAGCTGGGCCCCAGCCGCAGACAAAGAATCCTAATGACGATGTCAATACCTTTGTTGAAGTGCTGCAAGCGCTGCAATATTCACAACAACAAATGATGGAGGAAATCCATCAGCTAAAGACGGATAAGATGAAAGAGAAAGGAAGCTAGCATGACCCGGAGCATGCGGCAGACAAAGAGGAGACACCAGTTGGAGGTGCTCCGCAAAATGCAGGACAGCGTTACATTACCATGGCAGAAGTAGCCACTCTCCTAGAGCGTGAAAGAGCCAGAGCACTAAAAGAAAGGTTCTATGCGCGAAGGCCTCCTTACCCGCTAAGAGTACTCAGCAAGCCATACCCCGAGATATATGAACCGCAAACCTTCACTCTTGGCCCTTATGCGGCAGACGAGGACTTATGTCTTCGGGAATTTTCTAAGTCATTGTGCGATCGCGCTTATACCTGGTACACCGATTTAAAGCAAGGATCAATCCCAACTTAGGATGATATGGTGGACGTATTTTGCACTAAGTACTTTCATGGAGAAGAAACAGTGACACTCGCAACTTTGCAAGCTACCAAGCAAAGGAGTGGCGAGGATCTAATGGAATATATCAAGAGGTTCAGAGACATAGCACTCGATTGTTACGACCACTATGAAGAGAAGACACTAGTGGAGATGTGCATGACGAATATGATTAGGGAGTATCGAGCTGTTCTATAAAACTTGGAGATTTTCCAATTTGCACAACTGTTGCAAAAGGCTAGGAGAACCGCTCAGTCGGTAAGGCCGGCTCCTGACAAAAGAAACGTCCCACAGGTCATGACAGCTTCCGCAGGCGAAAGAAAAAGAAAATCCGATGGGAAGGAGCGTGATACTCCTCCACTAATACCATGCACCCCAAAGGAGTTAGATATGCTCCTGGACAGGTGGATAGTAAACAGAGGTTTTAAGCCCAATCAAGTTTCTAGAGAACCCACAGAAGAAGAGCGGAGGGACCCACGCTTCTGCCAATTGCACAACTACATGCAACATCCTACCGTAGAATGTTGGGCGCTCCGCAGACTAATACACTGCAGAATCAAAGAAGGACCCTAGAGCTAACGTAACAAGAAGTTCAAAGAAACCCACTCCCGAATCATAAGGGGAAAGGTGTAGCAGTAGTAGTAATCTGTGCAGACCCAGGGGAGGACGAAGAGGAAAACCCAACCCTACCTACCGCAGCAATTACCACCCTACAAAAAAGCTCCAAGTTCAAGAACTTGTTCGATCAATTAGGTCTCACGGCGAAAGAGCGAAAGATAGCCACGGAGGCTCTGGTAAGCATCGCCTCCGGGGCGGGAATAGAATGTTTGACAGCAAAAGTCACAGATGACAAAGCTTTCCTACAAGAATCGAGTGAAATCACTTTCAGTGATGAGGACATGGAGGTGGGATACCCTGACCACAAGAGACCCCTTTACATGGCCGCATCATAAATCAAATTCCTATCAAAAGGGTCTTGGTGGATGCAGGCACCTCAGTAAACCTTGTTCCGTTAAGCACTCTGCAAGTAGCAGGAATTTCAAAAAGAAGGATCCAAGGGTGCCCAATGGAAGTAACTGGGTTCGGAGGAAGCAGCGAATACACCGCAGGCCATATTCAGCTATGGTTAAAGGTAGGCCCCATAGCCTCTTTAGCCCGGTTTCACGTAGTAAAAATGGAAGTCTCATACAATGTGCTGTTAGGAAGACCATGGTTGCATAAACACCAATTAGTCCTATCCACCTACTACCAGTGTGTGAAGGGAAGGCTGAATGGCAGGATGATACGAATAGCGGCAAACCCATCGCCATTCGAGCAAGCAGAGGCCCATTTGGTAGAAACCATGTTCTACGACCAGTGGGCACCATCGGGGGAAAGCTCAATGTCGAAGCCACGAGGTACCTTCGTTCCTAGGTGGGAGGATATTCGGGACGACCTAGAACCTAACCTGAGAAAGTTGCTATCTGAGAAAAGGAAGAGGAAAGAAGCGCCTGTCGCAGTAGCAAATGATGTACCACAATGCGTCAGGGTTTGGGGCCCTGATGGCAGAATCATATACAGATTATGAAGGCACACGGGGCCCACAAGTGAAACACGAGTGGGTCCCAGACAGAATTGGCAGCACAAAAGCCTAGTGTGTTGCATAGTTCAAGAAGGATTAGAGGGAAAGTATAGCGACGAGGAGTTTGCGGCAGAAAAGGACACGCAAGTAGTGGCAGAAGAAAAGCTAGAGGAAGTAAACTTGGGGTCCGATTTGCAGGAATCAAGGTCCATCTCAATCAGTTCGAAATTGTCAGAGAAAGGGAAGTCGGAATTGATAATGCTGTTAAAAGAATACAGAGATGTTTTTGCTTAGGACTATAGTGAAATGCCCAGATTGGATCCTAGGCTAGTAATGCACACACTAAATGTGGACCCGGGGGCCAAACCAATGGTCCAGCCTGCTAGGATATTCCACACTAAGATAGAGGAACAGATAGCCAAAGAAGTACAGAAATTGCTGACCGCAAGATTCATCAAGCCTATTCAACATCCACGCTGGTTGTCCAACATAGTGCCGGTGAAGAAAAAGAACGGGCAGATAAGATGTTGTGTAGATTTCAAGAATCTCAACAGAACCTGCCTAAAGGACAAATTCCCTCTACCGAATATGGATCTATTAATAGATTTGCGGTAGGGAATGTCATGTTCTCATTCATGAATGGATTTAGTGGGTACAATCAGATTAGAATGGCACCAAAGGATGCAGAGAAGACTGCCTTCAGAACACCTATAGGCAATTTTTACTATACAGTAATGCCATTTGGGTTAGAGAACGCGGGTGCAACTTATCAGCTGACAATGATAGCCATATTCCATGACATGATGCACCAGGAATTAGAAGATTATGTGGATGACATAGTCGTGAAATCAAGAAGGCGAGAAGAGCATGTCCAAGTATTGAGGAAGGTATTCGAAAGGTGTAGGACTTTCAAACTAAGGATGAACCCTCTCAAATGTGCATTTGGGGTATCCTCTAGTAAATTTTTAGGCTTTCTAGTCCATAGCAGAGGAATAAACGTGGACCTGGCCAAAGCCACGGCTATAGCAACCATGAAACCCCTAGCTACGGTTAAAGAATTGAAGAGTTTCTTAGGAAAGGTCTCGTATATTAGAAGATTCATCCTTGGATTGGCATCCATTACCTCTGCTTTCGGCAAGCTGCTCAAGAAAGGGCAAAACTTTGGATGGGGAAACGCGCAGCAGGCGGCCTTCAAAAGGCTGCAGCAGATCATGATGAACCTCCCCACTGTGCAAGCCCCAATTCGCAGGAAGCCACTGTTGTTGTACTTAGCCACCAACCAATGTGCTGTGGGTGCATTGATCGCCCAAGAGGACAGGGACGATAATGAACAACCGGTTTACTACATCAGCCGTGCCCTGAAAGATGCAGAAACTCGTTATCCGAGGGTGGAAAGGGCATGCCTGGCCATTGTGTACGCCTCACAAAGGCTACGTCATTATTTTTTGGCATATGAAGTATGGCTGATGACTAAATCTCATGCCATAAAAACTTTATTGCAACAGCCAATTCTCTCGGGTAAAATATCCCAATGGCTGTTACAACTGTCGCAATACGACCTAAAGGCAGGAACACCCAAGGCGGTAAAAAGCCAAGCTATAGCGGATCTGTTGGCACAATTCCCAGGAGAGGAAGAGTTCCCGTTGGATGATGAAGTCCCAGGAGAAATAGCTGTGGTAGAAGTAGTCAGAGAACAGTGGGTAATGAGATTCGATGGATCCTCTACTGCCCAATCAGGGGGAGTGGGAATGGTTTTGTACCATAAAGAGAACGAAGCTGTGGCATTATCCTTCAAATTAGAGTTTCTGTGCTTAAACAACACGGCAGAGTATGAAGCCTACCTAACCGGGCTAGCCACAACCCTTAAAATGAAAGTCAAACACTTAAGAGTAATAGGAGACTCGAACCTAGTGATCTGCCAGGCCAAATGGAGTTTCTCTTTAAAAGAACCCAGCCTGGCCCCATAGAGAGCAATGGCCCAGAAGATGGAGGAGAAGTTTTTGACCTTCGAAATAAAGCATGCTCCGAGGAATGAAAACCGGTTCGCAGATGCACTGGCCGCACTGGGCTCATAGATAATCTTTGAAGGAAACGGCACTCGGATAGAAGTCCATAAGAGGGAATAGCCTATCATTGAAGCATTGAAGGAAAGGTTCAAAGAGGAACAGTGAGAAAAGGACTGGCGGAATCCAATAAGAGAGACCTTGATGAAGAAGGGAGAGACTACAGAGTTAAAAGTACTAAAAGACTACATCCTAATAAAGGGAGAGCTGTATCGCAGGATGCCAGGAGGGGTCCTATCTAGATGCGTGGGGCAAAAGGAAGCCAAGAGAAAGCTAAAAGAAGTGCATGATAAGACTTGCGAATCCAACGGAGAAGTCAATCTCTACCACAAACTCCAAAGGGTAGACTTTTATTGGCCGAGTATGGGAAAAGACGTGGATCAAGTCCAAATCCAATGTGAGGCTTGCCAGCTGATGTCAGATAGGGAAGAAAGTTACGCAGTGTTTGTCAGCGGAGACTGGAGAAAGCCATTCACCCAGTACTTAGCGAAAGGAATCCTGCCACAAAAGCACAGTGGGCGGTACAAACTCAAAAGACTGGCAACACGTTACTTTCTACACAACGGGGTTCTCTTCAAGAAAGGATATGATGGAGACCCATTGCGATGCTTAGGCCCCGATGAAGCGAAAGACATGCTAAAAGAAGTACACATGGAAGAATGCGGGAAACACCAAGGGAAGAAAAAGTTGTACAGATGCCTGCTACAAATGAGTTATTACTGGCCTGTCATGAAGAAAGACACGACAAAATTCGTAAAAAGGTGTCATAGTTGCTAAGTACAAGCCAACTTAATCCACACCCATCCGTAAAGCTTACACAGCATAGTTACCCCATGGCCCTTCCACACTTTGGGGCTTGATCTAGTGGGACCAATCAACCCACCATCACGTGACTACATATAGATCCTAGTAGCTACAGAGTACTTCACAAAGTGGGTAGAGGTGGTGCCACTCCGCAAAGCCACGGGAGGAGCGGTGGCAAACTTCATCAAGGAAAACATAATTGTGAGGTTTGGAATACCCCATAGAATCATTAGTGACAACGGTACACCTTTTGTCAACAGTGATGTAAGGAAAATGTTGGAGTTCTATCAAGTCAAGCACTACCGCTTATCGCCCTACTATCCCCAAGAAAATGGGCAAGCAAAAGCAACAAACAAGATCCTCATAAAGATCATTAGCAAAATGAGTCAAGAATACGCAAGCGGATGGGCGACGCACCTGCCAGATGCTCTTTGGGCTTATCGAAATTTATCGAAGTCAGCCACCGGGTTTTCACCCTTTTCTCTATTCTACGGGACAGAAGTGATGAGCCCAGCAGAAATAATGACTCCATCATTAAGAGTTATGCAAATGCGGGAAAAGGAAAAAGAAATGGAAGTCTTTGCCGCAGAAAGATACGAAGACTTAGAGGGGCTTGATGAAAAGAGAGAAGAAGCCCAAGAACGTAGCCGCAGATACAGCCAAAGAATGATAGAGGCCTATGGCAGGATGACCAAGGAAAGAGTATTCGCAGAAAGGCAACTCGTGTTAAAAGTGGCAGACTATGTCAAGCGAGGCATGGCAGGACCATTTAAGTTTGCACCGAAATGGGAAGGGCCCTTTGTGATAAGGGAGGCACATTCAAGTGGGTATTACCACCTAACTCAGATGGATGGTAAAGACTTGAATGATCCCATCCAGTGGCGGCTCCAGGAATTTTGTCCAGGGTGTTCCTATTCTACTTTGAAAAAATTTCGGGTCATTTCAGTCTATTTCGGGTGTTTCAAGACGTTTCGGTAAATACCGGCCAAAATTCAAGATTTGGCCAACATGAAGTAAAAGTTCTTAAAACCGAAACAAATTTGCATTCTGTACACCAAAAAACCTCAAAAGGAAAAAAAATGAAAAGAAAAAAAATGAATAAAAGTAACTGTACAATAAATTATAAGTTCATTTTAAATATTAATAAAATTATTAATTATTGTTGTTTAGTTGTTTCATTAATTTATTTGTCTTTTATAAACTATAATTATAAAATTTGTTATTTCATTAATTATAAAATTATTAATTGTCGTTTAGCCTAACATAATTTTTTTTTGAGGAGAACATAATTTAATTTGTTTGTTTTTTATAATGTATTGGTTAATTAAATTATCAATTATTATTTATTAGTTACTTTTTTCAATGAATTAATAGTTAATTAAATTATTGTTTATTAGTTGCACTAGCACACATCTAAGTGCACATTACACTAAAAGAGCCAGCCATGCTTTAATTATTGTTTACCCAGCCCATGTGCTCATCCATCCCCCACCCCACTCAACAAACAAGCCAATCAAGCCTCATGCTTGATGCCCCAATCACAAGAGCCATTACATTAAAAGACAATTAATATCTCAACAATACAAACCAACAGATAAGATAAAGCCAAATACAAAAAAACAGCCAAAGTCAAAGTAAAAAAAACAGCAAAATATTAATAAAGTTAAAAGTTTTAGCAGTTCAACCAAATATTAATAAAGATAAAGTTAAAAGCTTTAGCAGATTTAGATAAAGTACTAAAGTCTAAAGTTAGTCTTAAAAATAAAGAGAGAGTCTTTCATTCATGATTTCAGAATCTCAGATAAAGAGAGAGACTGAGAGAGAGTCGGAGAGAAAAACTGAAAAAGAGAGAGCACCTTGAGGGAGCACCGCCGGCGCCGGAGCAGGGAAGCTGAAGGCTGAGGCAGTAACGACTGACGAGCGATCTCCGATGAGGCCGGGGCGAGCGAGCGACGACGACGTGACCGATCTCCGTCTGTTGCTTTGGACTAGACCGATCTGCTCTGGAGGGGCGGCGATGTGCTTTGGACTGGACCGATCTGCTCTGAAGTGGCGTTGGCCGCGTTGCTCTGTTGCTCTAAGGCGTTGCTCACTTGCTCTGTCTTTAGGTTTGCTTCAGGCTTTAGTGATTTCTGATTAATGATTTCCTGATTTTAGTGATTTGCTCTGTATTGGGGTTTTTTTTTTTTTTTTTTTAATCCATGGATTTGCTACCTCTGTAATCTGTTGGGCTTGCCGTGGGCTTGACGTTGGGGTTGCCGTGGGCTTGATGTTGGGTTGCCGTGGGCTTGATGTTGGATTGCCGTCCGTTGTTTTTTTTTTTTTTGAAAGCTCTGTTACAATTTTTTTTTTTTTTTCAGATTTTAGTTCAATTTTTTTTTTTTTTTGGTTTTTTTTTTCCTTGAAAGTAGAACAAATAAATTTTTTTTTTTTAATTTGAGGGTGTTCCTAATTTTGATTTAGGGTGTTCCTAATTTTTCTTTTAAGGGTAAACAAATAAAAAAAAATTAATTATTATATATAAAAATTTTTATTTTTCAGCTCAGGGTGTTCCTGGGAACACCCTGAGCATAACGTGGCGCCGCCACTGATCCCATCAACGGAAAATTGTTGAAATGGTATTATGCTTAAGGACAAAAGCCATGTAGTTGCTTTTTTTTGTTTTTTGCCTTTCTTTTTTGTTTCCCTCAAGTGACTATGTCACAAGACATGATTGTAACATGCTTTCACGTAATGAAAAGAAGTATGAAAAATTACAAAAAGCATATCATGTCATAGTAATAGATAAAAGTAGTAGCGAAATGTAGCATCATAGTTACAAACCCAAATTATAGCAGTCTAAAAAAAAAACAGAAGGAGAAGGAGGAAGTAAAGTTCAGTAGGAAACATTAAAAAAAAAAAAAAAAGAGAGAGAAAGGCAAACCGAAAGATAAGTAAACTAAGAAGAAGGGAAACCACGTCATCAACGAAGTCCAGAGATAAGAGACTGATCTTCAAAGCAATTGGACTCACCAATGCTTGAGAGAAGACGCTTACGGCGAGCCTCCAAGTCTGCCACCTCCTTCTTCAAAACTTCAATCCATGTGTCAATGGCATCAATAGCAGGCTAAACTCTCCTCATGAAAAGGGCTCAGACAACCTCAAGGAGGTGATCCAGAATAAACTCCACGGCAAAGCCAACACTTACAGGCTCTTGAACTGCAGCTCTCCATTGGAGAATCCTCTCGGAGGAAATAGTGTCAATAAAGTTATGCTCGATATCATTCATCACGCTCCCAAGCATTTTTAGGAAATGTTCTCTAGCAGAACGGCCCAGACGGAATCCTTGCATAAAGTCACCGCGGCTGCTATAGATGGCCTCCAGGTGAGAAACACAGTCCTCAGGGACTTTGAAGCCATGGAATTCCACGTAAGGACGACCAAAACCCCAAAATTTTGCAAGACCAAGATCGTTAACCTCAGGCTGATCAAAGCGGGTGAAGAAGGCCACAGCTTCACTCACTGGGTCTGTAACCGCGGCAGAACTGCTGCCCAACTCAAATTGGGAAAGGGCGGTAGGAAGTGGGCCTGTCAAAAAAAAAAGAGAAAGAATGAATTCATGAACAAAAAAAGAGAGGAGAGAGGGTAAAAAAAAAGGGACCGAGACTTGTGAAAGTAGGGATTGTGAAGGCAACATGTACAAGCGCAACGGGTGCGGCAGGAGGAGTGACAATGGATGCATCTACAGCAACTTCTGGTTCCTTGGAGGTTTCTGCAAGAATAAACGTGCAAAGTAAAAGGGTGTTACTAAAAAAAAAGAGAAAGGAAAGAAAACTTAACAAGATAAGGAATACGTACCCATAGACTCAACCACGCGCTCAGCACCTTCATCCTCCTCCTCAGAGTCAGAAATTCTCTTTTTCACGGTAGGCTCATCATCACGATCCTCGAGAACATCCTCGAAGCCCTCAGAAGACAAATCCATATCGGGCTCCCGTGTAGTGGAGCCCGGAATGAAGGAGGGAGTAACTACTAAGAAGGAACCATCCTTCGCCGCTTGAGAAAGATTCAGGAAAGGGTCACTTGTAGAAATAACAAGGGAGGTGACAGGAAAAACGGCCTCAGCCTAAGAAACACCGGAAGGAGCAATCCCCTCAACTTTCTCTAGATGGATACCCTCGCCCATAGATGCCGACTCAGTAAGAAGGGTAGGGACCTCAGTAGAGACTCTCGGTGCGGCAACAGAAGGAGCGGGCGTTGCAAGTATTACATCAGTCCCACCAAAGAAACCTCCCAAGGGTGTCCCCATGGAGGCGGAGGCGGAAAGCTCTTCAGCTATGGGACGATATACAAAAAGAGGCTCGGGCTCGTCCTGAGGAACAAAAAAAAAGGGGTCCATAACTGGTAATGAAGCCGAAACAAGGGCAAACAAACAATGGCGTATGGCAGGAGAGATATGGGCAAAAGAAAAGAAAAGAAAGGGAAGAGACATACTTCGAACTCAGGCTCGTCAAGCGATATGGGGTGTGTAGCAGATGTATCCTCCTTGTACTTGGATTGCAAGGAGAGCGGAAGATAAGGACAAGAATATGAACCAACAAGTCTATAAAAGATTAGCCGTGGGAAGTCAAAGATTAAGAAGGAAAAACAAAGCTAAAGGCAACTTACCCGCCGCTCAGTAGTAGTAGTTATAGGGGGTGGAATGGACTTCCTCTTGCTACCTCGTGTCCTGCTGGAAGGAGGGGCACCAATAGATGGTTGCAGAACGGTGGACTTGGGCTTGCTAACAGTAGGACGCACGTTAGAAAGTACAGTACCTGAATAAGCCTCAGAAAGATCACCACCTTTTTTGGCAGACTTGGGTTTGGCAGAGCCCTTTTTAGGCACCGGAATATTCGTCACTTTCACTCTCTTCTCCCAACCTGGAGGATAGTCACCGGCATGCCAATACCAACCTTTTTTCTCCTCATCCCACTCGAAGATGGTAGACCGATATTGTTTCCCAGCATAGGCTAGTACAAACCTAGAGGGCAAAAGTACACGGGGGTTGGCTGAAATGACTGCATTAAGTTCGTCAGGAGGAATAAGAGAGAAATCACGACTGCCCACCAATTCTTGCTCAAACAAAGTCATTACGACCTGCCAATATCCGTGCATGGCAGGACTGCAAATGCCTTCTCTCAGTGAGCCTGGAACAGTAACTGCAGAGAAATGCTGGCTTCAAAATGCAAAGGCAGTATGTCTCAGGAACGGCCGGACAGATGTAGAAGACTCCATGAGAAAAGAAAGACTGTCGGGAATGTCTTGATCTAACGCAAACAGTCTTCTTACCCGGTTGGCAGGATAATGCACGAACCTAAGACCTTCATCAGCTAGATAAGGCAACCACCCAGCATTGGTAGCCGCCAAATAAGTAATCCCAGTCTCATCAAAATCAGCCAAAAGAGTGGTGGTATCAACGGTATCAACAAATGAACCCATGATAGAATCAGCGCATGTATAACCCGCGCCCAAATTTCTGTAAGCCCTCCAAGAAAAACCAACTTCTTTGTCCAAAGATTCAACAACAGAATAATCAATGGGCTTTAAGCCAACCCAACGAAAAGCCAACAGAAAATTAGACTCAAATCTGCCACAAAAGTCAGTGATAACTTGAGGACAAGATTGATATTTCTCCTTAGTAAAACGAACGGGTCTGCATCTCGCTAAGTGCTTCACACAACGTTCATACAGCAGGTGTTGCAAAATGGTGCTGTGAACAAAGGAGGTGACTATAAGGCAAGAACCCACTTGACTCTCGTCACTTCGCAGGATGTCTAATTGAACATACAAGTGACCGAGAAACATTGGAGCCAGCGGGAAACTTACCCCGGCTGATATTTTGATGGCTAATCGAAAGTACAAAAGCTTTATGGCATAATGAGTGTGGGAGGCAAATATGAACTTACACAACCAGAAGGCAATGAAGGCCGCACGGCGAGCGGCGGTAGAAATCTTGACGGTAGAACTGACCCAAAATGATAGCTTTGCGTTACCACTCATTCTTTTCTTCAATTCGGCCTAAATGGCTTCCTCCTCTAGATAAAGCTTCAAGGCACCAAGGTTGGCGTCGCCGAGGATGGGTAAGAGTAGTTGTTCGGCCATATCTTCTAAAGTTACAGTAATTTCGCCGTAGGAAAAGAAGAAGGTATGGGTGATGGTGCACCATCTGCGGACTAGATGGCGGAGATTGAAAAGATCCCTGAAGTTTGATAAGCAGCGAGAGGAAACGACGGCCTTCAGCACACCGGCCCGCTGGAGCAAACCCATAAAGCCCGTGTCCGATAACTCCCTGTCAACCCACTTTCTCCAACTTAAGGCAGTACCTGACCCATATTCAAAGTGGATGGGCACAAGGAGCGAAATGCCTTCACGGATGATGAGATCGTAGACTGAAAAGGCCAACGGAGCCCAAGAAGTGTCTGTGTTTCGCCGACAAAGGGCGAGCCACATGCGGCTCGGCGGCAGCGGCGTATATTCACCGGGAACCTTAGGGAAGTGAGGATGGACGTCATACCAAGGGTCGATAAGGGGAGCACACTCACCGTCCGGGGCGCGCTGTGTCTCTTCCTCATCGAAATGTTCCAATTCGGAATGAACAACCTCTTCGCCTACATCGTGAATGGTAGGAGGATCGCAAGCGACCTCTTTCCCCTTGCGGCGTGAGGAACTTTGGCCTTTCGCCGATGTCATGGTGCGAAGTTTGGATGGGAGTAAAATGGAGGGGAGTGTCTTGGGAATAGAAAATGGTGGAGAAAAGGGAGCAAGGAGAATATTTGCGTTGAAAGGAGAAAGAGTGCTTGAGGAAGGATTGCGAGGGGATTTATCTTTGGGTATCAGTGTAATTAATAGTGGCGTGAAGAAATATGATGGGTCAGCCATTGGAAGAGGAATGAAATTAATGAAGCGGCAGCTACGCATCAAGATAACTGCTAAATGGGGAATTTGAAAAGACAGAGCTGTTCACAGCAGGAAAAAGAAAACAAAATATATATATATATATATATATATAAATATATCTGAACATATGTATAAGTTGGGGACCACTGTTCGAAAAAGCTTGCAAAGGAAAAGAAGAAGAAAAGACAGAAATGGTAGGAAAGTCTTTTATTCACATATGAACCGCATGAGCACTTCATATGCTCAGGGGGCTAAATGTTGAGGCTCATTTTTTGGAGCTCAGTAAGAAGAAGAAGCCCAGCAACATCAACAGAAAAGAATTAGAAAGTGGATAGAAAGCCCATTAAGCCTAAGCGGCAGGAATAATAGATTGTAGGTCCGTAAAACAAATAAATGGATCTTGAAGAAGTAAATAGGCCTAAAAAGGCCCGGAAAGAGAGAAATGACAAACCATGGGCCACGAATGTAGAAAAGTGAGAATGGGCCATGTCTATTACGGCAGGCCCAAGGTAAAGTAAGCACAGGGCCATAAGAAAACTTATGAGTTCTAAGGATGAAATATGGAGTAGTTGGGCCGAGGAAGCCCAACGAATTAGTAAAGGCCGAGGAAGCCCAACGAATTAGTAAAGGCCCATGAAAAGCACGGAATTAAAAAGGGCCAAGGACACCTAAAAGAAAGTAAATGGGACACGGGAGCCCGTAGGCAGACATGGCAAGAGGACCCAATGGGCTTATTAAACCATTAGAAAGGAAAACATACAGTAGGCCCGAAGAGGCCCAACGATCCTAAATTGATTTTGCCATGACATAAATGGCAGGCAGCAATAGCAAGGCCGCAGAGATTGGAACACGGAAGGATGTAAGTAAGCTAAAACTCACAATCGGGCAAAAGCCCAGACTCCAAACAACAAGTTAATAAAGAAATTAGAGAAATAGCCCACGCCATAAGAAGTTAGAAGCAAACGGCAGGACAAGCAGACAGACGCTCAGGCCACGGCAAACGCATAAGCGGTGGGCAGATTTTGGACGGGCATGAAAACAGAGCACGCGTAAAACCTAGGTCTCACCAGCCTGTATCCAGCCAATACGGGAAGAGGTGGGCCATGGGTCAGAGGTAAGGGGGGGCGTGGTCTGGCGGAGGGGAGAGGGAAGAACCTATTTTAAAGATTCTACTCAGGCTACTTTCGGGTGAATGTCCTACTGGGATGACAAGCCACCCAAAAATAGCAAAGCTGAGTTGGAACCGTTCGGTATATGCCATGAGGGAAGAAGAGAGAGAGAGAGAGAGCACCTTGTCGTGGCAGGTAAGAGTGCCACGGCAAGCAAACAGACAAAATGTTTTGTCCTCGCCTGGTGATGTGATATGGCGCGGGCAGCACAGGTAAGTGGTGCTGACTGGGCACCTGACCAATCAGTAATGGTCGGCAAGGACACACACACACACCAGACAAAGGCAATTAGAGGGTAAAAAGGTAAAAGCTAAACCACGGCAGGCACTATATAAGAGCATTCGCTATGCACAAGGAAATAAGGGAGAAGGCATGGGAAAAAACAGAGTAAAGGGAAAACTGGGAGAAAGATTAATACTGACTAAAAAGAGAGAAAAAGAGAAAGATTTAGAAAAGAAATAGAGATAAGAAAAAAACGAGAGAGCAAGATGGCGGGCATGCACCAAAATAGGTTGTTTTCCTTCTCTCCCTCTCAAACCCACGCTCTCTATTGTCGCTGATTTGGGCACAAGTCATTTAGAACTGCTCCCTCAAAGCCATTAATCTCTCCTCTGGAGAAATTATTCGCATTGAGGGAATGTTGTCTCCTTCTTGGCTTAAACCCCTTTAACATATCACGGCAGACCAACAGTTTTACAAGTTTACTGTTATTTCCTCTCTTCCCTTTTACATTTACTTTCCTTTTATATTCATCTTTGTTGCCATTTCATTGGAATATGTATTCTTTGCAATGTCTCATTATTCAAGTATGGTAAACGAATCTCTTTGATATTTATGTTATATCTGTCTGCTGTAATCATCTTAAGGAGGCATGTCTGCTATGACCACATAGTAGAAATCGCGACAAAACAAGGCATGACTTGCGCACAAGCCGGACCAAGGTGAATTACAATTAGACCGGTCCCAACTCTCTGATCCAGAATATTTTGGACCTAGCATGGCAGGAAGAAGTAATCCAGCCCAACGTTGTACAAAAAGCCCACCACATTTCACACCTTTAAAATTATTTTTTTACAGTGTTTTCAATTTTTAGCTTTATCCAAACAGACCCTTAAAGTCTCTCATGTTTCTCAAGTTAGCTGCAAATTTCAAAATAAAAAAATTTCAATAAGTTGAAGCTGCTAAGGTAATCCACGATCCAACTAAAAAATAATCAAGTATCACATTTCAATTTCTAGTTCTTTACCTCATTCTATCTTTCTCTCTCTCCCTCTTCTTGAAGTCTTTGCATTTCCACGGTCTTGGATCATCATTCTTATAGTTTTTCATGGTGTATTTGAGAAGAAAATGTTTTTTTTTTTCTTTCTGCTACAAATTGCATGAGTTTCAACGTATTCTATAAAACCGGTTCAACCATACCAGTTTCCCGATTTCTACGGTTAACCGGCCGGTTCCCAATTAATCTCAGTTTTATATTATTTTTCAGGTTTTAATCATAACCGGACCGGATCAGTGGCCGATTTCTAATTGAACCGATTGAACTGTCTGGTCCAATCTGATTTTTAAAACTATGAATAAAATATACTATTTTTAACCATTTATTTCAATAAAATTGCACTTTATCCCCTAATAATATTATTAATATTTTTTAAAAACTATAAAAAAAAAAATATATTAGCCCAAACCCAAATAACACCACCAAAACAAACACACGCAAGACACGCACCAAAAAAAAAAAAAAAAAAAATAATAATAATAATAATAATAATAATAATAAATCCTTAGCCGATTCTATTTTTTTTCGGATGGGATTCCTAGAATCCTTAGCCGATTCGTAGCCTAGGAGGCTAGGAAAAAAAAGAAAAAAGAAAACCTAACTTACTAAATACTAGGACCTGGAAGTGGGCGGGGTTGGGCAGACAGCAGCGGAGCAAACCAAACCGTGCAGACCAGAGCAGAAGCAGAGTAGCAGACCAGATCAGCACCACGCCGCTAGCACCACGCCGCCACCACCAGTCCACCGCAGCACCACCCAAATTTGGTATTTATATCTAATCTCTCTTTTTTTGGATGATAATATTTTATCCCTCTCATATATGAATCTCTAGAGGCTAGTGCTTGGTTGATTTGATGATATGAGTTGTGAAAATAAAAGGAGAGGCAATGAGGTAGAGATGAGATGGGATTTGACTTTTTTAGTTTTTTGAAATCGTGTGAATGAAAATGTGTATAAAAATGCGTGTAATGTTATTTAAATTGTGAAAATGTGAGTTTGAAATGCATGATCAAACAGAAGTTTCACGCTCTCCGAAATCACGTTGTTTTAGTAACGTTGTTGTCTGTATTTTTTTAAAAAAATATGTGAGTGAAAAACTACCTAAAAATAGGTGTAATGTTGTAAACACTGGAAAGTGTTGTTCTAGTTACACTAACAAACAGAGAGGCTTTTGTTTCACAGAGACTCTATCTGGTACATTTACTTAAACACATATTTTCAGTGTTTAAATAATATTATATATATTTTCACATACTTTATCATCCACATTTTTTTATCTATGCTTATTTTCATACATATTTTTAAATACATGTTTTCGGTTTATAAGTAAATGTACTTAACAACCCAAAACTTCTGTCTCACCTTTCTCATTCTCTTTTTTAATATAGCTAAAAGTAATAATTTTTTAATAGATAATAAATGTGAGTGTCTTGAAGCTGAAAATTTTTTACTAAAAATATTATAGATAAAGGTAAAAAGTTAGCTAAAATAGTACAGTATGACCCATAAATTGTATTAAAAAGTACAGTAAAACTCATAAATAGTAGGAAAAATAAGTTGAATAGTAAAATAAGCTGGCTTTTTATTTTTTGCCAAACATAATATTTGTGATTTTGAAATTTATTGGTTAGTTGTTGAGTACTTATGTTGTGTGCATAGTGCTTGTGTGTATTTGACTTTGTTGATGGTTGGAGTTTCATAATTTTTTTTGTTTTTTTGTTTATACTTTTGCCCCCTAACACCAGTCCTCTGGTTCTGCCCCTGTAAGGATAAGAAAATGAGGGTAAAAAGTTTCAAATGCTTGTGTCACATTGAAATAAGCCTTTGCAGAAGATGTTTCCCACTATCCAATTGACTGAATGGAGGTAAGTTCTATGAATGGGTGCCAATGAACTGTGGAACTTCTGTACATAAGAATGGGTGGAGAGTGAGGTTCTGGGTTTAAAAATAAAAAATTTCTACTGTGAATGTGTAACTTACCAATTATATAAAGAAAAAAGAAGTTGATTTGGTTTTGCCTCTTCCTCGTAGAAAGACGATTAAACAATTCCCAATCATGGGCCTTATATGAATAGGTGTTTCTGATGCAAAGAAGGAGGAGATGTTAGCATATCTAAATTAGCCTTGGCAAGTAGGAAATCTTTCATCCAATTTCCTTCATTGTATGTTAGGTCTTTAGTTCTCACCAAATAGAAATCTTTGCTTATGAAAGTTCTTCGGACATCTCTAGCGTTATGGTGTAATTGATATCTAAGATTAGATGTCCTTCATTTATAATTTTTAATAGGTATGGCAGAATCAATTTATCACCATATATTTTGTTCACAGTTGGTCCCAATCTTAGAAAAGGAGAAGGGGCATGATAGGTTGATGGCCAGCATGAAATTTAGTCACTATTGTTATGAATGGATTTTCTAAGGCTTTGTTGTTACTGTATAAGGACTGATTTCATTGGAAGATGAGGACAAAGGATTTATCATTGAAAGATGAAGCCTGTTTAGATAATCCATCTAGTGGCTACCTTTTCATGGCATGGAATCTACTGAAGGATGAGAGTTTAATGTCTTTTATGAATTGGATGCATCATTGCTCCTAATTTACCAGGTTCATTGGGATTAGAAGGTTGCCTGGGGAAAAGTTGCATTTATCCAACAAAGGCAATTAAATTTTCTGTCTACTTTCACCCAAATTTTGAGTTTTGATAAAGGAGTTAAGACATTGTAACATCCATGAGTAGTAGGTTGCACCAATTGATGTATTATGAGGGGAAATAATCTAAAGAGAGTTGGCAATATGCAAAAAATGCAACACTCAAAAGGAATGCGTGAATTTGTTGAAGTGAATTGATAGTAGCTGCTCGGTGTAAAGCTGAAAAAGAACAAAATGAATATGAGTTGAAGTTGTCTAAAGGTAAAAAGGAAGATCAAAATGAATGTGGGTTAGGCCATGACCAAACATGATTGCCAAGGATCAGATCAAGGCATGGCCTTAGATAGGGTTAGCCAATCCTAAGTGGTTAGAATGAAAGCTTTGTTAAGCATTTTGAAGTTTCCTTTGAAAATTAAGCTTTCTTAAAGATTTAATCTTGGGCGTGAGGTATTTCCGTATTTGATTTCCTGCATTTTGTTTCTGTTTCTCTGTGATTTTTTATTTGTATTTGTTTCAAGTACAATTTATTCATCATCGTGAACATGATGAACTTTTTTATTAATGAAAATATCTATTACCTATCAAAAAATAAGGTGTAGCAAATAACAGGTGCAGGAGGTTTATTTGTTTTTTCACTTTGTTTTGGGTGGCTGGGTAAGGGGAGATGCAACGTCTTGTGCATGGATGATTTTCCGTGTTTCATGTGGACATGCTTCTGAGCTTGAGTCTATTTCCTTGCATTGTTTTCTTATTGAATCAGCTGTGTATTTTGTTATGGTTACCTTTCAAAATAAACTTGCATTTTGCCTCTGTAATAGTTTTATGCATGGGACTTCAACTGTTATCTCCATGAACTGGTGTCTACTTAAGAAATAGTGATCTATGAACATACAAGACTCACTTCACTAGCATAAGTTCTTAACAGTTGAATTAATGTCTCAAGTTCCATGATTTGAGATATTTCTTACTGTATGAATTTCATAATTGGTCTCTTGCCTTTCCTTGGGGCCCCATCTTATGGTTAAATTGGTGAATTATCTATGGTTTTAAACTTAAAAATGAGCGTCAGGTCAAAATCTCCAAGCATGAATTTAGTATATGATCCTATCTATTTTGCTCTTAGTATACAGTCTTAACTAATTAAGAAGTCTTAGGAATGGTTTTCTAAATATGTTTCTATCACTCTTTGGGTATTGACAGTGCATAGGGCAAGGAACGTCTGATAAGCATTAGCAAATGGCTACTTTTAGTAACTGCAATTTGGAATCTATCCAAAAAGCTCAAGAAACATCTGATGATAATCATATGCCAATGGATGATGCTGGTAACTCTAATTTGGAACCCGTCCAAAAGCCTCAAGTCATATACCGCTGTAAGAAATGTCGGAGAATAGTTGCTGTACAGGAGAACTTAGTTCCTCATGAGCGTGGTAAGGGAGAATCATGCTTTAAATGGCAAAAGAGAAGTGGTGATGCCTTGAAAAAGGAAAAGGAACCTGTTGAGTGCACCTCCATTTTTGTAGAGCCAATGAAATGGATGGAAACAGGTGATTTTTAAGTTCTTATCCTAATTTATTTCTGGACATATACGTGTTCATAAAATAATAGCATAACACGGTTTTGGAATTGGCCAGTACAAGAAGGTAATGTGCAAGAGAGACTTCTGTGCATGGGCTGCAATGCCCGCTTGGGTTACTTCAACTGGGCAGGTATGCAATGCAGCTGTGGAGCTTGGGTTAATCCTGCATTTCAACTTCACAAAAGCCGACTAGATGAGTGCTATCTATGAAACAAGCCACTCTTATGGCTTTACAGCATAGTGGAAAATTCTAGATATTATGTAAGTGAGAGAGGTTTGAGCTTTTGTTTTGTTGTTAGTTGCATATAGTTCATGAATATGACTTCTTTTTTTCTTCTTTTTGCTTGCGATAGTTTATGAAATAGTTTATGAAAGCTTGGTATGTCAATTCCTCGATAAATACTTTCTACTTGAGTGGAAATATGCTATAATTGGTGATTAAATTGTTGAGAGTAATTACTTCCTAGTAGAGGATAAGAGGAGAGAGAGTCTGATTGGTCACAATAACGAGAGAGAGTGATTAAAACATGTGTTTTTTATTTTTACAACCCATGAACAGTAGGGTTGTATATATACAACCTTACTGTTTATAGTTGGCAAAATTGCCAAAAAAATTTAGGTAGCCATACCCGGGTAAAGCCCTCTTTTAGTGTCTTGGTTGGTAAAATAGCAACTGGGGGGGGAGGGGGGGCGTTTTACATCCCCAATGCTGATGCTCTTAGGTCCATGTTCTCTCCATCTAAGTCTTAGGTCTATCTTTATTCTATCTAGGTTTTGAACCTATTGTTATATTATTTAGGGGCCGTAGGCTTATTTTCATGTTGCCTAGGATTGTTTATCACCTGTCTTGTTTTTTTTGTCCTAGCCCTAGAGCCATTTTGACTTGTGTAGGGGCATTACACATATATCTTATCAAGTTGGTAGTGGAGCTTTGGCTGATATAATTAATTTCTTCTCTTGCCTATTTCACAATTGCAAAACCTTCATCATAGTTTCGTTGAAAATCCTATGTAATTCGCATACCACTAAGAATTTACAATGTCAAATTTGTATGCTCCCATCGAGAGAGAGAGAGAGGGATGTGGATTATAACAGTGGAAATTGCACAAAATCAACATGAATCCTTTGTTTAAAAAAAATTCCCTTTATGGCGAGTTCAAATCTTCTGTATCACTTTCTTTATACCACTTTATATACCAGGAATAAAAATCTGCCATGTGTCCATCAATTTAATTAAATCCCTATTTTATGCTTTTTCTTATTTCACTTACCTAAAATAATAAAAATAAGAATCCTCACACATCTTAGCACCACCACCACCAAACTTTGCCCCCACTAACACGGCCATTTCGCTGCCAGCACAAACATCATAACCACCCTCAACCACCGGTAACTCATGGCTATTAAAGAAATTGGAAATTTTAAAAAAGCTTTTATATATATATATATATATATATATATATTTATATATTCCTAAGCTCTAACCAAACAACATGCGACAGATTTGCTCTCACCCTTTGTTTCTTTCATTCACTTCTCTTAGATTTATTTTAGTTGGATTTTTGCTGGCTATAGTTGTTACTGTTTTGCTTGGTGGTTGAGCGTAAAGAGAGAGAATGACAGTAATGTGTTGTGGTTGTGGTGGCGTTGGAGGTTGGTGATGGTGCTTCAGATCCAGCGTGATTGACCTTGGTGGTGCTGCTTCAGATCCAGAGAGAATGAGGTCTGGATTGACCTTGATGGGTTTTTTTTATTTTTTTATTTATGGTGGAGTGATGGTGGTTGATGGGATTGAGAGGGGCGGTGGGATTGGCTTGCAGTGTGTAAATCAGGCGAAAGTGGTGGTCGTGACTGGTGACGTGGTGGCAGTGGTGGTGGTTGAACGTTGATGACGTCAGTGAAAGTGGGTGGTGGCGGTGGTGGTGGTTGGTGGCTGATAGGGTAGTTTAGATTTTTATTCATTTTATGAAACTAAATAAGAAAATGCTGAAAATTAGATCTGAATTAAATGGTTGTATACATGTCAAGTTTTTATTTGTGGAGTATAAAGTAGAGCAGGAAAAATGAGACAGAAGATTTGAACTCCTCTATGGCATAAATACACGATTCATGTATTAATCTTACCTGTTAACTTCTTTAGTTCCACCCTATATTGTATTTAGGTAATTAAGTTTGGTTTAAGAAGCATTGATGCTGATATTGATACAAACATGCGATTATATATTACAATTGTAAATAATTTAGACCACCACCAAGTGTGGATATCTCGATTAATTAAAATATGTTTTAGGTATGTTTTTATTTTGTTATTGCATATTTTATAATTATTTAAAGTTTTCAAAATGCTTAGTGTCAAATTTTTTTAAGTATTTTTAAAATAAATTATATATTTTAATAAGAAAAATATTTATTTTTCTCCCAACATATCAATACATTGAGAACATGTAGGAGTATTCATGCCCTCACACGTGAGGGCCTTAGGCAATAGGCACATTGACAAACTGGGTCAAGCTTCTTACAAGTCAGTCCTTCCAAGTCTTTTGTTTTAGGGAAATATTCTGCCCACTACATTTTCAAAATTCTTTCACAACAAATACTATGTGGTATGTTTGTTATTGACAGTTAAACAAATAATTTCAATTATGAATTCAAATTAAAACTAGCGCAACAACTTGTCACCTAAAATTTATTGTGAAAGTGTTACGAAAATATTATGCACATAACATTTCTCTTTGTTTCATTGTTCTTTTGCTTTTGACATTGACATGCAATTAATGTAAAGAATGTCATATAGATACGCCCAAACCAAGTGGGAGCTTTCTTTGTCGGCTTTTCTTTATGGAAAATTATACTTTGATTTGATTGGACTTACATAGATACGTCGTGAATGTGATTTGAGAGGAAAAGGAAATAACAATAATGTCAACCACAAAAATACATTATGGGGTATGAACATCTCATCAAAAGACAAATCCTCTTCCTAGAAATAGTGCAACAATTTCCCCTAAACATTCCTGATAACTTCGCCAAAGATATATATTTAAATACCCCGATCGCATTCAAAAATCCTTGCAAATCAAGCTTCTTAAGTCTTAACTCATTTCGCTCCTACAATTCCAATCATTTTCTTTCTTCATCAATATCAAACCATGTATTTTTGGAGGAAAAACCTTTTTAGCATTGCCACATTATGCTTTTGTCTTTGATTTTCCTTGTTAAGCCTCATGAAGTCATTGGGTGTTACAAGTGTTACAAAGCCAAAATATGTGGTAAAAATAATGTTAAGAATTCCAAATAACTCATCACTAAATTAAACTTATTAAATTATAATTTTTAATTCTAACACAATCTTTTTAAGAACAATTATGTGCATTGAAAACTCAATATTTTTTTTTAATAAGCAAAACTCAATAGTATTGATATAAGCTAATCACTTATATCTCTATGTATTAAGAGAATTCAGAAAGTTAGTTAAT
The DNA here is from genome assembly GCA_033629205.1 of Lithocarpus polystachyus. Classification (NCBI taxonomy): domain Eukaryota; kingdom Viridiplantae; phylum Streptophyta; class Magnoliopsida; order Fagales; family Fagaceae; genus Lithocarpus; species Lithocarpus polystachyus. Next base: position 59,929,032 of record CM066166.1, read on the forward strand.
TCTACTTCTACTGACTAAAATACCCCCAGTACCTCATATTATCATTACACTTAAAAAATAAAAAATGGAGCATGTAAGAAAATTCAATAGCTAAATTCAAAATTAATTTTTTTTAAAATAAAAATCCCTTGTACAACCCCACTACCAAGCATTTACACAACCTTTTAGCAAATTTTTAGGGTTTTATTTTTAAAGCCCACTAGAATGTAGACATTAAAAAAAAAAACACTACGTCTGGAACTAAATTGTTTTCTCTTTAAAAAATTTTCGGATTCTATTATCTTTTCTTTAAAACAAATATATAAAAAAAATCTCTTAACTCTTTTTACTACTCTTCCACAAATCCACAATCCAACGTTTTCTTTCTTGCTCTTTTTTTTTTTTAAATCATCACGTTTCCCTTCGGTTTGTTCAAAATTTAAATAATCCTAATGTTCTATTTGAACTCAAACTATTATTATTTTAATTGAACTCAAATTAATTTTTTAATTGCATCTTATGCGGTTTAACCAAAAAAATAAAATAAAAACTACACATCATTTTTAAAACCCACCCAAAATGTAGAAATCATTATGTTTTCCTTAAAAAAAAAAAAAAAATTTAACGTGCAAAACTAATTTTTTTCTCTTTGCAAAATTTTCGGATTCTCTTTTTAAAACTCATCCAAAATGTAGATATCATTATCTTTTCTTAAAAAAAAAAACTCTTAACTTTTTTAACCACTCTCCTACTAACCCACAATCCCACGTTTTCTTTTTTTTCTTTTTTAATCCACATGTTTCCTTTCGTTTTGTTCAAAGTTCAAATAATCCTAATGTTCTATTTGAAATCTAATTACTTTTTTAATTACATCTCATGTGGTTTTAAAAAAAAATACATCCTTATTCGTAAAGACATGCTTAAAACTTCCCATATATTCCTATAAATAATTAATATTAGGAGAAAACAAATAGCGTATGTGTTTCAACCACCTCAAACTTCCCCCTAAAAAATGTAGCAACATATTCTCAAACTTTCTCACAAGGAAAAATGAAGAAGAAAGCAATACCATAAGAGGTTTCAAGAAAAAATTGCTTAAGAAAGTGGCAAATTACCTCAAATCTTATTCTTACCTAATTGAATAAAGCCCAAAATTTTTGTTTCTTTTGATTTAGTAATTACCTTCTTTTTTGCTCTAAATTAAAATTTTGGATTTTATTCAATGTTGTTGACATCTTCCTATAGATCCATAATTGGAGTGCCAAACATTTGTACATAGATTTCAACTTTTCCCTAATAGAATCATATCAATTTGTTTGTTTGTCTTGGGATGAATTTGTTTTGGCTATTACTATATTATGCTTGCATGCAATTCTGTAGTATTATGTTAATGCCATCAATACAGATGAGGTGCAAATACAAGAGAATGGCTGTGGAAACTCAAGAAAGAGGAGATAAGCAAAGAGAAATTGGAAAACCTCCATTTATTATCTAAGGAAGAGCAGGACCTCTAGCATGAAGTTCCACTTTAATTTTTGTACCAATTTTTTAAACAAATTTCAAAATTATTACAGATTTTTTTTTTTTTGTATGAACCATCCCATAGATTTTTTTTTTTTTTTTTTGAACTGTCCCATTAGATTTCAAGTGTTACAATATATTTTAAATTTTTTTCTATTTAGTGTTCAAGGATATTTCAATTCCATTTTAGATTTTGTGTCAATTATTACTTTATTTTTGTAATGCAAGGAGGAAGTTTTACTTTAATAAATGATATATTTAAAGTATATTTAAAGTAATAAACGATAAATGATATTTTAAAGAAAATAAATAATATATTTTAATAAAAAATATTTATTTTTCTCCCAACATATCAACACATTGAGAACATATAGGAGTATTAACGCTGTCACACATGAGCACTTTAGGCATATTAACCTACTAGGTACTTCTTACAAGTCAATCCTTTGAAACCTTTTGTTTTAGAGAAATACTCTACCTACAACATTTTCACAACAAATACTATGTAGGATGTTGTTATTAGTGGATAAAAAAAAATTTTCAATAATGGATTCAAATTAAAACTAGTAACAACTTGTCACTTAAAATTTGTCGTGAAATTCTTACAATTCCAATCATTTTCTTACTTCATCAATATTGATCCACGTATTTTTGGAGAAAAAACTTTTTCAGCATTGCCACAGTCATTATACTTTTGTCTGTGATTTTCCTTGCTAAGCCTCATGAGGTCATTTTGTGTTACAAAGCCAAAATATGTGGTAAAGATAGTGTCATTTTCACCATAAAAAGAATTCCAAATAACTTATCACTAAATTAAATTTATTAAATTAAAAATTTTTAATTCTAACACAATCTTTTTAAGAAAAACTATGTGTGTGTATTGAAAACTAAATCGTTTTTTTTTTATAAGCAAAACTCGATAGTATTGATATAAGCCAATTACACATACACACACATATATCTATATCTATATCTATATATATATATATATATATATATATTTAAATGTCTTAAATTAAACCCCACTTATTTTAGATAAAATCTGACTTGTACATCTTTTGAGAGCTATTTTTCTAGTTGTTGACCATGGGATATGAAATAATAGGTAATAATTGAGATGAAATAATCACTAGCCCATTTATTTAAATTTTGATAAGATTATAAGGTTTTAGGCCACATTACTTAGGGTTCGTTTGGATATCGCTTATTTTGCAGAAAACTGAAAACACTGTAGCAAAATGATTTTTAAATGTGTAAATAATGCCGTGGAACCTATTTTTAATAAAAGTTTTGTTAAAAAAAAAAAAGGTTTGTGGGTCCCATGAACAATGCACGGGATCCACTGGAACTCTCACCACAGCCACAAAACACTATAAAAAAAAAAAAAAAAAAAGGAAACGTGGGACGCAGACGCATCCCTTTTCATTAGAACCCAAACGAGTACTTAGGGTCCATTTAGATATTGTTTATTTTGCTGAAAACTGAAAACACTGTGGCAAAATAATTTTTAAATGTGTGAATAGTGCTGTGAGACTCATTTTTTATATAAAAAAGTTGTTAAAAAAAGAGGTTTGTAGGTCTCGTGAATAGTGCACGAGACCCACATGTCTGGGCTGAAATGCACTTTCCCACAGAAAAAAAAAAAAAAGAAGAAGAAGAAGAAGAAGAAGAAGAAGAAGAAGGAAACGCAAACTTGGATACCATGTGAAACGTGATATCCAAATGCTCACTTAATTTCATGGATTGGGCCATTGCCCAATATTTTCGTTGCTACTTGGGTTGTTCAAGGCCTAAACCTGCTAGTAAGCTCATAACTCGGAAGTCACAACCAATAGTTTTGGAATTATAATTTGTCTTATGATTACAATTATTCAAAATTAAAATGATAAACGCTTAGCAAAAAAAGAAAAGAAAAGAAAAGGAAATGATATTATATTATTACTAGACTTATCACACGTACTTTGTGCGTGCAATAATGCTCTTTTTTATTTATTTGTTTTTTGAATTAGTGTTATAATGTTTAAAAGTGATATATAAATAATTGTGTCTATTTTTTTTTTTTTTTTTTTAAGAAAGAGGTAAGGTAACGTGGGATAATGTTTAAAAATGAGATAGAAATAATGTCCTACGTTTTCAGCTGAATGGAAAAGATAAAAGAAAAAGCCTAAAACTTAAGAACAATAAATTACTCTTTTAACTAGTTTGTGTTTTTTAATTTAAAACTATTTAACTAAAAGATATGTGTATTTTAGAGAGTTTAAGAATTTGTGTAAGAGTATTTTAGTACGCAAAGTGTCGAAATCTAAACAAGAAATCTTGTTATTAATAGTGTAGAGGAACGAATCTCTCCCTTAGAAGGTATTGTCCGCTTTGGAAATGGGGCGAGGAGGCTGATGCCACCCGCACAGATTTGCTCAATCCCACATCGGGGGAGGGACCGATGTGGGATTGAGCAAATTCGTGCGGGTGGCATCGGTCTCCTCGCCCCATTCCCAAAGCGGACAATACCTTCCCCCGATGTAGGATTGAGCAAATTCGTGCGGGTGGCATCGGTCTCCTCGCCCCATTCCCAAAGCGGACAATACCTTCTAAGGGAGAGATTCGTTTCTCCACAAATAGTATAGATAAACGGATACTCCTAGCTCTCTTTCCCAAAAACCCCTTTCTCCACATTTCCAAAAGCACCTCCCTCCCCACACTTCCAAATTAATTCTCTTCTCTTCTCTTTAGTCTCCAAAAAAAAAAAAAAAAAAAAAAAAAGGCTCTCTTTCTCCCCCTTTGTGGTAGTGGGTTTTGATTTTGATTTTGATTTTGGTGGGGTGGTGGTGATAGATACTGAGTCTCGCATTAGGAACGAAGCCAGAAGTTCAAGTTAGGGGAGGCGTAGTATAAAAAAAAAATCATTATAAAGCTCCAAAATAACATCCATTTAGTATTGAATATTAACGATGTAATTGATGATGCGAAATAAAATTAATAGGCTGAAAAACCTGAATAGATGAACACACAATCAAAGGTGACCGGAGAGGACCGGTCAAAACCCTCCGATGATAAAGTCAGTATGTCTCTCAAATTCTAGAATTCCAAACTACTTGGAAATGGTTTCCATACCTACCTTTTGTTGTTGCCAATGAACGTTTATATAGTACATATTGTGAGTAGTTACTTGTTTAGTAACTTCTCCTATATTTGAAGGGGTCGAAAGGTTCGGAATTAACCTCTACATACACTCTCTTGGACGGACAATTTTGCTATGGATGAGCTCTCCATGCTAACAAACCCTCTATTCTTGCCCTGGACGACTCCTATGGACGAGTGTGAAGTTTGAGGATTTAATACATCATTAGTAATCATCTATGAAAAAGAGACTCAATGGTCTTTTAAATCTTATAAATTTTAGAAATTATTTATAATTGAATTTGTATAAAATATTGTAATGATGTTCTTTTCAATGAATAACATAAAATTATTTGTCAAGAACTCATCTTCAATTTTAACATCCAAAAATACATACATACATACAAAACGAGATTATGCATCTAGCACAACACTACAATCAATCAACTTTATTAAATATCAACAACTAACTATTAAAATTTCAAACCAACTCAACTTAAAAAAAAAAAAAAACACTAAAAGACAAGCACAATCATTAATTATTTGTTTATATTGTATCATTTGTTACTCTTACTTAAATAAAAACCATTCACATTCATTATTGAGATATCCTCTACTATTAATTACCGAATACGCTATAAGATGGTGATTAGCATTGCAATTCAATAGATAATGATCAACCATTTGATGATATTGATAAATTTAAATTAAAAAAGCAATTTAGATTTGACACATTTTTGTATAGCAAGAATTCATATAAATAGCTAGAATTGTACTCTCTTTTACCAAAAAAAAGTATACTCAAAAGCTCGCATACATACACGGGAGAGAGAAAGAGGTTCTCTTTTACCCAAAAAAAAAAAAAAAGTGTACTCAAAAGCATCCACACACACACACACACACACACGAGAGAGAAAGAAGTTTTAACATAAAAAAATACCACAAACTCTACTCAAAGTCATGGTAACTTTTAAAAGAAAGTGGAATAAAGCATCCACACACACACACACACACACACACACACACGAGAGAGAGAAAGAAGTTTTAACACAAAAGTATACCACAAACTCTACTTAAAGTCATGGTAACTTTTAAGGGAAAGTGGAATAAATATTGAGTTAATATGCGTAATTCACTAGAGCGATAAATTATCAAGTTACATGAAATATAAGCAATAAATAAATCAAAGCTTAAATTTAGCATTAACTAAGTTTATTTATCATGAATATTTTTTATTTGAAATGAGTTAATTTCATGATTCAGATTGAATATTATAACTTTAAATATTTATTCAATTTAAAAAGAAAAGATAGTATTAAAATTTCAAATACTAATACAAAATATGAGATATTGAGACACAAAAATAAAATTTTTTTTTTCTTCTTTTTTTTGGGCTAAATGATAATATCATTGAGAGGCAAACCACACAAACAGATAAAACAACTCTTTTAATTTTTTAAAACATAAGAACAGAGAATCTTTAATAAATTATTTTCATTACTTTCCAAAAGAAATTTTAAATGGTTCTTCCATCCTTTGCTATTTTGAAAGCACAAAGAAGAAGAAGGGGTGATAAAAAGAACTCTGATTTTTTGTTCACAAAAATAATTGAAAATCAGTATTTTTTTTTAGAAGAAGAAGAAAAGTCAGTATTTATTTTTTGAAAATCATTTTGGGTTTATATCAAAAGAAAGTAGTCGCACGTGTGCAACGGCTAGTAATTCTAACTTTATAAAAGGGCTAGTCATTTCATTTTCTTTCAATTTCTCTCCCTCTCACTTTCCAGATTTCTTCACTTTTCTCTTTGAAAAAATGCTCTCACGCCTTCCCAGATAACCCAATCACCCATCTTGATCTTCAACCCATCTTCATCTTCAAACGCAGGAAATTTTCCCTCAAGAAAGTGGTTTTCCTTTTACTTACCACAAAAACAGACATTCAATTCAATAAAACGAAAACGAAAATCTGATCCTCTCTCTCTTCAAACGGGTTCAAATTCATCTTCATCTTCTACGTTTCTCTGATCTGAAGTGAAGCGAGGAGAGGAAGGAAGTTACAATAATGGCTGCGGAAACTCTACTACTCTCTCCAACGGCGCCGTTGCCAATGGAGATCTGTCCTCTAACCCTAGCCCCACCAATAAATCTCGCGATACCGAACGACGTCGTCGTCGCTGCCGCCGTAAGCAGAAGAAGAACTCCAAGGCCTCCCAAGCCCCCTCCAGCGACGCTGATGACGATGATTCCTCAACAGGTTTTCTTTTCTCTTTTTTTGGTGTGATTTCGTTTGTATGGGATATTGGAATCTGTGATAGCAGAGTTTGCTTAATGTTTAGTGGATTTTGGTTTTTGATAGTTGAAGTTAGGGTTTATGTGTGTTGAGCATGGAGTTTTTCTTTGTGATGTTGTTGAGGTAGGGATGTTTGCTTGTGCTTTGTTGTTTCCTCTTATTATTCTTCTCGTTATTGTTCTGTGCTTACATATATTTTATTCATTTCCAGGTGTGGGATGCAACCTCTGCAGACCCGAAGTTGTTGGTTAAAAATTAAAATGCGCATGCATGACTTGTGGGATTTAGAGAATAGGGTGTAGAAAGATCAAGTTGATAAGGTTTCTCTTATATATATATATATATATATATATATATATATGTGTGTGTGTGTGTGTGTGGTTCTTGCAGGGGAGCCGCTGTGACAATCATGGAGACTGGACTTGTAGGTGTTTGGCAATGGGCACCCTTAAATGATTTCTTTGTTCGTGTATTTGCTAGTGTGGGTTTTTGTTGGGGGGGGGGGGGGGGGCGTAGATATTTGTATGATGCCATATATGGGGAAATTTTTTTTTTAGTTTTATAACATAGCACCTTTGCATGATATATGTTGGGGATGATTTGTTTACATTTGAGTTGCTAATTAATCTGCTTTGAATTTACAGATGCCGTTCCATTGTGCTTAATGCTCGGGCTGAATTCCTCTTAAATTTGAAATTTTTTTACTCGCAGAATTATCATTATATTTTGCTAGTGCTATTACTTGTGTCTCATTATTGGGTATTCTTTTTTGCAGGGCAAGCGTGGTATTGAGAAACAGCCATTTCAGCTTCCTGAGTCTGTTGTTTCTACTTGGGGTTTGTATGCAGAAACTGTGAGAAGCAGCTCATTTTCTGATAAGTTCTTTTGGGTTTATTTGGTTTCTTTTGCTTTTGGTTTTACTTGTGTGGTGGGGGTTACTCCTCAAAGTCCAGACTTTAAAGTAGTTCTCTCTTTTCATGCATATAGCCTCAAAGGTTGTGGCACTGTTCCACTGAACTCTTTCTGATTCTTGACGCAAAAAGATTGGAACTCTAGCTAGTGTAAGATTTGGGTAACCTTTCTTTACAACTTTCCCTCTCTCTCTCTCTCTCTCTCTCTCTCTCTCTCTCTCTCTCTCTCTCTCTCTCTCGGCCTTGCTTCTTTATTTATTTTTTATTGGTTTTTGCTGATACCAACTAATAAAAAACAAAATAAGAAAAAGAAAAAGAAAAAAAAGGAAAAGACTCAAACTTGGCATGAGTTAAGCCTAATCAGGCATTATTGCATGTAATTGGTTACTAGTACACTATACATACAGCTTTGTGGATTTGATAGATGGCTCTTGGGTTTTGTTGGTGTTTACATGGAGAGTCTTAGGCATATTTTTTCATTGTGGGGTTTTAGAGTCTTACTATTATTGACAACATAAATATGATCTTCAGTTTCAATATTTTACTAGATTTTCTGTGATATATTCTGATATTTTCTGTGATACATACCATACTTCAAGGAGAGGATAAAGTAATACTCTATCATAATTTTGGAACAAGATAGTTTACATGCAAGCAGCACTATGCATTTGGTGATGGGCTGGCATGGAGAGCCTCCTCTTAATTTCTCATGTTGTGCATTTGGTTAGAGAGAAACAAGGGGGCTTTTAAAGGTTTAGAGAAGTCCATAGAACAAATGAAATCAAGTTGAATTTTTTGTCGATGTTTTGTTCAGATGGGTTTTGATTCCCTTCTAATTTTGATTCTTTGATACCTTTCTCAGACTTTTTAGATGTTTCCAATTTTGTTCGATGTACTCTCTCTATTTTTCTATTTTTGGGGTGATCTCACTTGTATTCTACCTGTTGTGCTTGGCATAACTGCCCCCACCCTTTCCTGAGAAGTAACATATTGACATTTGATCTCTAGTGTGTTGATTAATGGTTTTTCCTTTTGGGTTTTTTGTTCTTTATTTTGGGTTGGTGAAGCATGTTTTATAACTTGCAGTTGTATTTCTTGCTGTTTCCTAGTTATCTTTGTTCTTTCCCTTTCGTTTAAGTTGTCTCTTTACACCCAGAACCAAAAAGGGCCTTCGTTGCACTGGAACTTACCCTTTTCTTCCCCCTTAGCTCTAGTAGGGTTGATTTGGAGGTTAATTCTGTTATTTTACTTTGATCCCAATAGGCATGCTTAAAAGAAATATGGTCTATGGAAAGACATGATTGTTGCATAGACTTGCAAACAAAATTGGTTTGCAGTTGAAAATTTTGTTAGAACATCTCATTTTCATCAATCTAGCATTTAAAAATTAAAGGGATTTATCTTGAGCTTAGTTCCAACAATCAAGATTTTTGACTGTATTGGTAGGTGTCCATGCTAGATATCACAATCTGGTATGGGTCAATATAATTTGATATTGCTAAAGTATAGCAACCATTACATGTGGTCATTGCTTATATCTAAGAAAACTCTTTCATACTTATCATTTGGGCAAGAATGAGTCAGTAATCAGTTATGTTTTAGGTCTGAATGACTCCATGTAATGATAAACTCTATTGCAGGCTAACATCTATGTATGGGACAATACTAAAAGCCATGCTTGGGTTTGGGTAGTTTAAGTGCGATTTATATTTTTTCAAGCTATCAACTGTGAAGTCAAGTTTAATTTAATCCAGTGCTTGGATTGTGTTTTATGTAGTGTCCAGTCATATCGTGTATTAGCAAAGATGTACTAATAACGTGTCATTGAAAATTATTTTTGTATATCATGGAATACTAGTCTTTTAAATATTGTTTGATATGTCATCACAAAACAAGCATTAGTCTCTGTTGCCCATTGTCCCCTCAATGAAAGTACATAGTAGGTTTTGAATCCATAACCATACTTGAGGTGAGGTGATGCCATTTGAGATAGAGTGTCAGTCCTTATCTCTTGAAGTGGTAAAAGTATAATAGGCACTGTAGTTTTTTATATCAGTTAGAAAATTCCATAACAGTATGGCAAAGGTACCTTCTATCTTGGAGAGATTGCTGATAAGTGTTAAAACACTTTTTCTATCCCTTGTACTCTGCAGAGCCAGTCTTTTTGGAATTAGGATTTGCTGCCAAAGTAGGTGCTTGTAAATTGAAATCTCATAATATGGTGTTTCTTTTTTCAATTCGTTACTGATTTTCTGCCTGTTTCTGATTAATGTTTTAAATTTAGGGTTTCACCATGTTTGTTTTTCTCTCCTAGAATCATCAGAATTTTTTGAAGATATATATATTTTTTGTTGCTTTAAGTCTTTCTAATACTTTGTAGTTTCTTTTGCCATTCTTATGCTTTCGTGTTGTTGTCTTGTATAATTTTTGGCCATTCTGTTTTGGCAACCTTAATATCGATTTCATATGCTAATCTGAGAATGGCAATTTATTAGTGTGGGGTAGTAATATTACAGAACATGGTTGTAGAGGGAAATCAATAAAGGTTCTGCTTTCTCTTCTCCTGCTAATTAATTTTCTTGTTTCCAAATACCAGGCAGCCGAGAAGAATTTGACTTTCTATGCAAACTCAGTTTTGATTTTGCTTCTAACTTAACTACTTGTTTCCGATTTATGCTTTGACAATTGTTGTTTGGGATTGTTTATTTCTCTTATTTTATTAATGTATTTATTGTTAAATGATTTTTTTAAGTATGAGCTATTTAATTCTAGGGATGATGCGTTTGCATCCTTTTGTTGGTTTGTTTGATTTGTCATTCTCATTCGTATATTCTTCTAAGTTGTGATGGTTTCTTTTTCTATTATTTATTTAGAAATATACTTGTCAGTTGAACTTTTCTTGAACTGTGTAGCTGGGTGTCTGTATTTTCAGTTTGCTAAATGTAGTAGATTCAAAGCTGGCGCTGCTGAGGGATTGCACTTTCCTCCTGTACATTTGCCTTCTTGTCTTGTTTCTACTGATGTTTATTTGTTTCAGTCAAGCTTGGTTATCCTATTTTTTCAGCTCCATATCCAGTTTGAATTTTAATCTTGGAAAGCCACTTAATCTGTCTTCTGAAAGCAAGTGTTTTTTTTGTTGTTGTTGTTGTTCTGGGTGCTTGGCAGGTTAACCGGTGGAGTCTGATTGGGCAGTAACCTTTCTTTGCCTCTTGTTATCTTTCTCTCCTACAATCTTGTGGATAATATTTTTCCTGTTTTAATTCCTTTTAATCTTTGGGTTTGTGATTGCTTTTTCCAGGTTTCATTTTCCAAGAGTGTCTGTCTCATGGAGTGAGGTTTTGAGACCTTTATTGTAATTCTTGAACTTTTGTTTTTGTTGGCAATGCCTCCTATTGGTGTTGTGATTTTATTTAATAGTGTGTGACCTGAATATGGTTATAGATTTTGGTCCTCGGCTGCTCTCTTAAAGCTTGTGTTGCAGAAGTTGGCTTTTCTAGATTGATTCGGTTCTCTTTAATATGGTTGGTAATTATGGCTCTTAAATTTTTTGATTGTCACTTATCAAAAAAGAATTATGGGTCTAAAATTTTTTAATTTTGCTATGTAAATACAAACTGGTGCTTGGAATGTGTGTATTTTGTGGCTCTATTTTTTCGGTTTTAACTAATTCCTGCACTACCTAGCTTGTTTGTCTTGATTTGTTTTTCCACTGCCATCAACGATGTTTAAAGCAGACAACTTGTTTCTTACATGGCTACTAAATGACAAAATTGAGGATCTCATTTTCTGAAAATTTGTGAAAGTAAAAGTAGAGGCTAGTGAAGTATTGGTTTTACTTTTAGAGAATTCTACTTTTAGATGCTAGTAAATTTGTGAAAACAAGTTGTATGCTTTAAACATCGTTGTTCTAGATGCTAGCGAAGTATTGGATTTACTTTTAGAGAATTGTTTTTTTTGTTCGTTGTTTTGAAACTTTTGCAATTCTGGATGCATTTTAAAATTCTCAATCATGACATGTTGGCAGCAGATGAATATTCTTTTGGATGCTTGGTAGGGCAAGTGGCAGAGTTTAATTTGGTGATAAGCTCTCTCTCTCTCTCTCTCTCTCTCTCTCTCTCTCTCTCTCTCTTTCTCTCTCTCCTTTTGTTAATAGTCAAATTACCATGGTAACTGAGATCAATAATATGAAATAAAAAATTAGAATGCTCAATTTTTAACCTTAAACACAAGATTCACAACCCATTTGATATGTTTATTTGCTCTGAGCCATCATGGTTTTGATTTCTGTCAAAGAGCAAGCATTATGGAGATCAAGAAATGACTTAAATAAGTTCCTTGTGTACGCTACTTATAAAATAGGTAAAGACTTATTTTTAGGGATTTTGCGAGAGAGAAGGAAATTCTACATCTTTCTTCAATATGAGTTCGTTTCCTTTTGTTATTAATTTTTTCCCTTTATACGTACGTACGTACGTACTTATATGAATTCTCTTGTTGGATTTTATTTAAAGCACAGAGAATTAGTCAATGAACATGATATGAAAGACAGTAATGAGCTCAATTAAGACTGTAACATCAATTACAGTATAGGCTTTGGGGGTTGGTCTCAATTTAGGGATAAATTTTTAATGCATGGAAAGCTTCTTAATTCTAATAGCTCTATCGCTTGTTCTTTTTTTATTTTTTATTTTATTTTATATATATATATATATTTTATTTTATTGGATAGTGGCTGAAGAAAGAGTGAGCTCCAATTCATTTTTGATTACACAACGATTTGTTTTGGTCTTGATTGGCCATTGTTTCGGAGAACTTTCATACCATGCCTTATGATCAGCATTATATATTTGGTTAGTATCCAGTTTTTTAATTGATTTTATTTTTATTTTTATTTTTTTTATATCAGTTATGATGTATCCAGTTTCACATTTTGTAAGCAAAAAATGTCATGAATAAGGGAAATTTTACTGAAATTTACAAATTTTGAATTGCAATTAATTTGATCTAATTTTTCTCAAACATAATTAAATTATTCATATAAGGTCTGTTTGTGTATATGGAAGTTATTTTGGACTTTGGTTGCTTGATTGACGGTGTATGTAAATTCTCTTGTTTTTACTTTTGATTTTTCAAAATGCAAATATGCAAAATTTCACACTTTCTCCTCTAGATCCCACACCTTGCACTCCAAGGTATGGATTCTACTTCTTTTCCATCATTGAATTTAATTTTATAGGTTTTGTTGAATCTAAGTTTATATGTTTTATGCTTGTGTTATTTCAGCTTCACTATGTGATTGTGTTTATTAATTTTTATCTTCAATGTGTTATTTCGATGTATGTTTGTTTGCTTTTTGTTTCAATTTTTATTTATTTTTTATTTTGAGCTTTTTGTGGTGGTCATGCTTGGAATGTTGGAATGGGGTGATATAGGGTGTTTTATTTGTTACCTATAGAACCTTTTATATTTTTGAGAAGTAAGAAAGTTATATATATGAATGACTACTTTATGCAAGAAAAACATAAAGCAAACCCAGAAAATACAAGAAGAAGAAAACAGAAAAAACAAAAAAGAAAACAGAAAAAACAAAAAAGAAAACCAAATGACAAATTAATTACAAAAGAGAAAGAGAGCTAAGAAAAGAGGGGAGAGAATTACTAGTCGTGAGTCCTTATGCCCGAGACCAATCAAAAAGAGTCCCACTAAAAAAGGCAATCATCTGAACACTGGAACTATCCAAATCCTCAAAAGTCCTCCGATTCTGTTCCTTCCAAATACATCATAGGATGCACAACGGAACTAAGTTCCAAATCTGAGACGAATGCTTCCCCAACCAATTCTACCAGCCAAAAAGCAAATCTAGGATCGATCTAGGCATAACCCAAGACAAACCAAAGTTATTAAGACAAAGCTCCATAATCGATAGGCCATCTCACAATGAAGAAGTAAGTGGTCTACCGTCTCTCCACAATGCCGGCACATAATGCACCAATCATTTACTAGATTTTAATCTTTTGGACCTATAATCTTATCTTATAACAAAATCTGAATTGTGGATGGTTGCGGGGGTTTGATGAAGAGCTTTGATTGCATTATACAGCATCATCATTTCAAAAATTTAATTATTATAACAGTGTCTTAGAAAAAATTACTTGCTTACTGTTGAAAGATATTATCATTGTTAGAAGTTTTTAGTGGGTAGATATTGTCTTTAGCAAATAGGATTTAAGAAACTATCATTGTATATTGATATTTTATATGTTAAAAATAGCTACTCTAAGTTTGTCTATAATCAAAATTCTTATATGAATGAGATTAGTATTGTGCTCTGATTAGGGATTTTCATTGCTCTCTTTTGGTGTTCTTGTTTAATTCCTTTTTGTCATGGGTTTTGGATTTCATCTCATCTTCTTTGTACAAAAGAAGCTTTTGTCATTCTTTCACATTAATTCTAGATTCATGATTCTTTGACTTTGCGCGGATGATTAATGATTTATTTTAAGCTTATTTTAGTTGTTAATATAAACTTTTATGTGTGTGTGTGTATATATATATGGCTTTCTATGCAATAATAGGGTGATTATTTTGTTAAGTTTAATTTCTTTCCTTCACTCTTATGTTTCATTGGATATGTGTGTGACCAAATTTTCTGATGCCTCATTTATGGATATTAATTTTGATCAATATCAGCAGTTCAGATGTTTTCATACCTCATTTCATTGTCATTTCCCTTGCTAACAGAATATTTACTTGCTAATCCCAACTCCTGTCCAAGATCTTTACAATTCTGGCTTTGAAAATTGTTAATGTTAAATGAAGTTCGATAGATTAACTGAAAATAGTTTGTACAAACCGAAGCACCAATTTATACAAATTATCACGGATAAAGTTTTATGAATCTGGACAAATTCTAATTATGGCAGAATTGGATTCGTCAGATCTCATATCTCTCTCCCCTTTATGCATATTATGATTCCAATGCTTTTTTGTTCTGCTTCTAAAATCGCCGTTTATGTACATTGCAGATGGAGAAAGCATTCTTGAAACAGCCCAAGGTTTTCCTCAGGTAAGATCTCACAATCAATATCCAAGCTCTTTTCTTTGCTTTGAAAACGTGTGACGGTGAAGAGTGAGATTTAAGATTTGGATTTGTTTTCTTTGGAATTCTGAAATTTTCTTATGTAACCAGTTGGAGTTTGTGTAATTAATTGGAAAGCTGTTAGTTCCCAAAAAATGGCCAAGATGAAAAGTATTAAAGATCTGAATTTTGAAGTTTTTTGATTTCAAAGTGTGATTTTTGTAGAGTTGAGGTTTGCTTAGGCTTCCACTTGATCATGAATGCGCTTTTCTACTAATTTCCCTACAAAATTTGGTCATCTTGGTTGCTTCTTTTTAGCCTTACTTGTGCTATCATTTGGTTGATGGTTTTGGTATGTTGCCCTATTTTTAGGCTCCAAAAGTTAATTTTTGCTATGTTGATAAAAACAAAGTTGTGAAATTTAGTAATTTTGTTCTTAATTGTTTGTGTTGAGATGTAATTTTTCTTCAGTCTGTAGGATTTTTTGTTTGTTATGGTTTTGTGTTGAGTTGTAATTTTTTTATTGCTTGCTTCTGTTACGTGTTTTTATGGTTTTGCTCTCAGGAAGTTTTGTTGGGAAAGTGTCTGGCCTATGTTTATGTTAAACATGTTGGCAAGATCTTGATTACTTACATTTAAAAAGTTTTGTTGGGTAAGTGTTTGACTTGTGTTTGTATTAAACATGTTGGTGAGATTCTACTTATTTACATTTAAGTCACATTATTTTAGGTATATTTGGCCCTTGGAGGAAGTCACAGTGGCATCTGTTGGTGAAGAGAAATAGACTCCTAGAGTTTAACACATTGATTGCTCAAGTTGAATTTTTCTTTGCCTTAAGAATTTGGGGTTGCAAATCAATTTTTTCATCTATGTTGTCTTCCAAAATTGTAATTTATTCATCATATTTGAGGAAACAGTAAAATCAAAGGATAGGGAAAAAAATGCAGTTTCTTCTCCTGCAAAAATCTAAGTTTGATCTAATTTTGTTCCTAAAATTTTTACTGTTTTAAAATCAAATTTTGGCTTGGAATTATACTTTGCTATAACTTGCAATTGATTACTTTACTGGTATTTGTAGTCCAACTTGCAATTGAGTCTGATTCTTAAGCTTGACAGTTAATTAATAATAATCCAAGTGTAACTGCCTCCATCTAATGCATTCAGTGGTCTACAATTTTTAGTTGGATTGTCATAACTTTTATCTCACGGAACGTTAAAAAGTCTGTAGGTGGTTTCTGTTGTCATGATCCAAGGGGGGATGGTATTTATCATCATCCCAGACTATTGTCTACAATAGCCAGGACTCTAGTGCATTGAATATGAAATGAGTCCAACTGAAGCCAAATTGAAGCGCTTCAATTATTTGTTGATCCTCGCTTGTCACTTCTAAGGTTGGAAGAAAAGGTAAATTTCTCCTTTTTGTATTCTAAGATGTATTCAAATCAAATTTAATAAGTTGATTGTCATACTTATACCATTGCGATGTTTTTTTTCCTAATAAGTAAAAGAATGAAGAAATATAATGGAATGAATTGATGTATTTTTCTATTAGCATATTTATTCTTTTATAGAGGAAACTTTCATTTACAATATATTTCGTTCTTCTACCATTTTTGCAATTGTTCATATGCAAATTGTTTGATTTTCCTTTAATCAAACAGGATTTCAGTTTTTGAGTATGTTGAGTCTTATGATGAGTAGAAGGTCAGCCAATTTGTTTTGAAGTGAATAGTTTTTAAGCAAAGTAAATATATATTATTTTGGTTAAATTACCCCATTCATTGCATGTGTTAGCAAATAGTATAATGTGAAAGCGAACTGTTTTACTTTTTGTTGAACACTCCTTATTGTGCCATGTGGCTTGATAAATTTGTACCACGTTTCTATCTACTATCTCTACTAACTGTATGAAAATCGTGAGGAGGCTTCGAAACAGTGTTTTGGTTTATTCAAGTGGTGGGACAAAACGATGCAATATCATACTGTATGAAGCAACCAGCCAACAAGCAAGAGAGAGGCAAAGGCCAGAGAGCAGAGACCGGGGGAGACAAATTTCCCAATTTTCTTTCTCTAGTTAGAAAGGGAGTTAGCGATGATGGTTTTCTTGAAGGTTGAGAGAAGGAAATTGAAAGGCAGTGGGGGCTGGTTTGTGGCTTCGGTGTTGTGTAGATGCAGATGGCAAGTATGTTCTCACTCTAATTTTCTGTATGGCTTGATTGATCTCTCTCTCTCTCTCTCTCTCTCTCTCTCTCTAAAATTCTGATACAGCCTTTTACAAGTTTGATGTAAGCTTTGACTCAAGGCTCAGAATTTTTCCAAAACCTAATTGTTTAAAATTTCAGTGGGTTTTTCATTCTTGTTTCAGATATCCTTCTTGGTTCCGTCGAATGTTGCAGGTGATAAATTATGAGCATACCTTTGGTGATGTTGAATGTTATTGATTTTTATTAATTAGATTTTTTAATTTTGTATAATTTTGAATGCCTTTCTTGGTTATTTATTCTAATTGGTGTGGAATATCCTCTCAAATCTATACGGACTTGAATTAATTTTCAAGTTCCTGATGTTTTAAAATATTTTTCATTTATTTTTTATGTTTCTCCTCTGAAATTTCTGGCATGAAGTTTATTCATTAATATGATCGTTCTAAAATCTGATCCTGTCTCTCTCTCTCTCTCTCTCTTCCTGAATGCACTAATTTATCCTTAAATAGAAAGTGGCTCTCCAACAACTGAAAAAAAAAAAAAAACACTTCTTGGAAATTCAAGAAAAGGGTTTGAAGATTTTCTTGGGAAAGTGACTGCCAGATTTGAACAACAAGAAGATTTTTCCTTGTGAGGGGGGTTTTCCATGCCACCGCTGGCACAGAAGCCAACGCTGATGATTTTTGTTGCTAATTGTGAATTTTTTATTATCCTATATACTTGAGCATATTTTGGCACTCACTAGTTATGACATAATTATCCAACATATGGTTTCTTTTGCTCTGTATATCGTTTTGCATGCTTTTGATCTATTATGTTTGCAACTTGATGCATTTTTGCCCTTGACTGTTAATTGTTCTGTTTGTTTCCTTCCAATTATTAGGTACAGGGATATGAGGCAGTCAAATCCTGTGCATACTCAACAACTCTCTGACTGCTGTTATTCTTTTACCGTGCGGCATCCCCTGATGGTTGTTGGCATTGCAGATTTCAATCTGATAGTTTTTAACTTGCAGAACCCTTGGGTAACATTCTCATCTAATGGAAGGATGCCTGACTTTTTTCAAACTTGGAAACAACTAAAGAAATTGTTTGGGCTTTTCTTCTACATTGTTTCCCAAATCTCTTTTTTAAGTAAAGGATTCAGGTCTGATCTCAATCCTTTTGAGCTGTGTTGTTAACAGAGAGATCCAAGCTAGTGGTCTTTAGGGGCCCATTCCTCCTAGCATTTCTGCTTTGGGTTATTTAACTGAGCTGTGAGTCTGCCTTCTAAGTTAACAGTTCTTGAGTTTCTTAACCTCTAAGATACATTCATGTGATTTTAAATTTATAGTATTTATTTCTGAAGAGCTTGACAGTAATTGAAGATGCAACTCTATTCAAAAGAATTTGTGATTTATTTGGAGAAGGTTCAAAATTTCCGTCCTTGCATGGCGTGACAAACATGAGCAAATTGTAAGTCATTATTTTTTGTAAGATGGTATAAATTAGAATAATACATTGCTCAGATCAGTTTTCCTTACATGAATTTTGTATAAATTTAAGGTTGTTGAGGAGCTATGATACCAATTTATAGGCGGAAAGGGCTCAAGAAAATGCCTGAAATCATCTTCAATCGGGCTACCAAGTATGACTAGAATTGAAGACTAATGGGTTAAAAATTAAAATGTGCATGCATGACTTGTGTAAATAGTGAACTTGTGGGATTTAGACAAGATCAAGTTGATAAGGTTTCTCTTATATGTATATATGTGGTTCCTGCAGGGGAGCTGCTGTGACAATCATGGAGACTGGACTTGTAGTTGTTTGGCAATGGGCACCCTTAAATGATTTCTTTGTTCGTGTATTTGCTAGTGTGGGTTGGGGGGGGGGGGGGGGGGGGCATAGATATTTGTATGATGCCATATATGGGGAAATTAAATTTTTATTTTAGTTTTATAACAGAGTACCTTTGCATGATATATGTTGGGGATGATTTGTTTACATTTGAGTTGCTAATTGATCAGCTTTGAATTTATAGATGCCTTTCCATTGTGCTTAATGCTCGGGCTGAAATGAATTCCTCTTAAATTTGAAAGTTTTTTACTCTTGCGGAATTGTCATTCTATTTTGCTAGTGCAATTACTTGTGTCTCATTATTGGGTGTTCTTTTTTGCAGGGCAACCGTGGTATTGAGAAATTGCCATTTCAGCTTCCTGATTTTATTGCGGCAACAGGAATTGAGAAAATCACATGATTTTCTGAGATGAGGAATAACAAAATCATCTTTGTGTAGCTGTATAGCTACCTTTATCTTGTCAACAAATTTTCATTGTTGGATGTTTTTGGCTTTATATTATTATTATTTTTTCCTGTTACTTTTTTCCCCATCTCCATGGTCCTTGTAGCTGTTTTTCTATTTCTATTGTTAATCTTGAAAATTCTCCTGGTGTTTTGAGTCTTTAGCTATATCTTTTAAGCTTTTTTTTTTTTTTTTTTTTTTTTCCCCTGGATAAGTAATAAATACATTAAAATTGCACAAAAGAGTAGGGCCCTTGTACATGGGATGTATTCAAAAGATTTTCCCCAGAAAATCTGGTGAGGGGGTTTTCCATGCTGCCGCTGGCTAATGATGCCTGTCAGAAAGGAAGACTAATGGGTTTTTTTTGTGACTTCATATGGTTTAGAATATAATGGGTTTTTTTTTTTTTTTTTTTGGGTTCTGATTTGTTTGAATTGAATTGCAAGTTTCTGTAGATTTGGTTCTTGTTTGTAATGAAAAACTTCTTTGTGGATTTTCTTTGGTCTTGCTTTCTGGAATTTCCTGGTTCTTGAATGTTATTGATTTTTATTAATTAGACTTTAAATGTTGTATAATTTTGAATGCCTTTCTTGGTTTTTTATTCTAATTGGTGTGGAATATCCTTTCAAATGTATACGGACTTGAATTAATTTTCATGTTCTTGATGTTTTAAAAGATTTTTCATTTATTTTCTATGTTTCTCCTCTGAAATTTGTGGCATGAAGTTTATTGTTTAATACAATCATTCTAAAATCTGCCCCTCTCTCTCTCTTTCTTCCTGAATGCTCTAATTTATCCTTAAATAGAAAGTGGTTCTCCAACCAAAAAAAAAAAAAAAACAGTTTTCTTGGAAATTCAAGAAAAGGGTTTGAAGATTTTCTCCGGTAAGTGACTGCCAGATTTGAACAACAACGAGATTTTTCCCAGAGAGGCGGTTTTCCATGCTGCCACTGGCACGGAAGCCAAGGCTGATGATTTAGACTAATGGGTTTTTTTTTTTGTGCTTTCATAGGGTTTAGACTATTGAGTTTTTATGTGCTTTCATAGGTGTGGTTTTTACTGATTTTGTAGCGAATTGTGAATTTTTTATTATTCTATATACTTGAACATATTTTGGCACTCACTAGTTTTTACTGACATAATTATCCAACGTATGGTTTCTTTTGCAGTCTATATTGTTTTGCATGCTCTTGATCTATTATGTTTGCAACTTGATGCTTTTGTGCCCTTGACTGCTAATTGTTCTGTTGGTTTCCTTCCAATTATTAGGTACTTGGATATAAGGCAGTCAAATCCTGTGCTCACTTTTGCTATCATCCCAATTTGGACAGAGAGAGGAGAAGGGAGAGGGACTTTGAGGTGATTTTAAATTTTTTTATTTTAAAATTACCAATATGTGCTTATAATCTTCTTACAAGTCATAAATTTAGGTTTTAAAAGTAAAAACATTTATTTTCCTTTCCATTCTCTTTGAAATCCAAACAAGGGTTTCCTTTATTTTCCTTCCTACTCCCAAACACACATAGAGAAAGATATTTTCTTTTATCCTTTCCTTTCACTTTCCCTTCCCTAGGTATTTTCTTTTCTCTACGCTTTGCCTAGATGCAACCAAATTTAGTGCTAGGGTAAACAAGAGAATTTGAGGGGATTTGATGGAGTACTGTCCCCTTAAAGCTCATGTTTTCCAATTCCTCAAATTGGGGGAGTTTAAATTAAAAGGGAGAGGATACCAGGTTTAATGAGTTTTCTATAGTTCTGTTTTAAAATTTTAGATAAGTAAGTTTTTAATAGTTGTCTTTATATACTTAAAAATGTTTATTAAAGTTTCAACAATGACTTAGCAAACCTATATCAGTTATTTTTCTATATTGTCAATTTACATGGTCACCATTTAAGCCAGTTTTCTCCCCAGTTACATGGTCAACATCAGATGCAATTTTCTCAGTCGGTGGGGCACCAGCAATTTCAGGGTTGATAGTTGCCCTCAGGACATGCTCAGCATGGCTTTGGTCAAAGTCAACTCAACCAGGGAAATCAGATGAATTGCCATTTAAGCCAGTTTTCTAGCACTGCTAATTGTGCATTATTTAATGCAGCTCAGGCGACATCGAATGCCCAAATGGTCAGATATACAAGGCCATTGATTCACTTTCTATTTTTTTTTTCCTTTTCATGGTCTTTAAAATAAGTTAATTGCAATAATCAGGAACTCTAGTAGGCAGCATAGTGATTCTTTGGATTAATATAACTAGCTGAGGGCCTGAGGCTGTTTCACCCCCCACTACACCTCTCCTGTTGGTGATTAATCTTAAGTTGCTTGCATTTTTTATTTTCTGCTATAACTATATCCAGCTTCTGTACAGACAAAGAACATATTGTGAATTGTGTGTTTCTTTCATGAATTAATAAATCTGTATTAATAAATCTTGTGTTGGTTTCTGTTCTGTTACTAGATAGTGTAAAGCTCTAACTGTATTTTGCTTTTCAGATGCCTTAGCACATTCAGGGGTTCATTGAGTAATTTATATTTGATTTTGAAGTGATGTTTCTGGTTTAGCAGAACTATTGTCAGATTTGACTGTGTTTCATTCGGTCCAGAGGACTATAGGTTGATATTCTTTAAATGTGAAGTATAAATGTTTATCCTGCTATATTTTTGCTTGGGCCAATATGGGCACCTATATTCCTATGGATCCTGGTATAATCTTTGCAGACCTTTTGTACTCCATCCCATGTTACTTGTCCTTTCTTTTTTGGGATGTACTATCTGATTTTCCTAAATAACCCTTATTTAATGATGTATCCTTTATATTTTTGGGGTTAGGTTTGGAAAGTGATTGCTATTTGAATGTGCAGTTAATCTCCTTGAAATGTTAAGTTCATGAGAATACTATTGGGGGGTGGGTTTTGTTGGGGGGGGTGGGGGGGGGGGGGTGTGGTTAAGTGTTTACTAATTGGGTCTAAATCTTCTTCTCCACAAGAACTGGGAGCTGATACATACCATACTTAAAGGAGAGGATAAAGTAATACCCTATCATAACTTTGGAACAAGATAGTTTACATGCAAGCAGGACTATGCATTGTGATGGGCTGGCATGGAGAGCCTCCTCTTAATGTCTCATGTTGTGCATTTGTTTGGAGAGAAACAAGGTGGCTTTTAAAGGTTTAGAGAAGTCCATAGAACAAATGAAATCAAGTTGAATTTTCTTGAAGTTTTGTTCATATGGGTTTTGATTCCCTTTTGATTTTCCTTTGCAATTCTTATGCTTTTGTGTTGTTGTCTTATGTAATTTTTGGCCATTATGTTTTGGCAACCTTAATATCGATTTCATAGGCTAATCTGACAATGACAATTTATTAGTGTGGGGTAGTAATATAACGGAATATGGTTGTAGAGGGAAATCAATAAAGGTATTGCTTTCTCTTCTCCTGGCATGAGTAGGGCTTTTTGAGAATTTTATGGATTTAACTTTTTTTTTGGGTTTGTGTCATATTTGTTAACTTGGATTGCTGCTAATTAATTTTCTTGTTTCCAAATACCAGGCACCCGAGAAGAATTTGGCTTTCTACCTCAACTACTTGTGTCCGATTTATGCTTTGACAATTGTTGTTTGAGATTGTTTATTATCTCTTTTATTTTATTAATGTATTTATTGTTAAATTATTTTTTTTTAGAATGATCTATTTAATTCCAGGGGTGATACGTTTGCATCCTTTTGTGTAAGGTTTGTTTGATTTGTCGTTCTCATACGTATATTCTTCTAGTTGTGTTTGTTTCTTTTTCTATTATTTATTTAAAAATATACTTGTCAGTTGAGCTTTTCTTGAACTGTGTAGCTGGGTGTCTGTGTATTTTCAGTTTGTTACATGTAGAGATTCAAAGGTGGCGCTGCTGAAGGTTTGCACTTTCCTCCTGTTCATTTTCCTTCTTGACTTGTTTCTACTGATGTTTATTTGTTTCAGTCAAGCTTAGTCATCCTGTTTTGTTAGCTTCATATCCATTTTGAATTTTAATCTTGGAAAGCCACTTAATTTGTCATCTGAAAGCATGTTTTTTTTTTTTTTTTTTGTGTGCTTGGCAGGTTAACCAGTGGAGTCTGATTTGGCAGTAACCTTTCTTTGCCTCTTGTTTTCTTTTTCTCTCCTACAATCTTGTGGATAATATTTTTCCTGTTTTAATTCCCTCTAATTTTTGGGCTTGTGACTGCTTTTTCTAGTTTTCATTTTCCAAGAGTTCCTGTCTCATTGAGTGAGGTTTTGAGACCTTTGTTGTAATTCTCAAACCTTTGTCTGGTTGGAAATGCCTCCTATTGATGTTGAGACTTTATTTAATAGTGTGTGACCTGAATATGGTTATAGATTTTGGTCCTCGGCTCTCTTAAGGCATGTGTTGCAGTGAAGTTGGCCTTTCTCGATTGATTCGGTTCTCTTCAATAAGGTTGGTAACTATGGCTCTTAAATTTTTTGATTGTCACTTATCAAAAAGAAATTATGGGTTTAAAATTTTTAAATTTACTATTTAAATACAAATTGGTGCTTGGACTGTGTATTTTTTGGGTCTATTTGTTCGGTTTTAACTAATTCCTGCACTACCTGGCTTGTTTGTCCTGATTGTTTTTTTTCCACTGCCATGTACCTGTACTCTTCACAAATTTTCAGAATATGAGATCATCAATTTTGTCATTTAATAGCCATATAAGAAATGAGTTGTATGCTTTAAACATCGTTGTGCTAAATGCTAGTTAAGTATCGGATTTACTTTTAGAGAATTGTTTTTTTTGTTCATTGTTTTAAAACTTTTGCAATTCTGGATGCATTTTAAAAATCTCAATCATGTCATGTTGGCAGCAGATGAATATTCTTTTGGATGCTATGTAGGGCAAGTGGCAGAGTTTAATTTGGCAATAAGCTCTCTCTCTCTCCCCTTTTGCTAATAGT
This sequence comes from Lithocarpus polystachyus, assembly GCA_033629205.1. NCBI lineage: Eukaryota > Viridiplantae > Streptophyta > Magnoliopsida > Fagales > Fagaceae > Lithocarpus > Lithocarpus polystachyus. The sequence continues at coordinate 59,953,350 of CM066166.1, forward strand.
CTAATTACCATGGTAACCAAGATCCATAATATGAAATCAAAAATTAGATGCTCAATTTTTAACCTTAAACCCAAGATTCACAAGCCATTTGATATGTTTATTTGCTCTGAGCCTTCATGGTTTTGATTTCTGTCAAATAGCTATCGTTATGGTTTTCAACTTCATTGACAGCAACTTTTGTGCTTTAATTTTAAAAGACTGGATAGTGATTTCTCTGTTCTGCACATGCTTGTTTCATTGGAGGATATTGAGTTCAAGATTCTTTGTAACTGATTTATTTTCCTCCATATTCATATTATAGGTTGAATTTTTCTGATTATGCACTTTGTTTAATTTAATTTTGGTGGGTTTTTAGTTCAGGCACCAACAGTACAGTGTCCCATAAAAAAAATTGGGACTGCATGTTTTTACTTTTCCACTTCAAGAGGTAGATTTTTGTATAATTGGAAAAGAAGTGTTGCAACTCTTTGTAAAGGAAAAAAAAATTTCCTTTAATTATTATATTTGCAACTGTATCTTTACTGAGTATTCATTGGTCTTTTTTTTGAGGTATGGAATACTATTGTTTTTGTGCTGCAACTTTCAAATCTAAGTACTTGTTAATATGAAACAAAAACCTGTAATCACAAATATGCTATAAATGTGTGCCTTTTCAATGTGCACTCCATGTGATTAAGTACAGTGCAAAGTAAGGGAGTTCGATAATGATATATAGTGGCATAGGTGTGAATTGGTAGGGGTAACTGAAAGGAACTTTTTTTATTGGAAAAATATGAACTTTTTATGCATAATCCTACTTTTATTGGAATGCAGACTGCTGCATTGTTTTGATTTTATCCCCTTTTTGGTGGAAATTGTTCATATGGAAATCATGAAATGACTTAAATTTTAAGTTCCTTGTGTATGCTACTTATAAAATAGGTAAAGACTTATTTTTAGGGATTTTGCAAGAGAGAAGGAAGTTCTACATCTTTCTTCAATATGAGTTTGTTTCCTTTTGTTTTTTGTTTTTTCCCTTTATACATACATACGTATATGAATTCTCTTGTTGGATTTTATTTAAAGCACAGAGAATTAGTCAATGAACATGATATGAAAGACAGTAATGAGCTCAATTAGGACCGTGACATCAATTACAGTATAGGCTTTGGGGGTTAGGCTCAATTTAGGGATAAATTTTTATTGCATGGAAAGCTGCTTAATTCTAATTGCTCAATTGCTTGTTCTTTGTTTTTGTTTATTGGATAGTGGTTGAAGAGAGAGAGAGTGAGCTCCAATTCATCTTTGATTACACAACAATTTGTTTTGGTCTTGATTGGCCATTGTTTCGAAGAATTTTCATACCATGCCTCATGATCAGTTTTCAATGTAGAGCATTATAAGTTTGTCTATAATCAAAATTCTTATAATTTATTTTAAGCTGATTTTAGTTGTCAATATAATCTTTTATATATATATATATATAATTTTACACCATAATACTTTCATTTTTTAAATTGAAAATCTTGCAGGTGAAGCATATTTGTGGATTGTGGCTCTGTTCAATAATAAGGTGATTATTTTGTGAAGTTTAATTTCTTTCCTTCACTCTCATGTTTCATTGGATATGTGTGTGACCAAATTTTCTGATACCTCATTTATGGATATTAATTTTGATCAATATCAGCAGTTTAGATGTTTCATACCTCATTTCATTGTCATTTCCCTTGCTAACAGAATATTTACTTGCCAATCCCAACTCCTGTCCAAGATCTTTACAATTTTGGCTCTAAAAATTGTTTATGTTAAATGAAGTTTGATAGATTAACTGAAAATAGTTTGTACAAACCGAAGTGCCATTTTTTACAAATTATCACGGATAAAGTTTTATCAATCTGGACAAACCCTAAACATGGCAGAATAGGTTTCATCAGATCTCATATCTCTCTCCCCTTTATGTGTATTATGATTCCAATGCTTTTTTGTTTTGTTTCTAAAATTACCATTTATGTACATTGCAGATGGAGAAAGCGTTCTTGAAACAGCCCAAGGTTTTCCTCAGGTAAGATCTCGCAATCAATATCCAAGCTCCTTTCTTTGCTTTGAAAACGTATGATGGTGAAGAGTGAGATTTAAGATTTGGATTTGTTTTCTTTGGATTTCTCAAATTTTCTTATGTAACCGGTTGGAATTTGTGTAATTAATTGGAAAGCTGTTTAGTCACTAAAAAATGGTTAAGATGAAAAAAAGTATTAAAGATCTGAATTTTGAAGTTCTTTCATTTTAGAGTGTGATTATTGTGGAGTTGAGGTTTGCTTAGGTTTCCACTTGATCATGAATGTGCTTTTCTACTCTATTTCGCTATAAAATTTGGTCGTCTTGGTTGCTTCTTTTTGTTCTTACTTGTGCTATCATTTGGTTGATGGTTTTGGTATGTTGCCCTATTTATAGGCTCCAGAAGTAAATTTTTGCTATGTTGATAAAATGAAGTTATGAAATTTAGTAATTTGGTTGTTAATTGTTTGTGTTGAGATGTAATTTTTCTTCACTCTGTAGGATTTCTTGTTTGTTATGGTTTTGTGTTGAGTTGTAATTTTGTTGTTGTTTGCTTCTATTACGTGTTTTTTTGGTTTTGCTCTCAAGAATTTTTGTTGAGCAAGTGTCTAGCCTATGTTTATGCTAAACATGGTGGTAATATCTTCTTTATTTACATTGAAAAAGTTTTGTTGGGCAAATGTTTGACTTGTGTTTGTATTAAACATGTTGGTGAGATTCTACTTATTTACATTTACGTCACATTATTTTCGGTATAATTGGCCCTTGGAGGAAGTCACAGTGACATCGAAAGGTGAAAAGAAAGAATAGACTTCTAGAGTTTAACACATTGATTGTTCAAGTTCAATTCTGTTTTGCCTTAAGAATTTGGGGCCGCAAATAAATTTTTTCATCTATGTTGTCTTCCAAAATTTTATTTTGTTCATCTTATTTGAGGAAATAGTAAAATAAAAGGTAGGAAAAAAATGCAATTTCTTTTCCTGCAAAAATCTGAGTTTGATCTAATTTTGTTCCTAAAATTTTTACTGTTTTGGAATCAAAATTTGGCTTGGAATTATGCTTTGCTATATAACTTGCAATTGATTATATTACCGATATTTGTAGTCCAACTAGCAATTGAGTCTGATTCTAAAGCTTGACAATTAATTAATAATAATTTAAGTGTAACTGCTTCCATCAAATGAATTCAGTGGTCTACAATTTGTAGTTGGATTGTCATCACTGTTATCTCACAGAATGCTAATTCTGTAGGTGGTTTCTAATGTCATGATCCAAGGGGGGGGCGGTTGCGTTTATCATCATCCCAGACTTTTGTCTACAATACCCAAGACTCTAGTGCATTGCATATGAAAGAGTCCAATCTAAGCCAAATTGAAGCTCTTCAATTATTTGTTGATCCTCGCTTGACACTTCTAAGGTGGGAAGAAATTGTGAGTTTCTTCTTTTTTGTATGCTAAGATGTATTCAAAACAAATTCAAAAAGTTGATTGTTATTCTTATACCATTGCTATTTTTTTTCCTAATAAGTAAAAGAACGAAGAAACATAATGGAATGAATAGATATATTTTTCTATTAGCATATGTATTCTATTACAGAGGAAACTTCATTTACGATATATTTCGTTCTTCTACCATTTTTGCAATGGTTCATATGCAAATTGTTTGATTTTCCTTTAATCAAACATGATTCCAATTTTTGAGTATGTTGAGTCTTATTATGAGTGGAAGGTCAGCCAATTTGTTTTGAAGTGAGTATTTTTAAAGCGAAGTAAATATATATTATTTTTGTTAATTTACTCCATTCATTGCACGCGTTTGCACGCGTTTAGTGAGTAGTATAATATGAAAGAGAATTGTTTTACTTTTTGTTGAACACTCCTTATTGTGCCATGTGGCTAAATAAATTTATATCACGTTTCTATCTACTAGCTCTACTAACTATATGTAAATTGTGAGGAGGCTTCGAAAAAGTGTTTTGGTTTATTCAAGTGGTGGGACAAAACGATGCGAATTCATACTGTATGAAGCAACAAGCCAACAAAGCAAGAGAGAGGCAGAGGCCAGAGAGGGGAGACTGAGTGGGGCAAATTTCCCTATTTTCTTTCTCTGGTTAGAAAGAGAGTTAGTGATGATGGTTTTCTTGAAGGTTGAGAGAAGGAAATTGAAAGGCAGTGGGCTGGTTTGTGGCTTTGGTGTTCTCTCTACTCAAACGGAGAGTATTTTCTCACTCTAATTTTCTATATGGCTTGATTGATTTCTCTCTCTCTCTCTCTCTCTCTCTTTAAAATATTGATATTGAGCCTTTTACAGGTTTGATGTAAGCTTTGACTCAAGGCTTGGAATTTTTCCAAAACCTAATTCTCTAAAATTTTATTGGGTTTTTCATACTTGTTTCAGATATCCTTCTTCTTGGTTCTGTCGAATGTTGCAGGTGATAAATTATGTGCGTAGATAAATTATGTGCGTACCCTTGGTGAGGTTGATTGTTATTGATTTTTATTAACTAGACTTTTAAATTTTGTATAATTTCAAATGCCTTTCTTGGTTTTTTATTTTTAATTGGTGTGGAATATCCTTTCAAATGTATACAAACTTGAATTAATTTTCATGTTCATGATGTTTTAAAAGATTTTTTTTTATTTTCTATGTTTCTCCACTAAAAAAATTTTGTGGCATGAAGTTTATTGATTAATATGATCGTTCTAAAATCTGATCCTCTCTCTCTCTCTTTTCCTGAATGCTCAAATTTATCCTTAAATATAAAGTGGCTCTCCAACAACTTAAAAAAAAAATTTCTTGGAAATTCAAGAAAAGGGTTTGAAGATTTTCTCTTGAAGGTGACTGCTTGATTTGAACAACAAGAAGATTTTTCCCGGTGAGGGGGTTTTCCATACCGCTGCTGGCATGGAAGCTGAGGCTGATGATTTAGACTAATGGTTTTTTTTTGTGTGTGTGTGTGTGTGTGTGTGTGTGTGTGCGCTTTCATAGGTGTGGTTTTTACTGATTTTGCTGCTAATTGTGAATTTTTTATTATTCTATATACTTGAACATATTTTGGCACTCACTGGTTATGACATAATTGTCCAGCATATGGTTTCTTCTTTTGCACTATATATCATTTTGCATGCTCATGATCTATTATGTTTGTGATTTGATGCTTTTGTGCCCTTGACTGCTAATTGTTCTATTGGTTTCCTTCCAATTATTAGGTACTGGGATACAAGGCAGTCAAATCTTGTGCATACTCAACAACTCCCTGACCGCTGTTATTCTTTTACAGTGCAGCATCCCCCGAAGGTTGTTGTCACTGCAGATCGCAATCTGATAGTTTTCAACTTACGGAACCCTCAGGTAACATTCTCTTCTAATGAAATGAACCAATAATGATTTTCTTGCATCTTTCTTTGACAATCAAATGCTTCATTATTACAAAATAACATTTTTTAAGTCTGGCAGTAATGTTTTGCACTTAAAGTTTGAGTGCTTTTTTTGTCTACTTTTGATAGGTAGATCTAGGCTTCTAGAATGTGATAATGTAAGGGTGTTTGCACAGTATTAGTAGATATCAACTTCTAGCTTTAGCTTATTGGATAATCTTATTTTTGGTCTTTTCTGACCCTTAAAATTCAATTTGCTATTGCTTTTAAGTGTTCCAATGAATCATTGGTTCTTCTCCACACCCCATTCCCCCTATGAATAATTAATTCTGTCTGCATGTGTTTGGAATTGATAGAAAACATGATAGGGTGGAGGGTCCTGGCTTCAAATTTGTATTTCCAACTTCTTATTATTATAAATTTATCAGCTGCAAATCGATTCACTGTATGTGACATTAACTTTTTGCGATTGTTAGCAAAACCTTTTTTTTGCTATTGACTACTTCATTTATTTATTTTTGCCGTATAAATTTAAGGCAGTGATGATAGTCATTATTCAGTACTTTCTTTAGCTTTTACTACTTTTCTTAGATTGCTGTGAAAGCAATTTTTGGGTTGAAAACACAGAAAAAACCCAAGTAGTCTGTAGCTACTAAGAGAGATGCTCTCACATGCTGGAGGAAGAGAAATGGTTTCTATGCAGTATAGAGACCTTTTGTATCAACGCCTAAAAGGTTAGAGCATTTTTTATTATATAACCATCAGAAGTTGGGTGCGGAATTTTAATCTTATGACCATGACTCCTTACATATTATTTGTGGATGCTAGCAGCTCGACTCACAAGTGCTTCCTCATTTCTTGTTGCTAATTGGTGTGGAATATCCTCTGAAATGTATAAGGACTTGAATTAATTTACATGTTCCTGATGTTTTAAAAGATTTATCATTTGTTTTCTATGTTTCTCCTCTGAAATTTGTGGCATGAAGTTTTTTGATTAGCATGATTGTTCTAAAATCTGATCCTCTCTCTCTCTCTCTCTCTCTCTCTCTCTCTCTCTCTCTCTCTCTCTCTCTCTCTCTCTCTCTCTCTCTCTCTGAATGCTCTAATTTATCCTTATATAGAAAGTGGCTCTCCAACAATTGAAAAAAAAAAAAAAACACTTGGAAATTCAAGAAAAGGGTTTGAAGATTTTCTTGGGAAAGTGACTGCCAGATTTGAACAACTAGAAGATTTTTCCCAGTGAGGGGGTTTTTTATGCCGCCGCTGGCATGGAAGCCAAGGCTGATGATTTAGACTAATGGGTTTTTTTTTTCTGCTTTCATATGGTTTAGACTAATGGGTATTTTTTTTGTGCTTTTATAGGTGTGGTTTTCACTGATTTTGTTGCTAATTGTGAATTTTTTATTATTCTTTATACTTGAACATATTTTGGCACTCACTAGTTATGACATAATTATCCAACATATGGTTTCTTTTGCACTATATATCGTTTTGCATGCTCTTGATCTATTATGTTTGCAACTTGATGCTTTTGTGCCCTTGACTGCTAATTGTTCTATTGGTTTCCTTCCAATAATTAGGTTCTGGGATACAAGGCGGTCAAATTTTTGTGCTTACTCAACAACTCCCTGACCGCTGTTATTCTTTTACAGTGTGGCATCCCCTGATGGTTGTTGGCACTGCAGATTGCAATCTGATAGTTTTCAACTTGCAGAATCCTTAGGTAACATTCTCATCTAATGAAATGAACCAACAATGATTTTCTTGCATCTTTCTTTGACATTCAGATGCTTCATTATTACAAAACAACATTTTGTAAGTCTGGCTGTAATGTTTCGCGCTTAAAGTTTGATCAAGTTCGAGAACTTTTTTTGTCTACTTTTGATATGTCGATCTAGGCTTGTAGAATGTGATCATGTAAGGGTATCTGCACAGTATTAGGGGATATCATCTTCTAGTTTTAGCTTATTGGATAATCTTATTAATGGTTGTTTTTGACCCTTAAAATTCAATTTGCTATTGCTTTTAAGTGTTCCAATGATTCATTGATTCTTCTCCACTCCCCGTTCCCCCAATGAATAATTGATTCTGTGTGCATGTGTTTGGAATTGATAGAAAACATGATAGGGTGGAGGGTATTGGCTTCGAATTTGTATTTCCAATGTGTTATTATTATAAATTTATCAGCTGCTAATCGATTCACTGTATGTTACATTAACTTTTTGCTATTGTTAGCGAAACCATTTTTTGCGATTGACTACTTCATTTATTTATTTTTTTCTGAATAAATTTATGGCGGTGATTATAGTCATTATTCAGTACTTTCTTTAGCTTTTACTGCATTCTTTAAACTGCTGTGAAAGCAAATTTTGGGTTGAAAACACGGGAATAACCCAAGTGGTCTGTAGCTAAAAAGAGAGATGCTCAGAAGTGCTGGAGCGAGGGAAACGGTTTCTATGCTATATAGAGACCTTTTTGTATCAACACCCTAAAAGGTTAGAGTTTTTTTTTTTCATAACCTCCAGAATGCGGAATTTTAATCTTATGACCATGACTCCTTAAATATTATTTGTGGATGCTGTTTCATCCCTCCTACCCCTCTCCTGCTGCTGATTAATCTTAAGTTGCTTGCATTTTTTATTTTCGACTGTAACTATATCCAGCTTCTGTACAGACAAAGAACATTTTGTGAATTGTGCGTTTCTTTCATGATGGTTACATCTGTATTAATACATGTTGTGTTGGTTTCTGTTCTGTTACTGGATAGGGTAAAGCTCCAACTGTTCTTTGCTTTTCTGATCCTTTAGCACATTTGGGGGATCATTGAGTAATTTATATTTGATTTTGAAGTGATGTTTCTGGTTTAGCAGAACTAGTATCAGATTTGACTGTGTTTCATTTGGTCCAGAGGACTGTAGGTTGATATTCTTTAAATGTGAAGTATAAATGTTTATCCTACTATATTTTTGCTTGGGCCAATATGGTGCACGTACATTCCTATGGATCCTGGTATATTCTGCAAGAGGGCTATTTCTTATTAAAGAGATTTTCTTAGAATCTATCTATAATCTTTGCAGACTTTTTGTACTCCTTCCCATTTTACTTGTCCTTTCTTTTTTGGGATGTACTGTGTGATTTTCCTAAATTGCCCTTATTTAATGATGCGTCCTTCAAATGTTTGGGGTTAGGTTGGGAAAGTGATTGCTATTTGAATGTGAAGTTAATCTCCTTGAAATGTTAAGTTCATGAGAATACTATTGGGGAGTGGGGGGGAGTAAGTGTTTACTAATTGGGTCTAAATCTTCTTCTCCACAAAAACTGGGAGCTGATACATGCCATACTTCAAGGAGAGGATAAAGTAATACCCTATCATAACTTTGGAACAAGATAGTTTACATGCAAGCAGCACTATGCATTTGGTGATGGGCTGGCATGGAGAGCCTCCTCTTAATGTCTCATGTTGTGCATTTGGTTGGAGAAAAACAAGGGGGCTTTTAAACGTTTAGAGAAGTCCATTGAACAAATGAAATAAAGATGAATTTTCTTGAAGTTTTGTTCAGATGGGTTTTGATACCCTTTTGATTTTGATTCTTTGATATCTTTCTCAGGGTTTTTAGATGTTTCCAATTTTGTTTGCTGTACTCTCTCTGTTTTCCTATTTTTGGGGTGATCTCACTTGTATTCTACCTGTTGTACTTGGCATAACTGGCGCCACCCTTTCCTGAGAATTAACTATTTGACATTTGATCTCTAGCATGTTGATTAATGGTTTTTTCTTTTGGGTTGGTGAAGCATGTTTTTTACATCACTCATATTTCCAGCTCTTGTTCATAATTTATAACGTGCATTTGTATTTCCAGCTCTTGCTGTTTCCTAATTATCTTTGTTCATTCCCTTTCGTTTAAGTTGTCTCTTTACACTTAGAAACGAAAAAGGGCCTTTGTTGCGCTGGAACTCTCCACACACCCCGCCCCCCCCCCCCCCCTTTTTTTTTTCCCCAGCTCTAGTAGGGTTGATTTGGAGGTTAATTCTGTTAGTTAATTTTGATCCCAATAGGCATTCTTAAAAGGAAATATGGTCTATGGAAAGACAAGATTATTGCGTAGACTTGCAAACAAAATTGGTTTGCAGTTGAAATTTTTGTAAAAACATCTCATTTTCATCAATCTAGAATTTAAAAATTAAAGGGATTTATCTTGAGCTTAGTTCCAACAATGAAGTTTTTTGACTGTATTGGTAGGTGTCCATGCTAGATATCACAATATGGTATGGGCCAATATAAATTGATATTGCTAAAGTATAGCTACCATTACATGTGGTCATTGCATATATCTAAGAAAACTCTTTCATGCTTATCATTTGGGCAAGAATGAGTCGGTTATCATTTATGTTTTTAGGTCTGAATGACTCCATGCAATGATAGACTCTATTGCAGGCTAACATCTACATACTGGACAATACTAAAAGCCATGTTTGGGTTTGGGTAGTTTAAGTGCGATTAATATTTTTTCAAGCTATCAGCTATGAAGTCAAGTTTAATTTAATCCAGTGCTTGGATTATGTATTATGTAGTGTCCTGTCATATCATGTATTAGCAAAGATGTACCAATAACGTGTCATTGAAAATTATTTTTGTATATCATGGAAGACTACTAGTCTTTCAAATATTGTTTTATATGTCATCACAACACAAGCATTAGTCTGTGTTGCCCCTCGTCCCCTCAACAAAAGCACATAGTTGGTTTTGAATCCATAACCATACTTGAGGAGAGGTGATGCCATTTGAGATAGAGTGTCAGTCCTTATCACTTGAAGTGGTAAAAGTATAATAGGCCCTGTAGGTTTTTATATCAGTTAGAAAATGCCATAACAGTATGGCAAAGGTACCTGCTATTTTGGAGAGATTGCTGACAGGTGTTAAAACACTTTTTCTATCGCTTGTACTCCGCAGAGCCAATCCTTTTGCAATTAGGATTTGCTGCCAAAGTAGGTGCTTGTAAATTGGAGTCTCATAATTTAGGGTTTCCTTTTTCAATTTGTTACTGATTTCTCTGCCTGTTTATGATTAATGTTTTAAATTTTGGGTTTCACCATGTTTGTTTTTCTCTCCTAGAATCATCAGAATTTTTTGAAGATATATATATTTTTTGTTGCTTTAATTCTTTCTAATTCTTTATAGTTTCTTTTGCAATTCTTATGCATTTGTGTTGTTGTCTTGTATAATTTTTGGCCATTATGTTTTGGCAACCTTAATATCGATTTCATTGGCTAATCTGACAATGACAATTTATTAGTGTGGGGTAGTAATATAACAGAAGATGGTTGTAGAGGGAAATCAATAAAGGTTTTGCTTTCTCTTCTCCTGGCATGAGTAGGGCTTTTTGAGAATTGCATGGATTTAACTTTTGTTTTGGATTTGTGTCATTATTTGTTAACTTGGATTGCTGCTAACTAATTTTCTTGTTTCCAAATACCAGGCAGCCTAGAAGAATTTGGCTTTCTATGCAAACTCAGTTTTGATTTTGCTTCTACCTTAACTACTTGTTTCCGATTTACGCTTTGACAATTGTTGTTTGGGATTGTTTATTTTCTCATTTGTTTTATTAATGTATGTATTCTTAAATGATTTTTTTAGTATGATCAACTTAATTCCAGGGGTGATGCGTTTGCATCCTTTTGTGTAAGGTTTGTTTGATTTGTCATTCTCATTCGTATATTCTTCTAAGTTGTTTTGGCTTCTTTTTCTATTATTTATTTAGAAATATACCTGTCAGTCGAACTTTTTTTGAACTGTGTAGCTGGGTGTCTGTATATTTTCAGTTTGCTACATGTAGTAGATTCAAAGCTGGCGCTGCTGAGGGTTTGCACTTCCCTCCTGTACATTTTCCTTCTTGTCTTGTTTCTACTGATGTTTATTTGTTTCAGTTGAGCTTGGTCATCCTATTGTCAGCTCCATATCCAGTTTGAATTTCAATCATGGAAAGCCACTTAATCTGACTTCTGTAAGTTTTTGTTTTTTTTTTTTTTTTGGTTCTGGGTGCTTTTGCAGGTTAACCGGTGGAGTCTGATTGGGCAGTAACCTTTCTTTTGCCTCTTGTTTTCCTTTTCTCTCCTACAATCTTGTGGATAATATTTTCCTGTTTTAATTCCTTCCAATTTTAGGGCTTGTGACTACTTTTCCAAATTTCATTTTCCAGGAGTTCCTGTCTCACTGAGTGAGGTTTTGAGACCTTTATTTAATTCTCGAACCTTTGTTTGGTTGGCAATGCCTCCTTTTGGCGTTGGGATTTTATTTATTAGTGTGTAACCTGAATATGGTTATAGATTTTGGTCCTCGGCTGCTCTCTTAAGGCATGTGTTGCAGTGAAGTTGGCTTTTCTAGTTGATTCGGTTCTCTTCAATAATGTTGGTAATTATGGCTCTTAACTTTTTTGATTGTCGCTTATCAAAAAAAATTATGGGTCTAAAATTTTTTAATTTTCTTTGTAAATACAAATTAGTTCCTTGAAGGTGTGTATTTTTTGGCTCTATTTGTTTGGTTTTTACTAATTCCTTCACTAACTGGCTTGTTTGTCCTGATTGTTTTTTTACCACTGCCATCTACTTGTACTTCTCACAAATTTTCGGAATACAAGATTATAAATTGTCATTTAGTAGCCATATAAGAAATGAGGTGTATGCTTTAAACATCATTGTTGTAAATGCTAGTGAAGTATTGGATTTACTTTTAGAAAACTGTTTTTTTTTTTGTTCTTTGTTTTGAAACTTTTGCAAGTCTGGATGCATTTTAAAAATCTCAATCATGACATGTTGGCAGCAGATGAATATTCTTTTGAATGCTTGGTAGGGCAAGTGGCAGAGTTTAATTTTTTATTTTGAGCTTTATGTGGTGGTCACGCTTGGAACGTTGGAATGGTGATATAGAGTGTTCTGTTTGTTACCTATACAACCTTGATTTACTGGATTTTAATCTTTTGGACATATAATCTTATCTTATAACAAAATCTGAAATGTGGATGGTTGCGGGTGTTTGATGAAGAGCTTCAATTGCATCATAAGGCATCATCTTTTCAAAAATTAATTATTATGATAGTGTCTTATAAAAACTTAGTTGCTTACTGTTGAAAGATATTATCATTGTTAGAAGTTTTTAGTGGATAGATATTGTCTTTAGCAAATAGATTCTAAGAAATTATCATCGTAAATTGATATTTTATATGTTAAAATAGCTACTCTAAGTTTGTTTATAATCAAAATTCTTATATGAATGAGATCAGTATTGTGCTCTGATTAGGGATTTTCATTGCTCTCTTTGGGCATTCTTGTTTAATTCTTTTTCGTCATGGGTTTTGGATTTCATCTCATCTTTCTTCTTTGAACAAAAGAAGCTTTTGTCATTCTCTCACATTAATTCTAGATTCATGATTCTTAAACCTTGCGGGGATGATTAATGTTTTCTCACATAATTTATTTTAAGCTTATTTTAGTTGTTAATATAATCTTTTATATATATATATATATATAATTTTTACATTATAATACTTTCATTTTTTAAATGGAAAACCTTGCAGGTGAAGCATATTTGTGGATTGTGGTTTTTTGTTCAATAATAAGGTGATTATTTTATTAAGTTTAATTTCTTTCCTTCACTTTCATGTTTCATTGGATATGTGTGTGACCAAATTTTCTGATGCCTCATTTATGGATATTAATTTTGATCAATATCAACAGTTTAGATTTTTTCATACCTCATTTCATTATCATTTCCCTTGCTAACAAAATATTTTCTTGCTAATCCCAAATCATGTTCAAGATCTTTACAATTCTGGCTCTAAAAATTGTTTATGTTAAATGAAGTTTGATAGATTAACTGAAAATAGTTTGTACAAACCGAAGCGCCAATTTTTACAAATTATCACGGATTAAGTTTTATCAATCTGGATAAACCCTAAACATGGTAGAATAGGTTTCTTCAGATCTCATTTCTCTCCTCTCCCCTTTACGCGTATTATGATTCCAATGCTTTTTTGTTCTACTTCTAAAATCGCCATTTATGTACATTGCAGATGGAGAAAGCGTTCTTGAAACAGCCCAAGGTTTTCCTCAGGTAAGATCTCACAAGCAATATCCAAGCTCCTTTCTTTGCTTTGAAAACGTATGATGGTGAAGAGTGAGATTTAAGATTTGGATTTGTTTTCTTTGGATTTCTCAAATTTTCTTATGTAACTAGTTTTAGTTTGTGTAATTATTTGGAAACTTGTTTAGTTACTAAAAAATGGGTAAGAGGAAAAGTATTAGAGATTTGAATTTTGAAGTTCTTTGATTTTAAAGTGTGATTTTTGTGGAGTTGAGGTTTCCTTAGGTTTCCACTTGATCATGGATGCGCATTTCTACTCTATTTCACTACAAAATTTGGTCATCTTGGTTGCTTCCTTTTGTCCTTACTTGTGCTATCATTTGGTTGATGGGTTTGGTATGTTGCCCTATTTATAGGCTCCATAAGTAAATTTTTGCTATGTTGATAAAACAAAGTTATGAAATTTAGTAAGTTTATTGTTAATTGTTTGTGTTGAGATGTAATTTTTCTTCAGTCTATAAGATTTTTTGTTTGTTATGGTTTTGTGTTGAGTTGTAATTTTGTTGTTGTTTGCTTTTGTTACGTGTTTTTATGGTTTTGCTCTCAAAAAGTTTTGTTGAGCAAGTGTCTAGCCTATGTTTATGTTAAACATGTTGGTAATATCTTGATTATTTACATTTAAAAAGTTTTGTTGGGCAAATGTTTGACTTGTGTTTGTATTAAACATGTTGGTGAGATTCTGCTTATTTACATTTAAATCACATTATTTTCGGTATAATTGGCGCTTGGAGGAAGTCATAGTGACATCTAAAGGTGAAAATGAAGTATAGACTCCTAGAGTTTGACACATTGATTGCTCAAGTTCAATTCTGCTTTGCCTAAGAATTTGGGGTTGCAAATCAATTTTTTCATCTATGTTGTCTTCCAAAATTTTAATTTATTCATCATATTTGAGGATAAAGTAAAATAAAAGGATAGGTAAAAATGCAGTTTCTTCTCCCGCAAAAATCTGAGTTTGATCGAATTTTTTTCCTAAAATTTTTACTGTTTTAGAATCAAATTTTGGCTTGGAATTATACTTTTCTATATACTTGCAATTGATTACGTTACCGATATTAATAGTCCAACTTGCAATTGAGTCTGATTCTAAATCTTGAAAATAAATTAATAATAATTTAAGTGTAACTGCCTCCATCAAATGAATTCAGTGGTCTCCAATTTGTAGTTGAATTGTCATTGCTTTTATCTCAAAGATTGTTAAACTTTGTAGGTGGTTTCTGTTGTCTTGATCCAAGGGGGGATGGTGTTTATCATCATCCCAGACTATTGTCTGCAATAGCTAGGACTCTAGTGCATTGCATATGAAAAGAGTCCAACCTAGGCCAAATTGAAGCTCTTCAATTATTTGCTGATCCTCGCTTGACACTTCTAAGGTTGGAAGAAATTGTGAGTTTCTTCTTTTTGTATTCTAAGATGTATTCAAATCAAATTCAATAAGTTGATTGTTATACTTATACCATTGCTATTTTTTTTTCCTAATAAGTAAAAGATCGAAGAAACATAATGGAATGAATTGATATATTTTTCTATTAGCATATGTATTCTATTACAGAGGAAACTTTCATTTATGATATATTTCGTTCTTCTAACATTTTTGCAATAGTTCATAGGCAAATTGTTTGATTTTCCTTTAATCTAACATGATTCCAATTTTTGAGTATGTTGAGTCTTATTATGAGTGGAAGGTCAGCCAATTTGTTTTGAAGTGAGTATTTTTGAAGTGAAGTAAATATATATTATTTTTGATAAATTACCCCCTTCATTGCACGTGTTAGCAAGTAGTATAATATGAAAGCAAATTGTTTTACTTTTTGTTGAACACTCCTTATTGTGCATGTGGCTAGATAAATTTATACCACGTTTCTATCTATTAGCTCAACTAACTATATGAAAATCGTGCAGAGGCTTCGAAATAGTGTTTTGGTTTATTCAAGTGGTGGGACAAAACCATTCCAATTCATACTGTATGAAGCAACAAGCCAACAAAGCAAGATAGAGGCAGAGGCCAGAGAGGGGAGACCGGGTGAGGCAAATTTCCCAATTTTGTTTCTCCGGTTAGATTGGGAGTTAGTGATGATGGTTTTCTTGAAGGTTGAGAGAAGGAAATTGAAAGGCAGTGGGCTGGTTTGTGGCTTCGGTGTTTTCTCTTTACTTAGACGGCAAGTATTTTTCTAATTTTCTGTATGGCATGGTTGATCTCTCTCTCTCTCTCTCTCTCTCTTTAAAATACTGATACTGAGCCTTTTACAAGCTAGATTTATGTAAGCTGTGACTCAAGGCTCAGAATTTTTCCAAAACCTAATTCTTGTTTCAGATATCCTTCTTCTTGGTTCTGTCGAATGTTGCAAGTGATAAATTATGAGAATACCTTTGGTGAGGTTGAATGTTATTGATTTTTATTAACTAGACTTTTAAATTTTGTATAATTTTGAATGCCTTTCTTGGTTTTTAATTTTTAATTGGTGTGGAATATCCTTTCAAATGTATACAGACTTGAATTAATTTTCATGTTCATGATGTTTTAAAAGATTTTTCATTTATTTTCTATTTTTCTTCTGTAAACTTTATGGCATGAAGTTTATTGATTAATATGGTTATTCTATAATCTGATTCTCTCTCTCTTCCTGAATGCTCTAATTTATCCTTAAATAGGAAGTGGCTCTCCAACAACTGAAAAAAAAAAAAAAAAAACACTTTTCTTGGAAATTCAAGAAAAGGGTTTGAAGATTTTCTCAGGAAGTTGACTGTCAAATTTGAACAAGAAGAAGATTTTTCCTGGCGAGGGTGTTTTCCATGCCGCCGCTAGCACATAAGCTGGGGCTAATGATTTAGACTAATGGGTTTATTTTGTGCGTTCATATGGTTTAGACTAATGGGTTTTTTTTTATCCTTTCACTGGTGTAGTTTTTACTGATTTTGTTGCTAATTGTGAATTTTTTTATTATTCTATATACTTGAACAGTTTTTGGCACTCACTAGTTATGACATAATTTCCAACATTGGGTTTCTTTTGCACTCTATCTTGTTTTGCAAGCTCTTGATCTTTTATGTTTGCAACTTGATGCTTTTGTGCCCTTGACTGCTAATTGTTCTGTTGGTTTCCTTCCAATTATTAGGTATTGGGATACAATTCAGTCAAATCTTGTGCATACTCAACAACTCCCTGACCGCTGTTATTCTTTTACAGTGCGGCATCCCCTGATGGTTGTTGGCACTGCAGAATCTGATAGTTTTCAACTTGCAGAACCCTCAGGTAACATTCTCTTCTAATGAAATGAACCAATAATGATTTTCTTGCATCTTTCTTTGACAATCAGATGCTTCATTATTACAAAACAACATTTTTTAAGTCTGGGAGTAATGTTTTGCACTTAAAGTTTGATCAAGTTTGAGAAATTTTTTTGTCTAATTTTGATATGTAGATCTCGACTTCTAGAATGTGATCATGTAAGGGTGTCTGCACAGTATTAAGGGATATCAACTTTTAGCTTTTGCTTATTGGTTAATCTTCTTATTGGTCGTTTTTGACCCTTAAAAATTCGGTTTGCTATTGCTTTTAAGTGTTCCATTGAATCATTGATTCTTCTCACCACCCCGTTTCCCCAATGAATAACTGATTCTGTGTGCATGTGTTTGGAATTTGATAGAAAACATGGTAGGGTGGAGGGTCTTGGCTTCAAATTTGTATTTCCAACTTGTTATTATTATAAATTTATCAGCTGCGAATCAATTCACTGTATGCGACATTAACTTTTTGCTATTGTTAGCAAAACCTTTTTTTGCGCTTGACTACTTCATTTATTTATTTTTTCTGAATAAATTTAAGGCAGTGATGATAGTCGTTATTCAGTACTTTCTTTAGCTTTTACTGCTTTTCTTAGACTGCTGTGAAAGCATTTTTTGGGTTGAAAACACTAAAAATTCCATGTAGTCTGTAGCTACTAAGAGAGATGCTCACGCAGGCTGGAGGAAGAGAAATGGTTTCTATGCAGTATAGTGACCTTTTTTTTTTTTTTTTTTGATTGGTAAAAAAGATATATATTCAAGAATACTACCTTATGCAGAAAAAACATAAGGCAGAGAGAAGAGTACAAAGGGAAAAGAAAGTGTAAAAAGATAAAGAAGGGTAAAGATACTAAGAACATAGGAGAGAGCTAAGGAACATAGGGAGAGAATCACTAGAGGTGAGTCCCTAAGCCCTAGACTAGTCAAATAGAGTGCCACTAAAAGAGGCCTATAGCTGGTCATTCGAACTATCTATGTCCTCAAACGTCCTTCTATTTCGCTCCCTCCAAAGGAACCACATCAGGCATAATGGTGCCAAATTCCAAATACTAGACAAATGCTTTCCAGGCCAATTCCATCAACTGAGCAGAGTATCCGCAGCCGATCTTGGCAAGACCCAAGAAAACCCAAAAGATCTAAACACCAAACTCCACAACTGACAAGCCTTTCCACAATGTAATAACAAATGGTCCACCGTTTCCCCATTGCTACGGCACATGATGCACCAGTCGACAAAATCCAACCCTCTACCCCTCAAATTATCACTTGTAGGGATCCTATCCCATACAGCAGTTACACGAAGAAGGAAACACGCCGAGGAGCCTTAACTTTCCAAACACCTTTCCACGGGAAAATAATGGGTAAGGGTTTCCTCAACTTATTGTAAAACGATCGAATATCAAAATCCTCATTCTTTGTCAACTTCCATTGCATACGATCTCCGTTCTCAGTAGGAGGGAGATTTGAGCCCAAAGTACGGAAAAAATCATCCACATCACCCATTTTCCAATCATTTGGTCTCCGAGTAAAACAAACATCCCAGCTTCTCCGCTCCTCTATCTCCAACTGTTCAAGAGAAGAGACCACCGAGGCCTCTTTATTGGATGTAATCCCATACACTCTCGGAAACATCAAATGAAATGGAGAATTCCCACACCATTGGTTTGTCCACAACTTCACTCTATCCCCCACCCCTACCTGAAAGCGAATATTCTTGCTAAAATCCTCCCATTCCATACGGATACTTCTCCACAAGCCACACCCATGCACCCCTCTGCCTAGCTTAGAAGTCCATCCCCCCAATTCTTCCCCAAACTTGAGAGCTACAACCCTTCTCCAAAGCCTTGTCTCCTCAATCTCAAACTGCCATAATCACTTCCCTAGCAAAGCTTTATTAAAAGTAGTTAATTTCCTTACTCCTAACTCACCATTTTTCAAAGGTGCACACATCTTGTCCCATCCCACCAAATGTAACTTGGAGTCCCCCCACAAGAAATTCCTTTGCAACCTCTCAATTTTATTGGCTACATGCGTAGGGATGGTAAAGAGAGACAAATAATAAGTGGGAAGACTAGATAATGTGCTTTTAAGCAACGTTAGTCTTCCATCTTTTGACAATTACATCTCCTTCCAACCGGCCAACTTAAGCTCAATTTTCTCCAAGATAGGATTCCAAATAGAAGGCGACTTGTGGGACGCCCCCAAAGGCTTACCAAGATAGGTCATAGGCAAAGGCCCAATCCGGCATCCTAAGATCTCTGCTAGGGCATGGATATTAGGACCCTCCCCAATGGGAATCATCTCACTCTTCAGCACATTAACCTTTAAGCCTGTCACTGCCTGGAAACAGAGAAGGAGCATCCGAACATGAAGAATCTGCTCCTTATTAGCATCACAGAACAGAATCGTACCAACCGCGAACAAAAGATGCAAGACATAAACCCCCCCACCTCGACTACCATCAGCCCTAAAGCCTCGAAACAAACCAACCCCTTCAGCTCTTTTCATCATCTTATTGAAGACCTCCATCATAACCAAAAACAACATTGGGGATAGCGGGTCCCCTTGTCTCAGTCTCCTCGAGCTCCCAAAAAAATCAACTGGGGACCCATTAAACAAGACAAAGAATTGGGTTGTAGAATAGTCACCTTTTTGTATCAACACCTTAAGCATTTTTTTTTTCATAACCACCAAAAGTTGGATGCGGAATTTTAATCTTATGACCATGACTCCTTACATATTATTTGTGAATGCTGCAACTCAACTCACAAGTGCATCCTCATTTCTTGTTGCTAATTGGTGTTGAATATCCTTTCAAATGTATAAGGATTTGAATTAATTTTCATGTGATCTCTCATGTATAACTACTTAAAAGGAAAAAAAAAATTTTGTTATTTGTAGCTCAAACTGATTCCTTGTGTTCACAAAGAAACTTTATTTGGATCTTGTTACCGAAGCTTATCTTAAAAATATTGTGAGAAAAGAGATGTAGTAATCAAGGAAACATTTATGAAAACTTTTTAAGAAGAGCCAAAGAAAATGTATCTGAACTGTGCCCAACATATAGAATTTAGAGATCAAAACCTTTCTCCGATCAAAATTTGATAGTTTTCATGTTTGCAGATTACCAGTTTGGAATTTTTGTTGTTTTCCATTCTGTATTGATTATATATATTATTAAATGTTTGTTTCTCCAACTACAGTTGATAGACAAGGATCCAAGAAAAGAAATTTCCTTGTTCTGGTCTGCCATAATTGCTGGGGATCGGGTTGATAGTGCCTTGAAAGACAAGGCAATTGTGATGAAACAATTGGGTCGATCTGATGAGGCAATTGAGGCTATCAAATATATTCGTCATCTCTGACCTTGTGTTTCTCAGGAATCTCTTGACAGTGTGTTAGTTGAACTTTACAAGGTAAAACTAAAACCAGTTTTATTCAATAAAAAGTTTCTTATATTTTACTTGCCATTCTTTGTGATTTTCCGTTTAGCTAGTTACATATATTTCATCACCTTAGAAAGGTTAGTTGAGTGAAATTCTTGTATCAACTATAGAGGTTTAGGGATAAGATACTAGATCTTGTTGCTGTAGAGATGGGAAACATATGATTCATATGTTGAAAATTCTTACTTAAGATTCATAGCATGAGGTGATTGCATGTAATTAAGCTTACTGGAAATTATAGGCTGACACTTGTTTATACTCATTAAAAAAAATATTGACACCAATTTATATAATGCTTGCTGTTGATGTAACCTTTTTGATCTTGATAATTTGTTAAAGTAAGTAATGAATAACAAAAAATTTGAATCTTGCAGTCATTATTACTAAAAAAGAATACCGAAAATGAAAATTCCAAATGATTGTGATTGTTGAATTTTTATTTTTTATTTTTTATTTAATTTCAGAATTGGATACCTTAATGTCTATTGTTGGGAGCTGAATTTGATCTTTAAGGTTGTGATTGGATGAGGAATTTGAGAAATTCTAATAAGTTCCAAATTGAAGGGATTTGAATTGATGGGAACTTCAATCCCATTAATCTAAATCTCTATTCACATATGAAAGGCACTTCTTCTGTCCTTTTGAGTACGCTCTCCAGCCCCCTCTGTGGTATAAGCCAGAACATGTAACTATAAACAAGCTTAAGGTACCATGTGGGGTGTCTGAACTAAAGCAATATGATGGACCTCAGTGTTTTGTTATTCCTGGAAACCATGGTTTGCATAAATTCTGAGTTTGATCCTTTCATGATTTACTTTTGTTCCTCCACAAAAGAGAAAAGTTTTTGGAATTGATTCTATTGTTTCCATTTATGAATTTATTACTACATTTATTTGATAACATGAACTAGTATCAATTTTTTAGACCTTGGTTTTGTTCATTGAGAAGCCCTTAAACTTTGTAACTGTCTAGATTGTCACTATAGTGAAATAATATTCTCTTTTTGAATGCAGATTGGGTTGATAGTCTAAATACCTTTATAAGGTTTATATGTCATAAAAGTTGGTTGGATGGGTGGTTTATGCCTTAAAACAAGAGTTATTTTGCTTTGCAACTCCCTAAAAAGTGGTGGGTATTTGGTCTCGATCTAGCACTCTTTGATATAAAGGTCTTATTTCATTTAGTCTACCCCTAATAAGACCCCGCTGAAATATATAGTCCAGAAAAATGTTTTACTCCTAATAACACGTGCGAGTTTTTGTATCTAGTAAAATGTTAGGAGCGACAAAGGCAAGGCCAGCCTATATTGGTGTATGCATATTATTATGTTCCATGTAACATTTGGAAGAATTTTATTTGATTTGTAAGCTTTTCATTGCCTTTGATATATGGGATTATGGTAAGAATTTAATTTAGTTTGCATCAAATTAGTTTTGTATATGCATAGCAAGATGCTAGGAGTTTTATGGGATTAAAAAGCATGTCATGCATAGTAATGTATTTGCTTCTAAACTCCTATTTATGTTTTAGGATTTTGGTTACATATCTTGGTATCAACTAGTTGCTATGAGGCTTTTTAAGTCGTGTATTGTTTTTCTACTAAACATTTATGGATATTACATGCATGTATTTGTGTGTAAGAATTTCTTATATTTTACAGAGATCTGGAAGGGTTGAAGAAGAGATTGAAATGCTTCAGCTCAAGCTAAAGCATATTGAAGAAGGTATAGCTTTCAGTGGAAGGAGGGCAAAGACAGCTAGATTTCAAGGGAAGAAGGTTCAAATAACTGTCGAAACAGGAAATTTCAAAGAGGATGTTGCATCTATTCTTTTTCTGCTTTCATGCTTGCTATATATTCCAAGGCGCTTACATTATTTTGATACTCTTATCAATGCAGAATACTTGAGAACTTGGCCTGGGCTTACTTGCAGCAAAACAATTATAGTTCTACCAAAGAACATTGCAAGTAAGTTTTTCCATTCTCTGAACTTGGCTCATTGGGTTCTCTAATAAAAATCTAGACATAAGCCCAACTTATGCAGTTAAGCATAGAAACAAAGTAGTCTTTAAGAAACTCTACCTTTAATCTCTGCTTGGCTAAAGAAGTGGAAGTGTGAAAATGACTTCATAATTATATAATTGCTCATATAATTTACTTGATAATTATATGATTAATATAGCTTTAAGTCATAAAAAATATGCATTTAGTAAATATAATTTTAGTGATTTTGAGACCAACATTTGAACTTTTTTGTTAAAAATGAAAACTAAAAACAGGGTAATTTCTGGCTAAATGTCTTGTTTAACTTGTAAATGTCATGGCCTTTGAGTACTTCTCTATGTTTCGGCCCATTTTGTGTAAATAATGGTTATTGACTGTGGAGATTAATCTGTAAAAAGATCGAAAATGGGCTATGAAGCCCAATTCATGAAGTAAGTAATTTGTTGGTCCTGTCCAAAGTTGGGGAAAAATATATCCTGTAGAGAAGAAACATATACACAATACAAGGGCAAAATCAACCCAAGGAAAATGTACTTTTGTTTATTTATTTTATTATTGTCTTATGTTCTTTTTATTTGTTGTTCTTTTTATATAACCTGTGATATATATATATTTTTTTGAGTGATAACATGTTTCTTTGTGCTTCATTGTTGTTTTCAGTGCATGACACATATCTAGGAGTTGGGTTGAAACCCTAGATACGTGCATCGGCATAATGGTGTGTGCACATTTCTGGGCAAAACCTAAATTCCTTTTTTTTTTTTTTTTTTTTTGTCATTTACTTGTTTTATTTTGGTTAAAATGCAAAACTCACCTTCTAAGTTTCACCACTTTTCATCTCAGTCCTTTAAGTTTAAGTTTTGTCATTTCAATCTTTTAAGTTTCATTCATTCTCAATTAAGTCTTCCGTAAATAATCTATTAGTTGCTGCAATTATCTACCCAAAAAATACCATTTTTGCCCTCTATTTAATTTTTAATTTTATATTTATTTATTAATTAAAAAAAAAACGTTAACTTCAAATAAATAAATTAAAATTAAAAAAAAAAAAACTTGAAGAATCAACGTTGTCCCTCCATCTGAAGCCTATCTTGATACTAACAATTTATTTCCTTAGTTTTCTTTTTCTATCCAACCAAATCCTAAGTTGGTAACAAAGCAGTGGGTTATTATAGAATTATTTTTGTGGAAAGCAACAGATTCCCTAGAAAATTTTGATGGGGGATTTCCTTCTCCAGAGCTTTTCTTTTAGATTTGCTAAGGTGCAGAGTATGAGGAGTATCCAATTCAAACATGTCAACTCATTTAGCAACTCAAGTGGGAGATTACTTAATGCCATGGGAAGCCTATGTGCCCAAGGTATTTACATTTTCTGGGAACCATAAGACTGAAAGGGAAGACTTTGGGTGGCTTTGCACTGATCGGATTGTACAGATTCAGTGGCTCCAGTTCCCTGATCTCCCTCTTGATCTCTCTTTTGCTCTCCTTCTCCCTCTCAATGTCTCTCTTTCTCCCTCTTTCTCCCTCTCAGTATCGGGCTGGGCTGGGGTATTAGGTGGGTGGGATTGCAATTGTGTTCTTTCAGATGGGAGGTCTGACATTGATTAATTTTTGTTTTGTTTTTTTTTTTTTTTAAATTAACGTTTTTTAAAAAATAATTAATTAATTAAAAAAATAAATAAAGGGAAAAAACGGTGTTGTTTGGGTATGATAACGGCAACAACTAACAGATTGTTAACGAGGAACTTAATTGAGAATGAATGAAATTTAAAGGATTGAAATGAAAAAACTTAAAGTTAAAGGACTGAAATGAAAAGTGGTGAAACTTAGAAGGTGAGTTTTGAATATTAGCCTTTTATTTTTCTAACGTTGTATAGTTTTTATTTCTTTTTTCATGTAGCTAAATTTGCTTTTTGTATGTTATATCTCCTTATTTGGTTTCTTTTCTTTTTAGTTAATAAATACAAAAAATACAAAAAAGTTGATTTCATTTCAAATAAGTGGCTTAGATTTTTTTTTTTTTTTTTTATACAAGATAGAAATTTTACTTTAGCTTAATTTAAGTGTATATGTGTGTGAAACTCCCTCCTGAAAACTTGAACCCCGGCTCTTGCCCCCCACACCCTACAAGCATTTATACTTGTGGAGTGACCATCGCGCCAATAGTGTGCTGTGATGCTTAGAATTTCTTTTTAATTTGATTAGGATCAGTCACAAATTTTGATTAACTTTTCTTCAACATTTTTCTTGAATTTGAGTTCATTGATGTAGAATAGAATAGAATTTGTTGCATGTGAGATATTGCATATTTTGGTGCTTTGACTATTTCCTCCTTAAGGTTCTTTTAGAATCAAATGGGTAAGGACTTGAATAGGCAAGGGAATTAATGTGAATGATTAGAATGTTTCCCATCATGGATTTGTTTCCAATTGAAGCTTATGCACGTGGAGTTGGATAAATGAGGTACTGTGACTTAATTTCATCAATTTGAATGGCATTGAATATGGTCTTTCATGTTAAGTTGATTTAGTAATGCGTAGGTTGATACAAGTAACAACTGATGTTAGTTTCATTTGTTACATGATAATGTTTTTGTTTCCTTTTATATCTAAACATGGCAGCCAATGTATCCTCCCTTGCATTGTTTCCTAATTTAATCTTGTGGATGGACATGCATGCTTGGAAATAAATTCTTTCATTTAATTGGGTAATCAATCACTTGGTTAAAATGTATTGCATGATTTATTTTCTTTGCTTTTTTAATATTGTTGACATGCATGATACTTTCCTTGTACATTGGTCTTGAAGATTTGAATTCAAATATAAAGATGATTGTTCAATTTAAGGGAAGTCTGGTTCACATGCTTGTATGCCCTAACGACCACATGCTCACATGCTTTGGCTTGATGATCAAATTCTCCCACGTTCACATGTTCACATGCTCAGATGTTCGCATGTTTATATATCCAAAAGCTAGGTTGCTTGTGTGCTCACATGTTTGGATGCTTACTAAAGACAAGGTTATAGTGTGTATATATGGAAGACATCCAAAAAAATTATCATCTTCTTTTTACCACCATTCCCCACTAGTTTGTCTTTGATCCATCTATTGCAATCTTGCCTTTTATTTTCTGTATTGTGCTACATATATTTCAGAATGTGGTATTTTAATCACTGTTCTTTTTCTGTAGATTTCAATCCGGTTGATGGGCATGATCTTTAGTTTCTGTAGTATATGGAAGGGCTGTTTAGGAGGGAGGATATCAAGGTAAAAAGGTAATCAATTGTGAAATATTGATATATAATTATAGAGGACAGTATTAATTTTCTCCAACTATTGTGGGAAGTAGGAACAATGTGAAGAAAAAGTTTCCAAGGGCTCATAAATTGTTGCAGTTCAATATATTATTTTATCTTTCTATCTACTTTCATAGATGAATCAGCATTCCAAAGTACACCATGCAAAGCAACTGAATGATTGCTAAATTATGAGCAATATGGACTTATCTTGGTGATGATGCATGATGATTGGAGTGATTTAGTTCTTATAACGGTGATAATTGAGCTTATGTAACCATGCAAAAAACTCATATCATTGCTATTTTGTAAAATCTGCATAAAATGGATGACATAAGCTCACTGTAGTTGAGCAAATTTCTAATTATCTGCAAAATTTGTAATCTGGTTTCTTGATGTTGTTGCCCTTATAGTACATTTCCTATGTACTTGGGCTGTGTTACTTTTTAATAAAAGTTTTATGTTACTTATCAAAAAAAAAATTATCTGCAAAATATCTTGGCTATAGTGCCTTCTAAAGGCTTTTGCTTGTCTTCTTATTCTTTAAGAAGACACCTAACTACTTAAGAGGCACGCATCTATTTGGTTAAAAATTTGTCTTCTTATACTGTAAGATGCAGCCTGACACCCTTTGACCGAGTTTGCAGGTCTAATCCTCTTAACTCTGTCATCCTTTGACAGAGTTAAAAGGATTAGACCTTCACATTGGTTTTTTTACATATAGACAAATAAAAGCTGCTACTAATAACTTCAATGCTGCAAATAAGATCGAGGAAGGTGGTTTTGGATCAGTTTACAAGGTATCCAACAGCTATTTTTCTATTATAGAATGTGTGTGTTTCATCTTTTGCCTTTTATTCTCCTTCTGATCCTTGAGATTTGGAGACACATATTATGAAATACATACCTGAAAATATATATTTCTCTATTCCCAATGCAGGGTATATTATTAGATGGTACTACAATTGCAGTTAAGCAACTTTCTTCAAAATCAAAGCAAGGAAGTCGTGAATTTGTGACTGAAATAGGCATGGTATCTGGTTTACAACATCCAAATCTTGTTAGATTGTTTGGATGTTGTATTGATAGAGAACAATTATTGTTGGTGTATGAGTATATGGAAAACAATAGCCTTGCATGTGCCTTGTTTGGTAAGCTAATGTTTTATACCTACAATGCATTTTATGTTCATAATAGAAGAATGAGGAGAAAATGCTTTTGATGAATTTTATTGATTGGGTTCTGAAGATCAGTTTTAGGTCCTTTAGGTGGCCGATTAAAATTGGACTAGCCTGCAAGGTAGAAAATATGTGTTGGCATAACAAGAGGTTTGGCTTTCTTACATGAGGAATCAACACTGAAAATTGTTCATAGAGATATCAAATCTACTATTATATTATTTTGGTTTGGCCAAGCTTTATGAAGAGGTGAAACATCAGCACTAGAATTGCTGGAACCATGTGAGCTATCTTCCTTCCTTAAAAACCTAATGTTCTTACATATATGCATATTATATATGGAAATGAGATTAATAATTTAAATTATAGATAAATCTTAATAAAAAACTAAGATTATGGTGTTAGATCTCAGCAAAAAGAGAAGAAAAGATTATGGTGTTAAATCTTGTTCCTATGCCTCGTGTGTGTGTTTGTTTGTTTGTCTGTTTTTTTTTTTTTAAATGTCATTAATGTGACTAGTATTGGGCTGGCTAAATACCAATAGGCCCGATTAAAAAGCCCAATACGGAATTCAATTGCTCTGGGAAGGAGGGCGGTGATCAGCTGCAATGACAGCACTGTGAACCCCCTCAATTCCAATCCCACTCTTGTTGATTCAATTTTTTGACGTACTAGTGTACTACACTAAGTTATGACTATTAATTTGTGCAGTGAAAGCCCTTGTTGAAATAGCTGAACAATTAGTAAAGAAAGATTGGAATTTCAATGTGGACCCATGCACTAGTAATGACCAAATATGGATAAGAACACAAGTGAATTCAAGGCCATTCTACAACAATGAAACTCTCATCTGCAATTGCAACTACACTGATGGTGTATTGCATGTCCTTAAAATGTACGTACTTAGTTTATTCTTATTGATTGATTGATTGATTAATTTGTTTAGAATCCATACTATGGAAATAGTGCATAGGGCATTTACACTCATTACTTTTTTACTAACACGTGTGACCTGACATTAAGAAAAATAAAAAATAACTAAAAAAAATTGATTTTCCCCCTTATGGAGTAATCTACTCTGAAAGCCCAATTGTAGTGGTTTTTATACGTCATATATTGAGTTATTACTTTTCATATTTTCCTCCGCAAATGTTCTGTATGGCAGAAGTGATTTGGAGAATTGTAAGAATTAAAATATGAAATTCGGTTGATAGAAAGTCTAAATTTGTGACAATTTGGGAGTTCTAGTTTCTATTCGATTATGAGCCGAGTGTCCCTTCAAGAACACAGGAAAGGAGAAAATAATTATTTTCTATTTGTTTTTGTTTGTGAGTTTTAAATCTGAACTATATTCACAGGGAAAATGGCCTTCCAACTTTTCATGCCAGTTGTTTTATGTTGTTAGTTGAGAAGAATTTTCTAAGAAATTAAATATATATATTTTTTATGGTGGCCACAGGTACAACAGTCCAAAATCTGCCTTAAACGGGTCAAGTGTCAGCTTTCCCACTTGGGAATCCGATGAAACTGACCTGTCCAATGAAGATGCAATACCGGTAAAATATTTTCCCAGATTGGCAGAGACGATCTCCAATATCTGGTTGGAGATCTCACTGATCTTCAATCAGATACGACGGATATCTTGCAATCTCGGACATTTCTGCTTTCCATCGCCTCTTTCTGCTGGTTTCAACTGAATCCAACTACCACCCGTGTACACCCGCACATTCAAGCTGTTGTTTCTGCTTAGACAGTGATGGGTCTCATCCTTCGCCACCAACGACTAACATAATGAGTCTGAGTTCAAACTGACTTCACCCGACCAGTGGACACCCCTAGATATGAAGACCATTTTGTTCCTTTCTAAGTGCAGAGCCTTTCATTTAGTAATATTAGTGTCCCTCCAAAAAATTTTCTTTTCAAGAGCTTTCAGCTGGTGCTTCATATCTTATTAGATTGCTTCAATCAAAAAGATTTTTCTGAAAATGTTTTCATAGGATTTTTCAGTTTTTTCCACTACTGTATGGTGCAAAGTCATATTTTTTGATGTTTTAGCATATTGTATAGTGATGGGTCTCATCCTTCACCACCCGACGACTGACATAATGTGTTTGAGTCCAAACTGAGTAAAAATTATTGTCCCTCCAAAAAATTTTCTTTTCAAGAGCTTTCAGCGAGTGCTTCATAACTTATTTGATTGCTTCAATCAAAAAGATTTTTCTGAAGATGTTTTTATAGGCTTTTTCAGTCTCTTCCACTACTGTATAGTGCAAAGTAATATTTTTTGATGTCTTAGCATATTGTTACTTTTTGTCTTATGGGCAGCTTGGGTAAATTTTTATATCATAAATGGCCACTCTACGTTTTGTTTTATGTCATTGTCATGCGCTAGTTCTGGTATGTTCTACTATTTTCTTTATCATTGGATTCTGTTCTTTTTAAGCATTTTTTATTGTTGTATTTTGTTTTAAAAATCAGTATGGGTGGCTTTCCTCAAAAATCAGTGCTTCCACAAGCTCAAAGTCTACTTTTGAGGAAAATTTCCTTTCGCAGCGGTCTCAAACTTCAGGTTTGTTGCTCTTCGCAATCTCTTTTTACAATGTTTGGTTTATGATGCTGCCATGGCCCATGAGACTAGAAATTTTAAGTTATGTGGTGCAATTTTTCATATGTAACTTGTAGGTTGTGGTTGTTTGTTTGTTAGTACCAAGCTTAAAACTAGGTGGTTCAGATCTTGGAAGCTTAATAAATTAGATGATTACTGGCTTAATTTTGAGTTTCAATTGTCCTCTGGTTATAATTTCTTAATGTCATACTCATATTTACATGATCTAGTAGCACGAGATTCTTTGAGTAGGATATAATTGTTTTTCCTCCCTGCTGATAGTTTTCATATTTTGGCATTCAGCCTTGTTTTTGAGGGTAGACCATATGCAAAGTTGCAAACATAAAGCATATGGTTTTGAAAGTTATATATAGCTAAACCATATATATAATTTAAAATAAAATGAGAAAAATTAATGTATCCATTCTTTTTTCTATTACCACAAGAATGATTCTTTAAAATACATGAAGGTTTTAAAAATTTGAAAATGATATTGGGGGATATTTTCCTAGGTTTCTGTATTTTAAAAATACATCTCATGTAATTAAAAATCAATCTCCATGTTAATTGTCCTGAAATTTTTTTTATTCTAAGATTCTATGCAAAACACACAAATAGTTTGCTTTTTATTAGACCACCACCAAACAGAATGGGCCACTTGTTTGTCCTAATCTATTGAAATTTTGTGTACATCTTGATATTTCCTAATTATTTTTATTTGTTTAGAATTTAGGAAAGTCCAATTTTCCTTTTTTTTTTTCCTCTTAATTTGTCTCCTTTTATTTCTAATTTTTTTTGAAATCTGAAAATGCTTTACATATTAATATTCTTGTACAATTCGTGCTCAATCTGGAGGGTTTTTAATACTATACTTTGTCAAAGTGATATGGTTGGACTTTTTTAGTTGCTACTACACGTGTATTTAAAATGTTAGAGGTTAGACTTAAGTTTGTTGCAGGAGTTGAGTCTGGAACTCTTGCCAATGGATGGTCTGTTGGTCCTCGTCGTTGTGTTTTCTCCTGGGTTATGAAATAACGTAATGATTAGGTGAAAAATGGTGTGGAAGAGTTTTGAGAAATTTGGGTTACTTTTAAGAAGTGGGTGGTTAGCTAACTTTGAGTCAAAGTAAAAGATAGACCACTTTTGAGGCAGTGTGAGTTAGGTTGTGTTTTCATCCATTAAAAAAATAATTTTATGTTATCACTCGCTCAAAACCATTAGAAATTGACTACAAAAGTGTCTTCTTGAACATGAATGAAGGTAGTGAAAAATCTTGATCCCACATTGGTAAAGTTATAAATATTTTGTGGGTTTGTATACCATAGTGTTGGATATTGGATGGGCCCCAAGGGGCACCTCACTTTTGTGGAACAAGGGATGGCCTACTTAAATGGGCCTCTCACACTAGCATGACCCTAGGACAGGTTGGGTTGGGTTTGGGTGTGTGCACATGCTGTTTGGATCTGTCTAATATTGCTTCTTTTTTTTAGAAAAGCGTGAGTGCTTAACTTATATCTGTTATGAATTGTTGCGATTTTGTCTATGAATACTTTGTCCCTCATTCATTCTGGTCACTTTTTATTTTCATATTTCATGCTTAAGAATCTTTGAAAGAGAGAAAAACACAGTTTTATTAGATGCGCACACATATTGCTATGCTTCTTTTGTTTGTAGAAGATTTTTGTATTCTGGGAGGTAGTTGTCCAATAGACTCAAAAAACCACTATGAGGGATGAATTCTATCTTAAGGATATGGTTTAAAACACTAGCCTTGATCAAACAAGATTTTTCCATTTTTTTTCTTTTGTTTTTTATATATTTATTTACTCACATGTTAGAGCAATATATAGTATTTTTTTTGTTGTTTGTTAGTTAGTTACTTACCACTTACCATGTATTGTCCAGGCAACATGCTATTTTTTGTGATTCATGTTCAAGTTTTAAAGGATCTAACTTAATTTTACTCGGTTGGTTTTGATTACTTGTCTCTCTTCTGCCCACCCCCCCAACCCCTATTTTTTGGAGGTGTTTCTATAAATTTTTACAGCTGTTGCTTTGGTTCCAACAACCTGCTTACCAAATAATTCATCCTTTTATTTCTTCCTACATCACATTCTTATTTTTATATAAATGCTTTGTATTCTATTTCTAGTGCAACTATTGCCTGCCTACTTTTACAGGTCCATTATGTTTAGAGCTTTCATAGGCCTTTTCCCTGACATTCCAACTGGCCATGCTATATTTTGTGATTATTATGATGCTATAGCTTCTCGTTGTCTTATTTGTGAATTTGGACAGTCTGAATACTTTTTATTATATAGGTTACTGTCACAGATATTATTCTTATCTCAGTTTTCTTTCACTCATATTTTGTTTGGCTTGTTACAATTTATGTACTTGATACTTTTTATTCATCCATGCGCAGGTTTTTATGTCTTGGCAACCAATGAAATGCTAATCGTTCTTTAGTTTTGATTTTTGGAAATTGTTAACAGATAAATACTGTCTTCTTAATTTCATGGCGGCATCAAGTACAATAAGATCTACATGAACGAAGTGTATGGTACTTCGTTGTTTTAGTTGGATTGTTGAAAAAATGCGTATCAGGGGAATTCAACTTTGTCACTTTATTTTGTTTGATTGTTGAGTTTTGTTGATGAGATAATATTGCCTTGTGTTTTTACTTGTTACGTGGGGCTCTTAAATATTTCTGCCAAAATTTATATCTGATTTAGGTACTAATAGGAGATTTGGAGATAAAAATTATTTACAGTATGAGCCAAAATTGTTAGAAAGTATTTATATTTATCAATAAGACACTAAACAAGTAAAATTTTTAGAAAATATCAATAAAGCCAAAATAGTACTTGGGTTATGGTGTTAACCAGAAATTTTATTTTGTAGGAGTTCGATATAACCTTTGCTCCTGCCTTTATCAACTGGTGCTTGTTGGTTCTTATTTCTCAATAAATCAAGATGGTAAATGCTTTTCCTTCTTTTGGTTTACTTTTAGTATATGTTTTTCTATATCTCCATGATTCCTGGAACTTTTGTTTGCATTGTGTTATTTGGTCTATGTACCAAAATTGATACATTCGAGATTATGCAAGATTATACATGAAAGATCTTTTTTGACTCTCTTTTGCTATTATATTCCGTCTCTCATGATTGTATTCTGAATGAAATTGCGGTTTAAAATTAGTCATATACAAAAATTCAGCACTTGTTATCAGTCAAATATCTCTTCATTGAACATTTCATTGGTGCTTTCTTGAATGGTTTTGCTGAATCTTAATGAATATTTTTGTTGCCACAAAATTATGCCCGATCTTGAATATCATGATGGATTGATAGTTGTGAGAGTTCATATAGTAATATCTGATCTGGTTTTATGAAAAAGTAATATGTTATCTGCCACCATTACCACCAGCGTTCTGCCACCGCCATTCTGCAAGAAAATACTACTGGTAAGAAGTTGCATATATATTTTTGTTATATTTTTATAGATTACAGAAATTACAAATTGAATTATTTTAGTTTTTGTTTTTCATGGTAAAGAAACTAAATTGCACTGATGATATTTATTTTTCTTTCCAATCTACTTTTAGGGTTTTTTTTGGCGTGGGGGGGGGGGGGGTTGTTCTGTTATGGTTTGTTATGGCTTTAGTTAGATAGGATTGGTCTTTAGTGATTGTTTAAGAAATTAATTGGGATTACCATTTTCTTCTTTTGGATATAGTGATTGCTACAATTTTAAATTGAAAGCATAGATCATTCATGAAATTTAAGCAATTTTTAATACTTATTCTAGTATAATTTCATAGATCCGAAAACACAACTCATAAAAAGTTTGAAATTCTATCGAATTCCCACGTTAAAAGAAGAAGTTCTATAATGAACTCTAAAAACACGCCGCTTCAGTATTAGTATATCTAACATTCTATTAACTTCCCCCATTGTTTGCCTTTTTTATATGTAGCCTATGTAATCTGTATCATTCGGTTGTTTTCTTCAACCTAACTTAGAAAATTCCTTTAATAATAATATTGAATCATATTTATTCCTGCTTCTCTTGCGTTCTCCATTATTATTTTAGGGTCCTTGACAATAAGAATACCATATAATGAATTACATATGGAACCATAGTAAAGGTTTTTATATCCATTGGATATTGGTATCAAAGAGAAAATAAGGGCAATAGCCAGATCATATGGTGACAGTAGTGTTGCTGAATACTAAGAGTAGGTAAACCCCTGACTTCCAAAATGTTGTTTTAGCCGTTCTTTTTCTAATTGAATGATTAATCATTTTAAATCCCATCTTTTAAAGGTTTAAATTTTAAGTTTGACATTAATTTTGATAGAATTATAGTCAGAGATGATAGTTTTTTTTAGTTCATGAATCATGATTATTGAAGAAAATGAACATTTTTATTTTAAATAAGTCCATATTCTTTTCCTTCATATTTACAACCACGAGCTTTCTCTTTCTAAGCTATATTTTCCAATGCTTGAAATTGACATCTTTGTTTAAAAATAAATTTTTGTTATTGAAATTTATATATTCACTCCTTATGCATAAATTTTGGCAATGTGTTATATTGTTTGCTTAAGTTTGTTTCCATTTTTGCATTGAAATTTGGAACATAATCTGATAAGAAAAAAATTTTCTTGAGGTTATATATATATATATATATATATATTTCTTTCTTTCTTTCTTTGTTTTCATAATTATAATTGTTTGTTTAATGTTGTTCAGGATCATCTTCTATAAGAGCTGAATAGATCTTCAACAAAATATATAAATATTGTCTGAAAGTGTTGGATTTTTCTTCAAATGCTAAGTATATGGTTCTTTGTTTTGATGTTTTGGTGTATTTCTTTCCTAATTTTTTAATTGCACATTTGTTAGTCAAATAGCAATTACATTTATCTGTAAGTTCATGGAAGTGAGTTAAAGAACTGAAGTCTCAAAAATGGAATAGACATGGCCAGATCATGTTTTATATAATTGCATGTGTTTTTAATTTGTACATGTATGGTATTTGTTGGTTTAGTTGCATTAATTGCCTTACCGCATGTATGCTCTTCTTGCATATATGGCAGTTGGGAATGAATTAGTAATGAAGTCCTTGATCACTTGTCATCTGGTTCATTCAAAACATTTTTATTTTCTAGAAGTGACATAACTTCTGTTTTCATGGATTTCTAAAAGATAAGATTTTGTTATATTTGCATTTATTGAACAAAGTAAACATTCTGCAACAATGCAGTGAGTTTAACCAATTAGATTCTCCTATTGCTATTTAAAAAATTCCTTTGCTTATTAATTATTTTATGTCAATTTGTAGGTCATTACGTACATGTTGGAACTATCTCTTAATGGTTCATGGTGCCATACAAGTTTTGGCATGAAAAAGAACTATGCTCAATTTCTTTATTCTCAAGGCTGGGACTTATGTAATTTTATCTTCAGGTATGTTGTCAATTTCAAGGCATGGCATATAGGTAGAACCAAGTAGTTCCTTCAATACTTCAAAAGATGCACAGTTTCAATGATTAATTATAATTTGTTTTGGCCGTTTTTTAATCCCATGAAACAAACTTTATTTGTGTTAAGAAGCAATAGCAACACAGTTTATTTAACAAAATTTTTGATGTCACAATACCACTAGCTACTTGCTTTAGTAGCCTCACTTAGAATTGCAATATTTTCTTATTATATGAACAAATCATATACAAGTCACAAATTGACAGATTGAATTGAAAATTTTTTGTGAATTTCTGTCAAACATTAGAAGGTGTATTTGCCTTCGTCCAATTTCATTAATTTTTTTTTTCAAAAAATCTTTGTTCATTAGTTAATTGCATACTTAACTGTTGGGTTAAAATGAATTGACCTCTTATAAATTAATTAATTACCCAAGTTAATTAATTAGGTTTAATACAAATTATCTAAATACAGCAGAAAATAAATTTGACAAGGGTGATTTGTTTACGAATGGGGAAAACCTCTTAGGCAAAACCCCACCAGGTAAATTTTAGGGATCACCACTCCCAAGAATCTACTATCATCAATCACAAGCGGTTACAAGTATAAAGAATCTTATTAAACCCTTTGGCCTATTCCGAAATATCAACCTAAAGTTGAACTCTTATTCCAATGCCCAATTAGACTTGTATTGTAGTGGCAATCTTCCAGTTTAATGCATGAATCCCAGTACATGACTAACCAATGATGCACGGATCCAAGTACGTGACTAACACCAGCAACTTGAAGAAGATGTTGGCTGCAAAGCTCTTCAATTCATCAACGATGAAATCCAGGAAGCTCCTTGATTACAAAACTTTATGGCGCAAAGACGCAGTAACTTCTTCAGAGAGTATAATGAACTAGGTCATTTTCTGCATATGTTCTCCATGTATGACGGCCTTTAAAATAAAGCCTTATATATGTCTAGAGTTGTGAAAAAAAAAAAAAAACCCTACACATACATGTCAGCTAGGGCCAAAAATTAGATTTGGAAATTCTGATTTCGTAAATCTTGACAGATTCAGCTTCTGTCAAGCTTCATTCATAAATCTCGATAGATACTGTTTCTGTCGAGGTATTTGTCAAGCTTTAATGAACAACTCTTCTTCACTTGTTTCTTGGTCAGATTTTCATGGCTTTAACATTTGACTTGAACAACATGATTCTTGAAGTCTTAAATCCATCCTAGATCTACCCAATTATAAGTAAAGTGCATTTTGTCAAAGGATTAGCTAATTACCTAAAATATGTTTCTAGGGGAGTGTTTATAGTTCGGAAATTTTTAAACAAAATTGGATTGAAGACCGAAATTGAATAAATTTAAAAATTAGCATAATCAATTGAATAATTTTAAAATTAGAGGACTAAAATGAATTTCTGTCAAACTTAGAAGGTGTATTTGCATTTTAGCCTATATGTTATTATTGGAGCTTGGGATTTGTGTTTTCTCAGGCTGCATTCTTAGAGTTTGTTTAATTGTTGAGTTGATGCTTTTGCAGTGCTTTAACTAAGGTTGATTTGATTTTGTTGCTTGTCATTGAAACATTCTTTTGTGTAGTCATGTTGGTTTTTCTTTTCTCTATTTAAAAAGTTAAATTATTGTAATTTAAAGTTGTCTTATGTTATGTAGCTATGATTGTGTTTTTCAGTTTGCTCATGCGAAATCCAATGCCAACATCACCAAGGGTTTGCACTTTTATGTAATTCTTGTACATGAATCTTATTGTCTTGTTTTTGTTGACATTTTCTCGCTTTAGTTGAACCTGGTTATCCTGCTTTGGTAGCAACTCCATGTCCAGTTTAGATTGCCACTTATTTTTGGGCTATAGGAAGCATGATTTATTTGGAGTGTTGTGGTGGAGTCTCATTTGGCAATATGCTTTTTTTTTCCTTTCATATTTGTTTGTCTCTCCTATATTCATAAGAATTTTAATGATAGTTTTTTTTTCTTGTTTTAATTCTGTCTAATACTTGGGTCTCACTGCTTTTCCTAGGTTCCGATTTCAGGGTGGATTATAAATTTCAGTCTCATTGAGTTTGCTTTTGAAACTTTTATTGCATTTCTTGTTCCTTTGTCTTGTTGTTTTATTCAATTTTTGGCTATTAGATTTAATGACTGTAGATTTGTGCCGTAATATATGTTAATTTTGAATCTTGCTGATTGATTTAATTTGCACCAAACATTAGGCAAGTAGCAGGG
The DNA here is from genome assembly GCA_033629205.1 of Lithocarpus polystachyus. Lineage (NCBI taxonomy): Eukaryota > Viridiplantae > Streptophyta > Magnoliopsida > Fagales > Fagaceae > Lithocarpus > Lithocarpus polystachyus. The sequence continues at coordinate 59,990,444 of CM066166.1, forward strand.
GTGAGCTAGGCTGTTAAAGTTAAATGGATGCACCTTAAACATGTTGGATGCTATTGACATATAGTAGTTCCTCTGCTTGTTTGTAACTACTACAATTCTTAGTTCAAATTAAATATCTCAATCATGATTTGTTTATCGGAATTGATTTTTTTTTTAGATGCGCCTAGCTTAGTCTTGTATGAGCTCAATCTAATACTTGCGTCTATTACTGGTTTTCTTATGCTATAGTTTCCAAGTGTATCATAAATTCTTGACTCACTTGGCTAAGGTTTGAAATTTCCATTGCAATTTTTGTCCTAGTCATAGAAAGTGGGTGGGCGGATAGTGTCAATGTCCAATCAAGTCTTTATTAGTATGAGGATTTTGCTTTTTTGGACTCATATATTGAGCACTCGCTTATGCTTTTATGTAAGTTGGTGATGTTCATTTTTTGGTTTGTGATTCTCAAACTTGGGTTGTGTTGACTCCAGCTATAAGAAAACTTTTCTCATATGTCTTGATTCCACTTTTTCACTTACAAGTCTTCTAATCAACTGTTTCCTCATATATGATACTATACTATTCTTTGTTCGATTTACGTTACCGATTTTGGTTCTCAGCAGCTCTTATACAACATCTGTTGCGGTGAAGAAGGGTTTTTTTAGAATGATTTAGTTCGCTCCTGTAATAGCATTGTCTTCTATTTCTAGATGGGTGTAATTATGGGTTTAAAATTTTAAAATTCGCTTTGTAAACACTAATTGGTGCTTGGATTGTGTGTATTTCTGGCTCCATTTGTCTGGTTTTAAATATTTCTAGCACTACCCGACTTGTTAGTAATTTTCTTGTTTTTATGACTTACAAATTTTATATTGAATAGAGATATTCATATTGCAGCGTTGTTTTAGATTTTATTTTCATTTGATCTTAATTCTCCCTTACTTACTTGATTTACCCTTTGGGATTGTTGATTTTCTCATATATATATATGTGTGTGTGTGTGTGTGTGTGTTTATTTATATTCTCTCTTTGTTATCATTTTTTAATCTAAATTTTAATTCTAGAGGTGATGCATTTGTAGTACTTGAACTAGGGTTGATTTGTTTTTGTTGCTTAATGAAAAATGCTTTTGAGTATTCTTCTTGTTTATTCTTTTTTTTTTTTTTTTAATCTTGTAAATTAAAGTTGCTCTAAACTGTGTAGCTGCGATTTTTTTTATTTTTAGTTTCTCATATGAGAAGTGAATGCCAATGCCACTGGGGGTTTGTGCTTTCATGTAGTACTTGTACATTTGTGATATTGTCTTGTTTTGTTAATTTTTTTTCTTGATATTATTTTAGCCTGGTTACCCTTTGTTGCTTTTGATGCCCATTTTGGATTTGCTACTTACTGCCTGTCTACAGGAAGCAAGATTTTTGTGTTGCTTTGCAATGGAGCCTAATTTGGCAATAAACTCTTTTTTCCTAACATATTTTTCTCTCTTACAATATTAAGAATTTTAACGATAGTTTTTTTTGTGTTTAGTTCTTTCTAATTCTTGGGTCTTTCACTACTTTTCCTAGGTTTTGTTTTTGGCTTTTAGGCAGATTATTAGTTTAGTTTTAGTCTCAGTGAGTGAGGATTTAAAATTTCTATTGGTTTTAACTTATTTCTCTGGATTTTAATTCGTAATCTTAGATTGTTGGTCATTGCTTTTGTAGTCATTGAAAGTGAACAGATATTGTCAATATTCTATGTAATTTGTTGTTACTCTGTAGTTTTTTGCTATTTAGGACTCAAATATACTAAGCAACATATGCTTTTTTTATAAGATTTCGATGTTAGTTTTGTGGGGACAATGCTTGATTGTTTTTAGTGTTGATATGTTTACAGTAGGAGAATTTGTGATTTGGACTTTGCAACAGTGTTTGCACTGTGTTGCAGCACTGCAACAATAAGAAAATCTTCTCTTCTCTTAATTTCACTTTTTTCTTACGAGTCTTTCAACAGACTATTTTATCTTGCTTGATACTATTCTTTGTTCAATTTGTTTTTATGCTATTTAAGGCCTTTGTTGTAGCATAGTTGTCCTCCCTAAATTGTTTTGTCTCTATTGTATAGGAGCACAAGTATGTAAACTTTTCTATCCCTTTTTGTCATCTAGCTAGTAATTATGAGTTTAGGCTGCATTTGTGTGATTTTAATTTAATTAATTTCTTCACACTTAGCATGTTTTTTAGGTGGCTACTTTTAAGGAGTTTGTTGCAACAAACTTGGCTTGTCATGATACTACTCCGAACTTTTCCTGAACCGTTTAGCTAGGTATCTGTGAATTTTTAGTTTGCTACATGTGGTAGATTCAAAGCTTGTGCCATTGAGGGTCGCACTTTCCTCCTGTACATTTGTCTTCTTGTCTTGTTTCTGCTGATGTCGCTTTTAGTGGAAGGTTGGTGGGTTGATAGTGTTAGTGTCCAATCAAGTCTTTATTTGATGCAAGGATTCTAAGGGGTTGTTGTTTAGGCTTAGAATTGATTTAGGGAAATGAGAGTTTCTTAGAACAAGGAACAAGGTGTGACAAAACCTTCTTTAAGGGAAATCCATCTCTTGAAAATAGCACTAGGTTAATCTATGTAATTGCATTAAAAAGTAAAAACTAATCACAAAGTAACTATAATCTAGTACTTATACTAGATGCTTGACAAGTGTCTAAATCATATTGGCTAATGCTTAAACAATCATCTAACTAACTAACTAACTAACTAGTTACAAGAAGATTAGGGTTGTGTTTGTTTTGGGTGTAAATGATTTCCGGAAAATATTTTGCACCCGGGTCTATGTTTGGCAACGCCCGAAAATAAAGTCAAACTGAAAATCAAATTTAGTTTGACCAAAAAAATCCTTCCCAACCCGTAAAATGGTTTCTGTTCCTATTTTACCTTCAAATGCTTTTCGGAATTACTCACAAGTCACACACTCCTCTCACGCACGCACCAACCTCATTTCAACTCCAGCCCACGCACCAACCTCAACTCCACACATAGTCTGACACCAAGCTCCAACTGCCCAGCCAAGCCAAGGCCAGCCCAGATCGTGCCGCCCCTACTGCCACCCTCTCCGCCCAGATCACGCCGCACCACGAAGATCGTACCCTAGCACCGACTCGTTCGCACGGAGATTGCATCCCAACACCGGCAAAATCGTACCCACTCAACCTCACCGCAATGCTCCACCGCTGCATGCCTCTGATCCACCACCGCCATCACCACCCCCGCCATGAGCTCCGATTCACATCCAAGCTACCCATCTACCCACATAACCCAATCCCCATTTCGGCAAACCCACACCTACCTTGCCCGATCCAAACCCACCTGATCTAGCTGCCGCCGTCCTCCGTTGGTACCGATCTGGCCACGCCATCCTCCGTTGATACTGATCTCTCTCTTTCTCGATCTATCTCTCAATCTTTCTTCCTTTCTCACCGAGTATATTACATATATATTGTGAATAAATGATTTTATTTTGATTTTATTGTAAATAAAATTTGTTTGGAAGCTGAGAAAATGACTGTGAAAATAGCATTTGTAGGAAAATAGCATTTTCAGAATGTTACCAAACACCGAAGATCGTTTTTTGGACTATTTTTCATTGCAAAACCAAATACCCAGATTTTATTTTCCTTACGGGAATTTATTTTCTCCTGCATTCATTTTACACTCGGAATTTGATTTACATTGAACCAAACGCAGCCTAGGATGCATCAACTTGAAAAGCCTAGCATCAGGACTCTTTATCTTAAGAAGCACTTGACCTCAAGTGCTCTTGGTTGCCACAAGTTTTGTATGAATTTCTAGCCTTCTAGGATGATGCAGTTTCCTTGTATAATGAGTTTGCTACCTTTGGTAGTACACCAAAGGTTGTTGCTTCTGTACATGCAGTTTCCTTGTATAATGGGTTTGCTACCTTTGGTAGTACACCAAAGGTTGTTGCTTCTGTACAGGGAAGTCCCAAACAACTAAACCAACCTTCATCTTGACCATTGGCTTGGGTTTACTTTCCTTTTCTTTGGTTGCAAATAGTAGGGTTGTACCATCTTGTACATAATGTGTGTGCTACACCTTCTACCATGGATGGTTTGCCTATCATGTTGACATGGCCTTCCACTTGCAAGTAAGAGAAGAAATCAAGAAGAGCTCTGGCTGCATAGGAAATTTAGGCTTTGATGTAATGGGATTATATAGAATCGTAGTGAGGTTGGCTTTAAAAGATTCCAATAGATTCTTAGTTGGACTAGAACACTAATGCTAAACAAAATGAGAAAAATCAGTGAACTTGTGGCTGACTATGAGCGGTGGAAAAAAAGAGGTTGGTTTATGTGAACTGTCAATCACTATCTATCACATCGCAGTTGTGACACAAAAAATTAGTCTTAGAAAAATTGATTTCAACATATTCCTAGTTAGACTAGGACACTTGATGCGTAACAAAATAATATTGCGTAGAATCATGACTGGTTTCCCTCCTTAATAGGATCTCAAATGAAACCAAACTGGACCATGACAAACATTCATGGTCTTCTTATCATAATGAACACAATCTTGAAAGCTAATGATTGATAAGAACCCTAAGCACCCTCTTGAAACTTTAACTGATCATACATGGGTTCTTGAATGCATTCCTTCTCTTTATTGTTTTTGATCGGAAATATGCTATAACTCACTTCTTCTTCATATTGATCATACACGGGTGCATTTATTATCATATCTTCCTTAGGTGCTTGCAAGGTATTATCAAAGATCAAAGTCATACCTTCTTCTTCAATCCCTTCCACCACCAAGGATTTTCCTTCCGACTGCATGGCTAACTTCCACCTGTTAGGGGCTTCATAGACTTGTCCTCCACAATTGTAACATTTGAAAATTCCATTGATTGTGCAATACTTGCATGTAATGGTTGCATTTGATAAACCAAGTACTGCATTAACAGAAAAACACTTTGCTGCATTTCTCTTGTCCTTCTTTGTCTGTCAATAATCATTCTTGGTTGGCCAAGATAGCTGCCAAGGACTTACACTTGTTGGTACTTGGTTTCTTGAGGTTCATATTGCAATGACTTCCTATACAAATTTTGGAAGATAGTTTGCATGTAGTTAAAAGGCAGGAATTTTTTTTGTAATTGTCACTTCATTTTGAACAATTCTTGCACCTTTCCTTTTCCCATTCTCACTCATTGGACCTGCAATTGCTTCCACCAAACAAATGTCTTGCCCTTGAGTTTATTTGCTACCAATTTCACCTTCTTGTAGTCTGGTACCTCATGAAAATCGAAGATTCTTTCCACTTGGTTAAGCTAGTCCATGAAGATTCTCTCTCTCTCTCTCTCTCTCTTCTGTTTTTGTTACTCTTACAATCCCAATGTTACATGTACACTTTCTACTCATTTTGTTTCTTACAAAAACTTGGGTAGTGTTTGCTTTTCTTAGGCTTCATATCCAAAGGATTATGAATTATAGTTTTTCTCTTATCCTTTGTCCTATTGTCTTCTTTTAGTCATTCTATGCTAGCAAGCTAGTATCTAATTTGAATGTGGTAATGCATCTTATTGGTGTGCAGTGGTTATATTGACTGGGATTGCAATCTAAATATTGTTGCCAAGAGAAGAATAATACAGGTTTTTGCTTTATCTTGTCGAGCTTGGCATGAATTTAGCCTTTTGGGAATTGAATTGCTTTAACTTAAACAAAAACAAAAATCCTTCTACCGAACGGATCCTTATTCATTTTTACTTCACTTTTTCTAGTAAATTTCTTTCAAATATTATATTCCTTTGAACATGATATTATATATTTCAATATTTCCTTGTTCAATTTATTTTATAGATTAATATTGAAGATGCTTTCTGGATTGATTTGTTTCTTTCATGATTTCTCTTTTTTCTAATGAGTCTTTCAAGTTCAACACACTATTCAATCTAACATGATTCTATTCCTTGTTCAATTTTTTTTTTTTACAGATTTTGGTGCTAGGCTGCTATTTAAGGTCTTTGTTGCAGCAAAGTTGGATTTCCCAAATTGGTTTGATCTTTTTTTATAGGAAAACAAGTGATAGGAAAACAAGTGAGTAAACTTTCTTGTCCCTTATGTTAGCCAATGTTGGAATTATGGCTAAGTGATTGAATTCACTGTTCTTCTAATAGCTTAAGCTTTTGGGAGAATCGGCATTTTATCTTGGTATTAGAGCTGGAGATCCTGTGTTCCATTTCTATCTCCTCTTTACCTCCTATTTAAAATGTTACAAGTCCCATGTGTTGGGCCCCACTTATTAAGAAATGATTTAAGTTTTTTGGACAGTCGGTAACTTATAAGTTAATAGGACAAAGCGTAAATTTTGGGACAGTTGGTAACTTTCTATCTCCTCTTTACCTCCTATTTTAACATCTTTGGTTCTTTTTCTACTACCATCTACTTACACTTATAAGAGCTTTTATTACTTATATTTGTGAATGGTAATTTTTTTCATTTGCTCTACAAGCTCTTATGATTTTTGGAGTCAGAATGATGATTTAATGTCATTGTTAGTCATATAGGATGTGATATGCATGCTTTAAACATTTTCGTTCAATTAAATGCTAGAGACTTGTTTAATGGGTTTGAAGGATGGTGGGTTTGATGGACTTGAAGGATATGCTGTAAACTCGAAAGTCTCAAGTTTCGTCAACCATACTATCAATTCATAGGGCTTTTGATTGTCTCATAGACAAGGAGTGAGATAGTATGACCAAAAATTGTGAAACTACTAACTTATATAAAAATGTAAAAAGATGGTAACCCTAAAACCATTTTAACTCATGATATTTTAATCAAAAAAATATTAATTCATGATATGACAAAATCATGGTAACAACACAGTGCCCAAAAAAATCAATTGTTCACTTATGTTAATATCCTAATAAATTATATGAACTATACTCCTTATTGTAATATCTACATGTATTTTAAAATTTTCCTTGTCTAATTAGTTTTATGAGAGATATATATATATATATATATATATATTTGAAAAACATGAATTTAAGTTAATTTGGGTAAAGAGGTAGCTAACTAAAAGAGCATGAATCCTTTCAAAAAAAAAAAAAAAAAAAAAATTGGTCAAGGAAGGCGGAGCACCAAACAGATCTAGATGGATTTTGTTGAGAATATCTCATAAGGTAGCGAACTTGTAATGTAAATTCTACTAGAATTTGTCAATGAAGGAAAAGGTGGCTAGGAGACGATCATTGTCCTTAATCCAAAAATCATTTTATTCTTTTAAGTTTGAAATTGATAATTTTAAACAAGTAACTCTAACCCAAAGGACTATGTTCTTAAAGGATTAAGATGATTTTTGGGCAAAGTTGTTGATAATTTTGTGCAATCTTTGTTTCTTTTCTCGTCTTTTTTTAGTGGGAGCTTACAAAATTTGACATTGTGAAACTTTCGGTAGCATGGAAATTGCATAGGATTTTCATGGAAGCTATGAAAAAGGCACTAAATCAATGGGTAGAGAAGAAATCTATTATATCAACAAAAGCTCCACTACCAAATTGTCAAAATTTGGTTGAAGAAAACACGCCACTTAAATAAGAAAGTAATGCCCTCATTTAGGCACTGGGCCGAATTTTGCTCATACTCAACTCATATTCTCCTGAAATTAAGGAAAAACATCTATCTTGATTCTTGACAAATGTGAAATTAATAAAACATTGTATTAATTTATGTAATTCAATAGGTAGTGATCAATCATGATATTACATAAAATATAAGAAATTCAATTACCACAATATTTCATTAACAAATTTTTAACAAACCTCCTTCTCACCTTTACCAATTCTGGAAAAAAAATTACTGAAGGAGATCTAAATGGTAATGTTAGAAAAGGGAGTGAGGTATATGAAAAATTTCATGGAGATTGGAGATCGATATGGAACAAGGAATGAGGTAGCTAGGAGATCCTATTTATGCTTCACAATATATTATGATTTGATATTGATGAACACTTGGTTCTAAAATTCACATTTTTTTTTTGCATAGGATTTTCATGGAAGCTATGAAAAAGGCACTAAATCAATGGGTAGAGAAGAAATCTATTATATCAACAAAAGCTCCACTACCAAATTGTCAAAATTTGGTTGAAGAAAACACGCCACTTAAATAAGAAAGTAATGCCCTCATTTAGGCACTGGGCCGAATTTTGCTCATACTCAACTCATATTCTCCTGAAATTAAGGAAAAACATCTATCTTGATTCTTGACAAATGTGAAATTAATAAAACATTGTATTAATTTATGTAATTCAATAGGTAGTGATCAATCATGATATTACATAAAATATAAGAAATTCAATTACCACAATATTTCATTAACAAATTTTTAACAAACCTCCTTCTCACCTTTACCAATTCTGGAAAAAAAATTACTGAAGGAGATCTAAATGGTAATGTTAGAAAAGGGAGTGAGGTATATGAAAAATTTCATGGAGATTGGAGATCGATATGGAACAAGGAATGAGGTAGCTAGGAGATCCTATTTATGCTTCACAATATATTATGATTTGATATTGATGAACACTTGGTTCTAAAATTCACATTTTTTTTTTTTGATAAGAAAATTGGAATTTTATTGAATACGTGAAAATGAAAGTACATCATGAATAAGAGCTTGCTCAATATAGCAAGAATCCTCTTCGATTCACATAATATAGTCCACAATGCTAGATACATATGTTGCTAAAAGTTGCGCAGGTTTATTTTCTTGTCTACGAAAAATCTATTCGCCTAAAACTCCTACACAGCTCAAACATACCCTTAACAATTGGTTCCATTAAAGAAGGCGGTGGGGTTGACCCACAGAGAGCGTTGATTAAAATCAACGAATCCCCCTCCAGAACAACATCTTGCAAACCAATATCTCTCGCAAAGGAGCCTCAATCTTTCTGCTCAAAACCGCTTCTACTCTTCCCTTATCATCTCTAATTAGCACCCCTATCCCTGCGTCTTTCTGTTTTTGAGAAAGTAGCACCATCAACATTTATCTTGAAGCATCCATTCCTTGAAGGGGTCCACACCACTGGGTGCTCCACCACCGGCCCCGCCGGTTCATTCAGTTCCATAGCAACTCCATACTCAGCAAGATACTCCATAGCCCACTGCACCAACACTACCTGACCAGACTTTCGTACCCCTTCATTCCGCATCTCATTCCGATTGTGCCACAGTGTCCATGCTATTTTGACCACCCTTGCAGCCTTTTCATCATCTACCCCTTCGACCATCAACAGTTGCCACATAGCGTCCTGAAATGAAACACCATCTATCCTGGCAGCACACACGTTCACCTTGGAGCATTCCCATGCTTCCTTGGCTTTCGAACAACTCCACAGAACATGCCCAGTCGTTTTCGAGGCTTCCCTACATATCTCACATACATCATCTTGTACCACCATTCTTCTCATCAAGTTGGTTTTAGTGGGTAGAGCGTCACGGCATGCTTTCCATCCGAAGTGACGTCCCTTGTGTGGGATCGGCAAACTCCAAATACTTTTCCAGAAGCGACGAAGTGAACTACTATCTGAACTACCCCTCTTGAACCACTGAATGCTAACTTCACTGCTAAGTTATAGGCACTACGCAGTACGCACACTGAAGATGCCATTCTGCGTTTCAGTCCAGATTAGCTTGTCCGCGGGAAACCGAGAGCTTAATGGAATACCTTTGATTACTTCAGCTTCATGAAGAAGAAAAAGAGTGTCAACAATTGATTGCTTCCAGTTGACAGTTGTGGTGTCTATCAATTCTTGGACCCGTGTGTCATCGTGCAGAAACCCCCTTGGGGTGATTACTTTGTATGTTGATGGTATAGGCAACCATCTATCCTCCCACACCCGAATGTTTGCACCATTACCAATCCTCCACCTTAATCCTTCCTTTACCAGACTTTGTGCCGCCATGATACTACGCCAAGTATAGGAAGGATTGTGCCCGAGTGAAGCATTGATAAAATTACTTTTTGGGAAATATTTGGCTTTCAACACTTGATACACAAGCGACTCGTGCCCCACCTGTAACTGCCAGCCCTGTTTTGCAAGGAGTGCAAGGTTGAAAAGTTTAAGGTTCTTAAAACCCAACCCACCACATGCCCTGGGTTCACACATCTTCTCCCAACTAAGTCAAGGAATTTTCTTCTCCTCCTATCTTTGTCCCTACCAAAAATTTCTAATCATGCTTGTTAGAAATACTAAATAATTGTATTATATTTCTCAATGAAAGAATATACATGAATGCATATATATAGGAGGCATATGAGTGCAGTACAAGTAAGAGTGTAGTACAAGAATGCGTGCTATACAAGTAATCTAGTTGGGCCTAAAGCCCACAATACTATACACATTAACAGCCCCCCTCAAACTCAAGGTGGATGTGAAACCAACTTGAAGTTGTCAACCAAAGTACGAAGGCACCCCTTAGGATGTGACTTGGTAAAGATATCTGCAAGTTGATCTTTAGAGGAGACTGAGATTAACTTAAGAGCACTATGGACAAGATGATAACGGATAAAATGACAATCAATTTCGATGTGTTTAGTCCGTTCATGGAAGACATCATTATGAGCAATATGAATGGCATTTTGGTTGTCACAATAAAGAGGAGTAGCAGAGGATGTAGACATATCTAAGTCTTTGAGAAGCCATCGTAGCCAAAGGAGCTCAGATGTGGTATCAGCAAGGGCACGATATTCTGCTTCAATACTGGAGCGGGTCATATGAGTTTGTTTCTTGCTTCACTAAGAAATCAGAGAAGAATCAAGAAGAAAGCAATAACCAGTGATGGACCTCCTGCCCAATCAGCGGGATCTCCTGCCCAATCAGCATCAGAAAATGTACGGAGAATAAGAGGAGACTGAGCAGAGTAGAAAAGACCATGGAAGAGAGTGCCATTTAGGTATTGAAGAATGCGCAGAACAGCAGCATAGTGAGTCGATCGTGGAGCAGACAGATACTGGCTCACCTGGTGAACATCATAGGAAATTTCTGGACGAGTGACAGTAAGATAAACTAGGCTGCCAACCAAACGTCTGTAAAGAGTGGGATTAGGCAATGGTTTCCCTCCTGAGGGAGTCAGATGCACATTAAGCTCAACTGGAGTGTCAACAGTCTTGCTATCAGTGAGTCCAGCTTGAGACAAGAGTTCAGAGGCATATTTGGCTTGAGTAATATAAAGTCCATCTGTAGAATGAGTGATTTCAAGACCCAAGAAGTAGCTGAGATGTCCAAGATCTTTTATCTCAAATTGTTGACTGAGAAAATCCTTGAGTTCTTGAATGCCACTGAGGTTATCACCAATTATGATCATATCATCCACATACAGGAGAAGTAGAATAGTGCCTCTGTCAGTGCGACGAAGAAATAAGGCAGAATCATAATGACTGGCCATGTAACCCAAGCGAGAGATGGTAGAGCTGAATTTGGCAAACCAAGCTCGTGGAGCTTGTTTAAGGCCATAAAGTGCACGTCGAAGGTGACAAACCTTGTTTGATTCAACAGAGAGACCAAGAAGAGGTTGCATATAAACTTCTTCACTTAAATCCCCATTAAGGAATGCATTTTTGACATCTATCTGGAAAAGGTCCCATTTACTGGCAGCAGCAACAACTAAGAGAGCACAAACAGATGAGATACGAGCAACCGGAGTAAAGGTCTCTTCATAATCAATCCTATACTCCTGTGTAACGCCTTTTGCAACAAGACTAGCTTTGTAGCGCTCAATGGACCCATCAGAGCGAGTCTTAATCTTGTAGATCCACTTACAACCAACCACAGATTTCCCAGGGGAGAGTGTCACCAAATCCCAAGTATGGTTTTTAGATAATGCATCAAGTTCCTCTTTCATTGCAATCTATCATAAAGGGTCAGTGGAAGCCTCACGATAGGTGTAAGGCTCGTGCAGTGTAGCAAGGGTAGTGTAACAATGATAGTCAAGTAAATGTGCAGGAATGGATCATACCCGAGTTGAGTGACGAGGTGGAATGTCTTGTTCAAGATCCTCATGTGGAGCAGGAGCAGGGGACCCAAGCTCAAGGTTAGGGTTGGGTAGCTCGTCTTCAACTTGTTCATCTTATACCTGTTCATTAAAGGGTGAAATAGGAAAGGGATTAATGATATCTAGTGGTTGGACAGAGAAGTCTACATGAGAATCAGGAGCAACAACAAGAGGATCAGGAGCAGCTACAGAAGGAATATGTGCCTCATCTAGAAAAAGATCTAAGACAAAGGAGGAAGATAGGGAGGCACGGAAGTGAGAGAGCTCGACAAAGAGACGATGTTCCTAAAAGACAACATTACAAGAGACACGAAGACGATGAGAAACAGGATCATAACACCGATACCCCTTTTGAGTTTCGCCATAGCCAAGAAAACAACAAAACCTTGACCGAGGCTCAAGTTTGTTATGCTCATGTGGCTGATTAATATCTTAGGCCTAAATCAATTAAATCCATTTAATTGTGAGCCTCCTTTTTAATTTTCGTATAAGAATTAAATTAGTATCAAAATTATGGGGTGTTACATCCTATGTCGTTGGAAAGAGGTTTGCTTTGAAGGGCTCCAAGCACAAAAGTTTCAAAAGATTTGCTTGAACTCACAAAAACAAGAAAAGTGAGATTTTTCACAAATGTTATTCAAGGTACCACTTATAATCAATGTTTTAAAATCTGTTTCATATCGGTTGGTATGGCAGGAATTTTCCATTTTTAGTGCTCAAATTGTTGTAATCAAACTCTTATTCTATCTCAGTTCAAATACCGAACTATCCCAAATAAAACCAACTGATCATTTAAGTTGATTTAAGGCCTTCCAGTTGAATATTCTATTTTTGGTTGAAAATTAATTTTGTAGAAACATCAATGATTCCTCTCATTATCAAACCAAACCTAATTGATGCGCCATTCACAAGTTTCCAAATTATTTCATGAAACCCATAGGCACTCACTTACAGATTAAGAGCATTTACGCCAATCTCCTCTAATATTTAGCTAAATTAACCCAAAAAACTACTTTTGGTGTACGATTCCATGTTACATTTGGTGTTTGGGATTATGTGTGTCATTACTCATCAAGTCATAATCGTATTCTACTTCACATGAAGAGAGAGAGAGAGAGAGAGAGAGAGAGAGAGTTATAGTTGATTCTACATTAGTCAATTAAGCTATACTATCTTTGCCTGTTTTCGTAGATGAAACAACTTCCCCTGTCAAAATATTTCTTCCCCAGGAAATTTTTGAATAAATTAAGCAATCCCAATCAAGAAATATTTGATTATTTGTTTGAGAAAAGTGAAAAGATTTCGTAGCCTGCTAGCGACTGTTGAGTTAAGCACATTAAAGACGTGGAACAATTAAATGAAATAATCCAAGATCTTAAATAGAGCAGATACAATTCATGGTCCTTTTGTTCAATTTAAAGCAGTAGGAAAGGTGACCACCTTGCTATGGTAATTACTATAGTAGTTGCAAAAATTGAAGCTAACAATGGAGTCATAAGCCATAGCATCATGTGACCAAGTATACGATCCTATTTGTGACTTTGTGTAGATTTCCAATACAAGTTAGTGTTTATGGCATTCAATCTATATTGCCAGACCGAACAAACGTAGCCTTTTGTTGCAAATACCAATTGTACTGTATAGACCAGTACAACTGGTATTTGTTGTATTGGAAGGTGCACTAGTATCCAAACCTCTTTTAAAGTGTATTGCTTAAAGTATTAGGTTATATCTTTTTTTCTTTTTTCTTTTTTGGTAAAAAAGTATTAGGTTATATCGATTTATACCCTGATGTACTATTGGATTTCGGATGTTTTGAGTCTGAGAGTGAAAGAAATAGAGAAAGAATAAAAAAAAATATTAGGTTTTTGGAAGTCCCAAAACTATAGTTTAGGTTTAATTTAATTTTATTTTATTTTTAAATAGACAAAATATGGTACTGGTCAAAATCCTTGTCTCGGCCAAAATTGGCCAGGCCGAAACACCCCGAAATAGGCTGAAATTTGACTGAGGTGGAATGTGAGGTATTATCTCATCGGTTTGCATACCGGTACAAAAAATTCTAGCTGTTTTTGTAAGAATTGCAGGGAATCAATAACATTAGTTTCGACCAGAAAATGAAAATCAGTCTGTACAAAAAAATTTATAAATTTTTTTGAACGATCTATTTGATACCCATAGCTCACCTTGTCAGCCATCATAACCATATTGCTGCAAGTTTTCATTATGTCGCTGTTTTCGTTCTTCTTCTTCGTTCTGTCTGCTTGCTTCTTCTTTCTTCATTATTACATTTTCTTGGCCTTTATTCTCAGCTTTCTTCTACGTACTGGTTTTTTTTTTTAATTAAAAAAAATATTGTTTTGTGGTTTGTGTGTTTCTTAATTTTGTTTACCAAGCCTATATTGAAAATTTGATACTTAAATTTTTTTTCGTCAGCTTAATTGTGACCTTACTTGACTAGTTGACTCACAACGTCACGTGAAGAAGGGTGAAACAATTTCGAAATTTTCAACCATTTACTTTCTTTATTTTTTATATGAAACCATTTATTTTCAAACACTCATTTTATTATCTTTAGACCAACTATAATTCAATTTATACTCCACTACACGCTATCAACTTTAATTTTTTATTTTTTTTAAAAAAATCTAAATATTAATGGCAAAAATACATTTTTAATCTCTACATTTTGGTTCAATTTCATTTTGGTTCCCACTTTTTTTTTCTCAAATGTGGTCTGTAATTTTTTTTTTTAAAATCATTTCCATTATAATCCCTACCATCATCTTACTAACGGAAATTTCTTACTTTGCAAATGAAGTGCATTGTTGGTACACTAAATACTAGCGTCGACATTAAAATAATTGTAAAATTTTTTAATTAACATTAAAAAAAATCCATTTCATCATTTAAATAAATAAATAAAACCACATCAAAAAAAAATTTTTAATTTGAATTTCTAATTTAAAAAAATAAAAATATGACAATTAATTTTTTTTATTCCTTTCATTATTTTGTGGGAAGAACATGTTCATATTTGTTGTGTTCTTCCATAGAACATGACTCATTTTCTTAGCAAAATTAATTATTTTTTTCTTGTCTTTTTTGTTTTTTTGGTACTTTCTTTATAACCAAACACATCATTTAACTTAAGATCAATAACAATTAAACAAAATAACATTTTATTAAGCATTTTCTTGGGAACCAAATGCAACAAATTTCATTCACAAACCCAGAAAATTCTCACTCACTCAAAAGAAAAACTTCAACCCCAAAACTTCCTTATCAAACCGGTTCCCCAACCATTTTAAAACATTCTCAAACCTTCCTCTCTCTCTTCCAAAACTCTTAGATCCTTCTCTAACTCCATCACCGAAAGCTTCGAGCTTTGCCTCCTTCGTTCATCGTCACCTCCACCACCACAACTAGCGATGGTGCTTTCTTTTCTTTCTCTAATCAACCTCTCTCTCTCTCTCTCTCTCTCTCTCTCTCTCTCTCTCTCTCTCTCTCTCTCTCTCTCTCTCTCTCTCTCGATTTCACCCAAACCTTGACCCAAATGTCTCAAGCTCCTCCTCTCTAAATCACCGGTCTTGAAAAGCTAACGCCATGGCCTCCAATGTAAATGGTTTCCTCTTCAATCATCCAATTACATACCCCACTTCTCTCAAACTCAAATTCACTTCTCTCTCCCTATTTGAAGATTTCAAACCCTAAGGCTCTCACTCCCTTTCTTCAATCTGGTTTCTTAAGAGGCTCTCTCTCTCTCTCTCTCTCTCTCTCTCTCTCTCTCTCTCTCTCTCTCTCTCTCTTAGCTTGGTGGTGGAGATCGCAGTGGAGATAAGTGGTGGCGGATTCCAATTGTGGGTTTATGGGTTGTGATTTTTATTGATCTAGGTTTATGGGTTTATAGCAGATTCTGATGGTAGAGATTGGTAGGATTTGGAGGAAGGTTCATTTCGAGAATGGTGAGATTTGTGGTTTTGGTAGTTGGTGTTGATTTTGTAAATGAAAAGGATGCAAATTTGTTGATTTTGGTTGTTTTATGTTGGTATTTTCCTTGTGATTTTTGATTCATTTTAGATTCAGAGACTTGGAGTATGATTTTTTATTCATTTTAGATTTATATTTTAGTTGGAGTTACATAAAAGAATGTATAGATTTTCTAGTCGGCTTGAATTTTTGTGTTTGGTTTCCAAAGAAGTGCAAGAAAAAACAAGAAATTTTGATAAATTCTTACAATTTTAATCTCAACTTTTAAAATTGAAAAATTATTATTATTTCGTATTTTTTAAAACATATAATTACTGACGTGGCACAAAATTAAGAATCCAATTAAAATCTAATTAGATTTTCTCTAAACTTCGGCCATATATATGTGTGTGTGTGTGTGTGTGAGAGAGAGAGAGAGAGAGAGAGAGAGAGAGAGAGAGACTTGTTTATTACTCTTTATTGATAAAATATGTTAGGTTCTAAGGAATTAGGAACTAATGTATTAGAACTTCATTTTGTAAGGTTGGCAAACCATGATCAAAACGGTTTTAGTCTTGTTAAGACTTGCTCAAAGTATGTGGTTTTTATGTAAAGTTGGAATCGAGTTACTACAGAAGTTATCGTGCAAATTTGCCAGGCTCGATCGATCAAGAATTAGACTCGACCGATCGAAAGTCGTGCAGATTTTTTTTTCTGCAGAATTTCCAACTCAGCCCAAGCCCGTTTGACATGTAGAGTTTTATGTTTTGCCCTAAGTATAAAAGGGAAAACCCTAGACACGTTTTTTGTGTTCTGAATGCTGTGTGTGTGAATCTTGTTGTGAGATCTAGAGCTGTTTGTCTTCACATACACTTAGAGTTTCCAAACTCAAGATTGATGTTAAGAGCTTAGTGATCATTTAGTTGCAGATTCAAGAACTTAAAGATATACAAGCAGGATTACTTGTGCTTGCTGTGAATTCAAGAAAGAAGTAGTACGTGGACTCGGAGCTGTCACGTGGTCATGGTAGTAAGTTTCTTACTCGATGTAGTAATAGGATGTTAGTGGTCTAAGTCGCTATTGTATAAACTTCAATTCTTTCATAGTGAATTCTGTTTTACCTTGAAGATAGCTAGGTTAAATCCTCCCCAGATTTTTTACCGGTTTGGTTTTCCTGGGTTATTATATCGTTTGCTTTTTATTTTTCGCACTTTGCATGATATGATATATTTATGTTAACCTAGATCTACTTAATTTACCTAAGTTAATCACTTAGCTAAATATCTAGGTTAATCTAGTTGGGTTTAAGGGGTCTAAATTTCTAACAAGTGGTAGCAGAGCGGGTAGCTTTTTATTGTAGATCTTTTGATCTAAAAGCTGATCCTTGACCCATGTTGTTATGGAACACGGACACTTTCTTGTTATTCCACCTCATTTTGATGGGAATAATTATGCTTATTGGAAAGTAAGGATGAAAGCATTCTTGAAATCTATTGATGAGAGAGTTTAGAACTCTGTTGAATACGGATGGGAGAAGCCCACTACCCCTGTGAGTGAGTGACAAACTTCTCAAAAAGAGGCAGTCGCTTTTAATAGCAAACCTATGAATGCTATTTTTAATACTGTTTCTATGGAGGAATTTAAGAGAATCTCTAATGTTGAGGTGACTCATACTGTTTGGAATATCCTCCAGACTGTGCACGAAGGCACAAAGGTTGTCAAAATTAATAAGTTGCAGCAATTGACTACTAGATTTGAAAGCATTAGAATGATTGATGATGAATCTTTTGATGAATTCTATGCTAAACTTAATGATATTGTTAATTCTGCATATAATTTAGGTGAAATCTATGATCAACCTAAAATTGTTAGGAAGATTCTTAGATCTTTCACTGAGGATTTTAGACTCAAAGTGACTGCCATTACTGAAAGTAAGGATGTGGACTCCATTCCTGTTGATGAACTTGTAGGATCTCTTTAGTCCTATGAGTTGGACCTACCTAAGACTAACAAATCCAAATCAATGGCTCTTAAGTCTATTAATGATGTTGATGCTAGTGGATTTGATGATGAGCTCTCTGCTACAGAAATTGCTTACCTTACCAAGAACTTTAGAAATTTTCTTAGAAACAATAACAGAAGGGCAAGAGGTAAAACACTGCTGAACCTAGAAATTTTAGGTAGAATGATCCCACTAAGGTTAATGACATTGAAAAACCTAAAGAGAAAGTAGGTCAACTTTCTAATAATTCTATGGGGCAACAATGTTTTGGATGTCAAGGGTATGGTTATGTGAAATTTAAATGTCCTACATACTTGAGGACTAAGGGTAAGGCTATGGTTGTAACCCTTAGTGATGATGAAGTTTCTGACAATGAATCTAGTAGTGATGAAGATGGAAACTTCATTACTTTCACTGCTACTGCTGTAGTCAATGAAAGTGTGTCTGTTAAAGAGAACCCTTCTGATGGGGAACTCTCTGAAGATGCAGATTTACAAGAAGCCTATAATAAACTTTGCACAGTTGCTGCAAAGGATGCTATGAATGTTGAATTTAGTTTAAAGAAAATTGCATCTCTTGAACTTGATAAGAAAAATTTGCTTGTAAAACTGTTTGATGCTAATGAACTTTTAAATAATGTGAAAATTGAGAACATGCTTTTACTTGAGAAAGTTAAAAATTTGGAACTTGAACTGTCTGTTGCTAGAGAATAAACTAATAGGTCTGCAAGCTCCAAACTTAATCACATTCTAAGTGTTCAAAAGTCTCTCTCTGACAAAACTGGTTTAGGTTTTGTGGAAAGCATCTCTGTGGCTGAATTTCATTCCATAAACTTTATTCCTTCTACTGAACTCCCTAAGAGTGAGGTTGTCAAACCCTTTGTGAGTGAAACTGTTAAATCTGTAGAAGTTAAACCTCCTAGGAAGATTAGGGTTGATCTTCAAGAGTCTAAATCTAAGGTTTTTAATTCTTCTAAGGACAAGTTGCATGATAAGCCTGTATGGGTTTGTCATTTTTGTGAAAAGTCTGGACATATTCGTCCAAACTGTTTCAAGTTGCAAGCTGCTAAGCGAGCAAATAAACCAAAAGTACCTGTGTCTCAAGCACAAGATCCTATGGTACTTATTGGTGAATTGGTAAAGGCGTTAAACCTTTATTCTAATAATGAAGTTGCTCAGAATTCTAATGTGAATAATAACTCCAATGCTAGAGTTGCATCTAAAAGGTTTTGGATGCAAAAGGCTCAATCTAATTGAGTCTGTTTGACATGGTCCTTGTTCTTCATTGCTTTATCTCTTGTGACCATTTTTTTACTAGGATTTGCATTGTATAACATTCATGCATTTCATTCTAAGATGTTTTTTATTTTTAAAAAAAAAAAAAAAAAAAAAGGTAACAAGATTGTGTTTTGCAAAATGTTTTTGCAATATTTTTCTTGAATTTGAAAATAAGGTTGGTCAATCTATTTTTACATAACATATCTATGTACCTTGTTTAGCTTGGATGCGCTTATTTTATTGCACTTTACTAGTTTGAGCTTTGTAGTGCATGGTGTGTGGGAAAGATGTTTATAGTTTTGATCACATGATCTTGATCTTGACGTCACATGTCTTTGATTGTCGGACTTGTTCTTATTGAGAAAGACATAAATAACCATCTCACCACTGTTTATTAGCCAATCATGAACACCTTAGTGCATATCATAAGATTTTGTGCTCGAGAAAGTGTAGCACATGCACAAAAAGAAAATAAGGTGTAGCCTCGATTAAAATATTAAAATTGGTGTGTACATTATTGGGCTATAATAATTTCACAATTCAAATAAAATTGGTATGTACATTATTCCTACTATTTTAATAAGTTTCTGATCAATTGAAGTTGGTGTGTATATTATGAGACATATAAAGAAATTTACATGATTGCAAGCTTTTATTTTAGGAGATGTGAGAGTTATATAATGTAACTCTTTAGGTGATAGTCTCTTTCAAATTGATGTGATGAATTTTGTACAAATTGTGATTGATTTCTATTTACATATCACCTCACATGTTTCTCAAGCTTTTGCTAGTTACACACACTACACAAGTTACTCTTTATTAAACTTTGTACATGTTATTGTGTGTTTTTAGTCTGACCAACCAAGTTTGAAAATTCCTTGAATTGCATGCAAAACATGTTTGATGTTTGAGATCTTGAGGAGAATTTAGTGATAATTTTAATATTGGAAAACTGGGATTAAAACAAGTGTTTTTGAAAAGCATTCCATCTCACACTCATGCATTTTATTCATAAAATTTAATGCTTTGAGGAGTCTCTGCACAAAAATTGCTTTGTTTTTCAAAAAAATTGATTTTTCCAGAATTTCGATCGATCGAACCTGTTTTTCGACCAATCAAAATTGTGATTAAATTCTTTGGTTAGCTTCTGTCTGTTTCGATCGATGCTCAATTGGTTCTGGATGAATCGAAGCACTTTCGACCGATCGAATCTAATTTTCGATCGATCGAAAATCGTGCTGAGAGTTTTTTTTTTAAAGGACTTTTTCTCACGTGTTCTTCACTTTTCAAAAAGTTTTCAAATTGTCTTTTCTCTCTCACCGACCGGTTAAGCCTCCAAATAGGATTTTTTGTTGTTTTCTTTCGAATTTTTTGCAAAGATTCTCTCTCCCTGGGCCGGTATGTCTATTTTACCCTTCCTTTTCCATTTATTTTCATTTTTCATGCATTAAATCATGCATATTGTGGGTAATTTTCGAAACTTTGTCTTTTTGGGATTGCTAATGTTTTAGGCCGTTTCTTTCATAATAAATCATTGGGTTTTTGTTGGGACACTATATACAACTGATCCATATGGTTTAATTTGATCAATTTGGTGATTTGTGAGAAATTGAAAATTCTAGGGCTTGAAAAATACCGAATTTGGAGTTTTTGTTCAATTTGATGTAAATTGATGAAATTGGCTTGTTAGATTGACTCATTTGATCATTATATTGTGTTTTCTAACTTGTGTAATGATCAATTTCTCAATTTGTTAGGTTTTGTGCAAATGGGTTTTTCAAATTTGAGAATTTTTGATGTAACGTTCATGCTCAAGCCAATTTTGTGAATTTGGAACATAATTGAATTGTTTTCATTGCATTAGACCATGCATCATTTGAATATTCTGATCATGCATCATATAGAATTTTTTTTTTCTATATTGTTCTTGTGCTAATCTTGCAGTCTGCCCTTGGTTTTTCTTTTGTCTTTTTCTTTCTGTGTCTCTCTATCTGGTCTGTAGTATCATGCTTAGGAAAACTAGAGCTCATAAGACCTCTTCTTCTTCACCATCCTTTGATAGTGATAGGTTTCTGAGTAAGAAACATCAGGAGACCTATGAGACATTTAACCTTAGGAGAAACATTTGGAGTGAGCGTAGAGTTCTACTAGATGAGTTAGATGATGAGGTGAGGCGTAACTTTAAGCGTCGGGGTTGGTTACCTTTATTAGACATTGATCATCCACCTCTGGCTACTGTGATTAGAGAGTTCTACTTGAACCTCTCTATCCATATCTATGATTCCAACACTTTAGTAAAGAGTTGGATACGAGGTGTAGAGTGTCGCATTACTCCTTCGGTAGTGTTTGATGCTCTTGGGGTGCCTGTGGTTTCTCATCCTGTTTATCCTTATGATGAGTCTCCTCCCCTTGACGATGTTATGTCATACATCACTGGTTCTTCTATCTAGTGGGGTTCTGATCCTCGGATCACGTCTGCTGAGCTTACTGAGATTCACTATCTTTTATTTAAGATTTTTGTCATTCCTTGTGGCCTATCTCTCATCTACACACTATCCCTATTGAGCGATGTGTGTTTCTTTATGCTCTTGTCATTGATGCTCCTATCAGTTTTCCTCATCTTTTTCTTCATTCCTTGAACGAGGTGCATAGGAGCAGTTTTACTGCTCATGCTTTTTTCTTCCCTATTTTTATTCATAGGATTCTTCTCCATTTAGGGTTAGGTGATTTCCTAGCTTCTGAGCCTGTTCATATAGTTGCTCCCATTGGTGCCACCTTTCTTAGGTAAAGGGCAGCTCAGCTTTGAGCTAGCTCTAAGTGTCCTAGAGTTGAGCCTTCCGGTGTCACTCCTCTTCCTTCCTCTTCTGCAAGTGCTCCTACAGCAGAGACGTCTGTTGATCCGACTGCTGCTGCTGCTGCTGTTCCTCCACCTTCACCTAGGGATGATTCGGACATTCGTCGGATGTTGGATACTGTCATGACCGTCCAGGCGGCTCATGGTCAGCTTTTGGTGGACATGCTTGATGAGATACGTGCTTTGCGAGCAGATTTGGAGAGTCTTCGACGTTCTCCTCCGCCACCTCCTTTTGGTGATGAGTGAGTGCCCTTTGGCAATTCGTCACAAAAAGGGGGAGTACATTGTCGTAGAGGAGTTTTTGTTTTAGGGGGAGATTTTGATACTTTTGTGACATTGTGGAGCTGTGGAGCTTTTAGATTGTATCTAGGTGCTTCATTTTGTATCTATCTTTTTGGCTCATGATTTTTTTTTGTTTGGGTTGTCCATGATAGGGGGAGATATATTAGATACATGGATTGTATATGTTTCTTGTTTCACATTGTCTTACATTGCTTAATGATTTATATTTATGAGGTTATTCATGATATATGTCTTTATTTTGTGTTTTTTGAAATCAAGAAGTTATTTTCAATATTATTTTATATTTTCTACACATGCGTTTATGTGTTTGTTAAGTGTTACAGGAATATACAGGTTGATTCAGTCATGTTACTGTCTACACTTGCAACTAATAGATAGTAGTTAGGTTGAATTTGTTTAGTTGGGCTATTTTCTTGTAATGGGCTATTATTTTTGTAAACTTTGAGCTTTATGTAAAGGGGGAGTTTGTTAGGTTTTAAGGAATTAGAAACTAATGTATTAGAACTTCATTTTGTAAGGTTGGCAAACGATGATCAAAACGGTTTTAGTCTTGTTAAGACTTGCTCAAAGTATGTGGTTTTTATGTAAAGTTGGAATCGAGTTATCGCAGAAGTTACTGTGCAAATCTACTAGGTTCGATCGATTGAGAATTAAACTCAACCGATCAAAAATCGTGTAGATTGTTTTTTCTGCAGAATTTCCAACTCAGCCCAAGCCTGTTTGACGTGTAAGGTTTTATGTTTTGCCCTAAGTATAAAAGGGAAAACTCTAGCCACGTTTTTTGTGTTCTGAATGCTGTGTGTGTGAATCTTATTGTGAGATCTAGAGGTGTTTGCCTTCACATACAATTAGGGTTTCCAAACTCAAGATTGATGTCAAGAGCTTGGTGACCATTCAGTTGCAGATTCAAGAACTTAAAGATATACAAGCAGGAGTGCTTGTGCTTGCTGTGAATTCAAGAAAGAAGTAGTCTGTAGACTCGGAGCTGTCACGTGGTCATGGTAGTAAGTTTCTTACTTAAGGTAGCAATAGGATCTTAGTGGTCTAAATCGCTATTGTGTAAACTTCAATTCTTTCATAGTGAATTCTGTTTTACCTTGAGGATAGCTAGGTTAAATCCTCCTCAGGTTTTTTACCGGTTTGGTTTTCCTGGGTTATCATATCGTGTGTTCTTTATTTTTCGCACTTTGCATGATATGATATATTTGTGTTAACCTAGATTTGCTTAATTTACCTAAGTTAATTACATGGCTAAATATCTAGGATAATCTGGTTGGGTTTAAGGGATCCAAATTTCTAACAAAATATACTTGCCAGAATCAGCATGCTATTATCAATATAAATGATTTGCTTACCAATATCACCATTGTTGATTTTGATAAGAACAAGAATTCAATTCCAATATATTCATAAGCGCATGTAAAAGATACTGCTTTTTATATGTGTTGGAATGTATTTAAGCAAGTTAAGTCAAATCATGACTCTTGAGGCTTATAACTCGAAGTTCACTTTTGATAATCCTAATTGTATTTCCTTGACATAATTTTTCTTTCAAATAGACATTATGAATTTAATAATGCTCCTAAGTGCAAGATTGTTGCAAAGTAATAACTAGGTAAGTTTGAGGTCGAATCTATAAGGAAAAAGAGTTGAATAGCAAACCATAAGATGAAATAAAATTTAAAATAATAAAATTCAATTGAAGAGAATTTTTGATGGCTTGGTAAAAGAAATTTAAATTGAGGAAACATAACAATATTTTAAGGCATTAAGGTTTAGGGATCCATACACAACACATCTATTCGTAGTCTTAACATACATCAACTAAAATTTACATGAATGACAATATTAGTAAGATAATTACGCAATAAGAACTCATGAATTAATTTTCTAAAGTAGTTTCATAAATTTGATTGATTTTAGATAAAACAAAACTAGTGAATTAATTCGCAAATAAATCAAAAAATTATACAAAACTAAACACTTTCCTAAGTAAGTAAATCAATAAAAAACACAAGAACATAAGTAGCATTGCATTAAAATCATAAAGTTATTGTTAAGAACATACTAATAAATGGTTGGGCTTTACCCCTTGCCTTAGCAAGCCTTCTAGCAAGCCATTACACACACACACACAAAACCTAAAAAACTAAAAATTGAAAAGAACTCTAAGAATACCTAATTTTCATTCTAAGCCCACTATCCTCCAAATTTTGCACTAAATAGCCTTTAAATAGGCCAAGAAATCCTATTACAAGTTGAATTCACATTTGGAGAAAATTTCTGGTTTTCAGGCTTCATTTAACCTATGATTTTGGCCCATTTAAAGTTTGAATTCTAAGTTTTGGTAAACTACAAAGTCGTAGCCCTTTGGTTAGCTTTCCAGCCTAACTTAAATCATCACATTTGGATATCTGAGTAGAAAGTTACGCACAAAATAGTGAAAAACTACAAGTTGGAAGGCTGAAATGTTAATCTGAATTGGACTTGAATTTGGATCAAACTTCCTTTGATTCCTTACTCTAATTGGACTCCAATTTAATTGGGTGGACCTTCTTTAATTTCATTATGGCACTTGTAAAAATAAGGTCCATTAGTCTTCTCTTTTGCACAAATTTGTTCATATCTTTCTTGCTGCATTTAATTCCATTCTTCTATAATAATAGAAACTTATTCATGCATCAAAATTCATTTTAGGCACAAAATTAATTATCTAACATTATTCTAAAACTATATATAAAATGCATGAACTAACAAAAAATAAGGATAATGCTTTCTAATAATGACGTAATTATATAAATATGCAAAATTAAGCTATATATTCTAGAAAAAATTTATTTATTGTCTATAATTTAGAAATTATACTATAATTGCAACCTAGTGTAAAAAACTTTAAAACCCACATGGCCCAATCAATATCCATTCAAGTTTTCTTTTTAGATTAATTTGTCTTTTTTTATGACTAAGAAATTAATTAAAAAATAGAATCGAAGAATAAAATAATTAAAAGTGTAGGACTCCGGATTTGAAAACATAAGTATAAACATACCATATTCTATATGTATAGACATATGATAGTAGTCACAAATAAATAGACACAATAAATAATAATTAAGAAGTGTGTCAAATACACTTGCATTTGTATGATCATAAAATCGCAACTTATCAACAAATGTGGGCGCAAGCGCCCATGATGGGTTTTGAGTTTCCCCATATCCGTGCGAAGTACGCCTTGGCCTAGGGTGGACCATGGCAAAGGGTGTAAAGGGAGTCGCCACCTAGATTTGGTCTAGGAGCCATAAATATAGCGCTCTTGTGGAATGACTGATCTTTACCAAAGCACGTGTCCGGAGTCAGGGACGGAACCAGGATTCAAAGTTACCGGAGGGGGGGGGGGGGGAGGAGTTCTTTGTTTAAGAATTTTAAAAAGTTGGAATATTAATACTAGAGGTTGACAACGATGCATTATTAGCATTAATTTTCTTTTTGTATTTTTTCTTTTTTAAAAAAATCAATAATAGATATTTATAATTAAAAATTTTGCAAGTCAATTGGCACGTCTTGATATTTTCAAGGTCTGACTGAGATTAGACCAGTTCTTTATTCGATCCACATTATAATTTTTTTTAAATCTATTTATTATTTTACATAATTTTATACGTAATAACTTCATAATGCTATATATATAAAAGATTCTAAAAAAACACAAAAACTATAGTTAAAAGTTCAAATCCATGTCTACTATTACATTAATAAAATAACTAAAATAATGGTTAACTAACATCCTGCACTAATATTCAACGAAAAAAATGGTGAGACAATTATTAGTGTCTTGGTTAAGGATTTCTTTTAATACTTACTTAGTTGAGGTTGAGGTAGCATAAAGATGTGAGATCTTTTCCTTTAAAAAATTGCCAATTTGAAAAAGTAGTAAAAAAAAAAAAAGAGATAAATGGTAACTTTGAGTTTTCAACTATGTAAATAATAAAGCTTTTTCCATCACTACATTAATTTAGCTAAGGCACAAAGTTTATTACCAATAGACTAATCACACACATGCTTTGGTGGCAATTTAGGTAAGGGATAAAACAGTAGATTGTTGTTATTTCACATGTGTATTACATTTATGCATGCATGCCAAGTGTGTCTCAAAAAAGTAAAAAAATAAAAATTAATAAAATTCTATCATTCAAAAAAATAAAAATAAAAATTTTCCACAGGTTGTGTTAAAGAGCAGCAGCTCTTTAAAAAAAAAAAAAAAAAAATTCATGGGTTATGTTAAAGACACCAACCGATCCAAGTTACTAGTGATACTAATTGGTGTGTGGATGGAGTGATTAGCAATATAGGAGTTGTCTCTGTGACTATGGGGTGGAGTCATTTGAGAGGGACAAAGAGCTCTCAAATGAGAGGTAGAAATTGGGTAAAGATTATTGAGTTTTTGTGATTTGTTTTGCTAGGATTTGTAATTGGTTTGTTATAATTTTTTTTTTAATTAAACTGTGTCTAAAGATATTTTTATTATCTGAATATGTGAATTGTTTTGTAGACTTTTCTTGTTGTCCGGATTTGTAAATTGTCCAAATGTTTTTTTTTTCTTTTTGAGAAATTAAATTGTCCAAATGTTTACTAAATGTTTTCTTAATATTCTTGGGACAACTAGACAAGGGATGATTTGATAATTTTTTTTTTTTTTCATTTTTGGTTTAATGGGTTAGCTTGTAAATTGTGTGGGAGAAGGGGGCCAAGTATATTAATTTTAGTGTCAAAAGTAAAATTTTTATGCTAATATATATACTAGGGAATTTTTTTTCCATCCCTGATTAGAGTAGTTCCAGTTGATTGGGTGAGTGCAAATTTTGCAGGTGCTTATTAGCAAGCAACTAACTCAAATTGTTACACCACCGTACCCATTAGCCAAAAGTTCTGATGGCCACCACCATAAATCATTATCGAGAAGATGAAAGAAAAGTGGTGAGAAAAAAAAAAAAAACAAATAAATAAACTTAGATCTGCAGAAGGATGACCAACCCACACAAGGTACTTTCATGCAGAAAAACAAAAATCTAAATCCATAAACAGCGGTGGTGGGTTCAACCAATGGTTGTTGACTCCAAAACCTTGATCCTGTCTCTCTCTGAAAATTGAACGGAGCTCTCTCTCTCTCTCTCTCTGTCCCTCTCAATTGGATCCTTTGGTGTGTGTGTGTGTGTGTTTTTTTTTTTTCCCCGTGAGTTTACTGTCACGTATTTAATGGCAAAGTGACAGAAGTATCTATTTGGTGTATTTGTGAAGTTTAAGGAGTAAATTGGTGACACTAAAAGTTATGACCATTTCTTTAAAGTTTAGGGAGTGTGAGAGAATTTTCCCTTATTTGAATAATAAAAAAAAGACCTAAACTAATACTAAGTTAACACTTTTTTAATAAATTTTTAAAAGTTGAAATCAACTTTTTGGATATAAATAAAATAAAACTATTTGACTAGAAAAATGCTAAGGCATTACAAGTTTTAAAACTTACAAATTGATGTAGTAATGTATGTGATTGGCGAGCTTCAACAACCTAATAAATGAATGTTTGAAATGTGCTTTAGTAATCAGTGATGTATCAGTTTGTAGGTTTCATGTAGTAAAAGTTGCATGTTGTAGTTCCCATAGCATTACTCTAAAAAGTAATATAAAATAAAATCAACAATTGATATTTCAAATGAAAGAGAAATTCTATGAACATAACAAAATTTCACAATACCCTTATTTTTAATTATGGAGAGTTCCAATTTAATATTTTATTATTTTATTTCTATCGACAAAGAATTAACACGCCAACTATTGTGAAATTTCTTTTAATGTTTATAGCATAAGTCTTAAAAAAATGGAGAATATAAAAACTCGGGCCCATGTTCATGAGGCCCAGGCCTAATTAGAAAGTTGTTCGAGCCTGCCTACATTAGCCATTTGAGTTTGATTTGTCAAGGAACTCTCTCTCTCTCTCTCTCTCTCTCTCTCTCTCTCTCTATTAGCTATTTTTGAAATATAAGTAATTTTTTTGTATAAGACGGTTTCATAAGACCAATATCTCGCTAATATATGAGTCCCACACAAGAGACTGACTCAACACTTTCTCCAAAATATGGTGATGCAAAGCCTTTTTAAGGAGCGATCACTTATCATCAGGTGCGGAAGCATAAGTTAAACTTAAAAAAAAAGAAAAGAAAAAGGGATCACTATGTCACAGCCAACACCCAAAAGCATATTCCAACTCTTACTTATACCATAATTACTCATTACTCAATCAGACACTAACAATATACATTACTCAATCTCAATATATATATATATATATATATATCAACTCAATAGAGAGGCAGAACCTAAACAACTAAAATCAGAATGTACTGCAAATAAAATTAATATTGACTTCCATGTAAAAATAAATAAATAAATAATTTTTTTGACCAAAGAAATGCTTTACAATGAATATATACTACAACAAATAAACAAAAGCCAATGCCTAATAGGTAGTATGGCAGGACCACAGTAGTTCCACTAAGTAGCTCAAAATCCCCTAGTCAAAAAATATAAAAATACAAAATACAAAATACTTAAAAATATATATTGAAAATATTAAACAATATTTTGAATCATTAGTAATTATAGCTCAAAATATTTCTCAGTGAATGATTAAAGAGTGATAGCTCTCTCAGTCTCCCTCAAAATCAAATTGCTAGAAAAAAAAATGTCAGTGCTCGTGGACTTGGGTACAGAGAGAGAGAAGAAACGGATTAATTGTTTGCAACTATGAAACTCACCGGCAGTGTTTGTAACCCTAAAGTAAACCAACGTCGTTTTATTGTTTTATTTATTTATTTTCTTTTAAATAGCCCTGTAAAACTGAAACGTACCGTTTCATTAAGTCATATATTAGGAAATAGGAATCATAGATTCATAGCATCACCGTCTTATAGAACTGGACTGGAGGGCGAAAATGGGCAATTAGCCCCATTTTCAAAACTAATTAGTTAGTAAGCAAGATTTTCAAACTATATATTTTACTAGCATCTCGAGTCTAAAAGACTCGATTTTGGGACTATAAATCGAGTCTTTAATGCTCGATTTTTATAGTCTGATCATGTCTGATGTGGCGTTTTTTTTCACGTGGCGTCTATGTGGAAATCGAGTATCTAACACTCGATTTATAAAATAAAAAACCCATTTCACCCAACATCCAAACCCAGAAAATAGAGAGGAAAAATCAGAAGGACAAAAACCCCCTCATCGGAGAAGAAACAGATAGATCGGAGAGAGATGAAGATCGGGGGAGAAGAAGGGGTTGGCGCGCCGCCTGGGCTGCGCGCGATCTGGGCTGCGCCGACCTGGTCATCAGAGAAGAAAGAGATCAGATCGGAGAGAGATGAAGATCGGGGGAGAAGAAGGGGCTGGCGCGCGATCTGGGCTGGCGCGCGGCCTGGGCTGCGCGCAATCTGGGCTGCGCGCTGCCTGGGCTGCGCGCGGCCTGGGCTCTCTCCGATCTGGGCTCGTCTTCCTCTCCTAATTTCCCATGTGTTTGTCCGGTGAGTCTGAAAATGCATGTGTCTGTGGACTTAAACTTTTTTTTGTTTTCTATTCTGAAAATCGAGTCTTTGAGACTCGATTTTCAAGTGCTCGTCACGTCAGATCAAGTGCCATGTCAGACTCACCGGATCATGAAAATCGAGCATCAAAAACTCGATTTATAAGCCCAAAATCGAGTCTCTTAGACTCGAGATGCTATTAAAAAATATAGTTTAAAAATCTTGCCTACTAACTAATTAGTTCTAAAAATGGGGCTAATTGCCCATTTTCGCCGGACTGGAGCATTAACATATCGGTTCGGTTCGGTTCAAATATCGGTAATCAGAAGTGATTTCCGATTGCATCACCGCGCCGGCGCCGGAAAGACCACTGATCTCCTCTTGCCGGCCTCGGCTCCTGCCGTCGGCTTCAGGTGCAGTGCGATTTCTCGGCTCCCTTGCACACCTCTGACATTTCCCAAGTTCCTGTGTCTCTTTCGCTTCCCGCACAAAGAACGTCCACAGTACCACAACCGCAGCACCCAAAATCAATCACTAACCAAACACATCCAAAAACCACGATTCACAAAACCCAAAACCTAAACCCTCCAATCTTAATCTTTCGCACAAAAAAAACAATGTCAGGCTGCTGCAAACACTGCCACAGCAATTCCATTGTCCACGACGACATCTCGGCGAACCTGTTCTGCTCCTCGTGCGGCCTCGTCTCAGAATTCGACGGTTACGATGCCCAGATCGGAGGTCTCAACGGCCCAGAAGGCACCTTTGTCCGCGTCGGCACTTCAGGTACGGGCACTCAATACTCTTACAAAGAAACGAAAATCTACAATGCCCAAAACCTCATTGATGACATTGTCTACAAGTTCGCTTTATCTCCTTCCAAATGTAGTGACATCAAGACTATGATAGCCCAAATAACCGAAAACGAGTTCGGTCAAGGGGATTGGTTCCCAATTCTAATAGGGGCTTGTGCTTATATTGTTATGCGAAAAGATAACAAGTCTTTGCCGATTGCCGAGGTGGCTTCGGTTGTAGGATGTGATATTTATGAATTAGGTAGGATGTTTGTGCGTGTGGTGGATTTTTTGGGCTTAAAAGGGTCAAAAGAGTTTCCGGAGTTTGATATTGTTGTGGCGTTCGAGAGGGCAGTGAGGAATTGTGGGAAGTTTTCTGGGTTGGGAAGGGATGTTGTTGAGAGAATGCGGAAACAGGGTGTTTTTTTGATACAATGTGCAGTGCAGTGGTTCTTGACGACGGGGAGGAGGCCGTTGCCAGTGGTGGCCGCTGTGTTGGTTCTGGTGGCGGAGTTGAATGAGGTGGATTTGAGGATTGAGGATGTGGCGCTGGAGGTTCATGCTGCGGTGTCGACATGTAGGTCAAGGCATAAGGAGTTGTTGGAATCGCTTGTGAAGGTTGCGCAAGTGTTGCCTTGGGGGAAGGATGTTACGGTTAAGAATGTTGTCAGGAATGCGCCGTTTGTGATTCAGTATATGGAGAGGAAGTCGATGGGGAAGCGTGATGAGAAGAGGAAGGAGGTAGAGGAGGAGGAGGGGAATGGTGGTGGGATTGATTTGGGAGATGCGGTGAGTGAGTGTTTGAGGAAAAATGTTGAGCATGGTACTAGTGGGAATTCTGTGGAAAATGATTCTCTGTATTTTAAGGCTGAAGAGAATAGGGGGTTTGTAAGATCCGGGGGTGAGTCTTTTGATCAGATGAAGATTTCCTATGAATGTTTATCATTGATGTACACTGAATTTTTGAATGAGATGGGTCATGAAAAGTTTATGGAAGGGAGTGGTGAGGTTCCTCAAAGAAAAGGGATGAGAGGGTTTGAGTTCCTTGCATGTAGGGATTGGTGGGAGGGAAAATCGGAGCTGAGCAAAAAGCTTTTACTCAAGCAAATATTGGAGAAAGATGTAGGATTAGATGCTCTGCCGCCATCATTTGTTAATGGTTGCAAGGTTTATAAGAGAAGGAAAGAAAAGATAAATGCTGCTAAGTTGCGAATTAATAGAATTAAGCATCCATTAGGAACTGTTTTGGGTGAGAGTGGTGATATTGGCCTTTCAGAATGTGTAAATGCTGGGAAGAAAAGAAAGGGAAATCGAGTTAAAGATGTTGATTGGGAAGATTTTATCATTGAAGCTCTTCTCCTCCATGAAGTGAAAGAGGAGGAAATTGAGAAAGGGCATTACAATACCTTGCTGGACTTGCATGTGTTTAATGGTGGAATTTTGCCAGAGGTTCCTGTGTGGAAGGCATGATAGCTGGAATGAACTTTTGTGCCTTCTGCAACCACTATCCTTAGGGTGTTGTTCTTGTATTACACAAACAATTTTTTTATATGCATGTCATTAGATTCAAACAAGGTTAATTGTTGATTGAACCATATACATTATTTGATCACAACTATCATGGTTATGTACTTTTCTAAAGCACAAGTGACATATAAAATATTATGTTTAAAATTTCTATGACCATATTATTTTGATGTTGACGATTGATAATTGTTTTCAATTTACTATATAAAATTTTAAGAATTGAAACAACTTAGGTACTTATCAATAATAAGGAAAAAGAATTGAAAAAACTTAGTTAAAATTTGAACTTACAAACATTATACAATTGCACTTACCTAAATAGGTAAAATATACAAATTTTGAGTGTTATTATTTTTTAATTATATGCTACGAATATTTCTATTAGAAGTTATGAGATATAATATTTGAAAATATTGCACTTTACTTCAATCAAGCGTGTGCTTGCGTTTTGTGCCTAGTTTCCAAGATTCCTATGCGCTTGACGCTTTATAAACTTCAGTTTACTCCATTCTTCAGTTTGAAATTAATTGAGTCTCTTTGATGGTTGTCTAGTTCTTCTTTGAGTGGACTTGATGTGTTTCCGACTCTAATACTTGATGTGAAGTATTTCTGGCTCAGATTTGAGTTGAAAGACTAGCTTGTAGGGGTGCATTGCTGCATTTATGTAACCAAATCCTTGTTCGATTTGTTTTAGTTAATGTACATGTTGACAGTTAGGGAGCTTCAAGAGCTCTAGAGTTAATTTTCTTCTTTCCCTTTTTCTTTGGGTAATCCTTTAAAGTTTTTTTTTTTTTTTTTTTTTTTTTTTTTTTTTTTTTTTTTTTTTTTTTTTTTTCCCTTCTTTGATTGCGGAAATGCTTGTTTACTTTATAACTAGTGTTATGTCTGGATTGGCTAAAATATAGAGAGGGGCCAGACCAACAACCCTTCAAGTCTTTTTAGATTCATCCTTGATGATATTTATATTGTGAAACTTATTGGGACCTTTGAGATTGTTTTTCCTGCTCAGGTTGCCATTTGTAGACTTTAGTGACTGTTATAAAGGAAGAAGGAATGCATACTTAGCATGTCCTTCCTTTCAACTTCTTCTGGAGTCTCTACTTATCTCACCTTGAGATGCTCATCTCTAATTCCTCTCACCGCCGATGTCATTTTTCTTGGGCTTTCTATTGATACTGCTGCTCTTTCTCTCTCTTCATGAGGTTTTAGTTGTTTTAAAGTTTAAGTGAGGTTTGCAGTTTGAGTAGGCTGCCACCTGAATAAGCTTCAAAGTAAATTTCAAACAAATGCTAATGAACGTTTTATTTTTCCCTCTTCTTTTTAAAACTCTCTCTGCTGTTTGATAGTTGGCATCCCAGTATAAAGAAAAAAGTTGATGGATTCAAACCTTCTCTGCTGGACATGATCAGTAAATCCATTTTAGAATCTTTCTTTTAAGGAAAGAATGCTTGTTCTGGTTAAAATATGAGGACAAACTACTTTAACCCATAGGGGTGAAAAACCCTTGGATTACCTGATAACTGGTTCTGGTGGGTGGGGTCAGTTGCCTGTAGGAGTTTGATTAATAGTGAGGATTCTTGTACAGTACGCTTTGCGATGTGCAACTAATTTGAGTGAAGTTCTCTTACTTCATGAAAAAGATTAAAAAAAAAAAATGGTTCTTCTGCATATGTGTATTATTTTCATGATTTCTAGTGCTACTTGCATAATTATCAATACACAATGTTTATTTTCTTTAGCTCGTAGGGGTGAAAAATCCTTGGATTATCCGATAACTGGTTTTGGTGGGTGGGGTCAGTTGCCTGTAGGAATTTGATTAATAGTGAGAATTCTTGTATAGTATGCTTTGCAATGTGCAACTAATCTGAGTGAGGTTCTCTTACGTCATGAAAAAGAAAAAAAAATGGTTCTTCTGCATATGTGTATTATTTTCATGATTTCTAGTGCTACCTAACCCAATTTTCACTGCATAATTATCAATACTCAATGTTTATTTTCTTTTAATATACCACATTTTGAAACTTCATTAAAAACAAGATCTTGGTAATATAGTTTTACAGAGGAAAGGAAGGAAAAAGAGTTGAATACAAGGAAATTCAAGAAGTAGGCCATTTTTTCCAGCGAAGAAAAAAGAAAAAAGAAAAAAAGTAGACCATTTCTTACTGTTTTAGCAATCAACTAGACCATGAACTGGTTGATAGTTGATGTTTATTACCTGCCACCAGCAAATGCCTCGACTTGAAAAGTTTTGATGATGCTAGTGAGGCTCATGAATTGAATTTTTCCGGTGGGTGGGTCGTCAACATTTATTTGGCTAACTGGAGGCCACAGCATGAGCTCCTTAGCTTTGACTCCCTTTAACTTCTTGATCCACTTCTTCTCAACATAACCAGTCATTTCAATATTGTAACTCATGAGCTTGCTGATCATTTTGAAATTCTGTTTGAATTTCTTCTTCTGCAGGATCCACATGTACCCAGTGCTCCTCACAAAACCAACTTCAATCACGTCAGCAAGAGGGAGAAGTCCCAGAGGAAGTCCAAACTCTTCAAGGAAAAACACTGCCATTTGCATCCCATCTTGATGGTTCTTCTTGATGATTGCTTCTTCCTTCTCTGCCATGGCTGATGGAAATACCAATTACCTAAAGTTGCTTATTTGATATGGCTACTTTGAGGTTAGGTGTTAATTTATATTGATATACTTCATGCTTGAGACAGATAGAATGAAGAAACCAAGATGATCACCATTATATTGACCACCGAACTTATGGTTTGCCACTTTTAATTTTAAGTAGCATTTTGTTAATGTCTCAATTGTGATTATTTTGGCACATTTAATTTTCTGATGTATGCATTAGAAGCCTCATATGTGAATTTGGTACCTTGCTATTTCTTTTTAACAAGCAGTAATATGAGACTATACTAAAGAGATATCAGTATGCGCTAGAAGCCTCATTGTATTGGCCACCAAACTTATGGTTTGCCACTTTTAAGTAGCATTTTGTTAATGTCTCAATTGCGATTATTTTGGCACATTTAATTTCTGATCAGTTTGCGCTAGAAGCAGTAATATGAGACTAAACTAAAGAGATTGGTACCTTGGTATTTCTTTTTAACAAGCAGTAATATGAGACTAAACTAAAGAGATAGCCCTCCCTCACCAAAACTCCCCTGCACCCATGGTTTTCTTACAGTCAATATTAAATTTAATGTGGTTGGAAGTGAAAAATGATAATGACCTTCCTCACTATTCAATCATGCTAGATGTGTTTTTATTCCATCTTGATTAGGATGAGAATTAACAACCTGTACTGGAAGATCTTCAAATTTTTCCTTGTAGCACTTTCGATTCGCAATTTCTGTACATTAGCCCATTCAATATTAAAGCCTCCTCTCCTCCATAATCTTGCGATCTCCAATTTTCTTGTTGACCCAATTTTGCGCCTCGTTATTATTCCAGGTTCACTGTTGAGTTTGTGGATTTATGTTCTGTTTGGTTGCTGAGAAAATGAGAGTGAAGAAGAATAGAAATTGGAGATTCTGGAATATTTTGGGCAATGTTGGTTTTAATCTAAAATATGAAGCCTAACTATAAGCTTTATAAGTGTCAAATGGATAGGGAGATTCATATTTTCTTTCATTTTTCAACAGCTTCTTAGAAACCAAATGGGGTGTTTGAAGTTTTTGGCTTGGTTTCATTACATTCTTGTTAGTTTGATAAGCTTTTGATTTAATAGATTTTTGCTTAATTTTAAAATTTTCAATTACACTAGCAGTGCTCTTTTCTTAGCTTTAAGAACAGCTTGAAGTAGAGGTCTAAGGCCTACATAGATGCATCTTTTGCATTTATGTGGTTTGGATGTGGTTACTGAAAAAACTGAATATGTTTTTGTGGATGAATAGCAAGTGCCCATAATTAAGGGTTGAAATTGAAAATGTTTTCCAATCTTCCAAAATGTGTATGAATGGCAAGTACCCATAATTGAGGATTGAAATTGAAAATGTTTTCCAATCTTCCAAACCCAATAGCTTTCATATTATATTGTCCTAGAGAATTAATGAATTATTGCATTATGGTCAATGTACATATTTGGGCAGCTAGAAACTTAGAAGCATGGTTGGATACTTAGTACTGGTCAGGGTACGGTAGGTTGCTGAGGAAATAAGAGGGAAAGAGATGAATTATGAAATTGGCAGTGTTATGGTCACTCTTAAGTGAAATTTGAATATATAAAGCTCCTGTTTAGGCTGTCAAACAATTCATGCTTTGTAACTAATGATGGTGAGAGTAACTTAGCTGGGGAGGTTAAAAATGAGGCTGTTATATTATTGTATTATGCTGGAATGGATTCAGAAGTAACATATATAATGAAATTCATACGTCTAATATCAGGATCATGGTTTCAGATGCCTAATATTTCCTATTCAGAAGTATTGGATCCTCAAGAGGCAGTCAAGGGTCCCAAATTGAGGTCCATATTCATACTTTTTCTTCCTTTCATCATACTGCGGCAACAGTTATGTATGTTCATTTGAAGATAAAAGATAAACTACATGATAATGACATTAAGGAGATATTGAATTTGCTCACTGTTTCTGAGCTACATTATATTTTGTGCAAGCTTAAGAAGGTTTGCTGGTGTGGGAATCAGACTCTGAAGGAGTTGTATCCAGAGTTGTTTGCATGCTCTTTCGTTAGTGAGTCCTGAATTTCCTCAATGTTGGTTGAGCAACCAACTGTGGTAGTATGGAGCTGGGACATTCGTTTTCATTGAGATATAAATGATTGGGAGTTGGAGTCGGTGAATTCCTTTTTCAATCTTCTATAGTCCAATATTCCCAGGAGTGAGGGTGGTGACAGACTGAAGGGGAGTGGTAAATTTGACATTCATTGGTACTACAGTTTTTTACATGGTGTTAGTGATGTTTCCTTCTAATGGAAGATAATTTGATGTGTTAAGGCTCCACAGATGGTTTAGTTCTTCATATGGACAGCAGTGTGGGGGTATGATCCTTATGATAATCTCATGAAGAGAGGCTTCATGTTAGTTGGTTGGTGCTGTATGCGCTGGTGCAGCAGGGAGTCAGTGGATCATCTATTGATATTCATTGCTTAGTTGCTCGTACATTGTAGAGACATGTTTTTAGTTCTTTTGGGATACAATGAGTGTTATTGAGGACGGTCATGGATCTCTTGTTTGGGTGATGGAGTTGGTTAGGGAAACATCTTTGGAAGACTGGAATTTAGTCCCCTTATGTCTGATGTGGATCTTGTGGAGGGACTGTAACCAATGTACTTTTGAGGACATTGGATGTTTGTGAACTTAATTGCACTCTTTGTTGATTAGGACATTGTTAGGCTGGTTCTGAGCTTGGGGAATTACCCATACTAATTCCATTGTTAAGTTTGAGGAGTCATTATACTTCTGTACATGATTAGTTATTTTTGTAATTGTTTAGGCTTCTTCGTGCTCTCATGAAGTAGTCTTTTCAATAAAAATATTCTTACTTACCAAGAAAAAATAAAATAAAAAAAAAGCGTAAGAAGGTTTACATTTATTGACATTTCTATTAGAATTATCTCATTTTGACTCAATTAATGTTGCTCCACTGTTTTAGTTCGTCTTGTGGTGGGAAGATTACTATGGTGTGAATATGTTAAGAATGTATATGTTGTGCACATGTTTCTCCGGTGTGCATCATCTGTCTGCTTCAGATTTCATTCTGGACTAAGTTCAAGAATTTTGCATGTTTTCAATATAATTTACAGAAATTTTTAGTTAAAATAATCTATTCCCTTAATAAATGAGAGTAAAAGTTATCATAATCTGATAAAACTTATGTCTTAGAAGGAAAATGAAATAGCTTTTAATTTTGGACTCTTTAACTGCAACCTCTATTTGATCTGAAATGTGCTCTATTGCAATTTTTATTAGTTATCTGATGGATCTTCTATTCAACGTTTCTTTTGAGGCTTCAGAACTGTAATTATTGTAGAAGAAAGTCAGATCTTCTTGAATCTCTTCTCCTTTCATTTGTAAATGGATTATGGTATAAATATGAAAATTCAGCAACATATTCAATTTAGTTGGTTATACCAGTGAGCATACATAACATTCAGCTTTTACTGTTCATATAATTTGCAAAAATTTTAGAATGGGTTCATTTTGTCTATAATTAATGTGGCATGGCTCACTGTAGATGCTGGTGCAGAATTGCTCAGGTTTTCACAGGAAGAAGTAGATGTATGTTACTGCTTCATATCTACTTTAAAATCCCAATTCTCCTTTATTTCTCTTTAGCATCACTGTTGAATTTTTTGCTTCTAACTTACCGGAGATGCAGAACTTCTTTCTGTAAAAAGTTCTGGCTGTTTCAGAATTTAATCAGCTAAAGTTTTTTCTTAGAATCCATGTATTCTTTCTGCTTTTTGGTACATATTAACACAGGATTTGCACAAAGGCAAAATGTTAGGTGGAGAAGATGGTGAAAGTAATCATGTGCCCAACTCTTAATGATTTAGTTAGGCTCTGTTATGTGGTGTAGAATAGAAATGGAATAATGGGTCATTATTTTGGAAACTTGGGAGGGTACGTGGATAAGTCACATGATAGTGGTGTTGTGCAAATAGTTATACTCATGTATTTGAGATTGGGATGCAATGTTTAGCTACTAACTTTTTTTTTTTGATAAGTACAATGTTTAGCTATTAACTTGTCAAATGAACTTATTTTTTGAATTGAACTCATACAAATAATGCTTTCACCTTTAAAATAGTTCCAGTACTTACCAAATGAAAGAAACTTCAATTGTGTGCTTTCCTTCATTAACAAACACAGTATCAAACTCAAGTTTTTATTTTTACTTTTGGAGGGTTCCATTTCAAAAAGGATGACAGCAATTGAAGAAATGGCATTAATATATGTTCTTTGTTGATACTGGAACTCTTACCCTGAATCGTCTGGGTGTTGAATCAGAACCTTATTAAGGTAACAAAGCTGACTCCAAGAGTCTTTTCATTAATCCTACAATTAGTTTGTACAATAGACCTATAGTTATCTGCACATAGAACATCGTGATGACAACTTTATGTTTATGTTTAATCTTATATGTTTTTGCCATTGAATCCAATTTGAAAATTTCTCAAAAATTTGGTTAACTAGACAGATGTTAATGATTTAGTATGTTGGACAGTTGAGTTAAGTACACGAGTTGTTTACCTTCTCGTAAGAGCTTTCATTTTTGCTAATTGATAGGCACTCTGTTACCTAATCTGAAACTTCCTCCAATTTTAAGTAGTAGTCATGAATGAAATTATTTTCCTTTTTATTGAATTCATTTTACGTGTCTTTTATTTATTTATTTATTTTAATTCTGTTCTGTTTTATTTATTTATTTATTTTTTTTGTGGTGATTTTTATAGATTTGCCTTTTGATTTATGGTTTTATTTTCAACTTTTGCAAAGTTTATGATATTTGGTTTTGTTTCTTTAAGTCATCAAAACTAGGAATTTCTCAATACAATATAAGCTTTTGAAACTTTCACTTCTGAGTCTTCCGACTTTATTTTATTTTATTTATTTTTTTGTTGTATTAAGTCTTCCGACTTTATAAGTATGGCTAAGGGGTGGAGAAAAAGAATATGCTAGATGAAGATTACAGTGTTACAAGCAAGATTGGACATGATTGGGTCTGGTTAATAGGTGCTGTTTATGCTACTGTGATGGGGAATCAATAGATCACTTTCTTCTTCACTGTAAGTTTTCTCATGCCTTATGATCTGAAGCTTTTGCAGTGTTTGGGATCTAGTGGATAATGCCGAGGTCAGTTAGCTCTTTTTTCTTTATGTGAAGAAACTGGTTTGGAAAGCATCTTTCAACCATTTGAAATATGGTCCTGGCATGTTTAATGTGATTAGTTTGGCAGGAACGCAATACCCACACTTTTGAAGACAAGGAGAGAACATTAGTAGATCATCAAAAATCTCTCCTCTTTGGTACTATGTTTCATTGGGCTTGTATTTGGGGGTGTTTGAATTGTATTTATTTATTTGAATTTTTAGTCTCTATTCCCTTTTGTTCATGATTATATTGTATTTGTTTCTTGTTCAGAGTGTTCACCATCGTGAACATGATGTTCAATTTTTTTCAATGAAGGTCTTATTACCTATAAAAAAAAGTAAAGTTTTGTATACATTGTTAGGGGTTTTTGATCCCCAGTTGTAACAAAGTTAACAAATTCTTGTCTAAGTAATTAGTTAGTTTAATTATGCTTTAGATTTGAATTGAATAACATCACACAAACATGGATCACACATAGACAACCAAAATGATGACCCATGAAAACTAATGAAACAAACTATTTCATAGTTAAAACTTAAAACCTAGGGGATTTAATCGTCAATTCTCAAGGTAACAAATCAACTAGAATAGAATTAAAGTTTGTACAAAAGATTTAAAATTAAATCTAATACTACCTCATGTAGTACTTGTTGCACATGAATTCTTCCCTCGTGACTTCAAGAACACCTTTCAAATATTTGTACTAGTAACTTGGATGTAAATTGGATGTTTGGATGTCACCAGATCTTTTGTACGAACATAGGTCTTTGGTTAATGCTTGAAGAGAGTGGAAAATTTCAAATTTGTGTACATTAATGCTTTAAAAGAGTTTGAAAAATTCTAGACCTATGTACAATTCATTGCTCTCTCGTAGTCAAGGAAAACGCACTCTAGGGCTTGCCTATATGGTGAACATGATATGCAATAGCCCTAGATCAAACGGCTGACAGAAAATGCCGAGAATCCAAATTGCATGATTCTCGATCGGTTGAGATATGCAATTCAACCGGTCGACTTAAGTAACTCTTAACTCAGTTGTCAGTATCATACGATACGCGATGCATATCGTATGATATGTATTGTATCATATGTAAAAAGTTCCGTATCATATCGGCATATCGTAAATGCTCATAAATTGTACGATACAGTGTGTGTATAGTATGAATCATATCGTATCGTACGATACATAGACAAATGCTTTAAAATGAGATTTTTTATTAAAATTTATGCTTTTATTTGAATCTAACAAGTTGTTAGACTTGTTTTAAACACAAAATTGTTAGGTTACTTAATTTTACCTAATAAAATAACATATTCATAAGCTTTTTTTCCCTTTCTTTCTTCTACAAAATTTGGACTATACAGTACACACTTACACTTCACTCTAATATTTACAAATTTGTTTTCTATATTACAACTAAGATATTAATTGAAAATATATTTTTTATTTTTTTCATTATTGTTATAAGCCCAAGAAACGAGAATGCCAAGAAGATTTTTTTTCATTATTAAAATAAAAAGAACAAGAAGAGATAGTAAATGTTAACGATGATGAAGAAAATGTTAATGAAGAAATAAATCTGCAAAATAATAAATGTGATAATAACATTGACTTAGATGTGATTGATTAGCTAATATGATGAATATGATGAAAATAAATTAATATTTGGGTCATTTATAATATATTATCATTTTTGAATTTAAGCAATTTGAATGTGTAGGTTATAAACACGTGCTAGTTTGATTTATTTAGTTAGCTTGTTAAATATTACTACATAAGTGATAAATAAATTAGTCATTAGTTGAATATATTCAAAATTTATAATGAATATACCCTTTATATGTATATCTATAATTTTTTATAAATTTTATTAATTGTTTGTGTATCGTACGATACATGATACGGAAAAATCAAAAATTGATTCATGATATGATTCACGTTTTAATAACTATGACTCTCGATAAGTTGATCTAGTGTCGAAACCCTGTGTAATAGCAGTCTAGTTTCTATTTTTTTGAGTCTTTCACCGTTCTAACCTTGAATTATCTTGTTTAATAACTAACCTCAATACCAATTTAAGAGACAATTTAGATTCTAATTGATACAATTGTTTATGGTTTGCCAACCTAAAATATGGACCTAACATACACCTACTAATGGGAATGAAAATTTTTGTCACATGCATTTGCATTTTTAATTCAATCTCTCTTCTTCTTCTTCTTTCTTTCTTTTTATTTTATTTTTTATTTTATGATATTGGCCCCAACCACCTAAAGCTTCTTTGCTCCTGCTCTTCCTGTCATTGCCTTTAGTGAGCAACCCAACTCACAGTCAACAACCCTTATTTATTTTTGGTTGATGTGACGATAAGCGATAAGATTTACAACATCACTCTGAAGTTTTTTTTTTTGCTGAATTCATCACTATGAAGTTACTTTTTGATTTTTGGTTGAAGTAATAAATGTTTTCTGAGGTAATTTTTTTATTTTAGTATCAACAAAGTCTTCAAAAGTTAGTGTGCACTTTGTAAGAGTCGTCAGGGAAAAAAAATCGTAATAGTAGTCAGTAGACCGTTGATTTTTTTTTTTTTTCCTCAGAGGAAGTAGACCGTTGATATTGAACTCCCAACCCAATTTCCTGCAGAAGTCCTAGTTCTAGTGACTGAAGTTAATATTAGAAAAAGTTTCTCAAAAAAGTTAATATTAGAAATGTTATGCAAACAGCCAAACATAAACAGCCAATATTAAGCACACATGTGCCATTACATACATGCTCATTGCTTAGTTTATTCATTTTCTCTTGACTTTCGCTAGCACCTCAAAGTCTTGTGTTATAACTGATATATTTAAAGCTTTTTCCCCCAGAAACGTGTTTATATAATATAGTTAACTATCACATCAGATCTAGGTATATCCTGATGCATCAAGACGTGATAGTACAGAATATGCTGATCTCCCTAGCATGCTATTCATACCTAATACCTACTCTAGTTGAAGCTTTATAGAATATCCCTCAACATATGTACAAAGCCTCTTTAAAGTCTAAATACGCCCTTAAATTTTGGAGGAGGCATTTTAATTTTACACCTTTAATTTTTAGAAATAGATTGTTCACCTTGAAGTTATATTTCTTTTTTGCATCAATAACTTCTTTGTGGCTACACTTATATTTTTGGTTAAGTATCATATAAATTTGTCACACGTGTTTAATTCGTCTAATAAAATAATGTTATGCCATTTTCATCATGCTACATCAATAAATTATTTAAAATTCTTTAGATTACAAAAATGATGTGTGATGAAAATAATATGACATCATTTTATTGGACAAATTAAACATGCGTGACAAATTAATGTGGCACTTAATGGAAAATATAGATGGAAGAACTGTTAATGCAAACCAAATATAATTTCAAGGCGTAAAATCTAATTTTTGAAATTTTATGAAGTAAAATTCAAAGACTCCTAAATTTTAGAAGTGTAATTTACACTTTAGCCTAAAATAAAATAACTCAACAAATCCGTGTTAAGAATTGGTTTAATAAATTGATTTTGCAGTAAAAAATTGTAAATCAATCTTATTTTTGCCAACTTAATTTACTATTCAGCTTATTTTTGCTACTATTCATAGGTCTCACTGCACTTTTCGATACTATTTATGGGTCTTAGTGTACTATTTCAGTTAACTTTTAACTTTATCTATTGTATTTTCAACAAAAAGTTTTTAGTTTTTAGTTTTATCTTCAGTACTTTTAGCAAAAAGTACTATAGATAAAGCTAAAAGTTAGCTGAAATAGTATAATGAAATCTATGAATAGTACCAAAAAGTACAATAAGACTCATAAATAATAACAAAAATAAACTGACTTTTTAAACCAATGTCAAACACACACCAAATACCATGATTCCACGCTTTTTGATTGTACAATAAACCCATGGAAGTTGGGCTCCAATAGTCCAATTCCAATTCATAAGTGGGGTTCGGATTTCCACTCCTAAAAAGTTTTAAGAACAAAAACTATATTTGTTATTTGATCCTTAAAAGTTTTGTTCGATATTTCAATTTCGTCCTAAGAGTTTAAAATTAACAATCAATAAAAGGTGCCTACACTAAAATGGATGCGGACCTGATCTGTCAACATTGGGCATATTTTCCAAAAGAGAAATACGTTTTGATGACTTAAAAAATTACATGGGATGAGCCTAGCTAGAGTGAAAGTCCCTCACCATTGGACCAACTGACACTACGATAGTATGATGTTACGTGGTACCAAATTTCAAACACTGAAATTCTACATCCTCTTGTAAAAGAGGACAGGTGGTCCAAACCAAATAGCAATGCCACTGTACCAGGAAAAAAGGAAAAATCACAACAATCGGGTTAACAATTTTTTACTAGTTTTTATCAAAGTTCAGTTTACTAATGATCAGGGATGATACTATTTTGGACCTAGTGGAGCTTGGGTCCCCCAAATTTTTTAAAAGTTACACTTCTCTCTCTCTCTCTCTCTCTCTCTCTATATATATATATATATATATATAGAAGTTTTTAATATTTGGCCCCAAAATTGATATTCTTGCTCCCCTCTCCAAAAAATATTTACAAATAGAACCATGCAACCCAAAAAAGAAAAAGAAAGAGAAAACCTTTCCAACCTTTTGCGTAATTGCCTCAATACGATATCAATATCTCTCTCTCTCTCTCTGATTTGTTGTGGCAAAGGCTCTACCCACTTTTAATTTTTCTAACAGCTTCTCTCAGTTTCTTCTCTTATG
Organism: Lithocarpus polystachyus; assembly: GCA_033629205.1. NCBI lineage: Eukaryota > Viridiplantae > Streptophyta > Magnoliopsida > Fagales > Fagaceae > Lithocarpus > Lithocarpus polystachyus. Next base: position 60,035,387 of record CM066166.1, read on the forward strand.
TGCTCTCCGCCTCTCCCTAATAATTGATCTCTCTCTCTCTCTCTCTCTCTCTCTCTCTCTTCTAAACTGTGATAAATGTTTTGATCCATAAAAGCAAGAAGGACCAACATATGTGAAGAGTGAGTAAAAACAGGACAAAATGGGCAAATGCCCTTTGCGCACAAACTAAGTAGCATTTTGTCATCTTTCCCAAACTAATTAGGAAAATGCCCCTCTTTCGAAACTCGATTTTCTCAAAATCGAGTTTAAAAAAAAAATTTTTGGAGCCCTATAGTGACGTTTTAAGGAGTCTATAGTGACGTTTTCAGGACTTATAGTGGCGTTTTATAACTCGACCTCCATGAAATCGAGTTATATGCAATTTTTTTTCATTTTTTTTTGCCTATAACTCGACTTTATAAAGATCGAGTTATAAAACATCGCTATAGGTCCTAAAAACGTTACTATAGGCTCCTTAAAAACGCCACTATAGGGCCTAACTCGATTTTTAGAAAATCGATTTTCAAAAGAGGGGCATTTCCCTAATTAGTTTGGAAAAGGGGGCAAAATGCTGATTAGTTTGTGTGAAAAGGGTATAGGCCAATTTTGTCCGTAAAAACATGAGGCCTTTAACTTTTGATGATAAAAAAATGGTTTTGTCAATGAGAGTGCATTTATTAATAAATTATTTTTTGAAATTTTTAATACCACTTTCATGTGAAATATAAAAGGCTGTCAAAAAAATTATTTTTTTTTTCTCATAAAAAGATTCTAAAAATAGTTCATAAACTAATGTGCTTAGGGCACCCGTTAACTTTTTTCATAAAAAATAATAAACGTGTGGCTATAGTGTATATCTAATTTATTTAATTAAAAAACAAAGGTGTAATTTGTAGAGGGAGCTATTTGGAACATAAGTGCAAAAATTTTTGTAGTTGGTGTTGTATCATTTATGTTTGACTTGACCAATCACTAAAAAATTGTACTCCATAACTTTCTATTTCAACAAAGTTTTTTTTTTTCTTTTTTTGCTTTCTTATTGTAGTCGTTTAGTTTTGATGCTTTAAACAATAGTAATACTATTTTCACAATATTTTTCACAACTTCACAATAAATCTTATATGGTAAAGTTTAAATAGTTCTAATCTAGTTTATTATTGACATCATTTTTTAAGTCACCAAGAAAAAATTACTCTCTAGAATTTGTTGTGAAAATGTTGTGGATTTAACATTACTTTTTATATATAAAAAAATTAACATTAATTTTGTTGAGACATTGTTGTATCAATAAATTATAAAGATTAATATTATTGTGATTTGTGAGGCACTATTTTTTTAAGGTTTTTGTTTAGGACTATTTTTTGGTACAAAAGATTTATAAGATAGGAAAATAATAAAGCATCCTCAAATTAAATAAATAAATAATGGAATGAAAACTCAAAAAAAAAAAAAAAAATGGAACGAAAATTTAGAATATAGGAAGAAGTATCACAACTTTAAAAATCAAGAAATTATTTCAATTGTTATGTAGATATAAGATGAATCCTTATAAGTTATATGGCTTTTTTTGATTTGTAGATCATGGAAAAGTCACTTACAATGTTTAATTCTTTTATAAAAAAATACAAATAATTTAGAAGCTAATGGTGAAAATTTTAGTGTTGCCAACCTCTAATGCTTTAATTTCTAAAAATAATCGAACAAAATTTTGAAAAGACACCATCAATAAAATTCAACAAGCTTAAACTTGGCCCCCCTAGGTTGGAATTCCGATTCCATTTCTATGACTGATAATTTTTTAAATTACCTACTACTAATAATTTGCCATATCAGTAATTGTTAAAAATTTTATCAAATTTTTTTATGTCTTTAGACTTTTTCCAAACCAAAACTACAATACACGTCAGCTGGTTTGATAGCATGTACTTTTAATCCACTTTGGTTGATTGCATGTAGCTTTTTAAGCTATCTATACTTTTATTAGGGATAATTACAGTAAACTCATCTGTGGTATGACTCGTTTTCACTTTGCCTACCTGTGGTTTAATCATTTACACTTTGCCCACCTGAACTTTAATCTGTTACCCACCTCACCCTCAGACGTAAGAAAAACACAATTTTATTAAAAATCAGAACATAACACGGATAAAAAATACGAACTATTGAATCTTTTCCTCACGAGCCCTAGAAACACAAAAATCCCTTGTATTGAGCTGGGGTTTTGATTTTTCTGATCATGCTTTCATGGGAGGGTGAGGTTCTGACTTTGGGATGTCTCTCTCCTCCCAAAACAAAAAATTCATACAAAATCAAAAGAAAACAAGATTAAAAAAAAAAATGTCATTATGTAAAAATGGTAAAAAGTTGCTTAAGAACTTAAAAAATGCAGAAACTTCAAGAACTGTTCAGCAAGAGGCAATGTAATCATAGGCACACCATAACAAACTCCCTCCAACATATGAAGGTTTTCCAACAACCCGAACGAATGAACAGTTGGAAGCCTCAATAGCATGAACAATTTCAAAATTGGGTTTGCTTCTAAAGACCCAAAACTGGGTTTGCTTCTAAAGCCCCAAAACTGGGTTTTCCATGTCCAAATTTGTCTCTCTCTCCCCTGTCCACCAACAGTCACCTGAACCACTTTTGAAACCCATAACAAAATCAGATCAACCCATAATCCAAAAAAAAAAAAAAAAAAAAAAACGAGACCCATGAAGCAGAGCAATGTCATCGTGGTGGCAACTCCACCTTTGAAACCCATAACCAATCGCAAACCACAACACACAATGATTGCCAAAATCAAATCAACCACCGGCATTCTTCCTAGTGATTTAGAACCCCCACAAAACCCGAAAAGTAAGAAGAAGAAGAAGAAGAAGAAGAGGAAGAAGAAGAAGAATAAGCAAAGGAACAAGGTCAATGGCGAAGAACCTGAAGCTAATAATCCCAAGAGAAAGCACAAAGAAATTGAGGCCAAAGAGAAGAAGAGTAAGAATAAGAAATCGAAAGAGGATGACAAGGACAGCAAAACCCACCAAGGAAAAGAAGAGGATGAAACTGTGAAAGATGGCTTGGTTGTGGTGAGTGGGCATAATGTGAAATTGGGTAAATATGCTCCTTTGAAGTCCTTCGCCAAGTCGGGTCTATCCTAAGAGGTTTTGGAGTGCTGCAAGAACTTCCAGAGCCCTTCTTCCATTCAGTCCAGTGCCTGGCCTTTCTTATTGGATGCTTGTGACTTTATCGACATCCAAGTCATCCTTGCTCCATGTACTTTGTTCTTGTACAAGTTCTTAAGCAATCAAAACCCTAACTTTTTGATTTTTGTTATGTTTGTTTTTCTCTAAAAATGTGTTTTTTCTAACGTCTGTGGGTGAGATGGGTAACGGATTGAAGTTCAGGTGGGTAAAGTGTAAATGATTAAACCACAGATAGGCAAAGTGAAAACGAACCATACCACAGGTGGGTTTACTGTAATTATCCCCTTTTATTATTATTATTAATTAGTCGCTAACCTATGCGATGCATGGAATATATTTCACTTTGCTTAAAATAAAATTTAAAATGAAAAAACATCATAACTTATCAAAATAAACATAAAATATACAATATTCATCGCAAAATGTTATTTGAGAATAAAATTACCATCAAAATGATATAAAGAAAAATTTCATGTCCAAACAACTTATCAAGGTGGAATTTGGTTATTACTAAGATCCTATATGTAATTTACCAGAAAGATATCATGTCAGTTTTGATCTTCATTCTCTTTTTGCATATTAGTTATTACTTTTAACTTCTATGTATAATTTTGCTTTAACTCAATTGTTATCTTGAGATAAATCTATAGTTATCTCATCTTTACTACTGGTACTCATCCCATGTCTATTGCCATTGTAACCATAAAACATAAAATCATACCTATTGAAGAAGAATTTCAAAGTAGTTCATCTGGCATTACACCAACAACATTCAAGGCAAAATCCTTCCTGTGAAGGGGGAAAAAAATCAATCAACCACGAAAACAAAGATTCATAAACTAAAGAAGCTCAAGATAATTTTAGAACTTGTCAAGATATATAACCACATACCAAAAATTTTAAGAACCAAAAGGGGATTATCATAAGAAATAAATGTGCCTTAGTTTGTATATGAATTTAATTTGTGGAAAATATATGACCACATACCAAAAGGTTTAAGAACCAAAGGGGGATTACCGTAAGAAATAATTGTGCTTCAGAATTTGTAGAGATTTATTGGAAATTCAACGGTGATTTATAAATGGCACACTTGATTATCAAAAGCAAGTTCCTAACTTCAAATTAAAGGGTTGCATGTTCTCTAACTAAAATTCCTATATCACAACTGCAAATAATTATATAAAACTAATACAAACCATGCACAGACAATCAATAGGCTCTGTTGCTGGTCTTTAGCACTAAGATTGAATCGCATCGTAATCATAACTGCATAATACATAATTAGATGTCAAGGCTTTCTAGGGCTTCACATATACTTCTTTAGGATCCTCTACAACATTTGTAGCAATGCAAAAGTTAAAAAAAAAAAAAAAAAAGAAGAAGAAGAAAAAAAAAAAAGTAGTAGAGATTGCAAACAGAGAAGAGAGTACCAAGTTTTTGTTGGGTTTTTGTTTCTGACTGTAATTCTCAATAAAAGTGTGAGAGGAGTAGGTTTTGCAGCTGTACAGTTTTTGTCGAATGAAATTTTATATTTTTAAATCAGATTTTTTTTTTAACTTTAGGGTTAAGGAAAAGAGAGAGAGAGAGAGAGAGAGAGAGAGAGAGAGAGAGACTCCTATTAGTACTCACTATTTAGTTTAAAAAATTAAATTTTTTTATAAATTAAAATGATGATGTGGAAAATTGTGGGAGCTTCAGAGGTTTCGGTGATTTTTTTTTTTTAAACTTTAGGGTTAAGGAAAAGAGAGAGAGAGAGAGAGACTCCTGTTACTATTTAGTTTAAAAAATTAAATTTTTTTATAAATTAAAATGATGATGTGAAAAATTGTGGGAGTTTCAGAGGTTTCGATTTTATATATATATATATATATATATATATATATATAGATGATGTGCTCATTTAGATGACCCATCAGCCTCTAATTAACATATGGATGAAATTAAATGCAAAGATTCAATAGCTCGTTTCAGACTTTAGGAACGAAATTGAAAAATAAAAAATTTAAGGACTAATTATGATTTTTGGCCAATCATTTTTTTTTTCTTTCCCTTGGTAATTACACTACTCATTCAACCATGGATACAAGAGGCATAATCTCTCCTAGGGAGTTGACTTCTTGCCTCTGTGCATAATCTCTCATGCAACTATTTTTTAACTACTTTCAACTGCTTGTGCAGCTAACTTGAATTGCAAGTAAGGTTAACCTTTACCTAATTTTTTTTTTTTGAGGGGAAACCTTTTCCAAACTTGGTATTATATTGTTTGTAAATACTACAAAACAACAGCAATTCTATAGTTGTGAACCTGGACAGTGAGTACTTCTCGATCTTGTAAAATTTTTAGTTATTTATTAAACAATACATGCTCCAACTTATCCTCCAAGATCTAAACTCCCATTGGAAATTACCATGAAAAGCTTTGTACTTCTACTGTACGAACTTTTATATATATATATATATATATATATATACATAAACAAAGTTTAGAAAAAATTCAATTACATTCTACAATTGAAGTTCAATTTTGCGCCATATTTTCTAAATTATTTATTTTAAAAAGAGTTTTTTTTTTCTTAATACGGAGTCAAATATTGTGAGACCATATTATCAATATCCATCAAAGTGAGTTATTGCGTACAAAAATTAATCAAAGAGTCTAGAATTAATGAACATAAAAAAATTTTAAAAATGGACAATTTATATTTTCTACTTAATAATATTCTTACAAAACTTTTTAAAGAATTAAAAAATATAAGAAATACTATAAATAATATTTAAATTATATATGTAAAAATTATACTATGCATCTTAATGTATATTTTTTAAGTATATCTATGCATATACGTGAGGTTACAAGCTAGCTAGTTATCATAATTAATAAGGCTCCAATGTATTAATTTCATTTCAACAAGTCGATCTTGCCATCCAAGCTTTCACATTGGCAGACCGTCATGGAAATTTTATGCGTGTTTGACATAGTGCTTGAAATAAAGAAAATTATTTTATTTGTTACAGACTTGTTTGTATGTATTGCATATTTCTTTAAAAATTTATTTATCTATTTACTCGTACCCTTAAGTTATTGGATGCTGTTTTTGGAATTTCATTCGGAGCATCTTTTGAAGAAGGTGATGAGATTGAAGATACAGCAGTATCCGACCAAAAAAATACAGAGACCTAAACATGTATTTAATAATTAAGATGAACAGAAAGTTTCCAAGACAACGACATTAACATGTATTTAATAATTATGATGATGAAAGTGATGACGATGACAAGATGACGATTAACTCTCTTATTGAAAATCATTGCAATTTCCAATTTTTATTTGTTTGTTTCACATTGTATATTTGACCCCAATGGAGTCTTCAACTAAGGAATATTTTACTTGCAAATCAAGATAGCTTTTGAGAAAGCTTCCATTCAAATTGCTAAGCACCTGCAATGCACTTTCCAATGAGTCTCCGGGCAAGTTTTGTCACATTGAAGCAAGTTGTAGAAAAGAAATAAAAGATCTATCTTCTATTGTGGGGACTGCTTGCTCAGTAAAATATTCTTTCTTATCCCCCTTTGTTTCCGAAAGATGCTCCTAGCTCTCTATATATTGACTGTAATCTCATTCGTTTCTTTTCATTCTTAGAGTCTCCTATCTATCCATATATTTCAGCAAGGAAAGTCTTAAGAATTCTCAAATCCCAACATGTCGGTAAGAAATTTCTCTTAGTACCCTCTTTCTCTGTATGTGTTTTTGACATGTCTTTGTGTGTAAGTTAATTTCCATGCACGTAAAAAATCTCATTGTCCCACAATAAGATACTCAAACAGGGTTGCTTGAATAGGTTGATGTAGCTGGGCTGTCTGCCTGTCTGTACTGTTTGGATTAGTTTTTTCACTAAGTTAAAGTTTCGTACACTTATACCTAAGGAAAAAAAAATATAGAGATATTGAAAAACTGTATATATACAAATAAGTTAAACCAAATCGGTGCACTAGTTTGCAGCTCTTTTTCTACGTGTTCATCTTTTAATGTATCATGTATGTTCTTATTTTTAGTTTGTTTCTGTTGAATAAAACTTCACTCATCCTCAAAAGAAAAGGACTTTTATTAATCTATATCACTGTACGATTCTGCACTTCATAGGATTAGCTAGAAATCAAAATCATGCAACCACAGGGCATATGTCAACGTTAAGGATCACTAAATGAGTAAAGCCAATTATGTTTCATGCTATGCAATGTCTTAGAGCATCCACGTCAGTTGTGCAAATTTTTTTTCATTTTACACATCTAAAACTTACTTTTTTTATTTTACACACTTATTTTTACAAGACATTCACATCAATTTGTCTATTATACACATTTATTCAAATAAAATATTCATTTCTTTAACACTTTGAACAATAACCGTGAGAGTGAGATGAAAAAGGAAATGAGAAAAAGAGAGTGAGGAGAGAGAAAAAAAAATTATTTACACGGTAAACAGTAACCGTGCATATATGCACGGTTACTATTCATATATAAGACCATTGTGTATATTTAGAAATTTTTACAAAGACTGATGTGGGGGTTTTGGGTCAAAATGTGCAAAATTGAGCACTTTTTATATTTTAAAAAATTATCCATGAGTTGGTGTGGTTGCTCTTACGGTAATTTTATGGTATATATTAAACGAAAATATGAACTTTCCTCATTTTTTTTTTCTGCCAAACGAAGCTAAAACTAGTTGTATACATAACAAAGTCGATATGCCTAGGGGATGGTACTAATATTTGGTTTCTTTTTTCACAGATAATAGAGATGATAGTTCACATGGACTGTGCTGGTTGCGAAAGCAAGATAAAGAAAGCTCTTAACAAACTAGATGGTATGTTAAACTGGACTTTTGTATTTATTAATTTATTTGGTTTTGCTTAGGGAAAAAAAATCCTAGGTGATATGAGGTTACATCCAACGATTGATGTTGCGTTGATGGAAGGTTGACATGGTAATATACGTGTAGCCAACTACAGCCCACATTCAAGTCACATGGATGACTTGGATGTGAATAAATGTTCCAACTTCCAACAATCCAACACAACAAATTCTACAAATTTTCCATAATATTTAAGATGGTCGTTTATGAATAATTAATGTAACATCATTTTCACTTAACACCATCATTGATATTTTTTTTAGGCAAAAATGCAAAACTGACCCTCTAACTTTCAACGTTTTTCATTTCAGTCTTCTAACTTTTAATTTTGTCATTTCAGTCCTCTAACTTTCAATTTTTGTCAATCCAGGCTTCCGTTAGAACTCAGTTAAGGCTGCTGTTAAACTCACTGAAAAAAGACTATTTTACCCTTTTTTTTTTAATTTCGGAATTAAAAGAAAAAAGAAAAGAAAAATCTGTATAAAAAAAAATTTAAGGGGAACGATCGTCGTTTTATTTCAAATCTTCACAGTTCAGAAACAAAAACTGAATTTGCAATAGAATAAGAAACTTATAGAGATGGCTTTGGGGTAGGGAGGATTGAAATCTGCGGAAGAAGAAGAGGAAAACAGAGGCGAAGACGACAACGTTTGGATCACGATGAGGAAAAATAGTAAGAACACGGATTTGCATTACAGAGAGACAGGTTTTGGAGCCATTGGGTTGATTTTGATTTTGATTTTGATTTTGGATTATGGATTTTGATTTGAACAATACAAAAGAAAAGAGGTTGTTTTTAATGTGCGGGTTAATTTGGGAAAGTTTGGTATAAAAAAAATGAGTGGAGGAAGATTCTGGGAGTGGTGACTTGGAGGGCTTGTATCAATGGGTGAGGAGAAAGTGATCTGGGGTTGGGAGGATTAAAAAAAACATTTCAAATCTTCACAGTTCTAGTTTTATTTTGCTTCTTTTTTGTTTCCTCCGCCGCCACTTGCAACGTAGATGATCGTGACTCTCTTTTGTCCCTCACCATATCAGTAAGACAGTAACACCTTCTCGTCCTCGTCTCAACTGGTCTCTGTCTGCGGATTGCTATCTTTGGGAAGGGATCCGTGGCGATGATATTGATAATTCTTCTTGGGTTATCTCTCTTCTTCTACCCTCCAGAGGCCTCACGGGGATCCTCTCCGTATCTATCATAAACCTTACCTATCTCTCTAAAATAGAAAAATCTGTATAAAAAAAAAAACATTTTAAGGGGAACGATCGTTCCCCTTAAAATGTTTTTTTTTTTATACAGATTTTTCTTTTCTTTTTTCTTTTAATTTCGAAATTAAAAAAAGAGAGGGTAAAACTGTCGTTTCCCAGTGAGTTTAATAGCAGCCTTAACTGAGTTCTAACGGAAGCCTAGATTGACAAAAATTGAAAGTTAGAGGACTGAAATGACAAAACAGAAAGTTAGAGGACTGAAATGAAAAACGTTGAAAGTTAGAGGGTTAATTTTGCATTTTTGCCTTATTTTTAATATACAGTAATCACAATATTTTTCAAACATCTACGCCAGTCACGATCTATCATCTCAATATATGTTAAAACTTTTCGATAAATGTTACTTTTGTAATTTATCACCTAGATTTTTAATTGTTACATGTCATAAAATAGGTGCCACTTAGGAAAATTTGATAACCATAATTGGACTCTTGTTAGGAATTATATTATATTTATATATAACAAATTAACAATTCATAATATTATAAGTTTTATTAAGAAAATATAACGGGTTTGTTTGAATACTGCTTACTGTTGAAAACTAAAAATACTGTAGCAAAATAATTTTTAAATGTGTAAATAGTGCCGTAGAACCCAGTTTTAAATGTAAATTTATGTTTTTCCGTACTTGCGAGTCTCGTGAGCAGTGCATGGGATCCAGTCACAAATGCGTTGCTATCGAAACCCAGCAAACATAAAGATTAAATTGAAATCACTGAAAATTTCAATTCTACACCAACACTTGCTTGTTAGAGATCCCATTAGTCAATGACTCAAATATATAGAATGGAAACACCATACCTCTTCATTATTTGGCCAATTAAGAAAATGTTAATGGGAACTTTCAGTGTCATTATCACAAGTATTCTTTTTTTCCTAAATGATTTTTTTAATAAATGGATCTGCATATATTTCAGGAGTTGATGAAGTTGATATAGACATGTCCTTGCAAAAGGTGACTGTCATGGGATGGGTAGATCAAGAGAAAGTTCTGAAGACAGTGAGAAAAACGGGTCGGAGGGCTGAGCTGTGGCCATATCCTTATAACCCACAACATCAAAACTTTATCCAACATAATTACATGCCGCAGCAGCAGCAGTACCATCATAAGAGCCAATCAGTAAACTATTATTCAATTCCGTCTTCCTCTTCCTACAAAAACCGCAAAAATGGCTATGATGCCCAAGACTATGGTCATTATCAAGTAGTGCCTTATAATTATTCGACAGTCGTCTATGATTCGCAGGCAAGCGCCATGTTCAGTGACGAAAATCCTCACGCTTGTGCTATAATGTAATGGCAATTGGCACAATAGATATTGTACAGTGTTTATTCATGTATGTATTTTCGTAGTTTTTTAATGTAGTTTCCCTGATCAGAATGAAAGACACTATATGCTCAATCCTTGTCATGTAGCTTGAACTTTAAAAGCAACACTTTCAAGGGAGCATTTGTATAGGTTAGTACTTGATAGGATGTAATATATGGTGTTCGTTTGGAAATTGTTTGTTTTGGATAGCTTATATATATGTATATTGTTTTTTAAAATATATAATTTTTGGTAACTTTTACGTTAAATTGTTAAAAAAAAAACTAAAATTGAATTTATTTCTACAAAAACACTAAAAACTAGATTATTTGCAAAAAAAAAAATCAATAATTCCTAAATGCACACCTAATAGGATCACGATCGTACACTTAATATGATTCACATTTCCTAACTCATCTAAGACGCTCATCAAAATTTAGTTAGCATTACAAAACATGACCAAGAAAAGAAGAGTCTTAGATAACCTAATCCCATTTGGAAAGGCAAGGTTATGAGAGTAAATAAGAAATATTTGCGTGCCATGCCACATTAACAGTGGACACATGACCCAGATATCCAACCAAACCTTCACCTAAACATGCTTCAAGACCCTATTCGTGGGATATGGCAAAGGTCATGGGGTAACGGCCAAAGTTCAATCAATGTTCTCAAAACCGGACCGGACCGGCCGGTCGGACCGGAAAACCCGTGAACCGGTCACAAATCCGGTTTTTTAAGTGTGAAAACCAGGCATTTAAATATTTTTAGTGAACCCCTTGAACCGGGGTTCAACCGGAAAAACCGGCCGAACCGTGGGCCGGTTCAACCGGTCAAAGTGTTGACTTTTTATTTCTTAAAAATAGAGAAAAGGCAGCTGTGGAGTGTAGAACTTGAGTGCTATGCCTTATTTAAGGCTTATGTCCAGCATCAGAACCAATGCACCACACATGCTATTTGTGAACAATTATGAAGTGTATTATATTTATTATAGATTTATGTCAGTTTTAATTTTTTAACTTATTCTATCACTTCTCTCTCAATTTATTAAATATTACTAAATTTATTTCCTTTGATTAATTCAATTTTGATTAAAGAATAATGCATTTGCATGTGAATTTACTAAAATAATCAAAAAAATTTTTTATTTAATCAAAATAATTTAGACTTGTAGGATTATTATGAAATATTTTTTTAATGCTTATTTATGTTGTACTATTTTATATTAACCTTATAATATCAATAAATTTTAATTTAAATTCTGTTTCAATTATTTTTAGTCAATTTTTCTACTATTTATATATTTAAAATACCTTTATTTGTATTTTAATTAATTATTAAATTAATTATGACATCATCACGGTTCGACTCCGGTTCAACCTCGGTTGGACCTCAAAAACCTTTAACCTCTCCCTTTTACGGTTCAATGAACGGTCCGGGTTTCAAAACCTTGAGTTCAATATAAACACCGATACTACTCACGCCAAGGTAAAAGAAACCCACCTAACACAGTGTATGCAAAATATATCACCATTGTGATTGCTAACCTAAACATTGGAGAAGTTTTGATTGGCAACACATTGATGTCGACTCCAAGCTTTGTGTGATTTTGTTCTTGCAAGTCTTCTAAAACTCTTGTAGAAATATGATCACGAATATTTAGCATCATTAATTGATCATTGTGTGTGGGAAACTTGTAGGTCATATCTACTAGTCCCTTGACACAAAAAAGTTACATGGTCTAGACCTGAACAATGGATGCCAGAAGAATCATTTGGCTTCAAAAACTCAGAGCCTTAAGAGATGCCCCTAATAGCTAGAATGGCAACTTCAGATTCTCATCGATATTGTCCAAGAGCTCACTAGGACCTATGAAGCACGGCTGCATTTCGGGACTCGGGTGCGGGAGTGGGTGCAGGACTCGGCAATTTTTGAAAAAGGTGGATGCGGGTGCGGCGGGACTCGGCGATTAAAAAATTATTAAAAATATTTTTATTTGTATTTTCTATATATTTTTACTATTAAAATATTCTAAAAAAATTGAGAAGTGACAGATTTAGGATGTTTTGGTCTCATTAAAAGTCGATTTCGGCTGTTCCGGCGAGATTAAGTGAATATTTCAGCCTGTTTCGGCCATTTCAGTCGTCGGCCGATATAGCCCAATACGGCCGATACGACCCTTTTTTGGCCAATATTTTCCCGGTTTGGCGCGAATAGAGCTGAGTCGGCGCGAGTCTGTGAAAAAAAAAAAAACTCAGACGCGGCACCGACTCGCGGACATCCGCATCGGACGCCGCACCCCGCATCGGGCCGCGTTGAACTCCAATGCGGCACCCTCCCAACCGCGTCCATGCTTTCTAGACTAGGACCAGGCCAAACCAAGAACCAAAGAAAAGGCTCCTACAACAATGTCTCGATAATCATGTTGGGATAAGTGCCCTTAAATCCTATTGTATGATATTATGTATGACATTATATATTAAATGATGTATGACTTAATATTATGATTAATAAAGTTGTTTTGTTATTATCTAAAATAATGGTAACATGAATATTCGGACATTATCATATAGTCCATGAGATGCATAGTATGTGATTTAGTCACAGAAGATATGGATCACAAGTTCTTTGTAAACTCAGAATTTTGGTTCGTAGTCGGTGATGAAATTGGGCATTTCATCTGCGAAGACTATAACATATTAACTAAGATGATTTGTCTTAATCATGGAAGTGGAGACTTCTAGTTGATATGTTGATATGTTTTAAGAATTAAGACATATTGAACTGGACCGCCATGAGATTTATTATTCTCCTAACGACTGTCAATTGAACAATAAATCTCATGACTTCTATTCACATGAACTCTTAATCCTGAGAGAATAATGGACCTGATCATGAAATGTAGGTTGCTTTGATATATCAGGAGTGAGATCTAAAGTAACGGTCAAAACCTCAGTATGTTGAGCAGTCACATTTAGTATTGATGGAACATATATTCTCAAGATGGAATTCATGATCTCTTAACGGAGATATAAAATATTCCCTTGAGATAAATTTAATAGGTTTAGTTATTCAGAGAGTTAGGCCTAACCACTTTAGTAAGACTAAAGTATATATTTATGAAATTAGATTTCATAAATATATGATGAATAATTTAAAAGGATTAAACCGGGTACTCAAGGATTAAGATGTAGTAATTTACAAAGTGGCAGACTATATTTATGACTTTGTATTACTACGAATATTTTATGAAGGGGTTGCATGTATAATAAAGTCTTGGGATATAATTTATTAATAAGGCCTAGAGTGCAATTATATTTATATAGTAGTATTAAATATAATTAATGGTAACTTTGGACTTGTCAAGAGTTGACAGAAAAGCCTAAGGCCCATTGGAGCTGGTGTCTTATTTGTTTCGTTTTGGTCCCACTCCAAGCCACACACTAAAGCCTAATTAGGAAGACCCAAAAGGCTAGCTCAATTAAATAATCAGTTATGTGAAGAGAAACATACAGAATTTTATAATAGAATGAAATGGTTTGTATGTTCATATATGTAAGAGAGAGACTCCTTCATATTCTCTCTAGAAAAACACATAGAACTGATTGAGAGACCACACATCTTGGGCATCAAGTGGAATTAGAGTGAAGATTAAAAGTGTTCCCGAGTACTTTTAATCTTTGTTTTGAAATTCACCATACCAAGGTACACTCTCTTGTTCTTATATTCTGAAATTTACATTGCACATGTTATCTATTGCGAATGAAGTAGATCAGTTAATTTTCCGCTGCGTATGTTTGTATGCGATACAAACATGTTATTTTCCTACAAATCATTCCCCTCCCAAGGAGGAAGAGGAAACCATTCAAAACAAGAAGTTGAAGTGAGTAGCCCAGCTGCTAGCAAGCAGCAGGAACAGGAAGAGAGCTAATCTCAACCTGCTTCAAGGGTGGAGGACACTGTGGTGTCACCCAAACTAGCATATAAGGCACCATATTTGCGTGCCATTAGCTTGCTAGATTAATGGTGGAGCACGACTTGAGACGTTCATCCAAACATATATGTTGCATGATCCAAATATGGGATATGGCAAAGATCATGGGGTAATTGTCAAAGTCCTATATAAACAATTGATACTACACATGCCAAGGTATGCAAAATAAAAAATCATCCAACATTATGAATACAAAATATATTACCATTATAAGTGTTAACTTTAGCATCAAAGAAGTTTTAACTAACACCACACCAATGTCAACTCTTGTTGGGTATATACGTGTAAGTGGAGTCCTACATTAAATAATGGTAAGAAAAATAAGTAGTTAATATTACATGGATGAGCTAATAATACCCATAAGGCTTAAGTTTTTTGGGTCAGAAGGTGTTTCTATATGTTATAATAAATTCTCAGTTGGTGACTCCTCAAGGTGTTATTTCTCCAACAAGTAGTATTAGAGCTCATGGTGTGGTGTGTGGCAAAGATAACAAGATTATCGAGGTCCTTTTTGCAGTTGGAGTAAGGACAATATTATGCACAAGGCAAGCCCATAAAACCCACACAAATGATCTTGGGAAAACACCCAATAAAAGAGTATTGCTAATAATGCTAAATAAACACTGTAGCGCGAGGCTGCTATGGACATGGACATGCAGGTTTCCCATGAATTAGTGTGCGGGGTTAACATGTGGTTCTCATGAATGATGTATGAGAGGCCCATGGATGACATGTTGATAAAGGAATGAAAAAAGCTTATAAGGTAAAAGGGAGCAAGTGGGATTTGTCCATGTCCCATAGAGAGGTCTTGAAACTGACGGAGAAGCGAAAACTCACATGTAAGAGGGAGATTGTAAGGTATACACGTGCGAGTAAAGTCTCACATTGAATCAAGGACGAAGGCATACTTTGACCTGGGGAGGCAATGCCCACTCGCTCCCACAATTTTTAAAAAAAAAAATATTAGTATAAACTAAGTACTAATTTTAGCAATTTTGTTCTATAGAGTTACACTTTGCCCCCTTTAATAATATCATTAATTCTTTTAAGAATAACACTATTGCAACAAACTTTTCTACAATATACAAACTGTTGAAGAAGCAAATTCATATTGATTCGCACTTGGCCTACCACTTACACCACTTTTTTACTTACCAATAACCACTCATTACATTAGCAATTTGTAAAAACATTTGTAACTCTAGCATTTCTCCTTGTAAAGACCATAAAAAAATCTATAGATCTAAAATCTAAAACAAAATATATAATCCCAAAAAATTAGCACAATAACAAAAATTATCAATAGTAAATCTAAAACAAATTAAGTCTAATCAACTAATTTTATCCAAAAAAACAACCCGACCCTTTAAAATATTTTAAATAAAATTATTTTGTTCTTACCCAATAGTAGCATCAATGTCTCTCACACACATGCACACACACAAAAAAAATCTCAAGCGGCTAAGTAACTATAGAGTTAGAGATCGGAGCAGCCACACATAACCAACAACAAAGCCACCCTCTTAACTCCAAGTTCTAGTTCCGTCACTGCATTGAATAATTATGAAAAGAATATGTGGTTAATTTAACATAATTAAACTCATATCCATTGAGCTTACACATCTTGTAGATCAAATATGTCTCTATATATTCTATTAACTACTCAATTGGTCTCTCCAATGTGTTTATCTCCACCAATAAGTACTCCAAGCTCACTCGTGTGCAAACTTTTGCAACCGTGTGATCACTGGTTTCAGCATCATGCATCAAGTGGTTGTATTGGACATATTGCTAGCCCTAGGGTAAGTCTATTACAAGCAACCAAAATTTGAGTTGCCAACTGGCCAATAGACTTAAAGTTGAATTCGGAGAGTCATATTTAAAAACAAGATCTTTTCCCATAACCTAAATAAGGTAATTTTTTTTAGCTTACTTATAAGCCCATCCAACCGCCAGTGATCATAAAGATGATGGGGATTGATACACCATTTGGTGAAGATAAGAATAAAGGACGATGTAGATCGGTGGCCATTTTTAAAGTTTATCTCATAGTGTTAATAATGGGTTTTTATTTTAGAAAATTTATAAAGTTAGTGTCTTAGTGATGGTTGGACTTTATATATTTGGGTGCTTATAATCAAAAAGATTGTTAGTGACTACTTTACAATAATGGTGGGCTATTCCTGCCAATAAAGGAAGCTATAAAGTCTCATGGAGAGACTCTAGTCCCATTTAATGCATGCATCCAATGCGCTGCCACAACTTTATTCGTATTTAATATTTTTAGATATCTAACTTTAAAATAAGTTAGAAAAATTATTTTTGAAATTTTTTATGCACAAAAATTACATGGTTGAAATGTACAAGAGAGAAAGATATCCAAATATGGCACACTTGTCATTTTGGGTTTGATATTTAGAGTTTAGGATATTATCTATGACTAAAGGTATTTTTTATTTTTTATTTATATATATTTCAATATTATGTTATATTTGTTAAAAGCCTTGTAGTTTAACTAGGTGACACCTCTTTATATTTTTATGATATTTAGGGTTCAAATCTCCCATTATTATCAAATTATCAAAAAAATATTAAATTATAATTTTTTTTTGGAGAATCAACATTACTTTTTTTTTTTTAGAATCAATATCAAAGAAGTTATTTTTATTATTAATTTTTAAACAATTATCGAATTAAAAAAAAAATTTCAACACCATATAAGAAGTGGAAGAAGGGTTTAAAAAAAATTAAAACAATAATTAAAAATCCAATTATTGTCATTGATGTGAGTAGGGTTTTTTTTTTTTTTTTTTTTTTAAGAAACATGTGGTTGAGTAGTTGGCGTGGTAGAATTGACATTAACTTCCATAGTATGGAGGGTATTTGAAATAGTGGTAGATTCAATAATATCTTTTAGGGGTCAGTCAAATTCGTATGGAAGAGGTTGACAATGAGCTTTTAAATAATATTTTCTTACTTCATCTTGATAACTAGGATAATAAGATGAGACCTCTTTTCGTAACTCATGATTGAAGAAAAGATTTTTCAAGTCAGCACGAGTTCTCTTAAATAGTGTCCATAGTATGGCCTATTTTTAGTTTTGTGAATAGTTTTTAGGGGTTCATTCAAATTCGTGGTTGAAGAGATTGATAAGGACTTTGTTTGTAAATAATTTTTTTTTAATTTCATTTTGATCATTGGGATAATAAGATGAGATATTTTTTTGTAACTCATGATTCAATTGAAGATTTTTCAAGTTAACATGAGTTCCCTTAAAAGATGAATCTTAGGTAGGAGATGAATCTTGTGGTATACATGATTTCCTTGTCAAAAATTTATCTGCAGTACTAGCAAGAGAATAAAAGATAAATCATAAGTTTATTGGGTATATTGTTTCTTACTAGAATGATGATATTAATTATTGTTGCTAAGATTTTTCTTTTGTTGCTAAGATTAAATCTTAAAAATCATATATTGTCTCTTACTATAATAAAGTTATTAATCATTGCTATAGTAAAGTTATTAATCATTGTTGTTAAGATTAATTATTGTTGTTAAGTAAACTTTAATTATTATTTCTTAGAATACTTTGATTTATTATTTATTAGTTTTGTCTTTACTCTTTTCAATTATTTTATTTAACAACTTAAATCAACTTTGATAACTTATTGATCTTTGTAAGTCATTAAAAAAAAATTGTGTTGTGTCTCTTATATTACTTTATTAACAATTCAATACAACAATATGTCAATTCCTACTATGTTAGCCCATTGGACTTTTACCTCTTTCCTTGGGTTTTCATGGCCCATTTGCTTTACTTTTACTTCCTGTTGTGCTAATAGGCCTACTGGCTATCACCTTATGTCACGTTGGCCCAATGAGATTTTATCTCTTTCCTTGGGCTCCCATGGCCCATTTGCTTCTATTGTGTTTTTTTCATTCTTTTCCTCCTTCATCTTCCCTCACTATTGGGTTTTTTCTTTTGTTGGTCTTTTTGTCAAAATGGGTATCAACACAATACAATCATTAAAAACAAAAAACAAAAATTTTCTTCACTCCCATTGTCCCACACACTACTTCCACTACCTCACATTTAATTTTCTTTTAGAATTTACACTTAATTTTCTTTTCCTAATATTTAAGATCTACAAATTAGTAATTTTTGTTGTTGGGTTTACTTTTTATTATTTTTTTTTTTTTCAGATCTTAGATCAAATTGGTTTTTTGTTGGTTTTTTTTTTTTTTTTTTTTTTTTTTTTTTTGTTTAAAAAAACCAAGATAAAGATTGGCATTGAATTGGTTTGTTATTGGGTTTCTTTCAGGGTGGTCAAACAAAAATTATATGTAAATTTTTGTTCCAAGGCAATGTGGCTCGGCCTTTGATTTGAAACCCAAATCTCCGAATAAAAGAAAACAAGCTGTGTCAAGAGTCAAGACTAGTGAGCACGTTGATGTCCAACTCTCTCTGTGTTGCCTTAAGCACGTAATATTGCCACCCTTTCCTCCTACACATTTTTTGGTACCAAAAAAAAAAAAAAAAAAAAAAAAAAAGAAGGAGGAAAGAAAACAATCTATGTCAAGACTCTTTAGACTTTACTTTCTTAATTGATACACATTAGAGAATTCTTCTTTTCTAGTCCCAATTCTTTTCATTCATGAAGTAAAAATCATGGACCAACTCTTTCTTCTTCTTTTTTTTCCTTTTCTTTCGCTCCAACAAATAAACATAGTTTTGAAACCCGGACCGTTCAATAAATCGTAAAAAGGAAACCGTTCAATGAACCGTAAAAGAGAGAGGTTCAAGGTTTTTGAGGTTGGACCGAAGTCGAACCGAGGTTGAACCGTGATGACGTTATAATTAATTTAATAATTATTTAAAGTATAAATAAATATATTAAATTAGTAAAAATTGAAAAATTACATAAAAATTTATAGGAAAAAGTTGGGTCATTTGTAAATACTATTTTCTCTTAATTAAATTGTATTAAATTAATAATATTTAATACAAAATAATTAAAATAAATGCTTAAAATTATGTAATATTGACTAAATTAGTACTTATAGAGATTCAAATATATCTTAATTTATGATAAATATGATATTTGTTAGATTTTCTCTTGTTATTTAAAAGATTTTAAAACATTATATCTTAAAAATATTAAATAAATATAACAAAAAAAGTTTTAAAAAATAAAACTAAAAAATAATAAACTTAAACCTTAATAAGTTGGCTGTAGCATCTTAATAAACTTAAGAGAAGAAAAAAACTTATGACTTATGAGATCTCATGAGAAACCCAACCCCACTCACACATTTTCCCAAGCATCATGATCAAAGTTTACACGTCAAGTCAAGCCACACCACTTGATCAAACTTCAAACTTTATGACTTTTGTCTTCTATTCGTTTAGCTTTCCTGATTTCTCTATAGCCTCCGCCTCTCTCTCCCTCTGTTATTTCTTCCACTGTTTTCAAACAAACAACAGTCTCCTTCCACAATTTTTCAACAAATAAAAAAGAAGCAGAAGCAGAAGTAGATGCAGATCATATGCAGAAGCCAGAAGCAGATTAATTTGTAGCCTTTCTTCAATAGTCTTCTATTCTTTTTTTTTTTCTTTTTTTTTTTTTTCTTTTTCTGGGAAGATCTGATGTTGGAGATTATTTTGAGCAATGTTTTGTGATATTTTGGGAACCGTCAGACCCGTGTCCGGTTTTGAAAACCGGGCGGTTTGACCGCGGTTTGAAAGGTTCACTAAAAATTTAAAATTTCTAGTTTTGGTAGTTTAAAAAACTGGGATGATAGACGGTTCCCAATTACCGCGGTCCGACCGGCCGGTCCCGTCCGGGTTTCAAAACCATGCAAATAAATGGGCCACCAAATTCATACACTTTTGAAAGCAAATTAGGCGGGGCTAAAGGCCCAAAACCAACCTTCAAACAACCATGAAAAGTTTCTATTTATACTACAATTTAAGGGGTTCCCTTATTTGGACTGAACATTTTTTTTTTTTTGTTCTAAAATACCGCTACAGCTTACGTTTAAGTTTGGATAAAACTTGGTAAAAATACTTCTTTAACTCCCACTAAAACAATACCTACAAAATAGAACCACTCTTTAATTGGTTTTCAAACTGCTTTATCCACTTACTAACCTCTAAGCACGCACTCACGCATGCGCTCATGGGCTTTTCTTTTTTTCTGGTAAATGTAAATAATTTGAATCAATTATAATTTGAGATTACTACATTTTTCAATCATTAAAAGATATCTAAGTGTGTGATGAGTATTATGCCTTTTTGGGAGAAATAATTTTTTCATCACACCCCTTGTTTCCTTTTTTTTTATTAGAAAATGTAGTAATCCCAAATTATTACTTGTAGCTCAATTAGTTGAAATTTTCCTACCCCAAACTATTAAATAGTATTAATTTTTTTTTTTATAGGAGAGGCTCTCATGTTATGATTTTTTTTTTTTTTTTAGGTAATGGGAGTTGTGAAGTTATTTTTAAAGTTGTATTAAACTTTTTTAAACACCATGAATACTACAGGGATGAAGGGCCTAGATATAAGTACTGGGTCGTGGGCCGTGCCCAAGGATGTCAAATAGCCCGAGAACAGATAAGTATTAGCGAAGGCATACAGATTAATGGGCCGTGGAAGAAGTCTGGTCACAATGAACAGGAGACGTTGTCCAAGGACATATACATCCTCGGCTAAGCAGATGGGAGGTCAAAGGTCCGACCATCCATCAAAAACAAGGCAACAGGTAATCGTGCTTGCAAAGATAAAAGTCAGAGAGGGATGAGACAAAAGAGAGTTGAGAAATATCTGAGAAGAAAGCTGCTACCACCGCATTGAATGCTCTGCACCTAACCCTTTTGCCGCATTAATATGGAAGTCATACCTGAATAGTAACTTTCAACCTTACAGCTACTCCCAAAAATTTCAAGAAGGTGCTGAGGGGGTAAGTATCAAGAAGATTAGCAATCGGACCTACACGTGGAGGGTTGAGATAAAAGAGGGGGAGAGAATATAAAAGAGAAGAACCCCTATTACAGAGGGGATCATGAGAAAAACTAGAGAAAAATCGTAGTATACTCAAGAACTATAATTTTTGTATAAGTTTAAGAGAAATATATAAGAACAAACATTTCTCGGACTTGACCGAGGAGAATTTTGCTTATTCAAAACTGTTTTTTTTATTCTTCCCAGTAATAACTAACCTATTGTGATTACTATCCACCTAACTCAGTGAAAGTTCAGTTTCAAGCCTACTCTCTAATAAATTCATTGTTTTGGGCTCTTTGGGCCATTGACCATCCATTTGGGTTTTGGAAGCAAATCGTGTCCTTACAAATACTATTTGAAAAGTCCACTTATTCTCAAAGTTAATATCAAGTCACATAATTTTTTATTTTCTGTATTTTGGTGCATTTATTCTTTTTTTGATCCCAAGCCCAAAAGTTTTTTTTTTTTGTTTTTTTATAAACCAGCGCAATTTTAATACAAATGTTTCAACTTCGTAAAAAAAATCAAAAAATTAAAAGTATTAATTTTTTAAAACACCAAGAATGCCGATTGAGAAGCCACCTATTCTCAAAGTTTAATATCAAGCCACATAAATATTTTTTGGAGCATCTATTCTTTTTTTAAACCCAAGCCCAAAAGTAAGTTAAAAAAAAAAGAAAAAAAAAAAACCTGGCACAATTCTAGTACAAAAGTTTCAAATATCTAAAAAGAAAAAAAAAATTAAATAGTATTAATCTTTTTATATGGGAAATACTCATGATTGTGAATTTTTTTTTTTTTTTTTTAATGAAAGTTATTAGGTTTTTTTTAATCCTAAAATTTAGTCAATTAGTACACATCCATAACAAAAGTATGAAATATCTAAAATACTAAAAAAAAAAATTATTATTATTATTATTATTATTTTGGGAAAGCCTCTTACGTTGTCCATTTTTTTTAGTCCTCAAATGTAGGCCACTTAGTATACATCCATAACAGAAATTTCAAATGCCTACCAAAAGAAAGTATGGGAAAGGTTCATGATTGTAAATTTTTTTTTTAAAAGAGATTTATCAAGTTATTTTTAATCTTAAAAGGTAGCCACTTAGTTCTAAATTGTAGCCATTAAATACACATCCATAACAAAAGTTTCAAATGCCTAAAAAGCAAAAAACAAATATTAAATAGTTTTAATTTTTTTAATGGGAAAGACTCGCACATGAGGAATAATATCTTTTAATTTTAAAAATATTTCTTGAAAAAAATTAAAAGAATTTTGTGTGAAAGGCACAACAATAATATCTTTTAATTTTAAAAATATTTCTTGTAAAAAATGAAAAGGGGTTTGTAGTGAAAGGCACAACAATTGTTAGGGACAATTAATTTCATATGGAAGAGATGTGATTAAGAAAAATAAAGTTAAACTGTAGGAGTTTCAATTAATGATGATACGTACATTAGTATTCCAAATAACTGTAAATTGAATCTAATGTAGAATTACAAAAATTGATAAATATAGACATAGGTAGGATAAATTTTTTTTATACAAAAAAATGTCTTAAATAACCACTTGATAGATGACTACCACTTTATATGAACCTTGAATCATACAACATTTTTGTAAAGTCTCTCACTCGAACTCATTGAACATGCCCAGTATGTAATTCAACAAAAATGTTGATATGTAATCCTAACAAAAAAAAAAGAGACCAAAAAAAAAAAAAAAAAAGAGTAAGGATTAAAAATAAGAAAAACAACAAACATTATATAGGAGGCAACATTCGTATTGCACTGTCGTTACTTCGTAATTAAGTACGATATTCAATCTCATTAATCACTGGGCTTTTGTTTAAGATTCCAATACCATTTATAATAATAATAATAATAATAATAATAATAATAATAATATTTTTTTTATAGATATTTCATACTTTTGTTATGGATGTGTACTAAGTGGCTACATTTTAGGATTAAAAAAAAAAACCTTGATAACTCTTGTTAAAAAAAAAAAAAAACATATCACAATCGTGAGCCTTTCCCATATAAAAAGATTAATACTATTTAATTTTTTTTTTCTTTTTAGATATTTGAAACTTTTGTACTTGAATTGTGCTAGTTATTTTTTTTTTAACCTACTTTTGGGCTTGGGTTCAAAAAAATAAAAGATGCACCAAAAAAAGTTTTTGTGGCTTGATGTTAAATTTTGAGAATAGGTAGCCTTCTCAATCTGCATTCTTGGTGTTTTAAAAAATTAATATTTTCAATTTGTTGGTTTTGTTTTTTTAGGCAATTGAAACTTTTGTATTAGAATTGCACCGATTTATAAAAATAAAATAAAATAAAATAAAATAAACTTTTGGGTCTGGGATCAAAAAAATAATAGATGCCCCAAAATCAATAAAAAAATAAAAAGTTATGTGACTTGATATTAGCTTTGAGAATAAGTGGACATTTTAAACGATATTCTTTGTGTTTAAAAAAGTTTAATACAATTATAAAAATAACTTCACAACTCCCATTAGAAATGAAATAAAAAAATTCATAACATGAGAGCCTCTCCTATAAAAAAATTAATACTATTTAATTGTTGGGGGTAGGAAATTTCAACCAATTGAGTAATAAGTAATAATTTGCATCAATTATAGTTCATTTTCCAATCACAAAAAGAAAACTAGGGATGTGATTTTATGAAAAATTATTTCACCCAAAAAGGCATAATGCTTATCAAAACTGTGGGGAACGGGAATTCCAATAAGATAATTTGCCACATGTCATACCTGTGACCGAGAAGGGCCATTATCACGCTGAGGAGGTCATATCCATGCACAGTAAGGCCACATCAATGGCACGTCACCAGGGGAGGCCATACTGAAGAAAAAGAGCTTAGGGGAGGGGGTTAGCATTGAAATGACTGAAAGGATGGTGGCTGCCACCACATTTAATGCATCCCACCAAACCTTCTGACTGCATTTATATGGAGGAGACTCCTGAGTAGTGCTGCCTTGGCTGCCACAACTCACAAAGGGGTCTAGGAAGATGTCTGATGGGACAAGCACTCAAGTAATGGACTGGTTGATCAACAAATGGAGGGCCAAGATCATCTAAAGAGCTCTATATAATGCAAGAGACCTTCCTGGTATGGGAGATCGGAAAATTTGCAGAGGAAATACTATAGCAACAAGAACTGTAATAGTAGCCAAGTTCAAAGGAAATACATTTGCGGATCACTCTCCTCGGATTTCGCCGAGGAAGGTTTTCTTTGCTCAAAGATTATTCTTCTTACTTTCTTACTGTCTTTGACCCATGGCACGTGTTCTTGGATCTATTGAAGTCTAATTTTTAAAGTCCACTCTTTACAAATTCATTATATTGGGCTCTTTAGACCTTAACCCATTCGTCTTTTGGGCTTAAGAACCAAAGCCTGCCCTTACAATTGGCGTCGTCTGTGGGGAATTGCTTAAGTTTCGGTGAGGTCAGTGTACAGCTATGGCGAAGCCAGGTCTCGATCGAGAAGAATCTGTTAGCTCCCGATTCCAAGATTATTTCCTTAACCTTGAGCGTTGGAGAGATTGCGAAGTCAGTGCACACACTACTCAAACTAGTAGGAGTCAGTCTCGAGGTGGAAGCCATATCTCATGAAGAGAACACCAGGAGCCTACACTGTAAGCAACGCAAAGGAACTCCTTCAAGCCCTGACCATTCTTCTGGTGATGATAATGATGATAGCTACTAGCCCAGGTCAAGGACTCCTCCTAGTGAGTCCTTTTCATACGTCGAGAAGTTCCACGACAAGCGGAGAAGGAAGAGCCCGTCTCACAAAGGCCTGGGCAACAATGCCATGAGTAAGGTTCTGAGCCAAATTTCCAAGTCACCTTTTACCCGTAGGATAGAAGCAAGAAGACTTCCTTGGCAGTTCATCCAACCAACGTTCACCATGTATAATGGACGGACGGACCTCGTGGAGCATGTTAGCTACTTCAACTAGAGAATGGCTGTCCACTCGAAGAATGAGACCTTGATGTGTAAGGTGTTCCCATCCAGTTTAGGGCCTGTGGCGATGAGATGGTTTGACGATCTGAGGGAAGGCTCTATCAACTCCTTCAAGGAGCTTACGAGAGCTTTTAGCTCTCATTTCGTGACTTGTAGCAGAGTTCCTGGGCTTTAAGACTCCCTGTTATCTATGGCCATGCAAGAGGGGGAAACCCTGAAAACGAATTCTGATAGGTACGAAGAAATGTTCAACAAAATAGATGAGGACTTTGACGCGTGGCGATAAGGACTTTTAAGGTCGGCTTGCTCGCCGAGCACGATCTGAGGAAGTCCTTGACCAGGAAACCAATTAAGAGTGTGCATTAGCTCATGGACCGCATTAATGAGTATAAACGGGTCGAGGAGAACCAGTAGCAGGGGAAGGGAAAGGCTAAGGTGGTCCCTCAGGATAGAAGGGATTTCAGGTCTGGCAGATACAATAACAACCGACCTCGGAGAGATTTTACGGGGCATTCAGGATCTGCTGCTCCTCAAGTAGTCAATATTATGTTCTGAGAGCCAGTACACCAAATCCTAGAGAAAATCAATAATGAGTCATACTTTCAATGGCCAAATAGGATGGAGGGAGACCCCATGAAACGCAACCAAAGCCTCCATTGTTAGTACCACTAGGAATGAGGGCACACTACCAAGGATTGTAGGACTCTATAGAGCCACCTAGAGCAGTTAGTTAAGGCGGGAAAGTTGAGGCAATTCCTGTCTCAGCCCTACGGGTAGAATGTTCAGACTAGGATGGGGGCTCATAAGGACACTCCCACAAGGCCCCCTCTAGGTACAATTAGTGTCATCCTCGCTACTCCGAGCAAGACTGGTTCTCGGCCGTCCAGTGTGATGTATGTGGCTCAGCCATTTGTAAAGGACTTGTCCCTTGATCCGAAGAGAAGTGGAATGGAGACCAAGTAGGCCTTGAGCTTCTCAAATGAGGATAAGGCTGGAACTTTGCAGCCACATAATGACGCCCTGGTGGTCACCCTCAGGATAGGTGGGTACGATGTAAAGAGAGTGTTGGTGGATCAAGGCAGCAGAGTAGAGATCATGTACCTCAACCTCTTTAAGGGGCTGAGGATGAGGCCCGAGGATATAACTTGCTATGATTCCCCTCTGATAAGGTTTGATGGGAAGATTGTCTTTCCGAAAGGCCAAATCTGACTACCTGTTCAGATAGGGACAGAGGATGTGGAGGTAAACTTCATTGTGGTAGATACCTACTCCCCCTACACTGCTATTATGGGAAGGCATTGGCTTCACGCCATGGAAGCCGTACCTTCCACCTTGCACCTAAAGGTAAAGTATCCATCTAGGGGTCGGGTTGAGGAACTAGTGGGGAGCTAGACTATGGCAAGGCAATGCTTGGTGGCAGTAATTAGACATTAGGTTGGGGGTGAATCCTCACTTCCACCGAGTAGGATTTGTAGCAATCAAAGGAGCCAGCATCATCCACAGTGGTAGTGGCTGAGCGGGCTAAGTGCAAGCAGCTGGAAAGAATTGTCATTGGCGGCAATGAGGAGAAGTTCTTTCAGGTCAAGATTCAGCTGCCTCCTCGGGAGAAGAAAAAGCTGATATATTTCCTTAGAAAAAATATCGATGTATTTGCATGGAACGCCTACGAGGCCCCCGATCCGGACTTCATTTGTCACCATTTAAATGTCAATCCATTTGTCATTCCCAGAAGGCAAGCACCTCGGCGCTCCTCCAAGGAATACTCCGATGCTGTCAAGGATGAAGTACTCAAATTTAAGCGGGCAAGTGTCATAAAGGAGGTGTTTTACCCCGAGTGATTGGCCAACACGGTGGTAGTGAAGAAGAAAAGTGGGAAATGGTGGGTGTGTGTGGACTTCACCGCTTTAAATAAGGCTTTCCCAAAGGATCATTTTCCCTTGCCTTGGATAGATCAGCTGGTGGATGCAACCGTGGGCTACCCCCGGATGAGTTTCTTGGAAGCTTTCTAGGGATATCACCAAATACCATTGGCTCTAGGTGATCAGGAGAAGACTTCTTTCGTTACGCCTACAGGAAACTATCATTACAAAGTGATGCCTTTTGGGCTGAAGAATACAGGGTCTACTTATCAAAGAATGATGACTAGGATGTTCGAACTGCAATTGGGTAAAAATATTGAGGTCTACATAGACAATATGGTGGCAAAGAGTAAGGTGGAATCCGAGCACATAAATGATCTAGGAGACATTTTCGAGACACTAAGGAGACATAAACTGCGCCTCAGTGCCGCCAAGTGTTCTTTTGGGGTAGGCTCTGGCAAGATTTTGGGCAATATGGTTACCCACTGCGGAATTGAAGTCGACCCATATCAGATTAGAGCAATCAACAACCTGCAGCCTCCTCGGAATCCCAAAAAAGTCTAGAGGTTGACAAGAATGACTGCCACTTTGAATCGATTCATTTCTCGGTTAGCAAATAGGTGTAGGCCCTTTTTTCAGTTATTGCATAAGTGGAAGGGATTCGAATGGATGGAGGAGTGTTCCTCAACCTTCCAGCAACTAAAGGAATATCTTTCTTGGCCACCTATTATGTCCAAACCTGAAGAGGACGAGGTTTTGTTCGCTTACATCGTCATAGCCTCGCACGCGGTGAGTCTGGTATTGGTGCGAGGTGATAATGGGGTGCAAAGACTAGTATATTATGTGAGCAAATCATTACATGAGGTGGAGGATTGCTATTTACCCCTAGAGAAGGCCATCTTGGCAGTAATGCATGCTACGCGGAAGTTCCTGCATTACTTCTAAGCTCACATTGTTGTAGTAATAACCCAACTCCCTCTTCAATCACTGCTTCGAAAAGCTGTTTACACAAGGAGGGTGGCAAAATGGGCAACGATCCTAGGAGCCTTCGATATTAAATACATGCCTCGTACCTCTATGAAGAGGCAGATCCTCGCCGATTTAATGGCTGAGTTTACTGAGCCTTCGTTTGAAGAAATCGGTGAAAGTCCAAGCATGGGTGGAAAATCAGTTGAGACGATCTCCCTATAGGAACCTCTACCTTGGAGGGTGTATGCTGATGGTGAAGTAAACTAAAGGGGATCAGGAGTGGGGCTTGTGGTATCTCCTGAAAGGATCGTCATCAAGAAGTCCTTAAGACTGGGCTTCTCGACCACAAATAATGAGGCTAAATACGAGGCTTTATTGGTAGGAATGGCCATAGTTCAGAAATTGGGAGGAAAAACAGTAGAGATGTTTTCAGATTCGAGATTGGTCGTAAGCCAAGTAAAGGGAGAACTAGAAGCCAGGGATGTGAAAATGCAGGAGTATCTGAACCAAGCTCTGCACTTGCATTCAAGATCTGACTCTTTTTCCCTACACCAAATCCCCAGAAGTAGAAATACACATGTTGATTCTCTTGTCACTTTTACGACCTCTTCGGCACAGAGTTTGCCTTGAGTCATCCTGGTCGAGGATCTTCACAGCCCTGCTGAGGCGAAGAGGGAGAAGGTCCAGATTCATCAACTAAGGGTGAGGCCTAGTTAGATGGACCCTATTGTCCTATTCTTTAAGGATGACATCTTGCCCAAGGAGAAGGGGGAGGCTGACAAAGTGCAGAGAAAAGCTCCTCAATTTTGGTTTTCTGAGGATCAAAAGCTGTACAAACGCTCTTTCTCAGAGTCATATTTACTGTGCATCCATCCCGAAACAGTGGAGCTGCTCCTAAAAGAGTTGCACGAGAGAATTTGTGAGAGCCATACAGGAGACAGATCCTTATCTCACCAGGCCCTTACTCAAGGCTATTGGTGGCCCAATATGCAAAGAGAGGCACAAGAGTACGTGAAGAAGTGCGATCAATGTCAAAGTTTGCTCCTAACATCCATCAGCAAAGGGGTGTTTTTAATCCTCTGTCCAACCTATGGCTTTTTGCTTAATGGGGTTTAGACATTGTAGGGCATTTTCCTAAAGCAGCAGGAAACAGGAAATGGCTTTTGGTTGGGACTGATTACTTTACCAAATAGGTTAAAGCTAAGCCACTGGCAAACATCAGGGATGTAGATGCCAAAAGGTTTGTGTGGAAGAATATTATCACTCGGTTTGGGATCCCTCACACCTTCATCTTGGTCAATGATTTTCAATTTGATAGAAAAGCCTTCAAGAGGTACTATTGTGATTTGGGCAGCAAGAATAGATACTCCACCCATGCTTATTCACAAGGAAATGGACAGGTCGAGGCTGTTAATAAGGTTATAATAAGTGGACTCAAGAAAAGGCTGGATGATGCAAATGGTAGATGAGTGAAAGAGCTGCCACATGTTCTTTGGACGTATCGAACTACCCCTCTCAGGTCAACAAGGGAGACACCCTTTTCAATGACCTATGCGGCTAAGGTCGTGATCTCTCAGAAGTCTGGATTTTAACACTGAGGACAAGCTAGTTCACCCCAAACAACAATAACAGCTTGCTAGAGAAGAGTTTGGACTTGATTGAGGAACGGAGGAAAATTATCATGGTTCAACTGGCACATTATCAGTAAAGGCTCAAATAGGGGTATGACTTAAGCGTGAAGCTAAGGCCATTAGCCCCGGGGGACTTGGTATTGAGAAAAGTTGTGAGCACTGCAAAAAACCCAGCATAGAGAAAATTAGGGCCTAATTGGGAAGAACCATACCGTATCACCTCGGTGGCTTGGATAAGGGCATACTTCCTAGTGGACTTGGACGAAAAAGTTGTACTACGCTCCTAGAATGTAAATAACCTACGAAGGTATTATTATTAAAGAAAGGCAGCTCTGCCATGTTTTTTGATGAGAATGCAAATTGGCATATATTTCTCTCTTAATGCTTAGTCTTTTATACTTATTTGGTGCCTAAATATACTCATTACTCTTATATTTTGATTTAGGGTGCAAATGGAGGCATTAAGTGCAAAACGTAGCTAATTGGGCGATTCTGGACAGCTTTGATATCTCTTCGTAATCTCAGCATAACTCTCTCATCTGAGTTCCGATTGAGATGATTCAAGATGCTATGGAACGCTAAGACAAAGATCTACAACTTTCATGTTTTGAGTTTTGAGAGATACGGGCCGCATCAAGGTTGACATTGGGCTTGAAGTTGCTGCACCTGCACTGTTGACGTTCTGGAATGTTCCTTTGCCTACAATTCTAATTTGCAATCTGATGCGATTTATTTATGGAAGCTTCCAGATCTGATGCACGAAAATTCCAGCTGAAAAATACCACTTTCCTAGTTATATTAGGGCGTTGTTTTATTTTTAATATTTTTCCTTAATTAGTCAGACTTGAATATTATTATTTAGAATATTTTTAGGAGATTTTGTAGGCTTGGGAAAGGGGGAATTAACGTGAAAAAGAAGAGGAGAAATCAGAATTACACACACACCTCTCTCTCTCCCCTCTTCTCTAATTTTCTCTTTCGAGTTTTCTGTCATGGCCCTGCGTGGCTAAACTTTTATACTTGGTTGAAGGAAATTGAAGCCCCGGAATCAATAAAACTGTGAGATCTAATTTGTTTTTAATGTTCAATCTATACTTTGAATATTGGATGTTCTTCTATGCCTATTTTCATGATTGTCTTGTTTAATTACTAGGAGGCCTACTAGTTAATTATTCGTTGCAATCTACTGCTAAGTTAGATATCAAATCCGTAATTATTTGATCTCTCTAATTTGTGAAGCAACCAAGATTTAATGATTTGCTGCGTCAGAAATTATTAGATCTTAGGAAGAACGCCCGACTAAATTAAATACAACCGCTTGTGCTTGTGTTGTTTAGCTTCATCGATCTCTCTAATTCTTAAGGCTGTTACTAGATTAAACCTTTAGCGCTTGTCTTGGGTTGTTTAGTAGTTAGAGTTAATTAGATCGCTTGTATTCTAATTAAATGTAATTAAGGAGAGATAGGAAAATATTTCCAACGGTGAATATTCAAAGTGTGAATTGATATATATTTGCATCAATGATCAGTTGTAAAATTCCGGTGGTGGATGTTGACTTAGACCAAGGTTTGTTCTTTTGATTGATTTCGGCATTTTAATTTGAATTATTCCTTAGTTGTTTTTCTTAAAATTTTTTTCATTATACTCAAACCTCCCCTCCTTGTTCACGTGGCATAAAACTAGGCTAGATACTCTCCGTGGGAACGATCCTTACTCACACTACTACATATATTTTTAGGAGTATAGGTTTTATTTTTGGTTGCCTGCGACAGCACACCATTTTTCTTTCTAGCATTATGTGTTGTTTACTTATGAGAATGTTAAACAGAATCTTAGTTATGCTTGGCTCCTCAGATCACATGCCTTAGGTAAATTAACATTCTGGATTATTTGTTTAAGTGTTAAACAGAACCTTGGTTATGTCTGATCCCTCAGACCACATGCCTTGGGTAAATTAAAGCTCTCCATTACTTATGAGAATCTTAAACAGAACATTGGTTATACCTGGCTTCTCGGACCATATGCCTTGGGTAAATTAACATTCTGGATTATTTGTTTTAGTGTTAAACAGAACATTGGTTATGTCTGTTCCCTCAAACCATGTGCTTTAGGTAAATTAAGACTCTCCATTACTTATGAGGATGTTAAACAGAACCTTGGTTATGCCTGACTCCTCGGACCACATACCTTGGGTAAATTAACATTCTGGATTATTTGTTTAAGTATTGAATAGAACCTTGGTTATGTTTGGTCCTTCAGACCACATGCCTTGGGTAAATTAACACTCTTCATTACTTATGAGGATGTTAAACAGAACTTTGGTTATGCCTGGCTCCTCAGACCACATGTCTTGGGTAAATTAACATTCTGAATTATTTGTTTAAGTGTTAAACAGAACCTTGGTTATGTCTGGTCCCTCAGACCATGTGTCTTGGGTAAATTAACACTCTCCATTACTTATGAGGATGCTAAACAGAACGTTGGTTATGCCTGGCTCCTTGGACCACATGTCTTGGGTAAATTAATAATCTAAATTATTTGTTTAAGTGTTAAACAGAACCTTGGTTATGTCTGGTCCCTCAAATCACGTGCCTTGGGTAAATTAACACTCTCCATTATTTATGAGAATGTTAAACAAAACTTTTGTTATACCTGGCTCCTCGGACCACATGCCTTGGGTAAATTAACATTCTAAATTATTTGTTTAAGTGTTAAATAGAACCTTGGTTCTGTCTAATCCCTCTGACCATGTGTCCTGAGTAAATTAACACTCTCCATTATTTATGAGGATGTTAAACAAAATCTTGGTTATGCCTGGCTCCTCGTACCACAAGTCTTGGGTAAATTAACATTCTGGATTATTTGTTTAAGTGCTAAACAGAACCTTGGTTATGCCTGGCTCCTCAGACCACATGGCTTGGGCAAATTTATATCTTGAATTATTTGTTTAAGTGTTGAACAAAACTTGGGCCATGTCTGGTTCCTTGGATCACATGCTATGGGGAAATTAACACTTGGAAAGCTCACCCTGGGTCTTAATTAGAGGATTCTAAGGGTACATCAATAGGATACTCTTAAAAGGAGAAGCCTCAAGCACCCTATTTTCCTACTAAGTATTTCGTTTGTCTCTAAGGACTTAGCCATTTTTCTCACCATGTACACAGGTTTAATTTATTTAAGTTAACGGCTAGTTATTACTGCTAGCTTTTGTTAAAGTGTGGGTGTTCACCTTTGAAAGCATTATCAATCTAAAGATCTCAGCAAAGGGCAAAACAATGATTACAGCCAACCAACAATAAATATTGCAAGGAAAAAGAGAGTTTCTTAAGGTAAAAATTGAAGTCTTTCCATTAAACAAAAGAAGGGTACATTATAAACAAGGGCAAACTACCACTACAAAGGAAAAAGTACAAAAGAAAATCTATAAAAGAGAAATAAGATCCTAAACTAAGCCTTGGCCTTAGGAGGAGGGTCTTCCTTGTTGCTCGGCTGAGAGGCAGATGGGTCGACGGCCTTGGGATTAGCCTCCTTAAGTTTGGTCTCGGTCTTTTTCTCCTTGGAAGCAGCATCCTTAACCTTGGGAACAGTCTCCTTGATCTCAACTTTCTTTGCCTTGGTCCTTGGCAGGGGCTTAACCTCTTTACCCTTGCCCTTGCCCTTACCCATAGTCACCTCAACCCCTTGGCCCTGGTCACCAACTTAGCCAAGCCCTTTGGAGACCTCAGCAGGAGGAAGAGAGGCTTGGGTAATAAGGGGATGATCCGAGGAGGTGGATACAATAAGTAGCGGGAGGTGGGAGGGCACCTAGAACTTCGTGAATGTCCACAGGGTAGAAGATTTTCTCAACGTGCCTCCACTTGGAGGCAGTAGGGACTCTTGCCAGGTTGAGCACCTCTGCCTATACTTCCTTGCAGTAGTCCTTGCAAACCTTCGCCAGCTCCTCTGCCAAGTAGATCTCCGTCTCCTACACCCCCAGATCATAGAACGCCTGCTCCGCAGCCTTCGCTGCTTCCTTGGCCGTCCGAGCACCATCCTTGGCCTTCTCTAGATATGCCTTCAGCTCTAGGACCTGTTGTTTGGCCGTTGCCAGCTCTATTTCAGCATAGTGAAGCTTTTTGCGCTGTTCCTTAGCTTGGTCTTGGGCATT
The DNA here is from genome assembly GCA_033629205.1 of Lithocarpus polystachyus. Classification (NCBI taxonomy): domain Eukaryota; kingdom Viridiplantae; phylum Streptophyta; class Magnoliopsida; order Fagales; family Fagaceae; genus Lithocarpus; species Lithocarpus polystachyus. The sequence continues at coordinate 60,069,646 of CM066166.1, forward strand.
CTTCAAGCCAGTCTCAGCATTTCTTCGTTCCCTCTCCTTGACTGTTAGCTTTGCCGTAAGCTTCTTATTCTTTTGCTCAGTTGCGCCCAAGGCCTTGCTGGTCTCGACGCAAAGGTTGGCCTCGACCCTGGCCTCATTACGGGCATCCTTCACCCATTCCTCAGCCACAAAGACCTCCTAGATAGCCTGCGTAAAAACGACAAAGGAATGCCATGTAAAAAAAAGGGGGGGTGGGAAGGACAACTTAGCATTAGATTAAAAAATATGGCTGGGAGCTTACCAAGGCCAAGTCCTTCTTTAGGGACAAGAAAAAATCGGGCTGTCTCATGGCTTGAAGGGCAGCCATGTCTTTAGGCAACAACAGGGGCTGCTTCAGGGCCTTCACTAGGTGATGGGCGTGCCTTTTCTGGAATTCTCGAATGGAAGAACTCCGTGGTATGGCTGCACCCTTCAGCTCCAGCCGGGGATCCCACACTAGGAACGGAAGGCGCATCTCTGCTACGTTGGGGTCCTCTTTACTTTCAACTGAAGAGGCCCTCACCTGGCCTTTGGCAATCTTCTGTTGCTTCGCCTCCTTTCGGCAGAGCACCTCCCTCGCCTCGACTACCTTCGTCTCCTTCCTTTTCTTCTTTAGGTTGGGCATAGAGAGCAGGCTAATTGTAGGAGGAGGAGGGGGGAGGAGGGGGAGAGTAAGAGAGGGCTAGGACCTCGAAGCATCCTTGGGTGTCGGCCCCTTAGCTCTATCCGCAATGAGGTCACGCAAGCCCTTCCTCCTATTCAGAGCCATTTCTTCTTCTTCTTCTTCTTCTGAACTATCTTCTATGCATGCGAGTACTAGGCCGGGGATGTAGACACCCAATAGCCTGTCAAACTCATCCTCTACGTTCGAGATGTGGATGACGGGGTCTCCTTGCTCCTCCCTCTCTTCCTTGAGTTGGAATTGGTCTATTTCTTCCTCGAGTGACAGGCATGAGGAAGCAGTCTCTTCTCTCGGAGCTGCTGTTTCAAGGAGGGCACAATGGGAAGGCCGATCAACTTGCACAACGTCTTCTCATGCTAAAAAACTGAGCACTGAGACGTCTATTCACGCTAGTCGAGGATCGCCTGCTTGGATCGCGTGGCCTACCTCCTGAAAATTGTCGGATAAGGGCACGAAGTCGAGGATAAGGTGGACAGCTCTTAGTTTCCTGTCTTCACTCAGGAACACTTCAGCCCACAGCACCTTGTTAAGGTCCGCAACGTTGACAAAATTAATGTTGGCAGCTACGGGCCTTTTATCTGCAAAAGCAACCGAGAAGCAAAATCATAGTTAGCAAAATCACAGAAGAGAACAGAGTGAAGGAAAGAAAGAAAAAAGAGAACCGCAAAACTAAGTCCCGTGTCAAGGGACCTAAGCCTAGGGCACCCCACCTGGCTCTCCCTCTCGAGTTGGCAATGAAGACCGTCATGCTATTCCCCAGAGGCGATTAGATAGTCGTCTTTCATGCCCTTGTTGGACTTGGGAAGACAAAAGACAAGCCTAACAATTGGGGACCTAGACTTGAGCTAATATGCTGAGTTAGCGAGCGAATGGCACTTGTACACCCAAACAACATTGTGCCAAGTGAGTTTTAAACCCATTTTCTTGTTGAGAGCATCGACGCTACCTAGGACTCTAAATAGGTTGGGCGTGCATTGGTGAGGGCACAACCTATGGGCGATTAAGTAATCCCTAGTTACGCTACCCATGGAAGTGTCATTCTCCCTTCGATGAAGGTGATCATGGGAATGACGACCTCCCCTTCATTCCTATGGGTGAGCCATTACCCCAAAGTGCAATACCGTAGGGAAACTCCCTGGGAAATGTGGTATTTAGCCCTAAACCCATCCATAGCAGCGGGAGAATCCATTATGTGGGCGAACCTACCCATTAAAGTATACTAAAAAGAGGTGAAGAAGATATTTGTGAAAGGGAAGTGAATGGTAGAAGGCCAAGAAGACTAGCCGATGAGGAAATAGCCTAAAGAACAGAGAAACTTATGAAAATAAGGACCGGGGTTACTTCAGAGGCTTCTTGAAGGTTTGAAGATTTGGGAAGTCTTGAGAGCTTGAGAGTTTGCAAAGTCTTGTGAGTTTGAGGATTTGTAAAGTAGGAGAAATGAACTCTCCAGGCGCCTTATATAGGAGGTGAAATTAGGTGGGAGTTATCTCGTCTAAAATTTCGAGGGAAAGTGTCAACCATAGGATCTACATCTCACCGTAGGATGTGGGGAACAAAGCACCACCTGGATCATTTAATGAGACATCAAGAGCTTCGAAGAGTCAGAAACAGTTACGGGACAGACAAAGCGACATTCTCACGTGTGGAAGTCAAAGAAACATGTTAAGTCAATTGCTCAAAGTCAAAACCCCATTTTTCTCCTTAGATAGGAGGAAGAAAACCAAAGTTTTGAGGGGCTATTGTGGGGAATGGGAATTCCAATAAGGTAATTTGCCACGTGTCATACTTGTAGCCCAGAAGGGCCATTATCATGCCGAGGAGGCCACACCCATGCACAATAAAGCGACATCAATGGCACGTCACCAAGGGAGGCCATACTGAAGAAAAAGAGCTTAGGGGAGGGGGTTAGCATTGACATGACTGAAATGATGGTAACTGCCACCACATTTAATGCATCCCACCAAACCTCCTAGCTGCATTTATGTGGAAGAGGCTCCTAAGCAGTGCTGCCTTGGCTGTTGCAACTCATAAAGAGGTCTAGGAAGGTGTCTGATAGGACAAGCACTCAGGTAGTGGACTGGATGATCAACAAATGGAGGCCAAGATCATCTAAAGGGCTTTATATAATGCAAGAGACCTTCCTAGAACAGGGAATCGAAAAATCTGTAGAGGAAATACTGTAGCAACAAGAACTGCAATATTAGCCAAGTTCAAAGGAAATACATTTACAAAATCACTCCCCTTGAATTTCGTAAAGGAAGGTTTTCTTTACTCAAAGATTATTCTTCTTACATTCTTACTGTCTTTGATCCATGGCACGTGTTCTTGGATCCATTTAAGCAAAGCTTTTAAAGTCCACTCTCTACAAAATCATTATATTAAGCTCTTTGGGCCTTAACCCATTCGTCTTTTAGGCTAAAGAACCAAAACCCGCCCTTACAATTGGCGCCATTTGTGGGGAATTGCTTGAGCTTCGGTGAGGTCAACGTACAGTTATGGCGAAGCTAGGTCCCGACCAGGAAGAATCCGTTAGCTCCCGGTGCCAGGATCACTTCCTCAACCTTGAGCGTAGGAGAGATCGCGAAGTCAGTGTACACACTACTCAAACTAGTACGAGTCAGTCTTGAGGTGGAAGCCACATCTCTCCCGAAGAGAACCCCAAGAGCCTGCAACGAGAGATAGACCATTTGTGAAGAAGACTACGCTGCAAGCAACGGAGAGGAACTCCTTTAAGCCCTAACCATTCTTCTGGTGATGATAGTGATGATAGCTACTGGCCCAAGTCAAGGACTCCTCCCAGTGAGTCTTTTTCATACGACGAGAAGCGCCGTGACAAGCGAAGAAGGAAGAGTCCGTCTCACAAAGGCCTGGGCAACGATGCCGTGAATTCTATCAAGTTGCCCTAATTTCTTTGATCTAAGAAACATCACAATTTATTTTTTACTTATCAAGTTGCCCTAATTTTATTAAATAATTTTCTGAAAGGTATTCAAAAGTTCTATCCTTTACTGATGGCAAGTGTTTTGGGGATTTTTCATCCCTCTTTCTTATTTTGTTTTTCTTTTGATAATTGATATTGCATTGAAATATAATTTCATAATTTAGACTGTTAGGATTGATGCCCTTAAATCCTATTGTATGATGCTATGTATGACATTATGTATGACTTAATGTTGTAATTAATAAAGTTGTTTTATTATTATCTAAAATAATGGTAACATGAATATTTGGACATTATCATTTAGTCCATGAGATGCATAGTATGTGATTTATGTGATTTAGTCACAGAAGATATAAGTCGCAAGTTCTTTGTAAATTCAGAATTTTAGTTTGTAGTCGGTGATGAAATTGGGCATTTCATCTGCGAAGACTATAATATATCAACTAAGATGATTTGTCTTAATCATGGAAATAGAGACTTCTAGTTGATATATTGATATGTTTTAAGAGTTAAGATATATTGAACTGGACCGCAATGAGATTTATTATTCTCCTAATCACTGTCAAATGAATAATAAATAACACGACTTCTATTTACATGAACTCTTAATCCTGAGAGAATAATGGACTTGATTGTGAAATGTAGGTTACTTTGATATATCAGGAGTGAGATCTAAAGTTACGATCAAAACCTTAGTATGTGGGGCAGCCACATTTAATGTTGATGAAACATATATTTTCAATATGGAATTCATAATCTCTTAACAGAAATATAAAACATTCTCTTGAGATAAGTTTAATGAGTTTGGTTATTCAGAAAGCTAGGCCTAACTATTTTAGTCAGGAATTACTAAAGTATATATTTATGAAATTAAATTTCATAAAAATATAATGAATAACTTAAAGGATTAAATTGAGTACTCAAGGATTAAGATGTAGTAATTTTCAAAGTGACAGTCAACCTACATAACTTTGTATTACTATGAATATTTTATAAAGAGGTTGTATGTATAATAAAGTCTTGGAATATAATTTATTAATAAGGCCTAAAATGCAATTATATATATATAGTAGTATTAAATATAATTAATGGTAACTTTGGACTTGTCAAGAGTCGACAGAAAAGCCCAAGGCCCATTGGAGCTAGTGTCTTATTTGTTCCCTTTTGGTCCCACTATAAGCCATATACTAAAGCCCTATTGGAATGGCCTAAAAGGCTAGCCCAATTAGATAATCAGTTATAAAGAGAGAAACATACATAATTTTGTAAAAAAAATGAAATGATTTGTATGTGAGTGTAGGACACTCTCTTATTCTCCCTTGAACACACACATATAAACTGATTGAGAGACCACACTTCTTGGGCACAAATGGAATTGGAGTGAAGATTAAAAGTGTTCGCAAGTACTTCTAATCTTTGGTTTTGAATTTCACTGCACCAATGTACACTCTCTTGTTCTTATATTCTGAAATTTACATAGTCCATGTTATCAATTGCAAATGAAGTAGATCTGTTAATTTTCCGCTGCATATGTTTTGTATGCGATAGAAACATGTGTTTTTTCAACATAGACATGAAGCTAATCTATGTTACATTTTTTTTTTAGGTATCATAGATGCTTTTGTGTGTTTAAATAGAAGCAACAACATGAAAGAAAATTTTACCTGGTAATCCTAATGTGTAGTGTAGTTGAAATAGTCCTATAGATACAGAATTCGGGCTTAAACTTTATCAACTTTCTTTTCAAGAATGATGCACTCTCTCAATTGGCTTAGCAAATACTCACAATTTTCTTTTTGAATAACCGGTTTCCCTTGTTCCTTAATCTCATCTCACATTTTTTTTTTCCCTCAAATATATTTGTTTTAATTTGAAAAAGAAAAAAAAACCTACTAAAAAGTAAAGATAAAACTTGAGGATAACATGCTTAAAATAATCTCTAAATACCATGTAAAACATGACCTACAAAATAGGACAACAGTCACGTTGGTTTTAAATCTCAACTTCTTCAATTTATTTCTTTCTCAATTCCTCTCAGGTCTATATTCTTTTTCTCTACACCATTATCATCATTTTTTCTAAATTCAAAATCCAAAAAAGAAAAAACTTTTACTTACAAAAACAAAAGTGCAGTTCTAATTGTTCCGGTTCAACAGGTATGTCAATATGCATTGCTCTTTTCTATTTTGTTTTTATAAAGAAATCAACGGCCTTCTAATTATTTGGAATCTGGGTCTTCTTCATTTTCTTATTTCCTTATGATCATTTTCTTAAGAAATTATACTATGCATTTGTGGGTTAAAACTTACTCATTGCTTTTCTTTCCTTTGATTACAATATTACGGTGATTTTCTTTTATTACAATATTTTAGTAGAACACAAACTGTGCAATTAGAACACAAACTATGAAATTTGGGAAAGTATCAAATTGTGTAAAAAAACACAAATTGTGCAATTTGGATAAATATCAAACTATGTTACTATACTATAAATCAATAAAACTATGAACGAATTGATTAATTTTATTGCACTTAACTATATTTCAAAACATAAAATATATATGTAAATGAGAGTGATTGACCATTATATACAACCATATTACTAATGTATTTGTAAATAATAAATAAATAAATAAAACCTCTGATTGGATCATTATAGGACATTATTGACTTTGTCACATGTATACTCTTAACCTAATAATTTTTTTGTTATTAGTTTTAATTGTTCCATTTTTCTCAATCTCATCTCTTCTATATGAAATTATCCCTAACAATTGTTGTGCTTTTTTACTACAATTTCTTTTCTTCTTCTTTTTTCCAAGAAAATACATTTTTAAAATTAAATGATATTATTGGTGATTAATGATACTTGCTAATGTTAATAGCCTTTCTTATAATTTTTTCTTTTAAGGATTAAATATAACTTCATAACTCCCATTTAAAAAAAAAAAACAAAACAAAACAAAACAACTTGAGAGTTGAGACAGTGAGAGCCTTTCCTATTTAATTATTTATTTTGGTTTTTAGGTATTTAAATTTTTTAATTTATTTATTTTGGTTTTTAGGTATTTGAATTTTTTTGTTATGGGTGTGTACTTAGTGGCTACATTATAGGACTAAGTGGCTATCTTTTAGGATTAAAAAAAAAAAATTTTGATAACTCTCGTTTAAAAAAAAATAATGTGAGAGATTTTCCTATTTAAATTTTTTTTTTTTTTGGCTTTTTAGGCATTGAAATTTTTGTAATGGATGTGTACTTAATTCGTGACTACATTATAGGACTTATCACACCCCTAGGTTTTTTATGTGATTGGAAAATATAGTAATCCCATATTATAATGAATCAAAACTATTAACCTTTTCTAAAAAGAGAGAAGAGCCTCTAAAAACCGCGTGAGAATTACGAAATACTAGCCTCTAAGCACGCACTCACGCACATGCTCAAAGGCTCTTATTTTTTCGGTAACGAGTGTTTTCTGCATCTTGTCTTTTATCTTATAAGAAAGGGAAACAAAACAAGATGAATGGTAGAAATTGAAATTTTTGTAATTTCTACTACATACAGGGAGTGGGAGATAGGGGTGAATGTAGCCAAGTAAATCAAGGCAGTGGATTGTGAATCCACCATGCGCAGGTTTAATTCCCATCATTCGCCCATAAAAATAAATAACATAACTCCTTTTTTTATGCTTTTGTGGGAAAAATAATTTTTTCATCACACTCCTAAGTATTTTTGTGATTGAAAATGGATAAAATTTAGCTACAAAATTAGTTATAGTCAAAGGCTACAACCTTATGCAATAAAATAAATATTACTACATATTTTTAAAATCTAATCATTGAATGGCATTGTCTTTACATTCTTAATACAACTATCAAATTTTGTGTTAATTGGATATTATTTACTCTATGATCTATAAACTTATATTTTATGCATAATTTTAAACTACAAAAACTTACAATTTATATAATTTATTGATAACATAGCTACTGATTTTTAATTTTCTAGAAATTTTGCAAGTATGAAGGATATAAAAGAAAATGTAACTCAATGATGGATTTGTTAAAATTCACCTCTAACAAAAAGATATTGAGGAAGGTTATGATTTTAGGCTACAATTAATTTTGTATCTAAACTTTGTCTTTAAAAATATAGTAATTTTAGATTATAATAAAAGTAAATTATTAACTTTTATATATAAAAAAAAAAGGATAGCGAAGCACACGCTTTATGCATGCACTAAGTCTAGTTTTATTTTAAGAAACAATAACCATAAAAGTAAACTTTAATTAATTATAGTGATCCATCCCAAAAAATAAAAGTTAACATAAATGAGGTGCACACAAGATTATCAAACCCAAACAACATCATCACTCAGTTACCATCACTCAATATTTTCACACTATTTGTGGGTCCCATATCTATCATTGGTACAGTTTAGTTTTTTTTTTTTTTGCCCAGTACCCCGGTCACCCGAACCAGTGAAAAAAAAAAAAGGAAGAAGACGAACTAGATCAGAAGAAAAGGAAAAAAAAAAAAAAAAAAAAAAAGGAAGCAGACGAACTGGATCAGAAGAAGAGAAAAAGAAAAAAAAGAAACCAGATCACACGAAGAAGAAGAAAAGAAAAAGAAAAAAAAGGAACTAGATCACACGAAGAAGAAGAAAAGAAAAAGAAAAAAAAGAAAAAAAAAAGGAACCAGATCACCGAAGAAGAAGAAAAGAAAAAGAAAAAAGAAACCAGATCACACGAAGAAGAAGAAAAGAAAAAGAAAAAAAAGAAAAAAAAAAAGGGAACCAGATCACCGAACAAAGAAGAAAAAAAAAACCCAAAAGTCAAAAATGATGGCTGCACAGTGTAAAGTTTTATATTTAATTACAAAAATGCCATTGAGTTATGAGTTATGAAAACTGAAAACAGATAAAATGTGTTTTCAGTTTTCATAACTCATTACTCAAAAATTAGAGAACTGAGTGATGAAAACCATAACTCAAAACTCATCCAAACAAAACATCTTGCAATTGAGTGATGAAAACTGAGTATTGAGTTACGAAAACACCTAAACCAAACATCACCTTAGGCCTTGTTTGGTTTAAAAATATGGTCACTCATCACTCATCACTCAATTTTCATCACTCATCATCCATCACTCATCACTCATTACTCATCACTCTAAAATATCACACCCAAACAACATCATCACTCAGTTACCATTACTCAATATTTTCACACTATTTGTGGGTCCCATATCTGTCATTGGTACAGTTTAGTTTTTTTTTTTTTTTTGCCCAGTACCCCGGTCACCCGAACCAGTGAAAAAAAAAAAAAAAAAAAAAGGAAGAAGACGAACTAGATCAGAAGAAAAGGAAAAAAAAAAAAAAAAAAGAGGAAGCAGACGAACTGGATCAGAAGAAGAGAAAAAGAAAAAAAAGAAAAAAAAAAGAAACCAGATCACACGAAGAAGAAGAAAAGAAAAAGAAAAAAAAAAGGAACCAGATCATACGAAGAAGAAGAAAAGAAAAAAAAGAAACCAGATCACACGAAGAAGAAGAAAAGAAAAAGAAAAAAAAGAAAAAAAAAAAGGAACCAGATCACCGAAGAAGAAGAAAAGAAAAAGAAAAAAGAAAAAAGAAACCAGATCACACGAAGAAGAAGAAAAGAAAAAGAAAAAAAAAAAAGGAACCAGATCACCGAACAAAGAAGAAAAAAAAAAAAAAAAACCCAAAAGTCAAAAATGATGGCTGCACAATGTAAAGTTTTATATTTAATTACAAAAATGCCATTGAGTTATGAGTTATGAAAACTGAAAACAGATAAAATGTGTTTTCAGTTTTCATAACTCATTACTCAAAAATCAGAGAACTGAGTGATGAAAACCATAACTCAAAACTCATCTAAACAAAACATCTTGCAATTGAGTGATGAAAACTGAATATTGAGTGATGAAAACTGAGTATTGAGTTACGAAAACACCTAAACCAAACATGTTAGCCTGCCGTATAACGACGACATCACGACTATAGTGGCAGCCACACATACTTTGCGAGACCATCAAAGGCATGAAATGCCCCTTTTTTTGTTATGAAAAGTCATTGGACACCGTATTGTTAGTAAATTACCAAAACACCTCGTCCTTCATCCCCCAACAACCAAAACCCATTGGTTGGTGACCCAACGGATACAATAGACTTTTTTTTTTTTTTTTTTGGTTTTTTACAATAGACTTTTAACTTTCAATAGTTTTTGCCTACATAAAGTTATTCATTCTAACATCACTCCCATTAATATTTTTATAATAGAAAATGATGGTGCTCAAAGTATTGCCAGTAAGCTACAAGGTCCTTTCACATACTCGAAACAATCTGCACAACCCAAAATAAGAAAACCTCAAGAGGGTACCAGTGTAGTACCGGCCAAAGACCCTCCGAAGGTTAATTCAAAGAACGCTCGCAACCCTAGAGTGCTAGAGTTGGGGGAATTATGTGTACCTTGATTTGTGAGAGCCTTTGGGTTTTTATAGTAATGTAGAACCGACCTTTTTTCTTTGTATAAGAAGTCTTTTCCTTATAGGATTGTCATTAATGGGCGTATATTGCAGAATCCTCCTCACATTTGAATTCTATTTCCTATTGGGATTCTACAGGTCAGAGTTATGCGTAAGACACAAGTTATTTCCAAGCATAAAATGATGGTACGTGCACTTCGAATCCGTCCACCCTATGCCCATGCACCCCTAACTCGTCCACAAAAGATATGCTTGATTTAATCCATCATCTCAATTAGGATATACATGTCACATCAAATTTTACCCTCTTCAGCTGCCCCCTTACTCCATGGGTTCGTGACCTCTTGGGAGACGGACTTATGGAGTGATGGTTTGATTTGCCTTCTGAGAGATAGACCTAGCCTGACAAGTTGGTATAGGGTAATTAATATTGGGTTATTAATGTCGTAGGACACGTGTCATTTACTTAGTGGCTATTTTCTGGGAACGAAGTGTCCCTTCGTCTTCTGTGCCGTTCCTTCTATATAAGCTTGCTTTTTCCTTCCTCATTTCTCATTTTCCACAGAAATTATATGATCAAAGCACTACCGTCATCCTTGTTGAACCCCATACCTTCAAGTTAATTCATCCGTCATTTGCGCCTTTTAGTTGCACATCTACAACTGGTGAGCACTCTTGCAATTTACTTAACTGCAATTTACTTTTGTACTTCCGTCAATTATTTTAGATCCGTTAGTGTCTTAGGGTTGACCGTTACTTGTAGGTGACAGATGTCTAGTGCGTCAAGTAACCAGTTGTTTGTCCGCGACGGGGCGGGCTACGATGAAGTATACTCGTCTGGTCAAAAAGACCCTGACGTCTCAAGTGAAGTAAGGGATTCATCATCCACCTCTCCTTCCTCTAGGGATGAGGGCTTGGAGACGGATAGGCAAAAGAGTGGCCTTAGTGATGGTCTGGACGGAGGCGAACCCCCAATCCAATCCGTCATTGGTTCGGACGGTCTACGAGAGTTCATAATGCTACCAATATGGACGGTTAATGACTTTAGGTGCATGATCAAGGACACACACTTCAAGACACTTAGGTCTAAGTATCAAATTCCTAACAACATTCCCATCCGTCTACCATACAAGTCGGAGAAGTGTTATTTCGAGGGGGTGGAAGGTGTTGGGACTTACAAGCAAATACTAAAAGCAGGGCTCAGATTTCCCTTAAGTCCCTTCATCGTCGCCTCCTCCAATATCTGGGTCTGTCCGTCACCTAAATCTCCCCCAACGCCTGGAGGGTTTTCTTAGGAGCGGAGGTTTTGTATGGGGCTATGTCTGACGGAGCCCGACGGCTGACGATGGAAGATTTCTTTCACTATTACCGTCTAACAAAGATTACTCAGTCAAAGGGGATATATAGCTTTGTGGCTATGAGCCCATTGCTGAGGCTAGTGTACGACACCCCGAATTTCAATAGAAATTGGAAGAATCGATATTTTTTCATGGAGGGTACCGCATGGATGTGTCGTCTAGGGGATAACGAATTCATGCCCGTCGACACAACATGGGGAATAATGCCCCCATCTGGTAGGTATCTGTCATTAAGCTTCCTTGAGATTGCAGTTGTGTTCTTCTAACCGTCTCTATTGTTTTTGTTCAATAGTTCGGGACCGTCCACAAGTTTCACTTGAGCAGTGGAGCTTTTTGGATAAGATTTTTAAGAAAACCAAGTTAAAGGAAAGGATGTGGGCCAAACTAGTTAATCTCGACACCATCTACTAGTACTATGACGGTCTAGAACCCACCTAAGCTGCTCGTCGATACGAACTTTAATTGCGCCAACGTAAGCCTATCAACACAAACCTTTTTTTTTTATTATGCGTACCCGTTCACTTTTGCAGAGATGGATGATGCCCAGAGAAGAGCCTTCATCAAGCAGCAAGCCGCTGCGAGGAAGAAACAAGAAGGGGGTCCCTCCAAAGGGACGAGTTCTTCACATCCGTCAATGAAGAGGAAACAGCCGGAGAAATCCAACCGTCTACCCAATAAGCCAAAGACCGTTACTGAGCCTGTCTTAGGCCTTAGGGCGGAGACCAAGAAAACTGTTCCTTTCCCAGGGCAAGGAAAGCGGAAAAGGCTAATTAAGGGCTCATCCGTCATAAAAAAGCCACCCGTCCTCCTCTGTGAGGATTCAAAGTACGCGTTGGAACAGCTCTCGTCCATTATTACTCTAGACGACTATGAGGACTTGAGCAACCACACTACTGAGGCCATGGGGGAGACGGGCCTCTTCAGCATTGCTCAGGTAACTTTGTGTCTGTTGCCTTATCATTTCCTTCCCTTCATCTTTACTTGTATTTTAACTCCTTTGTTTAGGCAATGGTGATGATGAAGGGGCTCATGGGTCGTTGCCTAAACCATAAGACGTCATTAGACCGTATCAAGGCTAAGGCAACCTCGACGGAGGAAGAACTGAACGAGTTGAATGCCTGGAAATCCATCCAAGAGAAGAAGCTTGCCATGTTAAAGGAGGTAAGGAAGGAGCTGGAGAAGCAAACGAAGCTGTTGAAGATGGTCCTAGAGGATAAGGAGAAAGAAATACTAGATACCAGGGATCGGCTCCGTCTGGCAAAGGAGGAGGCGGTCTGTGAATATCACGACTCCGACGCGCTCTTGGCCGAACTCGGAAGCTCTTTTGTTGACAGGTTCAATGACGCCCTCCGTCAGGTGAAAGCTGCTTATCCTGAATTGGACTTGTCTCACGTCAATATTGATGAGGCCCAGGCACAAACCTCAGTTCTTTCCGTCGCCTCAAAGAGCACTAAAGACTTATTCGCTGAGGCCCATGATGCTCAAGGTGACGGAGCCCTTGGGGATGATGGTGACAGTGAGTATGCCCGTCAAGATGAAAATGTTCAAGCTGAGAAGGCCAATGATCCCCCCGTCCCGTAGTTTGATTTTTATTTTTACTTGTAAAAATTGTTAAGAACTATTCTTGTATCGTCGTGAACAATTGCCCTTTGTGGTTTTTTATTCAGTAATTACTTTCTATAATCCGTACACTTTTAATTTTGCATAATTGATATGTATCCGTTTTGTTGAATCCGTTTAATTTATGGGCTTTGTTTACATCCATCCACAACATTTATTTGAACGTGATAGTTCTAGGGTCCGTGCTATTTTATGTTGGATCCGTCCAATTTATGGAACTTCAGATCTTGATGATTGACAATTTCTACCCCTAAAGGATGTATTCGTCCACTTCTGAACTTGATAATTTTCACACCCTCATAGGATGTATCCGTCCACTTGTATGGACTTGAATTCGTCTATCCTGTAAATCTTGTGGGTGTCATTATCAATTCCGTCCGTCTTGTGAACATCATAACTGATTCCGTCCTCTTTAAGGGCAATGAATTTCGCCTACGGTGAACATAATTGATTCTGTCCTCTTTAAAGAGTAAATGAATTGTCCACTTTGTGAAAGTAATTTAGTCCGTCCTCTTTAAGGACTTTAAATGTGTTGTCCACTTTGTGAACATAATTTAGTCCGTCCTCTTTAAGGACTTTAAATATGTTGTCCACTTTGTGAACATAATTCTTTAAGGACTTTAATTGTGTTGCCCACATTGTGAACATAATTTAGTCCATCCTCTTTAAGGACTTTAAATGTGTTCACTTTGTGAAAATAATTTATTTCGTCCACCTTGTGGGCTTTGTAGGTATGTAGCTCACAAAACTAGAAAATGTACACAAATATATCTAAGTAAATTCTTATCATAAAAAGATTGAAAATTGCCCTTTGGGCTTAAAAAAGTATTGTAGCAAAAATCTAATAAACCTTAAATGAAAGTTGGATTTAAAACTAGGGGAAAAAGTAAGCTAAGGAGCATTGCTCTATATCTGCTGTCATCTACTGATAGTATTTTTTGAGATGCTCGGTGTTCCAGGGATGGTGTAACTTCCGTCCGTCTAGGGTCTCCAGGTGGTAGGTGCCCTTTCTTACCCATGAGGTGATTCTGTCGGGGCCTTCCCAGTTTGGTTCGAGCTTCCTTTGGGCGGGATCTCTAGCACTACTCATCACTTTCCTTAAAACCAAATCTCCTACTTTGAAGTCTCTATGCCTGATCTTGGAGTTGTAGTGTTTGGCCATGAGGTCCTGGTATCGTGCAAGCCATTGCTCAGCTGTCGCTCTGATCTCATCTATTAGATCGAGCTGTATACGCATAGCCTCGTCGTTCTTCTTTTCATTGTGATTGTTCATCTTGTAGCTTGCGAGTCCGATTTCAGCTAGGATAACCGCTTCACTTCCATATGCTAATCTGAATGGTGTCTTTCCCGTGGGTGTCCTAGTTGTCGTCCTGTACACCCACAGTACGCTTGAAAGTTCTTCCAGCCATATACCCTTTGCCCCCTCGAGCCGAGTCTTGATAATCTTTAGCAAGGATCGGTTCGTGACTTCAACCTGTCCGTTGGCTTGAGGGTGTGCAGGGAATAAGTAATGGTTCTTGATCCCAAGCTCTAAGCAAAAGTTCCTAAATGAGTCGTTGTCGAATTACTTCCCGTTGTCTGAGACCAAAACTCTTGGTATACCGTACCTGCAAATAATGTTCTTCCACACAAAGCTGCGCACATTCTTCTCTGTGATGGTAGCCAGTGCTTCTGCCATTACCCATTTGGTGAAGTAGTCAATGCCAACTAACAAGAACTTCAACTGTCTGGCAACTGTTAGGAAGGGACCTATAATATCTAAACCCCATTAACGGCCATGGGGCCGTCATTGGTGTGAGTTCCTCCGTTAGTTGTCTTATGAAATTGCCAAATCTCTAGCACTTGTCGCAAGCTCTGACGTATACTTGCACGTCCTTCTGCATAATAGACCAGTAGTACCTAGCTCGGATCAGCTTATGAACTAACGACCGTGACCCCGAATGATTCCCGCAAATCCCTTCATGTACTTCTCTCATGATGTAGTCTGCTTCATTGGGACCTAGGCACCTTAAATACGAGTGCAAGAAGCCTCTCTTGTATAGGACATCCTTTATCAAGACGAACCGTGCTACTTGGACCTTCAGCTTCCTAACAACTTCTTTGGTGTCTGGTACCATGCCATCCTTCAAGTAGGCGACTGTTGGTGTGGTTCAGTTGCTTTCAGAACCTATCTCCTGCATGTCGATGTCATCAATTGAGGATGAAAGTTGAACAAAGGAAAGTACCTTACTGGGGATGATCATGTGATCTACTGATGCAACCTTTGCAAGGTGATCGGCCTGTTCATTTTCTCCTCTCAGAATCTGCACAATCTTCGCTTTCAAGTCGTCCATCTTTCTTTTTGCCGGCTCCAGGTACATCCTCATCCTCGCACCCCTACATTCATACTCACCGTTCACTTGATTGGTGACGATCTAAAAGTCACAGTGAACAACTGCTCTTGAGGCCCCTGCTACTTTAGCAAGGTCCAATCTTGCCACCAAAGCTTCATACTCCGCCTCATTGTTAGTCGTAGGAAAGTCAAGGCGAACCATGCATTCAACCTCGTCGCCGTCCGGAGAACGTATTACGATGCCCGCTCCGCCTGCTTGTTTGTTGGACGACCTGTCCGTGTATTTATTCCACGAAGGGCATTCGTTTGCCCCCTAGTCCTCTAAACTAGTAAACTCTGCAATAAAATCAGCGACCACTTGTCCCTTGATTGCCGTACGCGGGCAGTACTGTATGTCGAATTCGCTTAACTCTACCACCCATAGCGCCAGACGTTCGGCAGCTTCAGGATTGTTCAATGCTTACCTTAGGGGCTTGTCAGTCAGAATGACTACCGTATAGGCTTGAAAATAAGGCTTGAGCTTGCGAACTACCATGATCAAAGCGAAAACAAGTTTTTCTATCGACGGGTATCTTTCTTCTGCGCCACGAAGTGCTCAGCTGGTGTAGTACACGGGCTTCTGCACTTTATCTTCTTCTTGAATCAATGCCGCGCTGACGACGACCTGGAATACGGCCAAGTAAAGAAACAATTCCTCCCCAACTTTTGAGGGACTCAAAAGTGGCAGGGAAGAAAGATATGCTTTCAAGTCGTTGAATGCTGCTGACACTCGATCGTCCATTCAAAGGATTTCTTCAACGTGCGGAAGAATGGTAGGCACTTATCCTTAGCTCTTGCCATGAACCTATTTAACACAACAATCTTTCTATTTAGGCTCTGTACTTCTTTCGCACTTTTTGGGGGTGCCATTTCCAATATGGCATGGATTTTATCTGGGTTGGCCTTGATACCCCTTTGGGACACCATGAACCCTAGGAATTTTTCTGCCGTCACCCCAAATGCACACTTGCCTGAGTTGAGCTTCATGTTATAAGAGCGAAGGGTGTCAAAGGTTTCCTTAAGATCCTTCAGATGGTCGTCCTCCCTTCGGCTTTTCACCAGCATATCATCTACGTACACTTGGACGTTTCTTCCAATCTGATGCGCGAACATCTTGTTCATGAGCCTCTGATATGTCACACTGGCGTTCTTGAGGCTGAACGTCATTACCTTGTAATAGAAGAGGCTTTGGCTCATGACGAACGAGGTCTTCTCTTGGTCAGCTTCATCCATCTTGATCTGGTTATAACCTGAAAAGGCATCCATGAAGCTTAGTAGTTAATGTTGGGCTGTAGAATCTACTAGGATGTCAATCCTCGGGAGTGGGTAGCTATCCTTGGGGCACGCTTTATTCACGTCCGTGAAGTCTACGCACATCCTCTATTTCCCGTTGGCTTTCCTGACCATTACAACATTTGCCAGCTAATCGGGGCAGTAGACCTCCCTAATGAAGTTTGCTTCTTGTAACTTGCGGACTTCTTCCGCTATAGCTTGATCTCTCTCATGCGGGAACACTCGCTTCTTCTAGCGGATCGGTGGGAATGTGGGAAACACATTCAACTTATGAACTATGACCGAAGGATCAATCCCAAGCATGTCTTCATGGCTCCAAGCAAAGATGTCTTGGTTTACCCTAAGAAATGTGACCAGGGCCTGCAGGGTCGTCAGGCTGGCGAGGTTGCCGATCCGGGTCGTTCGTTCTGGCATAGATTCATCTAGTGATATTTCTTCAAGCCTCTCAATGGGTTCCGCCACCGTCTTCTATTCGTCAATGGTCATTGTCTGCGTATGGTCATTCATTTTCATCATTGCTACGTAACATTCCCGCGCGGCAACCTGGTCTCCGCATAGTTCCCCTATTCCATACTCAGTAGGGAACTTGATCATTAAATGGTAGGTCGATGTTACGGCCTTCCACGAGTTAAGAGTTGGTCGTCCAACAATGGCATTATACGCAGATAAGCAATCAACCACAAGGAACGTGACATCTTTAGTGACTTGCTGAGGATAATCACCAATTGTGACGGGTAGGGTGACTGCACTGAGTAGGTATACTTTGGTTCCACCGAATCCAACGAGTGGAGCGTTGGTTGGGATTAGCCGTTCCCTATCAATCGTCATCTACTGAAAAGCCGAGTAGTAAAGGATGTCAACGGAGCTTCCGTTGTCCACCAGGATCCGATGCATATTATAGTCTCCTACCCGTATGTTGACTACAAGGGCGTCGTCATGTGGGTGGTGGAGGCATCGAGCGTCATCTTCCGAGAATCCGATGATGGGGGTATTGACCCTTGTCATCTTTGGAATGAGCTGGACGTTCTGAACTGATCTGAGGTAAGTTTTCTGTGCCTTTTCAGACGAACCGGCGGCTGTGATGCCTTCTACAATCATCCTTATATCTCCTATTGTCAGCCTTGGGCACTCGTTCTCCCGTCGAGGAATCTGTTCCGGTGGTGGATCCGCTTTTCCTTTACTGACGAACCTTTACAACTTTCCTTATCTAATGAGAGCTTCTATTTGTTGCTTTAAGTCGTACTTTCAATCGATGAATCAGATGATAAAATACTCGTAGCTGCGTTCACGAACGAACTACAGAAGGGTAAGTTTCTATTTTCACTATATAAGAATGACTCGAAGACCATGTTCGATGTGCTTTACAGGGTGACCAAGTACATGAACGTGGAGGATGCACTATTGGCCCGAGAAGAAAAGCCCTCCAAGAAGAGAGAAAGGCAGGAAGACGTACATCAAGATAAGGGGCGAAAGACCGCTAGGACGGGAGACAAGAGAGAAGATAAACGCTCTAAGCCCACTGCTGGGAGGTTCACAAACTTCACCCCACTTACAGCCCCAATAAACCAAGTCTTGATGTAGATCAAAGATGAGGGAGCACTTACTTTTCTAGGAAAACTGAAAAGAGACCCCAATAAAAGGTCTAGGGACAAGTACTGTCGTTTCCACAGAGACCACGGTCACGACACGACCGACATCCTTGTTAAAACGGGCGATATATGACCTCAGCGTCTCGTCCTCCTGTTGTTTAATGTTCATCAAGCACGCGGTGGACTTCTTATACCTGTGTCCTTCGATGAAATGTGAAGCAAATTAAGCACTCAACTCCTTAAAGGTACTAATAGAGCCTGATGTCAACCTGCTAAACCAGACCCTTACGGAACCCCTCAGTGTTGTAGGGAAGGCCCTACACATTATCTCGTTCGCTACTCCTTGTAGGTGCATCAGCGTCTTGAAGGTCTCTAGATGATCTAACGAATCCTTAGATCCGTCATAAATTTCAACTTGCGGCATACGAAATTTTGGCGGAAGGGGGTATGAATTGACGGATACATTGAATGGTGAGTCCGTTCAATGAACTAGGTCATCAAGGTCATTGGACACTCATCCTTTGAAAGCGTTCATCATAAAATCCATGCGCTCCTTCATCATCTGCATCTTTGCAACTACTTGAGATGGGATTTGGTCTGCGGTAGATGGACAGTTCGTGTCCTGCCATTCAAGCCTGCTTTGGGCGTTGCTCCCTTTCGGCCCCTCCTGGTTTCTCTTCCCAGTGCTGCTGGCCTCCTGCTGTTCCTCTTGGGTGTTGAGTATTACATCCTTCTGGCACAATTGCTCCTCTAGGTAGTGGTTATGCTTCGTGAGGCGTTCTACTGCTGCTGCGACGGTTTGAACCTGCCTTTCGAGAGCTGTGGTGTGTGGTTCGTCACCTTGATTGTTCGTTGTGGTTGCCATCGAGCGTGTGAGTACCATGCAACTTTTCGTTTAGGAAGCTCAAAGTATAGCTTTTCCTTGCATCTTCCCACAGACAGCGCCAACTGATGATGCTCAAAGTATAGCCAGTAAGCTACAAGGTCCTTCCACGTGCTCGAAACAATTTGCACAACCCAAAACAAGAAAACCTCAAAAGGATATCAGTGTAGTACCGACCAAAGACCCTCTGAAGGTTAAGTCAGAGAATGCTCGCAACCCAAAAGTGCCAGAGTTGAGGGAATTATGCGTACCTTGATTTGTGAGAGCCTTTGGGTTTTTATAGTAGTATAGAACCGACATTTTTTCCTTATATAAGAAGTATTTTCCTTATAGGATTGTTATTAATGGGCGTATATTGCGGAATCTCCCTCACATTTGGATTCTATTTTCTATTGGGATTCTACAGGTCAGAGTTATGCGTGAGACGCAAATTGTTTCCATGCATAAAATGATGGTACGTGCACTTCGGATCCGTCCGCCCTATGCCCGTGCACCCCTGACTCGTCCACAAAAGATTTGCATCATTCAATCCGTCATCTCAATTAGGATATACATGTCACATCAAATTTTACCCTCTTCAGAAAATGTATCATGTTTTAATTAATTAAGTTTAAATTCATTAACATACCATGTATAGTTGTGTAAAATTATATAATTGTTATAATAATTGTATAAATTTATATTAATACTATTCATTTTATATTTAATTTTGTAATTATTTCTTTACGTATCTTTAAAGATAAGGAAAGAAAATAAATAATAGTTATTGCCTGTGAAAAAGAAAAATAATTTAAAAATTAAAAAAATTATATTTTAATAAAATATACCGTAAAACATAGATTTTTATATTAAAATAGATAAAAAAAAAATTTGCAGCAGTCAATATGAAGGTTCTAAATTACTATAACATGACAAAGAATCTCCTTTTTTTTCTTTATAATCAAAGAATTAATTACGTGTCTCATAATATCATTCTGAGTGTATTATTTTGAATAAATAACATTTCTGTTCGTGTATGTGATTTGACGTAAACGGGGTTGGAGAAGAAATTTCCTGGAAAAACATGGACAAATTTGTCTGAACCCCGAACCCAACCCATAGCCTTAGGCCATAGCGTGAACGCAAATAGGGTCCAAGCCCAAATCTTACCTAACCTTTTGCCCAACAAAAAAATTACACCTCATCATCTTCCCTTGCCCATCCGTGCAAATGAATGAATTATAGGATTTATGGTTCCCCGCACGGCATGGGACTTTTCCGTCTTTGTGGATAGTTATTGCATCGATGCTGACTTCACCTTGATTCAATCGAGGAATTAGGATTCCCGAGGAAATTGGTTCCCCCTTTTTTCTTTTTCTTTTGGTGTTTTTCCCTTTGCCCCCCTTTGAGCTTTCTATATATAGCAAGTGTAGTAACACTAACAAAATGGCTTCGGCGCCTCTGATTCACGCGCGCTGTGCTTATTCACCAAGATTTAGTAGTTGTAACCGCAGTAACTACTACACCCCATCCTCAACGACCTCTTCTTCCTCATCCTATTCCTCCTCCTCTTCCTCTTCTTCTTCTTCTTCTTCTTCCTTCAATCATGGTCATGGATTGAGCTTCGCTTCTGGTAACTACTTTTTTTTTTCTTGTTTCATTTCTTTGTTTCTATTTCGTATTTCTGCAAGTGGGTTTTTGAATTTTGTTCCTATTTTGTATGAATCTGAATTTTGATAATACGAATAGTATATATTCAATTTGATTGTAATTAAAGTGTTTTGAAAATTTAATTTTTTTAAGTTAATTAATCTGGCAACGTGTGAAGTTTCATATTCCAGATTCAAAAACATTATCTTATAGCTGACAAGTACTATGTTTTTTCATTTTATTTTATAAATGAGTACTATGTTATTTTTGGACCCTATTGCCATAAACAATCACTAATTTTAATTTAGTATCACCAACGAATGAAAAACATAGACGACAGAGGCGAAGAAAGAATACTACATATGTAGTGTGTCTAAATTGTCCTTGGCCTGCAGACCAATGCTCCAATGGACACGAAATTAGTTTGGCAGCTTGCTTTGGTCAAACATTAATAACTAGGAGCAAAAATATATATTAAATAATGTAATGTCTTATGTTGACGGTTAAGATTAGGTAGTTATGGTACATAACAAAAAAAGAAGTGTGTACCGTAGAATTCTCAAAATTTGTGTCAATGCTATAGAATTATAATGAGTTGGTACTATAATTTGGTGCCGAGAGAAGAATCTGATTAACATTTTGGCATTTATTCCTTCTGTAAAAGCAATGGATGCTTTTTTTGATACTACAATCTTGATTATTAATACCAAGTCAACTCTTGTATTTGTTATATCATCATACCTTGAGTGAGTGTGCTCAGATTTTCATTTTGGTTGAGGATGCTAGATAAACTCGTGCAGGCACAAGTAATAGTTGGAGACATCAAGGCCTTAAAGCTCAAGCTATGGGTACCACCACCCAGCAGGGAAATGCTGCATCAACCAAGCACATTGCAAATGGGAAAAATGAACCCGATCATCTTCTTGTCCTAGTTCATGGCATCATGGCTAGGTATATGTTGGACAAAGACTATGCTCAAAATAGCACACACCTAGGGTAGAGATTGAGGAAGTGAGAGCTAAAGGATAGAAAGAATGTAATAAATGGATAACATGCGCTATTTGTATGTGGTATGGTTGTTGTTCAGTTGAAGAAAGAGGTCCATATTTTTAAACTTCATTCTAAATTATGCACACTAGCATGCATTAAAATTTTCCTCCTCTAGATTTCCTTCATCATATTCCTTTTTTTTTTTTTTTGGGTTGATTTTCTCACTGCTAGTTTGATATTTAGTTTCTATAAGTTCAAGAATCTGAATCCCTTTTGCTCCATTAACTACTTTGTTGTGATTTATACTTGCAATGTTTATAGTATGCATGGGAAGCCCCCAAAAATAATTTTAAAGGAATGATATGAATGTTGCATCAATGATTCCCATTAGCAAAGACATACGAGCAGAAAAAAAGAAAGAAGGGGGGATGGGGTGGGTTTTTTACAAAGTGGGTCTATTTAAGTGTTTTCTTAGTAGCACGCTTTTGACTCAATTCTTGTGTCTGATTCATTGCTTAGATAAAGTATGATCGTAGGACTAGTGGCATAGGTCAGATTTCATTATAATTCTTTTAGATGCCTTTCCTACTTTGGAAGCCTCTATACTTGCTGGTGCTCCAATTACTTTTGCTGGCTTCATCCATTCTCATCTAAAAAAGTATTATTGCTATTAATCTTGTTACTTTTGATCTGTTCATACATTGTTAGTCCAGTTATGTAGAATTTGGTAGCTTGATTAGATGTTAATTGGAAACAATTTCAATGAAAGATGTAAATTTTATTTGTAAGAAGTAAAGAGGTCCTTTGAAAGTGGATGGTGAGTTTCTGCACAACTTAATACAAGTTTCAAAATTTCCATATTTTTTTTTCTCTTGTGCACTGTTGGATGTTCTTATAAGCTATTGCTTCTTTGATTTTCTTACTTAAACTATTTCTAATAAGAAATGATTCTCACACCTAGCTGATAGATCAAATGAGTATCAGGGTAGGGTCTTTCATAGTTATGTTTTCCTACCAATTACTTCACAGTTATGTTTCTTTTGGGATTTTATCTCTAAAGTGTATCAAGTTGACTGATTTTCTGAGTAGTGCAGCCCAAGTGACTGGTTATATGTAGAAGCAGAGTTAAAGAAGCATCTTGGAAGAAACTTCTTAATTTATGGTATGTTCACTCAATCTCTCTTTCCTGTTTTTAATGTAACTCAACTCAATTCATAAATCTGTTTTTTGGGAGAGCTTCTTTTCATTAATTGAATTGAGTCAAACTAAAAGGTTCAACCATTATATGACATGTGACATATATAACCTAAATTCAGAACAATTGAGCAAAGCTTGGACTATCCTCAGTATGTGATAAGATAGGAGCAACTGACTTAGAGAAGTTGGATGCCATAAAAGAAGAATGATAATCACACCACTCAAAGGAAGTAATTGTATTTTTAGGGTGTTAATAGGAACAAATGACTGTAAAGAACCAGGTCAGAGTTGGTCTTGGTTTGAAAATTTTCATATTCTTAAACTTTGTTCTTCATGAACAATGGCACAATCGTGTTTGCATTGTGACATGAAAACTCACACTAAGATGTTAGGACTTTTACATAAGATTTTCCCTTCAAAAGCTAAGTGTTAGCTTTGTTTTTAATGTGTGCAGCGAGTTCATCTAACACATTTACCAAAACCTTTTCTGGGATTGATGGAGCTGGAAAGCGATTAGCAGATGAAGTGAGACAAATCTTTGCAAAAACTTCTTTAAAAATTCTAGATCCATTTGTGTTTAATATAGCCTACGGCTATGTTTGAAAATGACTTAATTTAGTTGTTATAAATAGGTTATGCAAGTTGTGCAAAAGACAGAGAGCCTGAAAAGGATCTCATTTTTAGCCCATTCTCTTGGTGGTTTGTTTGCAAGATATGCTATTTCTGTTCTTTATACACCACATGGCTCAAGTAGTGGCAAAGCTGATGATCCCAGCAGTTCTAATGTGGAAATTTCACAAGCAGAATGCTCTTCAAGACGAGGTATGATTGCTGGATTGGAGCCAATCAATTTTATTACCTTGGCAACTCCACATCTTGGGGTGAGAGGAAGAAAGCA
Source organism: Lithocarpus polystachyus (assembly GCA_033629205.1). Taxonomy (NCBI): domain Eukaryota; kingdom Viridiplantae; phylum Streptophyta; class Magnoliopsida; order Fagales; family Fagaceae; genus Lithocarpus; species Lithocarpus polystachyus. The sequence continues at coordinate 60,093,619 of CM066166.1, forward strand.
GGTTTGTCTTTGAGGGTATACCTTATTGCGTTTATTTTATCACAGTTATCATAATCACCCTCTATTGATGCCAATCTCAGCTTTTCTATTCCACCTTCTGTTTTTTATGTTGTGTTCAAATTTTACGTTATTCTTACATGTATATGCTCATTTTATTGCACTACTGTGTTTTGTGTGTAAGTGTGTGAATGGAGAAGAAAAAGTTAAGTTTCATTTCTGTTAGCTGAATTGTAAAAATTTTAGTAATTTTTTAAAATTATATCTAGTTGTCTGTTAATACTAGAAAAGTATAGGAGTATAAACTTGTAGAAGGATGAAAATGTTTCAATTATAGAAGCTTAAGATTTTGTTCCCTGACATTCAAGAGCTCCATAAAGTCAAAATGCTTGAGTTGTTTATATGCTTGTTTGCTTGACCCCTTTTTTTTCATTATTAATTCTAATCCCAATGTAGTATCTTTTTTTGAGGACTTGGTGAGTTCCACACGCACTTCAGGTCTTGAATCCATGACCTTATGGTCCACTCCTTTCTCATGGGGGAAGGAGTTTTCATTTGAGTTATGACTTATTGGCAAATGGTATGATCAATAACACTTATAATGCTGTTAGTTTAAAGCTAAAATTGAAATACACACACACACACACACACGAATATATAATAAAATACATAAGTCTATTGATAAGAATAAGGAGGAAACATATCATTATGATGAGGCAACATAATGTGAGTTTAATATGAAAATGATAATGATAATAATAATTTTAAACTGTTAAGAATTCATATATTACTAATAAAGACTCCCTTTGGACCAGTAGTCTACTAGATTCATTAGCAAGAAACCAAAAAGTTAGAAACGGCAGTTCTTTCTTTTTAAAATTTAATTGCTTAATGGTCATATGAGATCCTGCTATCCCTTATGTTGATGATTCCAGAATTTCCTAGAAACAACAAATTAATTACTAAAGAGTTAATGATTGCTAGTACTAGTATCGGGACTTGTGTCTCCTGAAACCACACAGTTCATTTCCCTTTCTTGTTTTGATTTTTTAAAGTAATCTTTTTCTGTTCTTCTTCAGCTCCCATTCCTCTTTGGGCTCTCAATATTAGAGAAACTGGCTCTACCACTAGCTCCTATAATTGTTGGCCAGACCGGTAGTCAGCTGTTCCTCACTGATGGTAAACCCGAGAAACCACCTCTTCTATTAAGAATGGCCTCTGATTGTGAAGATGGAAAATTTATGTAAGTTGTAAAAGGAATTTGTAGATGCTTAAGATATTTACTTCTCTTCCAGTAATCTAATGGTTCTAATCTGTTTTGATTTACAGATCAGCCCTTGGCACTTTTAGGAGTCGCATCCTATATGCTAATGTATCTTATGATCGTATCCCACTGCATTATTATTCCTTTCTTAGCTAAATGAGCTGGCTGTGTAAACTTTCTTCTTATTTCTTCTATCATCATTATATCAATATCTTTAACATCACATAGATATGGTTGGTTGGCGCACATCTTCTATAAGGAGGGAGTCAGAACTTTCTAAGGTGAGTTTGTAATTTTTCTTCTTGAACTACAATATTCAAGACTGAGCATTCTATTAAGGACTGAGATAGAGAAATTAAAATGCGTATGAACAATTGCTACTATAATTAATGGAGTTGATGTTTGACGGTAAGAAGTAGATGCAAATTTATAGAGACTGTATCATATTGGAAACTTCACTTTAGCAACCCATTCAAGCAATTTTTGTTGTAGCAGCGTCATAGTAGCAATTTCCTGATTTTGAAATATATTAGCTAGTTTGAACTACATTAATGGAGCGTGCAAAACTTGGCTCAGCTTAAGAAATGCAGCTTGTAATCGATTGAACCAAATCCAGCTGTTAGACATACAGAACAAAAATATGTCTCAGGCAACAGTGGCAAAGCATTTGTCCATAGGCAAACAATTCATTGTTCTTTGGAATCTTGTTTGATTGTTGTGAGTTGCATTTTGAGATTTGTGGTGCAAATATATGCAAAGATCTTTCTTTTTTTTAATAAAAAAATAGCATCTTTTCCGGATGCTAATATTCTTTTGACCCTATAATTCTTGATCTTTTCATAGAGCTAATAATATCATATCAATTTTTTTCTTGCTAATATGGTAAGGTTTTATACTATTTAAGCCCTTTATAGTTTAGATCTTCTAGTATTTGTTGGTAACAAGCAACTAAAAAATGTTAATTGCAAGAATGTTCCCAAGCTAATTTCTGAATTATTTGGGGATGGAAATTGTTGAAATATAAACTTTAAGTCGAGAGTCTGCCCTTACATTCATGCATCATCCTGATGTTTTTTCTACTTAATTAGAATCCCCCTCGAAGATCTTTGGATGGTTACAAGCATGTTGTAGATGTTGAGTATTGTCCCCCAGTTCCCTCCGATGGCCCCCAATTTCCTCCGGAAGCAGCCAAAGCAAAGGAAGCAGCACAAAACGCACCCAGCATGCAAAACACAGTCGAATATCATGAAATTGTGGAAGGTAACATCAATTGGCCATAGAAACTGATAATGTGACAAACTGACAATTATTTAAAGAGATTCTTACTGTGTTACATGACAATGAATAATGGTAGTTTTAGTTTGTTAAACAGAGGAAATGATACGTGGATTACAGCAATTAGGATGGAAAAAGGTCGATGTCAGCTTTCATTCTGCATTCTGGCCCTTCTTCGCCCATAACAACATTCATGTACTGACTCCACCCCACCCAACTTTTTATTTGGCAATGATTGCTCCTCAGTTTTTAGTTTTTTTTTTTTTTTTTTTTTATCTGATAGTTGCCCTGGATTTAGGTGAAAAATGAGTGGCTACACAATGCTGGTGCTGGAGTGGTTGCTCATGTTGCAGACAGCCTAAAACAACAAGAATCTTCCTCAGTCATTGCTGCCAGCCTGTAGCAATTAAAGTGTATATAGCAATATAAGTGCATCATAACCCCTCCCCCTTCTCTCTCTCTCTCTCTCTCTCTCTCTCTCTCTCCTAATTGCATTATAGTTGATACTTGTGGAACAGTCACATGATTCAAGCAATAGTACTTCCATTGGTCATTGATACATGTTTCTCACATTGAAACCACATTGGTTCCTCGCACATATTTCAAACTAGTTTCTTGCATGCATGAAATGGGGTGCGCAAGCACACTGTTGCTGACTTACCAAAGCACTTATCAAAGAAAACAACTTAATGACAAAAGCGTAATCAAGAGAGTCATGGGAGTAAAATTTTACAGGTTTCCAAGCCGTTTTTTTAATGTTTAGCCCTATAGCTGACTACATTGGTTTTGGGCAATGATGCGGGAATTTTTTTTTTTTTTTTTTTTAGACGGGTCTTTTTAAAATAAAATAAATTTATATGTATGCAAATTCATATAACTGAAATATCGGAAGGTCTGACTTTGGGATTTTTATGCTTTAATCATGATATCATATGAAGAAGCATGCGGCTTAAACTTTGCCACTCATCAGGAACCTTTTTCTAAATCCTCTTTTTCTTTTAGAATCAAAATATAGTTGAAAATGAGGCACGCTCTCAACCCTGCAAAAATTATCACTAGGCTTGACGCCGGGTCAAGTCAGTTTGGGGCTCAAACTGAAACTCGACCCAACCGCGTCAAGTGAGGAACATTAGGAATCACCATCAGTCGTGAACGGTCACAATCTTGATAGTTGGCTCTTTCATATGTGGCAGTCAGATTCCATCGAAGCCAAAAATGACGGATGACGAAGGGCGACGAAGCGTAGATCTATATAGCAAATTGAGTTATTTCAAGTTGAATGCAAGTTAAGCACATCAACATAAGATTGACCCATTCACTAAATATTAACTTGAAAAAATTCATGTCATATTCATGGGACACGGCAAACATTGTCACCCTTAATATAGTTGATGTTGATTTATTAGGTTGAAATTGGGTTAATATCATGATTTATTTTGACACATTGTTTTGGTATATAATTAAAAATTTGATAATGTGATAAAATTAATTCAATCATTTTATAATGGATAGATACGATTATAAGAACTTTGTGCGAATAATGTTGGGAATTGGGTCACAGAACCTAAGAAAATAAGGAATGTTTTAAGATATTATTCAGTGAAGAAGCGGTTGAAACTCCTCAACTGGATGATCTTGTCAATTCTTGCATCTCAGATGTGGAGAACCAACTGTTATGTAACATACCCTCTCCAGAAGACATCAAGAATACTTTGTTCCAAATGAGAGACCTCAAAGCTCTTGGACTCGATAGTTTTCTTGTGCTATTTTACAAAGAATATTGGCTAATAGTGGGAGAAACAGTGATAAATGCAGTGACCTCATTTTTTGAAGTTGGCAGGCTACCAAGTGAGGTAAATAGCTCATTAATTGTCCTTATACCCAAAACTGATAACCCATGCTCTTTAAATAATTATAGACCTATCAGTTTATATAATGTTGTTTACAAAATTATTTCTAAACTATTAGTGTCTAAGTTGAGGATTGTCCTGCATAAGTTTATATCCCCTTGTCAGTCAACCTATATTCATAATAGATGGATTATTGAGAACCAGGTTATTGTCCAAGAGATACTTCATAGTTTTAAAGCAAGGAAAATGAAAGAGGGTTTAATGGCTATTAAGCTAGATCTTCAAAAAGCCTATGACAGAGTTAATTGGAGTTTCATTAAAGTTGTGTTGTTCAAGTTTGGGTTTAATGAGGTGTTTATTAATTGGATCATGGAGTGCATGACATCGGTGTCTTTTAAGGTGTTGATAAATGGTGGCAAGTCAGAAAATTTTAAGCCGGAAAGAGGGTTGAGACAAGGGGATCCCCTATCCCCATATATCTTTATATTGGGGCAAGAGATTCTCTCAAGGCTATTGGAGAAAGAGTTTAGGCACCATAACATTAGTGGTGTGAAAGCAAGCATTGGAGGGCCTGCCATTACGCATGTGATGTATGCTGATGACATTGTATTGTTTGCAAAGGCTTGTAGGAGAGAAGCTGCTACTATAAATCAGTGCCTTGAAACATATTGTAGTTGGTCAGGCCAAAGCTTAAATAGAAGTAAATTTGGTGTGTTTTTCTCTAAAAATTGTCAGAAACAAAAGTGCAAAGAAATTAAACAAATCCTTCAAATGAAAGGGCTCAAGAAAGAATCTATATATTTAGGTGCCCCAATGTTTCTATCTAAAGCACCTTCAAAGGACTTCAAATTTTTCCAGGACAGACTTGAAGCAAGGCTGATGGGATGGTGTAGTAAATGTTTATCTTGGGCAGGAAGAAGCACACTCATCAAGTCTGTGGCTCAGGCCATCCCCACTTACTCCATGTCTACTTTCAATATACTTGATAAGATTTGTGATAAGCTGGATGCAACAACCAGAAGATTTTGGTGGAGGCCAAAAAAGTCTGAAAGGTGGTTCATAGCTTGGAGGGCTTGGGATAAGTTGTGCCAACCAAAGTGCCAAGGAGGGTTGGGGTTCAAAAAAGCTAAAGATGTGAATCAAGCCCTTTTGGCTAAACTTGCTTGGATGATAGCTTCAAGGAGAGATAGCTTATGTATGAGAATTCTCAGGGCAAAGTACAAAGTTAGAAATAATTGGCTTCAAAAAAAATCCTCCCAAGAGAGCTTCACCAGTGTGGAAAGCAATAGAAGGGGCTAAAAAGCTTATAGCAAAAGGGGCTTGTTATTTGATAGGTGATGGTACATCTATGGATGCTTGGATTGATCCATGGATTCCTTGGGTTCAGGGGTTCAAACCTAAATTAAAAGATGAAAGCAACATCCAAAACCCTTTGATGGTATCACAATTAATTGATGCAAGTTGTCGTAGTTGGAAAATCAACCTCCTCCAAGAGTTGTTTGACCCAACCTTAGGTCAAGCAATTATCCAGATCCAAATCCCTTTGAGCCCTAGACCAGACAAGCTTATATGGGTTCTAGACAAAAAGGGCGATTTCTCTGTTAAGTCAGCCATTCGAGCCTCCCATGATCAATCTCCAAACAATGCTCCATATATTGTGCCTTGGCAGAAGTTGTGGAGGCTGAAAGCTCCAGAAAGAACAAAAATGTATTGTGGAGGATAGGACAAAATGCTTTCCCCACTAGAGAAAATATTGTGCTGAGAATTGGTGAAGGGGATCCTAACCGTGTGTTATGTGGCGAAAATATAGAAAATTGCTGCCATCTATTTTTTAAGTGCAATGTAGCCAGGGCACTTTGGTTTGCTAGCTGTGGTGGATTGAGAGCTGATGCCATACCGATCTCCACAAATGAGGATATTGTCAAATTCATAGTTAGTCCTAACAGCTTTTTGGGGGTGGAAGCAGTAGGAAATAATGAGGATAATGAACTAAACTCATTGAGGATGATGATCACATTTGAAGCAATTTGGTTCATGAGGAATCAGCCATTGCACAATGCTGGAAACATTGACATCATGGAGGCCTCCCAACTTATAAAGAAGAAAACATTAGAATATGCTAAGGCCTTATCAATGGAAATGACCGTATCCAAGGACAAGTGCGTAGATGGTTGGGAAGCTCCAGAGGATGGTTGGATTAAACTTAATGTGGATGCTGCTGTTTGAAAATGCCACAGCTTTGGCGGTGGTGGCAAGAAATAAAAATGGAGAGGTGTTTAAAGTTTGGGCTAAAAGGCATGATTGGTGCTCACCAATGCAAGCTGAAGCTGCAGCTGTATATTGGGCAATCCAGCTAGCACAAAAGGAAAAATGGCAGCACATCATTATCGAAGGAGATGCCAAGTCCTGTTTTGATCTCCTAAACACATCTGACTTGCAACCTTACTGGTCCATCGCTACTATTATTAGTAATATACTTGATCTTCGCAAATTCTTTTTGAAATGTAATTTTAATTGGGTTAGGAGATGTTGCAATACTGCTGCCCATGTGGCTGCAAAGTATGCAATTAAATTTTGTAGAGCATTTTGTTTCAATATGTACAGTCTTCCTGTTGTAATTGCTGATGCTTGTAAGGCTGACAACCATTGTTTTGCTTGTTGAATGTTAAAGTTGTTGTTTAGCAAAAAAAAAAAAAAAAACTTCGTGCGAAATTATCTTTAAAAACTCAGAGATTCCTAATTCCATTATTTGTATAACACTAATTAATTACTTATTATTTGTGACCTATGTTATGAGTATGAAAAATTATGTTGGGGTACTTTAATTAAAAACAACAATATACGTAATTTATTTATTCCCCATTAATTAGAGCATTCCCATCAACAATGTCAAAAAATATAGCATTTAGCATCTTAAAACCCAATTTTATAAGATATAACACACCACTTTATAATACACTTTACATCAAAACTTCTATTTTTTTTACCATTTCATTTAAATAATGTTTCTTTGTTATTTTTTAATAATTTTTTTTCCTCTCTCTTCTTAGTCTCTCTCTCCTCTGTGTCTCTCTTTTTCACAGCATCGCCGGCACCAACCCACCACCAAAAACCCACCACCCATACCACAACCACCACTACCAAAAAAAGAAAAAAAAAATCACAGCAGAAAGAAACCTCCACATCCACCATACAACCAACACATCCACTCACCACCACCAACCACAGCAGAAAAAAAAAAAAAAAAAAAAGAAAAAAAAAAAAAAGAAAAAAGAAAAAGAAACCTCCACCATCGCCGTCGCCAGCAAACCCACCAGCAGACCCATCACGCTCTCTCCTCTCTTCCTCTCACAGTGAAAGCTCCTCCTCTCTCTCAAGATCGGCTTGTAGGCTTCAGATTGGCGTGGGATTCAGATTGCTGTGGGCCGGTGGTGGTCGTGGCTCACTGTGGGTGGGATTCAGATCGCCGAGGGTGGTCGTGTGTGGCTTCAGATCACCATCGATTGTCGTGGGTGGCTTCAGATCGCGTGAGTGCCATGGGGCCGTTCTCGCCGTGGGCCGCCACGGTTTGCTCTCCTTGGGCCGCCGCGATGATGGTCGGTGGCTGATTTAAGGTCATTGACTATCAACCATGGGTTTGGAGGCAGAGCGGCAGAGACGTCCAGCAGAGGGAGAGAGAGAGAGCAGAGAAATGGTGAGAGGGAAGAATGAGAAATACGGAGAAGAAAAGAAAGTGGGCCCACTGAATAAAAAAATAATATAAATTTTACAATGGGTGAACAGTGCGGTCTCAAATATGAGACGGCACTGTTCATCAATTGCAAAAATTTTAGCATTTAAAATCTTGGATGGAGCAAGCTTTTGGGTCAAAAATGCTAAAAAAGAGCATCTTTTAACATATAGAACGTTTAATGAGAATGCTCTTATATAGTCAAATTTTAACCACAACATTTGTACTCGTTGATGTTTTTTTGTTCTCATTTAGTAATCCATTAAGTCCTCTTTTTCTACCTACTAGATGGAGCGTACTTTTTTATATTAATTTTTTAATAATAGAGCATACTATTAATGTAATCTCTATATTTAAAAAAACAAAATAGAGAATATGATAGTTTTGGTCAAACCATTTATCTCCTCAATTTTAATATTTTACTATTAAATCCATGGTTTTTAAAAATTGGACTGAATTAGACTAGCCGGTCTGACCGGTTGAATTGGAAACCAGCCACAGTCCGGTCTGAAAAACCCCAAAAAAAGCCAAAATTGGTCAAAAACCAGATTAAACCAGAAACCAAAGGTAAATCTAGTTTTGCTCCCTGTTTAGTCTTTAAAACCACAATTTTTTCAAAATAAAGTTTTTAAAAATTTCACTTTTTGTAGATACAATTATTCAAATCACCTTTTTTTTAAAGACTTAGAATGCAAAAAGACCCTTTGGAGTTAGGTTAGTTGCAAAAATAGCCCCTAGTATTTTGATTCTTCCTTATAGCTCCCTTAGATTTTTATATCTGCCAAATTAAACCCTAGGACTAACCTCCATTAGCTTTTGTGAATAGAAAAATCACATGACAATTAAGTGATGCCTAGTAGCGAGAATTAGTTGGTGGATTTTTTTAATATGATCACATGATGGTTATGTGATTTTTTTGTCCATAAAAGTTAACGAAAGTTAATTTTATAGTCAATTTGGTAAATATGAAAAGCTCAAAGAATTATAACTTATAAAGAAGAATTAAAATCATGGAGGGTATTTTTGTAAATGATCAAAATTTAGGGGTATTCTTGCATTTTGACAATTCATCTCAAATTCTATTTTTGGACACAAAAGGCTTCATTCTATTGCAACCTTGTTTAGTAAGAAACAGTTGACCACTTGAGCTTGGTTGACCATGGTTATTATTATTATTTTTTTAATCTTCTTTGTGGGGCAGCGTATAAATTGTTTGGATGGAAAAGAGAAAACGTAGGCTGCGTTTGTTTCGCCTGAAAGTGGTTTTAGGAAATTATTTTACACCCTTGTGGGTGTTTGGTACCTATGAAAAATTCAGTCAACGGAAAACACACCCCACGTTGACCGGAAAATAAGGCCCTTTTGAGTGTAAAATCGTTTCCACTTGTATTTTACCTTCAATTCATTTCTGGAAAACACACCCGAAGAGAGAGAGTGAGAGAGAGCTCAAGCACACTCCACCTGATTCCCAAGCAACATCCTTGCCGGTCAGTCGCCGTCCTCTTTCCCTCCAAGCGGACTCAGACCTGAAGACAGAAAGAGAGCTAGAAGGGAAGCTTTCTCTCGCTTTCCCTCTCTCACAATCCGTCCTCGTCCCCTCGTCCCCTTCATGCCTCAGGCTCACTGGACCATCGTCGTCGCCTCCCTCTCTCACGATCGCTTTCCCCTTCATGCCACAGATCGCTTTCCCTCTCTCACGATCAATCTCGTCGCCGTCGCCTCCTTAAGACCAACCTGCCGATCTCACCGCTGTCAGACCCACCTGCCGATCTCGCCGCCGTCAGACCCACCCGCCCATCTCACCTTCTTCAGACCCACTCATTAATCTGTGGTCCTGTACCATATTTTCTCTCAATCTATCTCTCCATTTCCCTCTCTCACGATCGGTGCTTGTATTTGAGAAAGACTGAATTTTTTTTTTGGTTATGTTTTATTGTTGATTTGGTTTATATGTTCAGACTTCCTGTTAATATTTGGTTGGATGCTAAGAAAATGTGAGAAAATGTGTTTTTTAGAAAATTTTCAGATACACAACCAAACACCTTACAAATATTTTCCAAAATATTTTTTGTGATGGACCAAACACCTGAAATCATTTTCATTTCCGGAAAATATTTTCACTTGAAAATATTTTACACCTTGAAATCATTTTACATTGAACCAAACGCAACCATAATTTTAGAAGACGAAAAAAAGTCATGATTTTAACAGCATTTTTAAAAGCCATAAAACAGTAAAATAAAAAATTTAAGTATGCACCTTATGTAATAGATAGTTATTGAGAGTGAAAAAATGAACTTTCAATTTCAATTATTAAATTAAAATTGTAAAAATCATAATAATCAATCAATAAAAGTAAAAACCTCATGCGAGAGTGCATGGAGTCCTGCCAAGTGGAGCTCTAATTTGCATCTAGCTTTATTTTTTACCTCTTTCATTAACTTTTTTCACTGCTATCCAAAAGTCCACATCAACTTATTTTACTGTTGTCTCACTAATGTCTCATTAATTGATTAAACTTTTTTTTGAGAATCAATTAATTGATTAAACTTACACCACATATTTTTCTATTCTTCATGTCTTTTAGCTTACCCATTGTTTTAGTATTTAAAAAAAAACAAAAAAAAATAATAATAATTGAGGACAAATAGTAATAACTAACCTGATAAAGCCCTGAAAAAAGATAGAAAGACACAAAAATGTTATGGATTGTTAAATAAAACGCATTGTTTCACTATATATTACCAAAATATAAAACCTGATACTGACAAAATATTTGAAAGGGAGAGAATGAGGAATCTAAGAGGTCACTACCTCTGTTATACCGGCTACTCACTACCATCAAGACGCTAAAACCCCTACAGTTATAATATATATATATATATATATATTTTAAAATTAGGAGCTTAAATATGATTTAGTAGGGGTGTGCATGGGTCGGGTTGAGAGAATTTTTTGACCCAACCCACCATGGTGGGTCAAAAAAAATTCAACCCAACCCACATGGGTCGGGTTGGGTCGGGTTGAACCCATGGGTTGAACAAATTTTTTTTTATTACTATTATTATTAAATTGAGCATCCAAAAATATATCACACTTGCCACCTGAGTATACATTAATATATAAACTAATATTCAAACTCAGTTGTAAACAAAATATGTCTAAATGGGATAAATATGTCTAACAAATTTTTTTTTTAAATATATAATATATTTTAAATATATATTAAATATGGGTGGGTCGGGTTAGTTTGGCGGGTTTGTAATTTTATAACCCAAACCCAACCCGACCCGCTATAAAAAAAAAAATTGTAACCCAACCCAACCCACCAAGCCCAAAAAACCGACCCAACCCGGCAGGTTAGGTTGGGTCAGGTCGGATCGGGTTTGGCGGGTCGGTGGGTTTTCTGCACACCCCTATGATTTAGGTTTGGTAATTTGGTTGGATGGTTTTTACTTAGTATATAAGGAGAGAAAATATTTTGTGCACAATGTAAAACTATATTCTACCATAATTTAATTTTAAATCATCTATAAGATATATGCATATACACTTGCCCATATCATGTCTTAATGTTACATTATCGATAAGTAGAAGACGGTGAGAGAGTTGGACATACTTTTCATTTTATGGTATGAAATATGTGAACACAACACAAATCAATTGATTTTCATGGTCCCGTTACTTTTTTGCATTTATCTTTGGTTTCATGATTTAAAAAATAATAATAATAATCTTACCTTGAGAAGGCTACAAATATCCAGTGAAACTATTAAATTAATTTTTAATATCTCAAAATGTATATGTTTATTTACTCTAATTAAGTTTACTTTTCTTTATAATATATGTACAACATTATCTAAAACCATCTTCCATAAAATATCTAAATGCATATATTAATTCTCTATAGTTGTGTATTAATTATATATATTAAATGAATTTATATGATTATTTTTTTATAAAATTTATAAAAGAGATAATTATTAGTTGGAATAATAATAATAAATTTAGAATATGATATTCTTACTCATGTTTAGTTGCTAATCCTTTAAACTTATATTTATTTTGTTATAGCATAATGAAATTTTAATACTCCCTCCCTTCCAATTTATTTGTCCTATTTGAAAAGTCAAACTTTTTAAGGGAATATCATTTATTGTCTTGTGTTTCCAAAACTATCATTAAATAAATTTATCATTTTTTTTAAAGAGTTATTCTTAAGGAGACAACTAAAAGGTGTCCCAATTAGATTATTTTTTAAATATTTGTTATTTTTCTTTTCAAATAATTTTGAAAATAAAGTAGGGGTATAATAGAAACTGTAGTACATTAATGGCTTTTATTTTTAGAAACTGGACAATATTTTGGGACATTCCAAAATAGAATAAAGGACAAACAAACTGGAATGGAGGGAGTATCATTTTTTCTTAGAATCATATGAGAAACAATTTTTTTATTTTTTATGTAAGAAACAATTGAAACACTGTATTATACAACAATTGATGCAATGCCCAACAAAAAGGGAGAAAATTGTAACACACAATCAAGAATGTTACATGTAAGGACACAGTTTCAGTAGTTTGGCCCACAAGCGAGATAGAATCAGGCCTAAAAAGTCCTTGTAATGAATTTATAGAGAGTGGGCTAGAAAAACTGGGCTTTAAATGAGATAAAGTGTTACTTAGATGTATTCTAAGTCTAGGCAGATAAAAATAAAGCAATGATGTTATATAAAATCGTCCTCGGCTTGGTCCGAGAAGGATAGCAATATGATTACTTGAATGTTTGTCGAGGGCGTTTTTTGCGCGTAGCCACGTGTTTTTTTACTGGAGGTGTGATTTTGCTAAGCCCGGATTTGTTTTGGGGAGATTAACCTGGAACTCGATATTGGGCCGCATAGACCAATGGCTTCCGGTGTATTTTTAAGCCTACAAAATAGATAACGCCCAAAATCTTAGAATCATGATAATTGTTGAAATAAATAAATAAATAAATAAATAATATGCTAAACATGATAGCTTTGATCAGATGGTGAGTTGATACGTTATTATTATGCATATTAAGTGATGTCCAATGTTAGAAAATAATTAATTAGGTGTCAAATGTCCAACAATGGGATGAGTCCAATAGTCCATGTCAAGTTGCGGTTCATGGTTCATGGTTCATGTTTGATATAATAAGGTATATCCGGTAATGGTTCATGCCCAAATAATAATGATGGTTCATATCCAAATAATATGTCCAACGGTGGTAAATCGATTTATTAATATGTACGTTCATTAATGAAGTATTAGTGAGATCATGTTCATTAAATAGTAAGATGATATTAAAATAGCTTGCATCCAGCGGTAAAATGATAATGAATAAAATATATTTAATAATATAAATTTGAGGATAAAATGTAATGACTTATCTTTATATTTTGTAGCTCCAGCCGTAACATCACTTCATGTTCTGCAGCTCCAACCGTAACGTTAGTGGACTTAGTCTTTTCAGCAACATAGCGAAGTGAATCCTTTCATGGTGACTTCATGTTTGAAAGGCAAATATGGGTGCAACTAGAGGGAGAGAGAGCATATCCAGCCGTGTGCATCGGTTGGTTAAGTTTATCCCCTTAATCATGCACTTAAATGATTTTTCCCATATAATACTCTTTTAGTTTTTAGTCAAATATGAGTGATATTGTCTTCCATAAGAAGGGCTTTTGATTTTATAAGTTTTTGCCTTTCAAAAGAAATGGCTTTTAGTAATAAGTTCTTGGAAGAGTGTTTGATATATTTTAAAATGTGTGGAGATGGTAAGAAATATGTATATATTGTAAGATATGGTTTTTGTAATATGTATGAGAATTATATGTAGATGCTATATTGGACATGGATCTTGTATATGTATATTTTGTGAGACATGAAGTTTAAAGATATATGAGGAGTATGTATGGGTATTTTGTGGAGAATATGTTTGTGAAATATATGAAAGTGTGAGATAGATGATATGAAGGTTAAATATAATAAATACATGAGATTAGAGCTGCTGCTGGAATGACTTTTTGTGTTATGTTGCTTTCTAAGAATGAAGATTTTTGTAAGGAAAATAAAGAATGAGATGGAAATATGTTTTTGGGCAGCAAAAATGATGAAGTTTCAGCACCATGGAGTGGGAAAGAGAGCCCCCTTTTAGTATGTAGCTTGGTCCTCTTTATATAAAGTCAAGCTATGTAATTAGATCAAAACTTAGTTGAAGGGAAAATCAACAAATAAGACAAAGTCCTTGACAAGGTAAGTGGTCTTTTGTTTTTCAACCAAAAGAAAAAATTTTGGGACATCATTGTTGATGACACAACTAGATGATGTCATTTAAATGACATCATTTGCTTGGAGAAGAACACTTGGCATTAAACTCATGGTTAAACTAAAAATGGTAAGGTAATCTTTATGGAATCCTCTTATTTCTTTAGGTATTAATGGGTAAATGACATCATTTTAGGACATCTGTCAATCTGCTGGAGCTTCTGCAACTTAGCTGGAGCTGTCACAGCTTCTGCAGAAGCTGTCTGCAGCTTCCGCTGGAGCTGCAGAAGCTATTGCAGCTTTCGCTGGAGCTGTTTTTTTGGTATTTTCAGCTAAGTTTCCTCTCTTGGAAAAAATTATATGTTAAGCCATATATAATTTTGGTAAGTAATAGACTTATTGGTTGATATTTGATGAAATTTTAGAGATGTAATTATGGTCTTTTTGTATTTTAACCAAATTTTGGAGAGTAAAGAGAGTATTAAATACTAGATATGAGATATTAATATATATATATATATTTATATATTTTTAGCCATGTGCTTGGAATTGATTTGTATGAAAATAATAATGTGATATAATTATATTTTAAAACTTATATCATATGATGGACACTAATTTTTATGTAAAGAGCATGGGGAGTTTTATCATTTTAAGTGTTATGTGATATGAGAGGCTTACCAAATGTTACCTATTACACACTGACCCGTCAGAGTTCAGGGAATTGGGGAAGACATGCCAAGCAACTTGCTTTCCTTTATCAACTTTGAACTACTGGAGTTTTACTGAATATACTTCTTGGCCCTCCAAACCACGACTCCCAAAATTCCCCCGATAAGATTCATAAACTTAGATCATGAGCCAAAAATGAGATGATGTGGTATGAGCTTGAACCGTGGGCTTTGGCACCTTTTTTGTGTAAATATGTGCTTTTTGGGCTTTAGAAGAGATTTTCCCAAAATCCATAGTAGTGTTGACGTGATGCGGGTCGCCAATGAATTGAAGCCATGTGGCGTGAAAAAATTTGTCCTCAACAATGTTTACAACTTTGTGTTTCTCTTTCTCTCTCTCTTTTGCTTCACTCTTTCTATTCCAAATTTTTCGATCCCCTCTTTCCATGCCTTTAGTTCTCTTTATACTCCATTTTCTCTCACGTGCCAGTCAGATGACCTTTCTTTAATACTTGTCCCATCAATCTCCCCTTAAAGTTTTACACGACAGCTGTAAAGGTTCAGAGTCACTGTTCAGACATCCTTTCTTCATTAATGCGGCCAGAGGGTTAGCTGCAGAGCCATTAATGCGGTGGTAGCAGCTTTCTATATAATATCTTACTGCTTCCACCTGTCCTAGGTGCTTACTCGATGCTCATGTATCGGAAGAATCCCCTAAAATATCACGACGAATGCCAAAGTGTGCATCCTAGCTTTCTCTTTGATTATCCGAAGAGGTAATCCTCCTTGGACAACTCTTCTTTGTTCACATATCGACCAAATCTTTATGATGTTTGTAGCCATGCATTTTCCTCGTCATTCACTATCCTCGGACAAATGTGCGTCCTCGGACAAGCCCACGGCCCAACATCTAAAATTGGGTCTTTGACCCCTACAATAGCCCCTCAAAATTCTGGTTTTCTCCTTTATCCGAGGAGAAAGGTGGGATTTTGATTTCCTTAAGAGCTAAGTTCATAGACCTCCTCAATCTACACAAGTGGGAATGCTATCTCGTGTGTCTCCTAATCATTGTTGACGCTTCGGAAACCACGATACGCTATTTATTGCTTCAGGCGGCGTTTTGTCCCCCTTATCAACGGTGAGATGTAGATCATGTGGCTGAGATTTCTTCTTGAAATTTTGAGTGGGATAACTCCCACTCATTCTCGCTCCCTATATAAAGCCCCGTAAGGGAGTTACTTTTCCATTTCACGCATTCTAAAATCATCAAAAGACCCTGAGTGCTTTAGTCTTCAAAACTCCTTCCATTTCAAAAACCTCTAAAGCCTCTTTCACTAAAACTTTAGACTGTCAAGACGTAACTGAGGTAGAAACTTCATTAGTTTTTATAAGTTTTTGATTTCCCTTCTATTTTCTTCTCAGCTTAGTATCCTCTGACCCATCTCCATCTAGGAAACCTTTTAACCCTTTAATTATCTAGTTGGGTAGATTTAAACATCTTGTTGACTCATCCAGCACCATAGAAATTTTTAAAGCAAAATATAATATACCTGAGGGGGTAGGCCTAAGGTACTGCCCACCGGAAAAGATTTTGACCAATAGGAAAACCAGTGAAGTGGTCATTCCTATGATCACTTTTTTAGAAGGAGGAATGACCATTCCTTAGGCGAAGTAACTCGAGAATATCTTCGAAACCATAGGTTATGCCCACATCAATGCGTACTTAACCTATTTAGGCTTTTGGGTTGCGTTGACGCCCTCAATCAAATGATGGACTTGCAACTCACCTGGCATGATGTCGTACATATGTACGAATGTC
This sequence comes from Lithocarpus polystachyus, assembly GCA_033629205.1. Classification (NCBI taxonomy): domain Eukaryota; kingdom Viridiplantae; phylum Streptophyta; class Magnoliopsida; order Fagales; family Fagaceae; genus Lithocarpus; species Lithocarpus polystachyus. Next base: position 60,110,512 of record CM066166.1, read on the forward strand.
ACTCTCTTGCCGACGGGGGATACTACCTAAAATCCAGGTCCCCTATTGTCAAATTGGTGTCATGTCTTCGAAAGTCCAACAAGAGCATGAAGGACGACTACGTCATCGTCTCCGGGGCATGGCATAACGGCTATCATTGTCCGACCAAAGAGGGAGAGCCAGGTGGGATGTCTTAGGACTAGGTTGTGTTAACTTAGATTTTAGATTCTAGGTTTCGTTTTGCTTTATTGCTTAACTTTTTCCCTTTGACATGAATTGATAATCTAACTGCTTTTGTGTTTTTTGGCTGTCATTACAGATAGAAAACTCGTTGCTCCTAAGATCAGCCACGTGAACGGAGCGGGCCTAAACAAGTTGCTTAGGTCCGAAATATTCATGAGTGCGGATGGTCAGCTGCATGCTGTGCACCTGGTGTTAGACTTCACACCTTTATTCGATAATTTTCAAGAGGTCGGAAATGTGATCCGAGCGGGCGACCCAAGACTCCAAAGGATTGAAGTGTCTCAGTCGGGGTTCCTAGCTAAAAAAGACCTTCCTCCAGTTGAGTGCCCACCTCAACGAGCTCTCCCTCCACCGGTGATCCAAAAAGAAGAAACTGTCTCTTTTCAACTATCTCTTGAAGCTGAGATAGACCAGTTTCATTTTGAGGAAGAAGAGGTGCAAAAATTAGGTCCCCGAATCCGAGAGCACCGAGTAAGAAGAAAAGATGTCTCTAAATCCAAGGAAAGGGTTAAGAGACCTTTTAGCTAGAAGGAGCAAGGGTGCACCTTCTAAGGATGCGCCCAAGTCCCTGTCTCTTGACAATCCTCCTCCTCCTCCTCCTTCTCCCACATCCTTGGTCGGCCTTCACCCAAATCCTGACCTTAAGAAGAAAAGAAAGATAGTGGATTTGGAGGAGGCTGAGGTGCCTCTAGAAAAGGGGGCTAAACAACAGAAAAATGTGAAGGACAGGAAGGTCTCCTCGTCTGAGAGTAGGGAGGATGCCAACACCTTGGATGTCCGCCAACCGCCCACCTGGGCTCTGCGGTTGGACTTAGACGGTGCTCCAATTCCCTGGAACACCTCCATCAGGGAATTCCAGAAGGGACACTCAGCCTACATTGCCGAGGCTTTGGAGCGGCCTTTGCTTCTGCCCCGTGACATGGAAACCGTTAAGTCTTGGAGGCAGACGGACATGTTCATGTCTCTGAAAAGAGACTTGGCTATGGTGAGTTTCTAAACTGAAGTTAATTTCCCAAAAATTATGTTTTACTTTAATTTGTTTTGATACAATTCACTCATTTTTCTCATGCAGGTGACTCAGTAGGTTTACGTGGCTGAGGACTGGGTCAAGGAAGCAAGCAGCCAGGCTAGGGCTGAGGCCCAATCTCGTGCAGACGTTGAGAAGAGCCTAGGGATCATCAAGCATGAGAAGCAAGAACTAGCCAAGAAGTTGGCCATTGAAGAGAGGGAAAGGCGAAGCGCAGTGGCTGGGCTGAAGAGCGCCCAAGACCAAGTTGAAAACCAGCGGAAGAAGCTAAACATGACTGAAATAGAGCTGGTAACCCAAAAGCAGCTGGTCTTGGAGCTCAAGACCAAACTAGATAAGGCTAAGGAAGCTGCTCAGAATGCAGAGTTGTCAACCGAGGCCGAGAAGAATGCATCCTATCTCCGTAGGATCGAAGAGACGGAGATAAGGTTGGCTGAAGAGGTGTCAGAGGTGTGCCGGGATTACTGCAAGTTCACTTGGGAAGAAGCCCTGAATCTTGCAGTAGTCCCTGCCAACTCTGAATTAAGGCAACCCGAGAAGATTTACTTCCATCCACATATTCGTGTTGCCCTGACCGTTCCTTCGCCTCCGTCATCTCATGTCCCAGAATCATCCGAGCAGGCAGTTGTTCTCCCTGAGGCCGAGAACAAAGATCAGGAGGAAGAAGTGGCACAAATTGGGAGCAAGGATGCGGAGCCGGCCACCTCTTCCAAGGCTACGGATGCTGTCAAGGCCAATGAAACTGCTACGTCAAAGGCTGAAGCCCGATCCAGGGAAACCAAGCCGAGCTGACAAGAGAATCTTTTACCTCCAACGGCCAAGACTTAGAGCTAGAGCCATATGTTTCTCTCATTTTGTAATGAAGTATAATGTACTTTTGACTTTAATTAATGAAAATATTTGAATTTGTCTTAAATTACGTTCAGCTTCATTCATTCATTTTTTATTCTATAGTTTTAAACTTGTAGGAAGTTTAAACCCACTGGATAAAACAAGCTAAAGTAATTGTAGCAATAAATGAAGTTAATTCATTGAACAGTTAAAATTGAACTGGAATACCAATTAGTCCAAGGTTTGCGATCTGAGAGAACATATATGACTAAGTTTTTGTTCAACATTTAGTGAAACGGATGAGAGAATTAATTTACTCAAGATATGTGATCCGAGAGATCAGGCATGACCAAGGTTCTGTTTAATACTTAGTAAAATGGACTAGAGTGTTAATTTACCCAAGGTATGTGATCCGAGAGATCAGGCATGACCAATGTTCTGTTTAACACTTAGTGAAATGGACTAGAGTATTAATTTACCCAAGGTATGTGATCCGAGAGATCAGGCATGACCAAGGTCCTGTTAACACTTAGTAAAATGGACTAAAGTATAAATTTACCCAAGATATGTGATCCGAAAGATCAGGCATGACTAAGCTTCTATTTAACACTTAGTAAGCAAATAGTGTAAGAAACTTAAGCACAACAATTGAAACTTTTATTAATAGTAATACTTTCTTAGATTATTTACATTCCAGGAATGTGCGATATCCTTTTCCTCTAAATCCTCCAAATAAAACGTTCCTATTCCAACTACTGAAAGAATGCGATATGACCTTTCTCAATTGGGCCCAAGTTTTCCCCAAGCTGGGTTCTTTGTAACAGCCATTACCTTTCGCAAAACCAAATCTCCCGGTACAAGTAGTCTCAGCTTAACATTGGCATCATACCTCTGCTTGAGCTTATGCTGATAGTAGGCCAATTGGACCTGATCCAACCATAGTTAAGTATTAAGCTCACCAACACACCAGTAATTTCCCCCAGACGACACCAATTATAAGGACACAGTTTCGGTGGTTTGGCCCACAAGCGTGATGAACTCAGGCCCAAAAAGTCCTTGCAATGAATTTATAGAGAGTGGACTAGAAAAACTGGGCTTTAAATGAGATAAAGTGTTACTTAGATGTATTCTAAGTCCAGGCAGATAAAAATAAAGCAATGATGTTATATAAAATAGTCCTTGGCTTGGTCCGAGAAGGATAGCAATATGATTACTTGAATGTTTACAACTTTGTGTTTCTCTTTCTCTCTCTCTTTTGCTTCACTCTTTCTATTCCAGATTTTTTGATCCCCTCTTTCCTTGTCTCTAGTTCTCTTTATACTTCATTTTCTCTCACGTGCCAGTCAAATGACATTTCTTTAATACTTGTCCCATCAATCTCCCCTTAAAGTCTTTACACGGCAGCTGTAAAGGTTCAGAGTCACTGTTCAGAAATCATTTCCTCATTAATGCGGCTAGAGGGTTAACTGCAGAGCCATTAATATAGTGGTAGCAACTTTCTATATAATATCTTATTGCTTCCACATGTCCCAAGTGCTTACTCGATGCTCATGTACCAAAAGAATCCTCTAAAATATCACAACGAATGCCAAAGTGTGCATCCTGGCTTTCTCTTTGATTATCCGAAAATGTAATCCTCCTCGGATAACTCTTCTTTGTTCACATATCGGCCAAATCTTTGTGATGTTTGTAGCCATGCATTTTCCTCGTCATTCACTATACTCGGACAAATGTGCCTTCTCGAACAAGCTCACAGCCCAACATCTAAAATTAGACCTTTGACCCCTACATTACCAAAAAAAAAGTATATATGCATTTTTTAGTAGGCATGAATCATGCTTATCTATATTAACCATTATATCATGTAATTTTCAATTCATGAACACATATATATAGTGTGATCAAATCATTACAATAATCTTAGTGTCTTTTTATTTTGTCTATAAAATTACTAAATATTAAAACTTTTACAAGGAAATTTATTGAAATTATTTTTTTACACATCAATAGTTGAGAGATCTGAATTATAAATGTCTCTATTGGAAATTGAGTGCCAACCAGTTAAGCTACAATATTCTTTATAAAAATTATTGAAATATTGGAGAAAACTAATAAAAAGTTGTATCGCACATCGTGCGGGAATTCAGCTAGTATATAATAAAAGTTGGGTTTCTCCTACAACCTTACAAGTACATATTTGTTTACTCTACCTTTTTTTTTCCCATCAAATTGAATATATTTTTTGTATTTGTTTAAGTTGATTTCCTTAATTTTAATCCAAGTAAGAGAATTGTTTCGGATTGTCAATTGTTTTTTTTTTTTTAATAATGTTAGTTTGATTGTTTAGAAAATATATAAGAAATTGGGCTTTCATGTCTAATTAACTAAGAAATTAATTTTTGAGTCCAAACATAATAAAACAACAAAATATATAGTCAATATTTTTAAGATTTTTTTTTTAAAATAGATATAATTTTTTTGGTCTTCTTCTTCTCCTATAAGTTCTGATGATAATCTTATTTTTTTTCTTTGGATTTCCTCTTCACATGCCACTTAGTTTTTACATTTAGATTTCAATTTCACACTTCCATAAATTTATAAATAAAAACAACTTCCTATTTGTTCTTATCAACTATTTCTTTTTCACTAATTTTTAGATAAAAATAACAACAATTTTTTAGATATGTGCTAATGCTATCTCACCAAATCTTAAAGTTAAAAAATTAGAAAAAAAAAAAAAAAAAAAAAAAAAAACCAACATGCATAGTTAGGAAGAGTTAGACATTTGTCTCAAAAAAGAAGAAGGAAGAGTTAGACATGTGCATGAGTTGGAGAGTTATAACTTATATCTATTTGATTATTGAGATAAAACCAATCTTTATTGTGATTTTTTCCTCTTCACATAGGGTTACTTTTTCTTTTCCTTTCCTTTTTACGTATATAGGATTTACATACACATTGGAATATATATACACATCCAAGTCTACTTGGTAACCTCATAATGTCATTTATTTATTTATTAAAAAAAATAATAAATTCATTGCCCGATTTTTTTTCCCTGATAACTCAAGTCTTTTTCCTATATAGATAGATCGATTAGAGAGAAACATTCACGGCTAGGACCCTCTTAAATTATCAAGATAGGATTATATATGTCATTTACGTGAATTGAAAAATTATTATTATTATTTTTTGAGACTATCTATTAAATGAAATTGTAGGGGTGAAAAGCCCAATATCAGGTAATGGGCCGCAGGCCTGTCCGAGGAGGCCTGTACATCCAAGGACAACCAATCTTGAGGAGTGTGCCCAGCCTAACTCGATTCTAAAGTGTAAGTCACGGGAAAAAAAGACTGTTCTGAGAAAACTTACATGTTCGGATTGTCAAAAGGGTGATCCAGATGAATGCTCCAATACCAATCCTAGCTCTTCCAGAGAATTCCCTGACCTATATGGGCAAAAAGGACAGGTGACAAAGATCAAATATTAAGCAAAAGACTGCTGCCACCGCATTTATAATGCTGCAGCTAACATCATGGTTGCATTAATGAGGAAAAGACACCTGAACAGTGACTTTCATCTTTTACAGCTGCTAAGTGAAGACTTCAGGTAAAGGTTGATGGGACAAGTATCAAAGAAGACTCGCCTAACTGGCACGCACAGGAAGAAAAATTGGCATATAAATAGAGTGGGAAACAAGGAGAAGAAGGGGGGAATGATGAGGAGAAAAAAGGAGAAGAGAGAAAGAGCAAGAGAAACCTTGAATCAACTACTAAGGCAACCTCCTCGGACAAAGCCGAGCAGCATCGGAGGCAGTTCCAACATTCCGTCTCTACCAATCTGATCATAGCCAGGGTTGGGCCATCAACCAGCTTTCTCTCAACTGAGTTTACTTAGCCCACTCTCTTACAAATTCATTGTAAGGATATTGTTTACTTGTTGGGCTTGAGTCCATCCAGCCTAATTTGTAATTTGTCTCTCTACAATTGGCGTCGTCTGTGGGAAGTTAACGATTGCCTGGGTAAGCTGAAGCTTGAACCATGGCTGGATCAGGTCCTAACAGTGCGGAGTCAGATGGTTCGCAACATCTTAACCATTTTTCATGACTCGAACGGGAAAGAGACCGTGAAGGAAGCGTGCACACAAATCACACCGGGCGAAGTCGACATTGAGGCAAAGGTGACGAGCTTCATAAGGACACCACGAAAGGCATGCAACGCAAGATTGAACGTCTGAAGAAGAAGCTGCGCCATGCACGGAGGAGGCGCAGCCCATCTAGCAGTCCGTCCATTACGGATGATTCCTCCGACGATGATGACGATGCTAGTTATAGACGTCGCTCCAGGACACCTCCTAGTGAATCTTTCTCTCATAAGGAAGAACGTCATCATAATCGCAGGGGCAGAAACGCGTCCTCAAAGGGTGCAGGAAGCGACGCAATGAATAGGGCACTCAACCAGATCTCCAGGTCACCCTTCACACACAGCATCGAAGGAGGAAGTCTGCCTCGACGTTTCACTCAGCCCATCTTCACTGCATACAATGGACGAACTGATCCCGTGGAGCATGTGAGTCATTTCAACCAGAAAATGGCTGTCCACTCTCGGAACGAGACCCTTATGTGCAAAGTGTTCCCATCTAGTTTAAGGCCTGTAGCCATGAGATGGTTCGATGGCCTCACGGCTAATTCTATTGGATCCTTTCAGGCGCTCACCAGGGCCTTCTGCTCTTGATTTGTAACGAACACTAGGGTCCCTCGGCCACTAGATACCTGCTATCTATGTCTATGCGAGAGGGGGAGACGTTGAAAACGTACTCAGACAGATACTGGGAAATGTTCAACGAAATTGAAGGGAGTTTCGATGATGTGGCCGTAAGAACCTT